>JAOXJM010000001.1:134000175-134051046 GCA_026413425.1 Tringa solitaria
GGTGGAACTTCTTATATTCAAGTTTGTGCCCATTTCCTGTTGTCCTGTCACTGGGCACCACTGAAAAAAGACCAGGTCCATTCTCTTGACAGCCCCCCTTTAAGTATTTATAAGCATCGGTCAGATCCCCCCTCAGCCTTCTCTTCTCCAGACTAAAAACACCCAAGTCCCTCAGCCTTTATTTTCAATAGCACTAAGGAACAGCTTCGACCTCTTACACATGACGCCATATTATCATGGTAAAAGAGTATGTGCAAAGGCAAGGGCAAGCAAAAATTTCAAATCAAACCCTCTCAACGAAGTGATGCATATGTTAAATCCTTTTAACAGGATTCTAAGAAAATAATTTGTAGAAGCTGAGAGTGACAGAACCTGTTTAAACTGCTGCTTTGTGTGAGTAGATGGACTATGTTTTATATTTAGATGGTCTGAGAATTAATGCTACTTATTTATTTTTAGGATCATTATGTACTTACCGTGCCCAATCTGAGGCCATCAATGCTGTACCGCTTGGAAGTTCAAGTACTGACAACTGGTGGGGAAGGCCCAGCTACGATAAAATCGTTCCGAACACCTGACCTGCCTCCATTTTCACCCCACAGTACGTAGCACCTCATTTTGACATGATGTGTATTACAGAACTTCAGTCCTCTGTGTGTAAACAGGTCGAGCCTTAGGGTCTTTATTGGTTCCGGTAGCATTCCATGGATTTAAGATGCGTGAAAGTGCTAGGTTTTTCCCCCATAACTGTCCCATCAGCAATGATGGAAGCAAATGCAATCTTTCTCTCACTCATTTTCTGTGGTCTGAAAATGAGTTTGCCATTTATTTTGCCATTTGTTTTGCCATTTATTCCACCACTGCTCTTGGGCTTATGCCTGTAGCGCTTGGAATTCAAAATGGTCTGTCCTCCAAGTGCTGCCTGTGATTGCTTTGCTTCCAAGGTTAGATTTTTCTGAGTGCATTCAGTCCAGCAGGGCTAGAGCCTCATCGTCTTTCTAAAGCAGTGCAGACCACATAAAGGCCATTTCCAGCATTTTAAAAGTTTCTGAAAAGTACAGCTCAATGTTGCAAAGCTCAACAAAAAATATAATTAATTAGTCCAAGATTCATCTGCTTGAATCTTTTTGTCCTTTCGCAGTCATTAAGTTATCTGGACTGGTTATGGGCACAGGCACTTACAAGCTGAAGGCCTCATGAAGACTTTTTAGTACAGATAAATGATGGTGTTACATATTCAGGGTTTGATGTGTGCGTATTTTCCTACTCTTTTGTTTAGGACCTCATCTGAAGCAACATCATCCACATCACTACAAGCCACCCCCAGAGAAATACTAGACTGTTTCAGATGATTATACAAATAACTGAGAGAAAAAACTGAGCTCCCAAATGAAGGCTAGGAAAAGGCACATCTGTAGGAGCAATGAACCCAGTTTTCCAGTGGAAGCTACCATTCTGTACGATCAGTGTCTACTTCTCTGTAGTTTAGCCATGACAAATTATGTTTGCACCAAGGCCAGGATGAAAGATACAGCAAGTATCATTTCAGTGCCATCACTATTCAACAAAATGAAGATCTCATCCAACTCAACACCTGTGAGAAAATTTAAAGTGTGTTCATTATAATGTTTTTGTATTTCTGTGTTTAAAGTAGATTGAAACAGTGCAGCGTATACAGCTTTTTCTCTTAGTGACTTCGATGTTAATATTTGCAAGGTTGTCCTGTGATATATACATAATTTTGAACACTGGAGGCCATGTTCTCATCAGCGTGTTTAAGTCATCTATTTTACTTACAGCTCTGCCTGTCATCAGTTTAAGCGCTAGTGTATTTTGCTCTTAAAGAAGATCTCCATATGTCTGAAGTAAGGACATAAGTAAAATAAGTACCATTAGCAGAAACCCTAAAATAAGTCAGTATTTGATAATTGCTGTATCACCACAGAGGAAAATGATGATACATTTGTATCAACCATCTGTCCTGAAATGGTAACATTTCAGCATGTAGATCATCTATTAACTAGGTAATAGCTAAAAAATATCCAGGGTACATGTACCATTGTAAAGAAACAAATGGCAATTAATAGAATTGTTGAAAATCTAAGTCAATTAATACAATTAATTGATAGAATGAAGAAGAATGAATTTGAAAAATCCAATTTATAATTTTTTGATAAATAATATTGCAAGATACAGTAACATCTCAGAAAGAAAAAACAATTTTCTAGTTAAAAATTTGAAGAGTTAACATGAACATTTTAAAAATTGAAATTCTGAAGAACATTTATTATTCAGGTAGCCACAGACCTGCTTTTTGGCTTTGGCTTTTGGTGCATATATCTCTTTTCCCTATGGATCTTTTGAACAGAAGGATGCATGTGTTGGCTCCGTGCTATTCTGCTTACAGAAAGAATTATGTGACAATATTCTGGCATCTGGAAAACATTGGCTTATACTTTATTTGAATGCATTTTTCAAATTTAGACATAAGGGTGCCCTTTTTAACCATAAGGGAATTCATATTGCCTTATTGTGCAATATAAACTGTCTAGAATAATTTGCCACACAGAGAGACATCCTTCGATAGTAAACAGAAACTGCTTGGATTTATTACCGAGAGGGTGGAAAGTATCTGCCAATAAATGTCCATACAAATACTCGTAATCAGCTTCTCATGTTCAAGATGTTCAAAGTGCTCCTGCATTCTTTGGCACAGTTTCCATTGCTCCTTGAGCCATCATATGATGAGGCTAATGAAGCTCAAACACTTAGTAGTCAAACTTGACAAGGTGGCCACTTTTTCTACCAGCAGATGCTGCAGACTCCCCTGTACTTCCTATTTGCCTGAGATATTAAGTGTGAGAAGCTCAGACGTGAGTGGTAAATATATTTTTCTTCTCTTGATGACAAACTGCTTTGTGGAAAGCAAATGCAGATAAAACAAGGTAAGAGAAAACTGAAACTGAGGCTAAGAGTTATGTTTATCATAGTAGAGCATTCACAAAATATTCAAATACAGTTTGTCTATACTGAAATTTATAGCTTTGTGTTTCATGTGGGTTGATACCAACAGGGAGTGAAGGAGACAATTAATTTCTGATCACTCACTCATTCCAGTTTTCGTACGTTTCTGCCTTCGGTTTTAAAAGGCTCTTTTTTGCCATTCTCTTTCTACTTTGCTTGTTGTCTTTTTGATATGCACTCAGTGACCAAGAACTTTTCCAGGGAATTTCTATTGCTACATAATTTAGGCCTATAACAGTAGTTTAAAAGTAGTAACAGCCATGGTGCTTTTAATTCTTTCCTCTATCATTCTGTCGTCTCCCCTTTTCCAAAATACATAAGCAAATTAACAGATGAACTCCTCTTCATTAAATCTGTAGTATAAAGGATTATTTTCAATTTTGGCAGAAGGCCAAAGTCTCGGAGACTTTTGCCAGGGTAGAAATGTTTTGTGTATACAAGTTTTTACAAAGAAAATACAATTTAAATCAGAACAGCTTGCAGCACTACTTCAATATTTAGATTGCACAGGGCATCGATAAGGCTAGAAGTGATCTCTGTGGTGTTTGCTGAGAGCAGGAGTCAGTGGGATCAGGGAAAGTAATTACCTCAAGCTTCTCTGAAAACTTCTGCCCAAACCCTTCAATCACAGTCTATTCTAGTTATGTTGGAGCAAATCTGTAGTGACTTGATTAACGTTAATGAAATTATGTTTCCTTCATAGTGACAGGGTAAAGCATAGAATATGGATGTCTATCTTTATTACAATGATGCCAAATCTGCCTTGGAGTTAAACTGGGAGTTAGCAGCCCTGAGTGATCATACCCCTAGTCTTGGTTCCTGAGGGGAACCCTCTCTCTTCTGAAAGGAATCAAAATGGTTACTGTTTGCTTATGCCAGTCTCAACTTTTAAAAGTAACAACGTACTTTTGGAGAATATGGAGGGGCTTTCCCTTCTAAAGTAGATTCTGGAAATTAAAAAAAAAAACTGTTGCTAAAGTGGGATTGTATTGAACAAGTGTATTATATAGAGTCCACTAAGATGAAAATTATTTTTGTTCTTCTCCAAATCGACTTATCAACTCACCTTTCACATCACCCTCCAAATCAAAATTGAAAAATACAAGATCAACAAAGTTCATGTACGGATGTTAAATTCCCAACTATGTGTGATTTCCTGATTATTCTTTGAAATTAGAATTACAGATTTAAAGTTGTTAGTGCCTAATTCATAAAGCCTTGTTTGCTGAATTGTACAGGGTATTGTCCTAATTTACTAGCCTAAGTCACATTAAGCATTTAATTCAGCAATAGAGTTGTAATTCACTACTTGATTCACTAGTTAAAGATTTATTTTCTCTAATGATGTTGTGTAATGTAAAGTTAATATAGGTATTGGGATGTTTTTAGATATTCTGCACCTTTACACTAATGTATTATTTGCTATGTACAATTCTGATGGATTTGTCAGTTGAATTCAGGATGCATTTTGTTTATTTCTTAAAAGAGAATTGTAAGGTTGTGCCATTTTTGCTAACTGCTTTGTGAAGTGGATTTTTTTTTGTTCATCAGTGATTTTTGTTTAAGGAGAAAATGGTTTGTTCTTGTTATGTCTTTTTTTGACCATTTTTGAGTTGTTTATAGAGCAGGAGAAATTCAAATGAGACAGAGCTTGTGATGTACTACCATGTGCATCATGAATATTGATTTAGTATATAGCACATAGACAATGAATAAGAGGTCTGACTTCTGAAACGCTGAACATCCTCAACAAATATCTGAGGACATGGTGTGGCAATGCTAACATTGACACTAATGTGTGGCATGGTCACACACAAAATCAAAGTAATACTCATTGCTATTGTGAACAGGAATTTTACCATTGGCATTAGCAGAACTGAATAGAAACCTAAATACTGAGTCTATTTGTTCCACAATACTTTCATCTCCATGTTCCCAACTGGAGTCAGGGAGAGTTTCAGATAAGCAGGCCCTGATTAAGGAAGGTACTCAGAAGAGGAAACTTCCATGTGCACAAAAGAAGTCAGTGGGATAGAAGTAAACCATTGCAACTAAGAATGAGCTTTAGTGATGTCTCAAATAAAGCAAGGATGTCAAAATTTGCTTGAATAGTCTTAAATCAGGGCCTTATAAAACAAAGTATGGGACCCAGACAGTTCTAAATTCTGTGTACAACAACATTAAAAAAATTATTTTTGTCTTGTGTATATGTAAATGTAGTTGTGATATTGACTTATTTATTAATTCATTTTCTTATACTATGTGCCAAGTGTATTCCCACCCTTTTGATCAGTACCTGTGAACATCAATTACTAAAAATAATGTTATGCAAACTTGTGCATTGTAACCAGGAATATGATGCTAATAAGCTGTTGCATGTAGTTTTAAATAATTAAGAAAATCCTTTATTTAAAAAATGTAAATGAATACCTGCAGATGTTGATGATTATATATGGTTTTGCATGCCAAAACTCATTGTTCAGTTGTGGGCATGAAACGTAACGACTGTATTACCTCTACTGAATATATTAGTAAGGTACAATTTGCAAAGTAATTAACAGAGCTCTATATGTAAAATTTTTCCTTTTCACTTAATTATATTGTAGTAGAGGTAACAGAACTTCTTCCCTGTTACCCAAATTGGCTGTAGAAATTATGTTCCTATAACACTCATTTAAAGTCAATATTTATTTATGTATGTAATACAAAAAGAGTGGTCTTATGTGTCTGTCCTGTTATTTAGAGAAAAAAAATACACTTCCTGTAAAAAATAATTTGTAAAAAAATGTAAATGTAAATAGAGTCTGATTTCTTTTACTCATTATTTTCATGTTTAGAATTTGTACATACTGTTTAGTTAATAAACTGTCCTACATTGAAATCTTGCTACATTATCTCCTCCATACAAAATTTATAGTTTTGTTTTTCTTAAATTGAAGACATAGAGTCATCTAAGAAAAATCAGTGTCATGCCAAGTACCTTTGTTACATCTACATTTCATTGTGTATAAAGTCATCCTCTGTTTACTGCAGCATTTTGTTTTCTTTAGAAAGTGATCAAAATAATCTGAAAATAAATTTAAATGTCATTTCAGTCTTTTACATTGAAAAGCAGCCCTTGAAGTAAAAAATTAAACTGAAGAACTTGCCATCCCTTTCTCTGTTTAATGGAATAGTTCACAGTGAAGATTTTTTCACCCTTTATAATATTAACTTAAAATAATCAAAATGTTGCTGGAGCTATGTCAGTGGCCTGACTCTGCAAGTCAAGATTTTCATGACTGAAAATCATGGTAAAGTCTATGTATACACCAGATATGGAGTAACTTCTATTTTATAGTGCCGTATCCCATGATTTAAATTCTATATTTTTAATAAATACAAACATCTGTCTTAGTACAAACATTTCATTGTTTCAAACTGTCATACATGTGCTGTCATTCTCAGATGCAATATCTATAGTTTGGGGATGTGCCTTTGACTTCCTCTTGACTTACTTAATAAACATTTAGGTTTTGTTGACTTGAACATGAACTCCAAAATTTCCTGGTATTGCTTTCTCATTAGAATTACTACTTAAAATTTTGGATTTGGTTTTCTTCTTACATAACTGAATAATGTTTAGAAAAAACAATATAGTTAAATTTCTTTGAAAATCAGACAATTTCAATAAGATTTGCCATTATGATTTAGTAAATCCAGAATGATCTATCACTGTGGATAGGGAAGGTGACATAATAAATAGTGTTCTATAGAAGTGTTCTATATGCTATAATTTAAATTAGCTATTCATTTTTTCCTTCCATAATAAATAAATATTTTCTTCAACATTGAATTAAAAGAGGCAAGGACTGGATGATGTGAATCACATGAAATAAAGAAAATTTGCTATATACTGAAAAGTATCCATCATTTTGGTTTGGGGTTTTGTGGCTTGTGCTTCTGTGCAACTTCGCTTTTGTACATCTAAAACTAGAATGCACTCAAAAGACTCCATTTCATAAAAAATTTAATACAATGAAAGCTCTTTATACAAAAAAACCACCCTTCTGTACTTCTGTTTTCTTATTACAGGTGTCGCATTGTCATTGTCTGGATATATGCCAGCCTCCTTGAGGAAACCCTTGAGCCAAAACACTGGCTGTTAGCCTGCCAGTGGCAATGTGGCACCTGTAAGGGTAAAAATGTCACTGGGGAGAACACTGAGAACATAAGCTTTGAAATAGAGCCAATGTGCAAGACTCCTGCAGATCGGAAGAGGATGCGGTTCAGCAGAAGCGAATTGCTCCATCCCCTTTCAGATTGGGCTTAATAGCCTCCCTGCTTCGACTGAAGGTGCTGGCAGGAGCATAAATTAATATTTAATACGTGCTTTGCTATAAGCATTTACTGCCATGTGGTACAGAAACTAAAGAATTTATAAATTCTTGCTGTACCCGGTTCCTCACCTGTGATGTTGATTTATTCATGTTACTTAGTAATAAGCTACATTCAGGAGATCTGTTTCTTCTCAAAGGAAGATCAACTCTGGAAATAGTGGTTTGTCATTTTTCAGCAGAGATTGGCAAATATGCAGCACACAAATATCCTGCAAATATATTTGTACACCAAATAGAGGTTGTTTGCTTTTGTCACAAACTGTCCAATAATAAATATGTGCAATAAATTCAAAATCATCAGTGTTTAAAAGGAACTCTGGGTTTGCTGATTAGTACTGATTAGCCAACATATTTTTCATATTTTTATAATTTCGTTTAGAAAATATTCCCTGATTTAAATGGTTCAGACTACATCATTATTAGTAGATGCAGAGTGATAAGCTGTAATTTCCACCATGTCATTTTGATCTAAATGAACGGTAGAGGAGGCAGACTGGGGACAGAAGAGCATAGGTGGCACAAAAAGCCGCTAATCATCTCATGTATTTGTTTCTTTGTAGACATCCAGTTTCCAGTGCTGCAAACATTCAAATTAATCTTTTAAATTTCTTTTATGAGATGTGCTGCAATACTTGCTTGAAATATAAATATTTCAGACTTTCAGTGAACATACCTGCAAGCCAAAATCATTAGACTACAACTCATAAAACAGGAATATACAAGAAAAAAATAAGCTGGTGGATGCTAATGGTTCTCTCAGAGCACCTAGTGACAACTGTTCTTTTTGCTTGGTGCTTATTGAATCATACTGAAGACAAAGAAGCATTTTTCTTGCTTTGAGTGAAATATCTCTTATCACAAAGGATCCCATTCAATTGGCTAAAGGTGCTTCATGAATGTCTGAATTACCAGGGGCGTAGACTAGCTTGACAATGTAATGATGATCTCTGTAGTGAATGATCTCTGTATTTTTACATTTTTCTTAAGATTGTATTAATTTGTCTCATCTTTTTGCCTGGACTTCAGGGGGTTTTTTTGTTTGTTTTGTTTTAGAATGGATCACTGTTCATTGCTTTTGTTGTATGTTCAGTGGGAGAACTTGTCATACATGGCACACCCAAAGCATGTTTCTCTTCACTGCTCATTGCTATAAAGGATTACGTTTATGATACCTTTCCAATAAATAATAAAGCCATTAAGATAATAATATATATATATTCATGTATTTAAAGCTGATTTCAAGAAAGGGCTCCTTGTGAACAAAGTAATATTAGTTTTTATATATAAAGTATATCTGCATCTGTATCTCGTTTAAATTATTATGTACATAATATAGTTTTGGAGAATGGGAAAGCTTACTGTCTTTTTAATCGACAGCCATGCTTACCGCAGGAAATTGTAGCAAGCACACAGAAGCATATTAAACTGATAGATATCATTCATATTTGCAGCTTGATACATGCTGTTAAGTTAATAAATTATGTTCGGGTTAGCTAAATACATCAAAACTGATTCATCTGCAAAACAGGAGATGTGGATGAATCCCAGAAGTGTGGAGAGAGATGTGGCAAGAACAATATAAACTTCTGTGGCTGAAAAATATCAAGAAGCTCAAAGCTGACACAGCTTAAATTAAAAGTTTTTCCCCAATCACAAATAGAGATTGCTCAATGCTTTAATAAAATCCTAAAATGATCCCACATTCATTTTGTAGGCAATTTTGTAACTTTTGTAAGTAAATTTATAAAATATGTAGAACTAATAACAAGGAATTAATTTTTTTCATTAAATTTCATTAAAAAAACTAATATTTACCTAACATCATCTCAGAATCACATAGCAAAAAACTCACATAGAGCAGTGTAATTCAGTTCAGTGAACAGTTCAGTTTGTGATTCTCTCCCTGAAATTCAACTTTGACTGAAAAAAATCTTCTTATTTTTAAAAATTATATATATAGTTATTGGGAAACTGTAAGTCAAATAATGTAGTTCGTGTTTTTGGTAACTGTTGTCAGACTTTATCTAGGAAACTTGTTCTCTTACCTCAACTAACCTCAAAATCTCTAGAATAGTTTATTGCATGCTATCATTCATAGATGATAGATTGCTCAGGGCCTTGCCCTTTCATGTTTTGGAGATAATCAAGGATAGGGACTCCGCATCCTCTCTTACTAATTGCTTAGGAAACAACAGTGAGGCAAATAGTGACATCTTTACTATCAGGGAAATTGTATGTGAAAAACCACATGGCATAAATAATTTCAATTGCATAATGAGCCTGTCAAATTACAAAGAAATTGAAAAATATTCTTTTGAAGCTCATGCTTATAAGTTATTTTATTCTCTGTAGGATTTTGATTTCACCCTTCTTACGCTGGCCCTGGGAATTCAAAGCCAGCAGAAAATGAAACCTGCAGCTTCTCAATATATTTTTATTTTGTCAGAGATTAGTTACCTCACAAACCTTGAGAAATGGGAATTTGATCAACCATATTTCTAGAGAATTCATACTGGCTGCTTTGCATGCAAAACTGAATGAATTAGGACTCACATGATAGTTTACCATATTAACATTCAACAAATCATTAAATATTAAATCGACAATGGCAATGGCCCATTTCTGTTGCCTCTTTTGTATGCCATAGGTTATTGGTTTGGGGAGCTACAGCTACCAAAATTGTCAGTCCTCCTTGGTCTTGACAGAGTATGAGCTTCTGAGGAGGCCACCAAGGGCTCTGGAGAGCTGAGCGGAGCTGAGCAGGTCAGGTTGCTGTGGCTGAGGTAGAGAGTGCCTGGCACCCAGTTGGCTCTGCTGGTGCCACAGATATTGAAACCCCCATGCTTGGGGATGGCAGATGGAGAGGGGACAGCTGCCTGGGTGTGGAAAAAAAAGGAGCGCCTTAAGTGGAAATGCTATGGAAAGTCCTCTATTCCCACTGCAGGAATAAGTAGGGTAAGTAGGGAAGAAAGCTTCAGTATGGAGGTGTCTACTGATCCAAGCTGGGAGAGAAGTTTAACTGGTTGCATGAGCATAGCCTCGACAAAAGAAGGAGCAAATGAGGCATAGAGAACTGTGTCGGTCAGGGGCAGATGCCCCTGCTGTTGAAGGAGAATGGTCCTGAGCTTTTCCCTGTTCCACAGTAAGGGGAGAGAGGACCACCTCACACTTTCAGTATGCTGCCTTTCCGAGGGGACTAAGTAAGGATGGGGAGGGTGGGCAAGATGCAAAGAAGATTGGCACAAAGACCCTTGTGCTGGAACCCACACAGACCTACTTTCCATTGAACTTTGGTTTGCAGAAGACTCATAGAGATACCTCGATTTGCTGTTGGCCCAGACTTCTGCAGATGCACAGCTGAAATTCTGGGATATTGGTGTGAAATATCACCATGACTGGGGTACTAGCTAGGACTGACACTGCCTGCTGCTCTGACAGGGTTTTGTGTCTACTGCTGGCAGTGTGCAGGGAGCTCAGCTCATCCAAGATGGAAGGTATTTAGGCAAAACTTTGAGAAGTGGAATTTGGACCTGTGTGGGAGCACACCTCTGGTCTCCACTAGCCTTCACTGTTTCGCCACTGTGGTGGTGTATTGCTATCCCCGCTCTTCCTTTTTTCCCTTGGGTTGCCATACACTCAGGAAAATTCACAATGACCTGTCCTAAGCAAGTCTTCCCCTGCATGTGGTGTCGTCCCCGGGTTTGTGGTCTACCCCAACTCAGATGGTCACCCAAATATTACCTAGTGTTGGAGGGATAGCTGTGTGAGTTCCACCACTACCAAACACAGTTGCTGAAAGGAGAGGGACTGTGTTGGACCATAAGAAAACCTGAGTAAATCAAGGCCCTAGGAGCTAGAAAGGGTAAACCCTGGCACTGCGTGCAAAGAAGTTGTAGCTCTTGAGCTGGGTGGAGGAAGGGAGCCTCCAAGGAGGAAACTGCAAGCAGGATTCCCCTTGTGTTGTTTCCGCAGTGACTGCAATTGAGTGAGCTCTGCCTTTACTCCCCACGAGAGCACCTACAGTAATGAGGTCCTGATCTGCCAAAAGCAGAAGCTGCACTGGGTGTCAGTTGAAAGAAAAGAATATTCCTCTTAAAGGCAGGATTTGGGCCCACCGGGAGGATCATTACAGTTGATATCTGGAGCCTCACATGCTCAGTTCTTCTGGCATTAAGTCTCAGGCAAAAATTTTTCTCTTTCTGTGGAAGTCTAGCTAGACAGAGGAGAGAGAGTCAAACATTAAAAATAAGAGGCAATTTGCATGCAAGAGAGGACAGGCAACGAAGAGACCTAGCGATTTTACGTTAAAGTCAACTCCTCAACTGTCCTAACTATGGGGAAACTGTGATGCAGGCAAAGCATTTCTGCATAATCATCAGTTTCCAGTTTTGCCTAATGAACCAGTTACCTTCAGATGAAAGAAAAGGATGCTGCTCCAGGTTTTAGCAGCTTATAGTGAGGATTTAGCAACACTTTCTGTGAAATATTCTGAAGCTTAGATTTCTGAAGTCAATAGGTTTCTTTTATATCCAAAAGACAAGTCTAAATGCATGACTTGCTGCATTACAATTGAAAGAAAGCCATTTTCAGGCATTGTGAAACATATGTTACAATCAGCTTGAATGTGGAAATATTTAAATACTTGCAGATCAAGTAAGTGTTTCTCTTCCGCATTAAATAGTTCAGACTCAGAAACTCAGAAACAAGAAAAAGGGTCACCTTTAAATGAACCCACAGCCACAGATAAGAAAATAAAACTTCTGGAATTTCTTAAGGGCTTGTGAAGAAGACGAAAAAGATCAGCAAGTATGACCCATCAGAAGTTTAGTGCCAGAAATAAAAGGATGCCAGATGTGAATTCCGGTCTCCATGCACATCTCTTTGCTGTGTATCTTGGCTACTTGGAGGCTTCAGGTATAGTTAGTCTGCCAGAAAATTCAATAGATGTGCCACTGCCGCGGAGCCAGCACACTGTAAAAAACTACAAAGAAAGCTTCCTCTGGTCTCTGGCAGGCTGCTATCATTATCCTAATAAACTTTCACATTGTAGGAGAATACTTAGCTTTCCCTTAAATGAACAGATTCATGGCTTGAAAAAAGACATTTTGATAAGCCACTGTGGGAAGAAAACTAAAAAAAAAAAGGACTTAGAGGGGAACAAGAAAGACTTTAATGAGGTGAAGAGTGAAAAAAAAGTAATAAACATGATTCAAAAATCCTTATTTTTATATTAAATATATCACCTACAAATTCTGAGAAATTATAGAAAATTTTTTTTTAAAAAAGAATTGACTAAATCGGTCAAAAACTGCTGGACAGACCATTCTGCAAATTCTATAGCATCAATCCATGAAATATGTTTCTAATGTGTTATAGGAATCCAAAAAAGTCTGTGCGATGTTGGGAAGCCTTTATTGGAAGCATTTCTTAGGCTGGACATCTTGGAATACAGCACTTAGTTACTAACATCATATTGCTCCTAATGCACGCTGATGTTCAAAAATGTATGTATGGCTTAGCTAAGTGATGACTAGCATCAGCACTGTAAGGACACACCACACTGTTAGTTTAATAATGACTGCTACTTTGGTTTTTTTGCCATGTTCTTTAGTCTTCTTGCCATACAAGCAGCAGGAATGGCAAAATGGTAAGCAAAAGGCATGAAATAAGGTCTCGTTTCACTAGATTCTACGCTAATTACCATTATTGCCAAATTTAGGCCAAGCTTCTTCCAATTGCTTTTAATCTCCTTCTCAATGACTGTGACTTAGTTAGGCATTTTAATGTTTGGAATCCCATTAATGCTAAGTTTGTCAAAAGCCCATGCCTTCCCTGTGTTGCTAAGGTAGACTTTGCACTAAACAAGGCAACTTATATTTCCCTAGGGCTATTGAGCACCATCCACAACTGCTCCATCTGGTTCCAGGGATCATCTCTTGTAAAATCTCTTTAAAAATCACAGTCACCTCTGCCCTTAAATCCATTTTAAATTTAATAGTAATACTGTCAGATTTGAGATTAAAAAACACAACCTGCCCATCATTAAGTTTGAAAACAGATCCTAGGTTACGTGAGGCGCTTACTCTTGATTAGGTGTTTTCTCTAATTCTTTCTTTTTGACTGATGCTCCTTCAGACTTCCTTTATGCATCCTCGATATACTTCTGTTGGCTGAGCCTCCCTCCTCTCTGCTGTGTTCTGCCTCGGCCCCAACAGCCAAAATTCTATCAAGGGAAATCCACTCTTCTAAAAAGCATTTTTATGGGCTTCCTTCTTTCTTGGGATTTTGCTTTTGCTTGTTTGTGACCACTGTCCCCCTACTTTTTCATTATCTTGCATTTTGCCTGATTTGGACAATGATGCTTCTCCATCACTCATTTAAGAGGAAATTAAATTATTAGCTGCAAGATGTTTCTTAAAATTCCAATTACTAAATACTCAGTTATGTGTTCTTCACTCTCAAAATTGCACGTCTTGTTTATACGTCAACTTTACAAAGTTTTTATCTTTTCCTGATCACTTACTATTTTGTGCCAAAGGCTTGCCTCTTTGGACATACTATAGATTTTAGGTTGCTTACTTTTTTTAAAGAATAACATCACCATCATTTTTATAAAGATTATCTAATATATTATCACATTCCTCATTGCACACATCATGAGATATTTTGTGCTTCACAGATTTGTGTGAAGTTTTCTTTTTCCAATATTCAGTGCCTTGTTCTTTCCTCTCAGGTTATTCAATAAGTTAACTATGAGAAATCTTTTAAAAGGCTAGATTGCAGCTGATTGTCTTTCTTATTTATTTTTCTTCAAAGTGACTCTATTTCTCCCATAAAGGACCTAAAAAATGACAAAAAAAGGTAAATATTTATAATGATGAGCAATTTTTTTCCCACAGTGGGTCACTCTTTGCACCATAGAATGTTTTACTTTCTTGGCTTCATTTCACAGATTTTCCCTAAAATTTTCTTATACCGGCTTTCTTACAAATTTGAAGAAAAGGAATGATGTATCCTTACAGCAGCTAATAATTATGTCACAAAAATATTGATTGGATATTATACTAGGTGTCAGTTGAAATGTTTCAGAGGTATGACTTGTCTGTGGCACTGTACTCTGTGTGTATAGATTTATTCCACTGTAAACTTGCACTGTTTACAAAAGTATATTTCAGGAAGTATTTCAAGAATGCAGTTTGAGGATTAGTTAAGACAAAAGCTTATTACTAAAGACATTTGTCTTCTCTTCAACTGCTTACCCCTAAGGATGGATGAGTTTGTATTCTTTTATTCTACTCTACTTTTAATTGTGGTTGGCAAAATAATCCCTGGAATTACCAAAATTGTATATGCTTGTAAAATCATAGGCCTCTCTAAAGAAAAAAAAAACAAAACCAAAATGTGGTTTTGTTTCTTTTCATTTTAATTTACATTCTGGCATTGTGCCAGTCAAGACTTACGTTTTTGAGCTTTCCTCTGTAAATAGAAAAGGTATAATTTTACAAGAGTGGCAGTATCGGAGTGGGGAGAGGTTGGAAGAGAAGAATGTGAAATTCTCATGAAGTTAAGAGTTTAAAGGATTAGGTTGCCTGAAAAACACCAAGTAACACCACTTTTGTGACAAGATTATAGGATTTGTCAATGACAGTGGTGATGAGAGTGACAGTGGGACCCATCTGTTGACAAGACTTGACATTCTGTGAGGCATACTGCCTCTGAGCAACCCAAATCCTTGGTGTTACTGAAATGTTGCCAAAGCTCCTCTAACCCTCTGAACGCTACCCCATGCTTATGTCCCATGTGGATGTTAATAACACTACTGAGAATGAGTTTACACAGATTAAAAGCTACTGCAAGGCTCTGGGAATGGGGAGGTGAAGGGGTCAGGAGCTCAGGTGGCTTTTTTGTCAATTCTGCTGATCAAAGGTCAAGGCTTAGGGACAGATGTGACACAGAGATAAATATGTGAATGAGCAGATGGTGCTAGCAGCAGAACGTCAGCTGCCTTGACCATGGACTAATGTTCTATAAACCCTATGGCACAAGGAAGAACTGCACCTCTCTCACACCAATATACTGATTTATTGAGACAAGTTCACAAACCCCACCAGATCAGTACGAACTATTCTGCCCTCAACAAAAGTTTAGTATCTAGGCATGAAAAGAAGTATTTACCATAAGGTCAGAGGAGACACAAAAACAAGAATGGTGGGTTGGTCCACCAAACGTATTCGATAATGTAAGGATTAAGTAGGAGGAACTGGAGGCTTTATTACACGGCCAACATTTTGCTGTAAATGACACTTGGCTGATTAAAAACTTGTCAGATGATTCACATGGGTCACATCATTAATATTGAAGGGTATAGCTTGCTCAGAAAAGGCAAGCAAGAGGCTAATGAAGAATGTGAGAAAATATTCTTAAATGTGAAGGGTGCTTTCATCTGCTCTGAGATCCAGATTACAGAGAAGCATGTCTTTGCTGCAGGTGTTCAGAGCCCTCTTTATGCTGCTTGGAATTAAAAGAGAAAGAAGATGAACACCATTATAGTGATAATAATGAAGATGAAAATCAGATTAATTCAAGCATAGAACTTGGTAGTAATAATGTAATTACTAGGCAGTCACTGGTCATTACTCAAGCATAATCCATAGAAAGAATGCAGTAATACATGGAGGTAGGAACTCACCTGACCAAGGTATCCTGGTTTGAGACTTCTACAGGGAGGACATCTGTATCTGTGCTGGCTACTGTCTAGTCAATAGATGCACTTAAAAGGTGCCGAGATCTGAGTAACTGTGCATTAAAAATTTTCATTGTGAATTATCTATTTAAATGTCTACTATGTCCTCAGGAAATCAGGTGGGCAAGCACTTGTAAGTTCTGAAACAGTTTGAGAGGAAGGTGGCATAGGGCAAGATGCCACAGAGCAGGGCAAATGCTTTAGCCAGGGACACCAGAAACTGATGTTCCAGGGCAGTGGAGACCATTTCTCAGTTCATTACTCAAGCAAATCACTGTGTCAACTTCACTCAGAAGAGAAAGTGGACACAACACCCTTCGTGAAAAGAAGCTTTCCCATTTCTTCTCATTAATGCTTGTGTATCTTTTCTGCAATGTTTCAGTGCATCCTTCAAGAAATTGGGAAGTTATATTCGTTGGTTCCCAAAATGACAAGACTGGATGGGATGGAAAGCACAATTTGTCAAATTTGGAATGATAACAATAATTTAATGAAAATGGTGATAAGTTTATATTGAATTTAACATGGTCAGGACTGGACCATAACATAAGACACTTTTTGAAAATTGCCATTTTTAAGATGGTTCGAAATGGTTTGGAACTAACACTGGGAAAAAATGTAACTCAAATGTGTTTCTAAACTGGAACAAGATAACTGCAGATTTGACCTCTCTTTAAGGAGTGAAAACAATTATTGTTTTCAAGTTTCCAAAATTATTTATTACTTTTTACTGGGATAATAATTAAAATAAGGCTGTTACTGGTTAAATAGAAAACTACTGACTTCTAACATGAGTTGCTTATACTTTTGTTCTATATAGAACTCCCAGTTCTGGATATGCTATTATTCTTCTCTGGAAACCATCCGAAGCAGTATACAATTCAAACAATACTGTATTGCTAATACAAGAATGTTTCTAAGTGCTTTTATAAAGAGTCTTCTTTAAAAGAGGGCTGTGTTAAAATTGAAAAAGACTAATAGTATCACAACACTCATAAAAGCAGCTCCTTTGACTTCACTGAATATAGACTACTTATGCAAAAAAGGGTTCATAGTATGAAGTAGAGATCTTAAGAAGAATCATATTATGGTAGCTTTTTTAAATTGAGTTTTGTCTGCATTATTAATGCATTGATGTTATACATGTGCAATAGTATAAGACTAAAGCCTTGTTGGCTATTTCTTGTAAGTTCCAAAGATCATTTTTACACGAGTAATCCTATTAATAAATTAATAAATCCTATTTAAAAAATCACTAGTAAAATTAGTATAATCTAATGATCACTGAACCAAAGATTCAAAATAAAAGAACAGTGACAGACACCTTTATAATTTATAATAATTTTGTTGAAAAGAGACTTGTTAGTTGTCATCTGAAAGTGAACAAAAGAAACATATTTTTCTTACATTTTATCTATATAGGAATTCTTGTTCCAAGATATGTATTTACTGTGGAGGAATGAAAAAAAACCCAATCCCAACTACATGGGTTGATTCAGTATTATTTCAAACATATTATCAATTACATCTCATTTATATCTAAATTGATGGATTTTTTGATGGCTCTTTATGTCCAGAATCTAAAGGTATCATTTGGTCCTTCTTCCTGCCTCTACAGTCTTGGATCACAGAAGGCAGCCTGGACCTGCAGAGCAGAGGGGAACTGCAGAGAGCTATGAAAATGTTCCCAGTCTCCCCTCTGGAAGGCAGGACCAAGGAAACACTACAGGATATCACCCCTTCACTGACTTTTCCAGTTATGCACAGCCTAACAGTACAACTCATAGAGTAAGGCAATAAACACTGCTTTTCTATATAATTTCCAATTTTAGAATGCAAGAAAAATAACTAGCTATTTCTATCTTCTGTTCAAATGAAAGCATGGATTTTAAACATGGTGTGTTCCCTGTTAATTTAGTAGAATTAGACATCTTATTGCAGCAAAGTTCTCCACAAGAGTACTTTTGGGAGTGTCTTTAGTTCACGAGAGAAATTGCAGGATTAAGCAAGTATAGCTGGTGCAAATATGATATGTGATTTACTTCAGTTTGTGGCCAAAATGGTCATTAAACTTTTATGTAATTCAAAAATGGTTCAATGACTGTTCTGTTCTGCTGCCCTTAGTCAACTCTGAGTTATAGCATATTCTTCAAGGAGTGTCATCAAAGCTGGTCATAGTATATTCTCACTGGTTTTGAAGTGCACTTATGACTGCGAAATGAAAAGTACCAGGTGTATTTTAAAAACTGTTTGTCACCTCAGGATGTAAAACTGCCATTGCAGAAGGTCATACATTAACATTTGCCTTAGATAAAAAAATGTCTTGAAATTGCTAATAAAATAAGTAAAGGTTTGAAAAAGAATGTTAGACTGCTTTCGTTTTGATATCTTTTAATAGACAAATACAGTAGAGGAAGAATAAATATTGGCTAAATAGACAAAAACTACACAGAAAGTCAAAGATTCAGAAAGGTATATATGCACTGTGTGTATGCCTGCAATTATTCATCACCTAGAAATATTGGGTGCCACTTGGGTAAAGGTCAGTATTGACTAGAAGTTTCTGCTATTACTAAATAATTCTCCATGCTTCATCATTTTTGTGCAATTTATTTCTGTCAGCTCTGCGTATGACATTTGCCTTACTGCTGTTTAGCGTGTGTGGAAAAAGGAATGACCAAGTGGCCGTGCATTGCATTGTCTGTTAGGGTGTACCCACGGAAGTGGATAGAGTCAAAGGAGCTTGGGTCCTGGCATAGTTGGGTACAGTCTTACTGCAGAGGTCTAAACAGAAATGCTGCTGGACACCCACCCTGTCAGCAGAGAAGGCTGACCTCTTTCCTAGGAGTACAAGACAGAAGGATCATAGCTGAATTCTACGCGTCACAATTTGCTGTATAACCTTTGGCAAATCACTGAATTGTGCTGTTTCTTGATTTTTGTCCTAGTGAAATATAGATAACAGCAATTTCTTGGTTATCTTTTTAGGTAATAAATTCTTCTGGCTAGAGATTTATTTTTTGCCTAACATCCTATGATGCATAGATAAATGTATGCTTCTAGGTGTTTCTTTGGTAGAAAATAAGTAAAGACAGGAAATTTCAAAAGAATACTAACTCTGTACTCTAGAATTTCTGACTTCATTGGATATTTAAAAAAAACCCTCTAAATTTAGCTAGTTTAATAAGCTAATTTATGTCTGCTGCTAGGACAAACCATCTATATTGAAAGATAAATTATTCCTTTCTGGTCTTCTTTTCTTTCTCTTCTGCTTGCTGGCTTCTCCTCCAACTGCCCTTCAACAATATGACATTCATGGCTTCAGTACTGCTGGTGTCCTCCCACAAATGCTACTATCCAGTTGCATACTTCCAAGGAGGAGAAAGAATAAGACGAGCTGGAAAAAATTTAAGTGTATTAAGTAAATATACAATCCTTAGATGCTTTCTCTGAATAGGCAACAGCTAGAAAACCAATACAGAGAGAACATGATATGTATGTATGTTGGGTTGACTACCTTTTAATGTAGCATAATTGTATTTGAAACAAGAAAGTAAAAACAAGAGCAGCATTGTTTACTCAGAACTTTAATAGACATGTGGCTAGCCTGCAAAATTTTTATCTGAGTCCTGATTTAACCATTGCATAATGTCACAGATGTTTGCAACTCCCTCAGTTCTGCTGCTTCATGTGGAATTCCAAAGTCCGGGATGTTGACAGTTTTATTAATCTCCTCACAGCTACTACAGCATGTCAGAGTCTGTGTAGGCTAAGTCCCTCTTTTAACAATGTCCAGCATTTACTTTCACCTACAGTAATGTTATTAGAGTTGCATTTTGTATCAGAGATTTGCACAAACTAGATTGTTTCTGTACAGTCAAAGAGAAATGCAAGTATACCTGGGCTGAACATCTAAAACTATAGCTAGACTGATTGCTAATGGTAGAAAAGGGCAGATCCTTCCTGCCAAGACCTAGTCAGGAAAGAGTTTGTACTCTTATTAGAAATAACAAAAGCAGGAGAAATGTTAAGCTACTTAAGGGGGATGATGTCTTTAATGACATTTATCCCTTGAGGTCAAGAGCAAATTAATAAGTTTCTTTTTCGTTCCACAAGGCAGAAGCACTGAAGTTGAAATCCTTAAAGGCGAGCTTGCAATCTGAGAAAATACAGTGTGGTTTCCTTATGGTCAGTAGCATCAAAGATGCAATCAATAAATTCACCCTGTAGCAATGTCCCCATACTGAGAAACTGTCTTGGGGGAAATAATATTACTTCAGTTCTATATGATTCAAAGCTTCTTGAGTTGGAGTTCTTTGAAGATAAAAGGCTACATTCTCAGCTACTATAACTCAACATAGCTACTTTGACTTTAAGATGCTACCAATTAAAGTGTGTTTTTGCAAGACTCCGTTATCTCCTCGCTCAATAGTGACTTTAATAATGGTTTATTTAGTCTCTACTGGTTTGTGCTACTTAGTCACACCATAAACACCGAAGCGGTTCTTTTCCTCCCAGGTGTTACTTTCCTTGGTGAAGGTCTTCACCCACAAATTTTATTACAAGGTTGTCTTATAGGAACAGATTCTCACAAATCCTTACTAGGATTGCACAGTTATGCTGCAGTTATTTCAGTCTTAGCAGATCTATTTTGCAGTTGGTTCTGGCTTGCTGAATTACATTACCTTAATTGGTAAGCATTCTTAGTTTTTCTCTTTCCATGCTGAAAGAACTGGCATACCACCACATTCCTTACAAACCAAACTTTTCCACAGCAGGCAGTATCTCTGAATATATTTTAAAAATCCTTTCTAAGACTGAAATCAACATAATGAGAAGGAATGCGTAGGAGGTTAATAAAGGTTCATTAAACAAGAACCCTTGGCTACCTCATGTTCTTCTTTCATCTCAGTTCTCTCAGTGTCCCAGGGCAGTTCAGTTTCATTAGAGCATACATACAACTAGGTAGGTCAAAGGAAAAAGAAAGGTGAAAGTTGCTGATGGTCAGAATAAATATAACAATTCAGAATTTCTCCATTTTGTTTCGTAGTCAATGTACACATGGTGTGAAAGAATGAACTTGTGTATGTTTTTGCAGAAGTCTGAATTATTTCCACATTACAGATTCTTGGCATAAACAACCCATTCCCTAGGTGGGACCCAAGTAGGTAACACCTGATTTTTCATCTTAATTAAACAAACAAACAACAAACCCCTAAAACTTTAAACTTTTCAGTAGTGGTCAAATTAAGGAAAAACTGAAAAACTTACAATATTGGACTTGAAGATGTAAAATATATATGTTGTGAAAGTGTTCATATAGAATTCAAATTTTTCATATAAAAGTAGGATTACAAGGTGTCAATAATAACAGAAAATACCCTCAGTATTGAAGACTCCATGTATTCTAAGATACCTGGTAATCTATTAATTCTAGTATGTGGTCTTGAAGATATCACATCTTCTAAGGTATCTGGTATTCTAATATGTCTACCAAATACATGGTAGAAAAAATTTCCATTCATAAAATGGTTATAAAAAAACACTCACATTTGCCAAGATATTATAGAAGTCCCTTTGCATAGAGAATTAATGATTTTGTAGCTTGAGTTTTACTGATGTAAATTCAAAGGCAATTGGACGAAATTAGATATTCTAAATAGTGCTATTTCAGAGTTCTGTGTACATAATCATGACTAAATGCTGCTGTGATGATAATGCTTTATTTGGCTTGTAGTTTTATTGGCTTCATCTATTTAATTGATTTGAGGAGTATGCAAATAGTAATAGCATTCCATGTAATCTTTGCATTATACATTTTTCCGAAAGCTGCAACAGATTAACTTCTAACTCAGATACTGCAGCTGATACTATGAAGGCCTAATTCAAAGCAAAGAAACTGTGAAAACCATTTAAAGCTATTGCTCCTAAATATATTTCTCTGTGTCAGTTAATAAATACATATGCAAAAATTGTTTAGAACAAACAGTATACTTGATTCTACATTTGTACATAAGACTAATTTATATTTCCCACTTTGCAAAATGGAGACTGAGAGGAAGTAATCACTTCGGATAATTTTTCCTTTTTCTTTGATAATAAATTAATTTACAAACAAACCAGCAAAAAGGGCTCTCCATCTACAACCCATGTGAACATAGACAGGTTTTTAAGTGAGATGTAAATGCTCAGCAAGCAGATGGCAATAGCAAGCATATGAAAAATGTTGCAAAAAAGGGCTGAAAAAGGGCAATAAATAGAGAGCTGGCACCGTGAACAATGCAGATAGTTTGAAGGGGGTGGTAAAGGTGTATGTTCAAGGCACAAATCAGGGTAATGCTGAGCAAACAAAACTAAAAGCAAGAGAAGTACTAACTTCCAACAGTTAGGAATTAACTACAGGAAGCAACTCTGAAATAGATTACTGAAAACAGAGGTAAAGGTAGTATCAGCAGGGACATATATTTTAAATAATCTAAAATGAAGGGAGGTGGTTATCACGTATGTACTTTATCTATGAGACAGTCTTTGTGACATATGCAGTTTTAATATTAAACATCAAGGTTAGGTGAGAAAAATTAAGCATCTTTATTGCCCTGACCTTGAGGTAGATCATCTAATAGCATGAGGAGAAGAGTCAATATTGCCATTATACAGCAAAATAGCAAAGACATGTCCAAAGAATAGATTTTTTTGTTCTCTTACCTTCAAAGAAATTGAAACCTTGCATGTTCAAAACAGCGGTAACGTGAAAGGAAAAAACTACTTTTCACTTAATGCCAAATATTCAAAGAGATGTGCAAAAAAAAAAAAATCCAACAAAAAGCTCTAACTGCTGTCCGTCTCACATTGCTGGGAAAGTAGTATTTTGATGCTATCATGAAATGAGAACAGCAGGTGTGTAACTATGATTACATCTTATTTGTAAGAAACAAAGGGTGGTGAAAAATGGGAGCAGAACAGCACCAAAGCAGGGCTGAGGAGGTGGGGGATTTAAACAACAGTGAGTAAATAGGATATTGAGAAGGGAGGGAGTAGAGAGCCAGGTAATAAGAAGAAAGTGAGAAGGGGACAAAAAGAAACACAAACCATAAAGGTAGATACTTTAATCCTTGCTGTAGAAAAACTGCTTTTCAAATCCTTGTTTTGAAAAGCCAACCAAGCAACGAGCATGACTTTTAAAAAATAACCAAATTACTCCATTAGTATGCGCACATGCATGAGTGAAGCAAATGAACAACTTTGACAATTGTAATCCCTATGTTGCTTCTGCTGTCTTTTGGGCAGACCCTCCCAAAAAGCTTTTTTCTATCTGACCATCTACTAAAAAAGAAGCTGCCAGGATCTTAGTGGTGTTCCAACACTAGCTTCAATGGAATGCAGAAAAATGGTGAGCTATTCCTACAGTGAGCTTCACTTCTTAACACAACTATACGGTGCATAGTGCTGGCACTTTTTTGTGTGTGTGAGGGAGAGTGCAGAAGCTGTGCAATCCCAAGAAACCAAAGATTTCCCAGAATACAGTTAGACCTCCCAAGAATTTCCAGAAAAATTATCATTAACCCAAAGCATTAACTTCCTTAATTTCTTAAATGCAGCCCTTAACTTCCACAGTGCGTGTTTGCATTATCCTGCTGAGTTGCACTTTCTTTCCTGTTTTAACCTTCTGCAGTTGACAATGATACTGCAAACTCAGTCCGATGTGCTTAAAAATGCTGGCCTGAGCTTTTACTCATCACAAAAAGAAAAAAAAAGCCTTTCCTTTTTGCCTCAGCACAAGCAGAGCTTTCATCCTTCAGAAATTCTTTACTTGTATGTGTGAAATAGAACAATATTTATTAAGGGCAAACAAGGCCTTGGAATTTGAGAAACCCCAGTGGTAATATAATGCTTATGGAAAAAACAAAACATTTGGCTCCCCTCTGATCTTTCCATTCCAATTGGAGGGAAAGTGTCTAGCTGAGTGTCTATACTTCATAGGGAAATAATTAATTAACATTGTTAAATTGATTGGTTTGTTACAGGCACCCCCTCACCCCTTGGCCCCAATCTTTGTGAAAACCCAGTGACCAAAACTTCTGCAACCACAGATAATTCCAGGTACCTCAGACTTCACTTGCAAATTGCAACATTAATATTAGTGTTAATTACCACATTAGTATTCCAGGCATTTCCAAGTGTTGCATATTGACCTCATTCCAGCTGGAGGGGCTGCTACCCCTGCAAGTATTGCACACAACTGTTTGCATGTTAGATAAGGAGCTTCCCCATCTCTGCTAGGGCTTTTGAAAAGTTTCTTCTGGAAAGTTGGTTTCATGCTGCATGACTCTCCATAGCTGAAACCAAAACCATCTGGGACCCCAGGCACAAAGGGCTTGTGATCAGTGTCCCAGAATCTAGTTGGAGCCTTATAGTTAGAGGTGTTCCACAGGGCTCAGTTCTGTGTCCAACCTTATTCAATATATTCATCTATGGACTGGATGAGGGGACAGCGTATAGTCTCAGCAAGTTTGCTGATGACACAAAACTGCGAGGAGTGGCTGACACACTAGAAGGCTGTGCTGCCATTCAGCAAGACCTGGACAGGCTGGAGAGTTGGGTGGAGAGGAACCTAATGGAATTAAACAAGGGCAAGTGTAGGGTCCTGCACCTGGGGAGGAATAACCCCATGCAGTGGTGTAGGTTAGGGGTTGACCTGCTGGAAAGGAGCTTTGCAGAGAGGGACCTGGGGGTCAAGGGAGGGACAAGGTGACCATGAACCAGCAATGTGCCCATGTGGCCAAGAAGGCCAATGGCATCCTGGGGTGCATTAAAAAAAACATGGCCAGCAGGTCGAGCGAGGTCATCCTCCCACTCTACTCTGCTCTGCTGAGGTCACATCTGGAGTACTGTGTCCAGTTCTGGGGTTCCCAGTTCAAGAATGACAAAGAACTACTGGAAAGAGTCCAGCAGAGGGCTACAAAGATGAAAAAGGGAATGGAGCACCTCTCTTATGAGCAAAAGCTGAGGAACCTGGGTCTGTTTAGCCTGGAGAAGAAAAGACTGAGGGGTTGTCTCACCAATGCTTATAAATATTTAAGGACTGCGTGTCAAGAGGATGGGGCCAGACTCTTTTCAGTGGTACTCAGTGACAGGAAAGGGATAACAGGCAAAAGCTAGAACATGCGAAAGTCCATCTGAACACAAGGAAAGGGACCACTGAAACAGGCTACCCAAAGAGGTTGTGGAGTCTCCTTTACTGGAGACAATTAAAACCAGCCTGGATGTATTCCTGTCCAACCTGCTCTAGGTGACCCTGCTTTGGCAGAGGGGTTGGACTAGATGATCTCTGAAGGTCTCTTCCAACCCCTACCATTCTGTGATTCTGTGATTCTGTGTCTTTCTGATCAAGATGAATTTGGTGAGTGTTCCCTTTTGCTTACGTCTTGGTCTTTAACCATTTCTTTCCTCCCAGAACCAGTTTGGTACTGGTTAGAATGTTTTCTAGCTGAAACTGGGAATGGTGAATAAGAAGTATATAAAAATAAAGCTGCCTAAATCTGTGCTTTTCCTTATCCTGAAGGAATGAAAATTATTTTTTACCCTGAAGGTTCTATTAGCAGCTTACATATAGTTTATTTTTCACTGCTCTTCTGTCTTAATTAGTTCCTTTATACTGGTCACTGCAACTCCATAGATAAAAACTCCATCAGCAAAAATGCCCTTCTTTCTGTTGTCCGTTCTCACACGTAGCTGAGGAGCCAACGGAGACACTGACAGTTGGCTCCTGTTAACGGGGCTAACATGGGTCACTGCAGGTATGTCAGGTTCAAGAATATAAGCTTTATAATTATCCACACTGTATTCTAGAGCCATGGAACTGTTAAAATATCTTTTTTTTTTTTTTTTTGTCACTTGATCCCCACTCAGTTTTCTCCTCCCATTTGTGTGACTCTTTCACCCATCTCAGAAAAATTTGGTGAATTAGTATCATTACCATTGCTGAGCATATAAGTAAACTATCCTCTCCTGGTGAGGCCATGGGTCTTCTTGTAAAAGAAAAAAAGAGAAATCTGAAGTATTTTTTCATAGCAAAATAGAGACCACAAAATTCTTCAATGTCTGTATCTAAGATAATTCTGTGGGTGATTTAAAGAATTCTTACTTTGGTTGAAGTGATTCTGTTATCTAGTGTAAAGTAAGCCTACAGCAACACATTCTTTGCAATTAATGAAAACATGAACAGAACAAGCCTAGAGGTACATACATTTGCCTCTGGCTTTGAATACAATACTTTGTGTCTGCCAAACTCACCTCCACAATCTTTAATACCAAAAAAAATTAGGGCTTTGATGTAAATGCTTTGAACTACTCCTATCTAAAGTAAGCTTCCGGGCACATGCGACTACCCCCCTTAAAGCTTTCTAAACATGCATACTGAATAATTTTGGTAGACTAAAGACCGACTGAATTTGCTTAAAAATACACATTACAATATAAATGCTGTGTTCCTCACAACTAATAGGAAACTTGCCTTCAGTAAGCAAATTAACTAAGTGAAAAACAGACCCTTTTAGCTAAAGTTGTATTGTTCGGTTGTATATTCAGGAAAAGGTAAGCAAATGATGTGTGCTAAATGCTAAAGGTGTGCTCATTAATGAAGTCAAACTAATGAGGCTGGAAGTCAATCTTGTCATCATAAAAATGATATTCGGATGGTTGTAAAAGTTGATACAAATGTTTGCAGAACTGCAGTTGCTATCTTTGAGCAGAGCAGATCACTACCAGTGCTCACAAAACAGTATTTTAACAGTAAGAAATCATTCTAGAATGACATAGTATTGTGTGGTGGCATTTCAGTATGTTCCTATAGCATAATTAGTTAAGCATGTCTAAATGTTATCACTGTACCTCTTTTACAGGACTCTACCAAAAGATGAGCAGTGACATTTATTCCATGGTGGATTAATATACTAATCATATAATGAAACATAACTATTTCTAAGCCTTCGCAGTATGATGGTTCTTCAGAGTTATTATTCTTCATGATCTTGATAGTTTCCAGAGCAGTTTAATCCAGTTTCTATTATAATTTGTTGCTTTGCATAACCCAAGAGAGGGACACAAGGAAAAACCAAGAAAACACTAATCAATCATTGTTCTCACCTGAATCCTTGAAGCAGCCTCTAAATTGCATCAGCCTGTGATAGAATCCAAGGATTTTATGATGCAAGGGAAGATATTTGGAGTGATTTGGGAGTGAGCAACATTTTCTCCCTGAAAGTTTCTCAGGTTGTTCATAGAGTCCTCTACTCTTAGAGGACTGACAATCAGGTTTACTCAGCTGAGGGGCTAATGAAGTTTTTTAGGTCCACTTGACAAACTGGTAAAATAGGACCATGTAGGTGTTAGGATTTAATGCTCTGAATGGCATTATTAAAGTTGCATCCCTTGATTATTGGTGTTTCAGTACCTAAGCCAAACAGCATTAAATGTACATACCTGGAGGGTGGGTGTTAAGGTTTCTAGGTCTAACATAGAAAAATCAAGTTAACTTTAAAAGAAATTGCTTTGATTAGTTAAATTTTTTAAATGCCTACCTTTTCGCCCTCTTTTTTCCTACATATCTATTAATCCAAGGACTAGACATACAGTGTTTTGGAATACTTCTGGGAAAAATGGATTGATTACATTATAAAACTATTCATTAACGTTTTCCAAATCATATTACATTATAGTTAATGGAAAGCTATGACTTATTTCATTTTTGTAAAGGCAACCAAGATTAAGGAGATAATGAGTGATTTAATTAATTCAAGACAACAAATAGCTTGGTCTAGAGAAGAGCTGGATACTTTTCCAAAATTGGCTCCTTCTTATCAGGTAGATTAATATACTATTTGAAGAATGTTTTGGTCCATCAGTTGTTACAGTGCTACAGTATGCAATATCTTCTATCTTGCTTTACATCTGAAATACTTTTTTTTTTTTATTTTTTGACCTGGAAAACCTTCAGAGGTGGGATTATTATCCTTTCTTCACCTCTTTCTCCCAGTTAAATAGCTGTTAAGATCTCAAGTGCCATTTGGAAATAATTAGCATTTACTTTTCAGCTGGAAGTGTGTAGATTGATATAAAATCTCAGAAACACCTGAGACTTTGCCTGTTTTGCACTAAAATATGTGATAGATTTCTACTACATGTTTGCAAAACAGTAAACTTTATACACCATGCATATCAGTTGATACAGATGAGAATGCTTTAAGTACTAAGTATATTACTCTTCACAGACCCTGGTAGCTCTGACGTTATCAGCATTGTGATGAAAGTAGAAAATATGTGGTTTCTGACATCTTTAAAATTCACAAGTGCAGCAGAGGGTTGCGTTGGTACTAGTCTTACAACAAAACATCATTGGGACTATGTCCTTAATATCTTTTGTAATGAGCCCAATAACTGGAAGACTTACACCCCCTATAATTCATGGAGTGAGATCTCGGTGAATCAATGGGACTGGATCAGAGATGTTCTTACTAGCACAGCCCATATTCTATCACTTCTGGGTTTTGTAATATTCTAGCTCTGAGACTGTAAAGGCAACATATAAAAACTAACATCAAGATGAATGGAACTGTGATACTATAAAAAAGAAATTTCTGAGGACCAGCAACAGTGAGGCAGTACAGTATTGTTTCTCTGGCTTTGAAAATGAGGCACAAAATAACTGCAATTGTTCATAAAGTCAGTCTTTGTGTAAAGAACTGAACAGGGAGAAATAATTCCTTGTGATGCGTTCTTAGCAGGAAAAAAAAACCACACTGAAATGGAAATTGTTAAATTTTCACAAAATAATTCAGATGTTTAAAAGTACATAGAAACGCTGATTCTGTCTCAGTTAAAATGTAAGTACATATACTTTGTGCAAAGAGAAATATGAATCTTTTTAATTATGATAATTAATTATGGGCTTTCAGACTTTTGTTCTGTCATAAAGTTCATGCTTTCTGTCACTGAGGCCAACACCTAAAACAAGAAGCTGGGACATCAAATGAAAGACGAAATTGTGTTTCTAAAGATCTACAATTTATAATTACATATGTACTGTTTTAATTTTAA
This sequence comes from Tringa solitaria, assembly GCA_026413425.1. Classification (NCBI taxonomy): domain Eukaryota; kingdom Metazoa; phylum Chordata; class Aves; order Charadriiformes; family Scolopacidae; genus Tringa; species Tringa solitaria. The sequence continues at coordinate 134,029,417 of JAOXJM010000001.1, forward strand.
ATAATTAAAAAAAATATAGCCAGACTGCTTATATACTTTAATGATACTTCCCATTGGAATTTGTGTGTAACGCATAAGGATTTCAATTGAGAAATAACATTCTTTTACTTTTTCTCAAGCTGATAGGAAGAATAATGGGTTTTTTTCTTGATGCAAAGTTGAAAAAAAAAAAGAAAAGGAAAGACTATCTGTAAATATCTTTTACAATGATAAATCTCAGAATTCATAATGCCACCAGCTATGTTTAGAACATTTATTTTCTCTCTACTCCTGATTGAAATATACCTACCAAATACCACAAAGTTAAAACATTACTCCCATTCTTGGGGAAAAAAGCACGGAACAAATGGTATTTTTTTAAAGATGTAGTTAACCAAGGTCAAAAGGTCAAAAAAGGTCAATAATCCTGCTGCATTAGTCTTTGCAATAAAACATTGGCAAGGACTGTTATAAGCCACTTTGTCTCTTTCCTCATGTTTTGGGAAGGAGATTTTTTTTTTACTTCAGTGTAGTTAGTAAAATGCAGCACAAACTGAAGATCCCACAGGGAACACAATGTCTCTTTCTTTCTCTCTTGATCCAATCATCTGCCTAAAAAAAGTAAGGATTGTTCAGAGAACCTCCATACTTTATTCTACATGGCAATAAACCTGGCCATGGAAAAGCAGACGTTCATCCCATAAAAAGTAAAATTTTATTGTTTACATATTTATTTGCAGTGCTGGAGACCCAGCTGCTCTGTGAGACAGTCCTTTGTGTTGCTTTTCCTCTTATTGGCAATTATATTCTTGTTTTGATAAACTTTTTCATCTTAGATACATAGAAACTCAAAGCTCCTAATGTAAAGATTTAGATTTATTAATATTTTCAGGTGCAGAAATGTTGGGAAATGTGTACTTTTTAGGCAAAATGTATTCCCTAAATTTCTATTGAGAGTGGCTTGCTGAGGTATAGGAGAAAGAAAAATTAGAAGGGGGGGATATCAAACTGTTTTGAGGCTTTTTCATGGTTCTGCTTCAGTTTTGCTTGTGCACTAAATGTTTGTATATAGATGAGAAACTGAATGAGAGCTGAGCCAAGCACAGGTTGTTTTTTTGTTATGCTCAAAAAAAAAGTGAGTTTTTCAATCGAATTTGTTATATTATAAAAATCCAAAGCCTAAAGCCTGCTCTAGTTGAAGTATAGTCTCTCTCCCTCCTATGAACGTTATTTCTTGTGGACACAGCTGCTAAGGGATGCTAATGTCATGGATGTAAGATCAGTTACTTTAGTGAACTGATGGAGAACTAGATTCTCTTTTTTAAATAAGCAGTAGCAGTGAGTCCTTACCGTGGCCAGTGCCCTCTGCTATTTAGATGGAAAGAACTGCTCCAAAGCTTTACAGAGCTCTGGATTTCAGATTTCTTCCAGGTACCTACACGCAGTTACTCTTCTCTTGCACAAGAGGCACCATCTATTTACCTGCTTTGAACTTTCTCCTCTCACTTTTCATTTTTCAGGCCTTAGGCCGTAAGACATTCACTGTTATTGAGGCACACAACCATCAGTAGAGTACTTCCGCTTGTAACCAGCGCTCTTCTTCACATATCTTCCCTTGTGAAAGAAGGAAGCACGTTTCTAACTGGTGTCTCACACCACAATCAGTCTTGCTTCCAGCAAACAGATCCTGGACCAGGAAACCACTCACCAGGAAAGATGATCTCCAGATTGCCTTGATCCTGAACAGAGGGAGGGACAGCTTCAGAGACTGGAGACTACTGTTCAAGGGTCATGATGTCTTGACACAGGGAGAAAGCCAGCATACAAAGGTGGATCTGCATGTAGCAAACTCTACATCTAAAAATACAGACTGACAATTTTTGTAACATTGATTATGTACCTTTGAGATTTAATAACTTAATATTGAAGGCAGGGTAATGCAAATATTCTTGTGGACTAAACTAGCTGCTAATAGAGGCGCAATCTTCTGATCAAGCCAGGTCAGAATTAAAAGTTATGCCCTTGAATGCTTGTATTAAGAAACAATTTAACAGTTTAAGGCCATTTGTCACCCTGAGTAGAACATGATAATTGAGAAGAGGCAGATCTTTCACAACATTCCCACTTTTCCAGTTTTCCAGTCTCTTGGTTTTTTTTCCCCTCTTTTTACATAGGAGTGAAATTAAAGTTCTGAACCAATGGGTACTAGTAGAAAAATGAGTAATCAACAAATCTTCTAAACCCTAATTCAGTGAAAAACCCTTTGTGGTCTGCTTGCTAAGAAATACTTATAAATGTTGGAATTATGAACGTACGTCTACTCTTTTAAGTAAAATAGAGATGCTGATGAATGTTGGAAAGGTAGACGGATTAGCTATAAAAAACTAGTTATAGTGCCAGATTGAATAAATTTATAATTCATATCTCAATAATATGCATTTCTTTAAAGTTTATTGTCTGATAATGAGTTTAAAAACTGCCCATATTTTTCTCTTCAGTTACAAGTCTTGTAATTCGTTGACTTAAATGCTTTTTGGATAAGGACCTATAGTTATTCCTTTAATTAAATGGTAGTGTGTGTACCCCTCATTCTGAAGCTTTGAAGGGAGATTTGTCTGACTAACGACAGTATTTTGGCCATCATCATAATTTATTGCTTAGAAACTGAAATTTATGTAGTTAAAAGTATTTTTAAGTATCAGCATTTGCCATTTTACAGGTAATAGACTTAGTAGTATACTGTAAGTTTCGCTCACAAATTCTTCAATGTCTAAATGCTGATAGACACACAATTAATCCACCCTGTCACATCTAAAACAGTAATCACCTAATGTCATTCACATGGTGTGGGGTTAGTTGAAAGAGGTCTTGACCTTCATGACCTATCATTTTTGCCTGGTCAGCTTGACCTGGGTCAGAGATTCTCCCTGATAACTTTTGCTTATCAATAAAACCTCACTGTATCTAGAATTAGTATGTGTATATATATGTGTATGCATGCATATCATAAGGGTGTGTACGTATATGCACAATAATACTTAAGTAATAAATATTTGTGCCACTGATTTTTATCTTTTATATTTCTTTTCAAGTAGAATAGGTATTGTGTAAATTGCAAAGTGAAGACTCTATTATTTTTCAGCTTGTAGCTTAAACAAGATACCAAAGCTGATTGTTGGTTATGTTATCACTTTTGTGAAAAGAATTTGGCTGACACAAGGTTTACAAATGGTATTACATATTAAAATAAATCCTCTTTAATGTAAAGATATAATTAGATAAACATAGTTCTTAGTGATTCATGCACCTAACTCTGTTATGTGAATGCAGGAACTGAGGTACTTGTTGAATTTTATGTTGTGCTATAACTGGAGCAGAAAGTGTATTCCATTACATCCCACAAACTTATTAAACTATATTTAAGTTGAAAAGTTGAGTACTTGAAAATTAGGAAAATTAGGAACTACCAGAGTTTAAGTTACTTCTGGAGTTACAACAAGAAGTCAGTTGTTTTGCCCTGAACCTCATGCTGTGTCTTTAATTCATTATCACAGAAGAGATCACTGCCTCTGCTTCTCCTTTGCTAAGCCCAAAGCCACAGTAGATACAAATGCATTCAAATACCTGAAGGGAGGGTGAAAAGAGGACAGAGCCATTCTCTTTTCAGTGGTGCCCAGTGACAGGACCAGAGGCAATTGGCACAAACTGAAACACAGGAGCTTACCTCTGAACATCAGGAAGCACTTTTTCACTGTTAGGGTGACTGAGCACTGGCACAGGCTGCCCAGTGTGGAGATTGTGAAGTCTCCATCCTTGGAGATATTCAAAAGCTGTCTGGACATGGTCTGGGCAATTAGCTCTAGATGGATGAACAGGGGGCTTGGGCCAGATAACCTCCAGCAGTCCTTTCCAACCTCAACCATTCTGTGATCCCATAATAGGTAAAACGGAGCTAGGAAAAGCATCATAAATTCTCAGGCAGGTTATGCTCAGTTGCTTTGTGTAATTTAGGACTATATGCTGCCTTCATGAGTCTATGTGAAAGAGGTCCAGGCAGTGAGCTTCAGTATCAGATGCCTGTCCAGCCACATTGTTTAAATGTCCATCTGTTTCCTGCCCTAGATAGGACTGCTCCAACTAGTGAGGGCCAGGACAAAGCCCAGAGTTTGGATAAGTTTCTCTTAGCACTGCTCTCCAGAGGCAATGTGGAAAAGATGAACCAGGGTATCCTGTTAAACCATTTAGGTTCACCTGCTGATCATCCTAACACCCCTTCACATGGCAGCTCAGGTAGCGTCACTTATCCCCCAGTTTCAAAGCACTCTAGTGGAGTACGGCACAATCCTCTTATTATTCAAGAGAGTTAAGTGTAAAACCCTCATGATAGTAATGATGATGCAGAAAGCAGGGAGAACAAGTGCCATGATGGTCCCTTGGCAGTGTTGGGGGGCTGACATGGGGTCCTGGGCCCTGGCCTGGGGCAGGGGACAACCCCTGGGGGCCTGGTGGTGCCCTTCCATTTCACAAGCAGCCAGCAGAATCACTCCAACTGATCAATCATTCTCAGGCCACGTGGGGCTGTGTGTCTTATCACAGCCATCAAGTCGTCCATTAGCTTACTTATGCGTAGTTCTGTATTAATCACACTTTAAGGTGCAACTCGATATGAAATGTATAATGCTTCTAAGACGAACCATAATGCAAGCAGAGTTAATAATGTATTTTCAGCAAAGATTTGCTAGTAGGTTACTCTGCTTTCAGAGAAAAGGAGCAGATCCAGCAAACTGACCCAGCAGAGACCCTGTGCATACTTAACCCTCAGTTCTTTAGGCATCACATGCACTGTAATCTTGGGTTTTTTGACATTTCTCAGATGCACTAATCCTTTCATCCTGCAAGATCAAATCTGAACCCTCATTGATTTTATGCTAAAGCAACCCATGGGCCCCTAGACCTGCCCAGAGTAGGTCAGTTGTGTTTTCTGTCTGCCTCAATGTAGGCTGGTACTGGTTAGTTCACCTACTAGTCCTGACTCAGACATGCTGATTTACATCTGTTTCAACTTATTGGCCCATGTGTAGTTATTCTGAATGTACATTAGACTAAACCACATAACTAAAGGGACATACTTTCTTCCATCAAAGTGCTAAAGGGAAGACTGTGCTGCCAATCCTGTCACCAGAGGATATATGCCCATAAATACTTTGTGAACTAGACAAGAGAACAAGACACTGTTGTTGACAATGTTAGTGTGTTGCAGCTGTCCATCACCCATGAAGGCAAAGTATCTTCCAGTTCCAACAATTTCTGAGATTCTTCATAGGCTGAATGAATTAAAGAGCAATAGCTTTGTAGCCCACAGGAACATATAAACTATTACAAGGTATTAAAAAAATCTTTCTATTCAAATAAAACTGATACAGCCTTCAGTATTCTATTTTCTTTGTATACAGCAGCGTTTCACAGTTTGCTCTGTTAACTGGGATGGAAAAAGTTTAGAAGAAGGTAGAATGGGTGGCCAATTTTCTAAAATTATTATCAGGGAGTTTTAGGAAAGCAAGTTCCTGCCAGTAACATTTATAACAAGAATTGTTATGGAATTGATTCTGTTGAGTTTCCTGAAATTGTGTAACACTTAGTCCTGTGAGTGGTCCCAGGAAAGTAGACTGTGCTTCTGAGACATGCTGGTTTTAATTTCTAACAGATATTATTGGGCTACGTGAATTTTATTTTATAATAACCACATATTACATTAAATGTGTAGAAATGGGATATTTTGTTACTGTTTTCTGCTTGATATCTCCAACTGCTCTGAAAATTTGTTACAGAAAACTATTCATTTGTCTTCTATTTGTTTTTTCTTCTGCAGCTTTCACTTCTCAGTTCACCACAGCCACCTCTTTTTCTCAGTCATATGCTTTATCTCCATGGTATTTTGAAATGTGATGCATTAGATATAAATATGATCTGAAACTGTCAGCAGCTGAAATAAAATATCTTATGAATATCAGAATATGATGCTTGTTGGTGTAGATTTATACTCCCCACTTAGTCAATGAGATACATGTGTCCCTGGTGTTTGGGTACTTTCTGAACATGTAGTAACTATTATTTCTGGCACGTGTGTGACTGATTGTTTCCAGAATGAACAAAACATAAGGCAGCATCATTATGCCTGGTAGATGCAGGCCACACTCTCAACAGTGGTCTTGTTTTCATAAATTAGTTAAATGGTTTCCAGAGAATGATATGCTGAACTATTTAGGACACATTTCTTTTAAGCAAACGATGAAAGGATTTCCAAGTAGTTCCAAATGGTCCATATTTGCTTTGTTTAACAGTTAGGCTTACTAGTAACCTGGAAATTGTCTATAAAAGATTGAGGTTGTGACAAAGTCGTTTAATTTTATTTAATCTTTACTTTGATTCTAAGCACTACATTTATACTTAATAGGACATTACCATATTAATGAGAATCTAATATAAAATCATGAATAGAATAATTTTGTTTACAGCTTAAATCTGTATGGAGTGTTGCTTTACATATATTTGCATTTTAAAACATTGCATCACCTAATGTTGGCAGATAAAATCCTGATTCATTCTAACACAGAATACAGGGTATTTTTTGTAAAATGGTAAATCTCAGACTTGACTTCATCCTAGTAAAAAGTAAAGTTCTCTAAGGAATGTTAATTTTTTTGTGTAATTAGGAGATGATGATATAAAGTAGCTAACGGAAGACTTCTGATTACTCATAATAACTTTACTTTCCACCAGCTTATAAAAGGAATAAGAACAAAGTGATTTAGAAATATCACAAAATTATCAAGGTTCTGATGTTGCCCTAGGGTAACATATCAAGTAGAGAAAAAGCATAGCTCTTGTTTTCATCTCTCATTGTGTATCCTGGAAATAATTTCATTGTAAGATACCTTCAGAATAAATGTTTAATGGCCGAAAGGGCACTCTTTTTCATTGCACTTGTAATGTCTGAGACCTATCATTATTTCTGATTATTATAATCGTCCCTGTTGGAAATTGGAGAAAAAACTGAAGAGAGATTTCTCTGAGCAACATGACTTGCTTTGTGTTTGAGCAGAGCACCTTTAAAAAAAGCCATAAACAATGCAATTCTCAATGATTTCAACTTCTCACTAAATACTCTTGAAAGAAAAAAAATATTTATGCCTTGTTGGACTATCCTAACTTCTTTCCATCCTATTCCCTTGCAGTAGTATAGCTGATAGCAATATTTAAATAAAAGTAATTTTTTTTTCAAGGGGAAGTGTTGCTAAACATGCTTTCTAAAGCATTCTGCCCTGCATAAAAGGAAAAGCAGAGAAGTTATTGTGAGTATTTTGAATGGTTCTAAGACTTTGTGTATTCTACAAGAAGACAATCATCTTGTCTTAAATTGAGCTTGCAAGCTTCTCTGCTGGTGAAGTTCATTTCATGATAATATGTTAGCTGAGGCTCTGGAGATCATTTTCATTCAGGTCAGGATCTGCTTAAATCCTGTAAGTCAATGGAACAGAAGATCACAACAAAAGTTGAGAAAGATTTAACTATCCCCAAATAGAAACGCGTATCTGGAAATCTAAGTCATGTCATCATTTGTGCCTATAGTAATTTGTATGATTTCCTGTAGAAGAAAATATGAATACTCTGAAAATTGCCTTTTTGCTTTAATCTGAACAGATGGAGAGAGGCAATGACAAACATGCTTTTCTAATGTTTAGACCCTAGTTTCTGATGATACTAGTATTTCCTATTATCCTTAAGATAGGGATTCCCCAGTATTCCCTAGATCTGCAGTGAATATACAGCCATGTATCTCCTGTGAATTAGTGTATACCACCTAAAATCAGAAACTGCTTTATGCAAGCTTCATTAAATTTCAATATCTGGTTTTTTCAATGTCTGTTTGTGCTTAGACAGCTGCATAAAATGTTAATAGAAAAAGCAGAAAATAGAAACAAAAAGTTGCTGATTCTGAGTGTGATTCACTTACATTGTCCTCAGAAACTGCTTCACAAATATTAATTACCTTGATAAAACCTGTACCTGGTAACTCAGACCTTGTGCTTTGGGAGGCTTGTGGTTTGCCAAATATTTCTCATATATCTAAGCTGACAAGTTAAAAAAAAAAATTCCATCTTTGATGGAAAGATGAGGAAGTCAACAGTTCATTCAAGCTCCAAAGAGAAAACAAAATATGAGAGAATCAGGAAATGAATTGAGACCCATCTCAAGGAATCAACACACCCTTTTGAAACTACCTTTCAAGAGAAAATTGACAAATTTCTCAGAGTTACATTTTGAGGCAGTGTTGAGTTTATGTTCTATTTCTTTTGTAAAGGAAAATACAGAGTTTTTTCCCAAAATCACAGATGAACTAGCTGTTGTTCAAAGTCATATTTTCAGGTAAAAGCTCAGCATAGAGCATATCTAGCAATTTGCATCACCAAAGGTAGATTCTTTTTGTTGCCCTTGCTACCAAAATGGATTTTCATTATAAATCTGCTTTATAAAGTAAACCTTTTTCCAAACTACTAATCCAATAGCCTTTCATTAAAGTCTGCCTTTAAAAATACAACACTGAAATAATAATGATCAGCAATGCCAAAGGCTGACTTAATCTCTAAACAGTGCCAGCAGCTTTCAGAACAGCTCAATGTGTCTAATTACTGCATACACTTTTCACAATATAGTCTTTCATTTCTTATTTTTTTTACAGTAAAATCCTATCATTGTAATTTGTAATGACTATTTCTTTCTGCTTTATGTGGTATAACTTTAAAAGAACTGAAGAACTTGCAAGCTGAGAAAGGTAAAGTTGTGCAAATTAAGCCTATGAAAAGGTTTTGTTTTGTTTTGTTTTCTCATGCCAGTAACTGTTAATGAAAAACAGTCTTTTTCATCAGTAAATGTCTCTTTTAACCTGTACATCTTCTATAATGCGACAAAAATTAATTTAAACAGATGTTCAAGTTTTAAAAACAAGTATTGTTTTTATAATAAAGTAAAAAGGAAGCAGCACTTCAGTCATTATGTGAGAAGGGTTACTTTGTTGATAACTGAGGATCAAATAGCTGATATGAAACGTGCATGTACTGCCAGAACTGTATTGGCATTGAACATACTTATTCCATCTTTTTTTATGCTCAAGGAGACAATTAGCGTCCTGACTTCTTGGAGCAGAAGAAGAGCTTTGCTACTTTATTACGCCAGTGTTTACTTATGGAGTTCTTATGTCTCTGGTCATATGTTACAGTCCTAGAAGCTAGCCTACTTTTGCCTAACTTTTAAAATTATTAGATTAAAGCCAGTTTAAAAACTTCCTGGGTCCTATACGAGTCCTTGACTAACCTAAGAATAGATTCTTGTTTTCCTATTTCTCTACAGTCAGCCCTGAAGCAGGGTGGATGGAGTGGCAGCCTGTCACAGAGGATGACTCCATTTGACCCACTATGCCTCAAGTAGCCAGAGAATTTACGTGCAGATAGAGAAATAGCATGGTCATTAACAATAAAGAGTCAGTGATCAGTACTGAGATCAGAAAGCCATCTTGGCCTTCTGTCCCATGTAATCTGTAAGATGGATCCCAGAGCTGAAATCCAATTTTCACAAAAAAAGCTGGATTACTCAGAATCACACAGAATAAATGAGGTTGGATTGTCTGATCTCTCAGGACTTTTGAGTCCAGTTTCCCTGGTCAAGCAGGGTCAACTATGGCAGGTTGCCCAGACCATGTCCTGTAACTTCCCTAGGCAACCTGTTCCATTCCTGTCACCCTCACAGTAAAAAAGTGTTTTCTGATGTTCATAGTTTCCTATGCATCAATTTGTGCCATTGTCCTGTCAGTGGACAGTATTGAGAAGAGCCTGGCTCACTCTACTTTATTGTCCCCATCATTTCATAGCTCTGTACAACTACCTGAAAGGAGGCTGAAGAGAGGCGGGGGTTGGTCTCTTCTCCCACGTCACAGGTGATAGGACAAGAGAAAATGGCCTCAAGCTGTGCCAGGGAAGGCTCTTGATCAACTTGACATCCACTGCGACCCAGAGATCCTTCTTTGTCAAGCTGTTTTCCAGTCAGTTAACTCTCAGCCTTTACAGGTAAATAGGTTTATTCCTCTCCAGGTGGAGGACCTCACTTTTCCTTTTGCTGAATGTCATGCATTCCTCTCTGCTCATTTCTCCAGCCTTTTGTTGTTCCTCTGAATGGTGGCACAACCATCTGCTGTATCAAGCACTCCTCCAAGTTTTGTATCACCTGCAAACTTGCTGGGGGTGCACTCTGTCCCATTATCCAGGGGGATGAAGATGTTGAACAGTATAGGAGCCAGTAGCAATCCCTCGAGTAAACCCTTAATGACAGGATTTTTTCAATTATAGACAATGGATGATTCTTCCATGTAAGTAAGTAAGTAAATAAATAAATCATTTTTTGGATCTGATGTGTATAGTCAAAGTCTGTTGTGCAATTTTGAGGTCCACGTAATTTATAGTGAATACACTTCCTGCAGATCTTTATTTTTTACTCTTGTAAATACCTAAGACACTATAGATTCATTTGAGAAAGAGTAGACTTTCTGTTGTTTTTCTTAGGGATTTTCATCAGGTAAAAATTGCATTGTACCCAAATCAGAGGTGGGAAAGAGGGACGTTAGCAGAGAACTGTCCTGGAATAGAATTAGCTGGGAAACTGTGAATCTGCCCTTTCTCAAAAGTTTCTGTCCCTACATGCTCACAACTTTTCCATCAGAGTAAAGGAGTATCCTAATTATGTTAGAATAGTTCTCACAACAGAACAATAGGAAGAAAACTTTAGGGACATTTAAAACAAGCCATGACTGTTTGGTACATTAAAAACTGATCTGAAAAGAAACTTTCATAGAAGATTACGTAGTTAAAGAAAATTTAACAGATTTTCCTCCTTCCATTACATGAAAGGGTTGTTCAATACTCAAACCAAATTTATCTAATTTTTAAATTAAATTGAGTGGGTTATCTTGAGCATATGCAAGCACTTTTCAGATTTAATGATCTTTTGCCATACTATGACAATGTTATATGTTAAAATGAACCTGCCTTTTGAGTCTTCTACCTATGTTCTCCCACCCCTGAACCTTAGGAGATTTAGTAGTTAAACAGAGAGGGAACTTGAGTATATTCAGCAGATTTCCTGGTCTGAGACTGTCAGGGAACCAGCATTACAGGTGTCATTATAGAACACGCCTGGATAAATCCCAGTTTTTAAGAGATTTAGGAAAATAATTTATCTGAGGAAGTAAGGCTGGGCACTCAAGTTATACTCTGCAACATTGCAATTTGCAGTACATAAATACGTCTGGGAACACAATTTCCAAACACTCAGGCTAACAAAGGGCAAGCTCTCCTCATTTATAATCCTAGGGACCTTAGAGGTTTATCAGTGTTATTACAGTGAAAGGGATTGGAATATGTTGTGCAGTTTTTGCAACAGAAAGAAGTAAAGAAAAAATTGTGGCCAAATAGGAAAGATAAGCTTAACAATGATCAGATAAGTTGGAAGAGCTAATGACTCAATTAGGATGCTCTAGATAACTAAGTAAGATTTATATTTGGCAAAGGCTCAGCAGAAAATTGTTTTACAAGTTTTGCACTGGGAGAAGAATTATACTGTGTTTATAACAAGGACACATAGACCTGCTCCTGGGTAGTCTTTTTTTGCTTACCAGTATTGTTCCTTGATTTCAGTGTGAATTTATATCGTCATCAAGTCAGAAATGTTAATTTCGGTATGAAATGGACTGCTCAGAATGTTGCATGAATGCCATATTAAGCTCAGAATCATAGAATAATTTAGGTTGGAAAAGACCTGTAAGACCATCAAGTCCAACTGTTAACCTAACACACCTAATACATAACGTCCACCATATCTCTAAGCACCACATCTACATGTCTTTTAAATACTTCCAGGGGTGGTGACTCAACCGCTTTCCTGGGCAGCCTGTTCCAATGCTTGACAACCCTTTTGGTGAAGAAATTTTTTCCAAATATCCAATCTAAACCTCCCCGGTGCAACTTGAGGATGTGTCCTCTCATCCCATCACTCATTACTTGGGAAAAGAGACCTGCCACTCTACAAACTTCTTTCAAGTAATTGTAGAGAGTTATAAGGTCCCCCCCAGCCTCCTTTTTCTCCAGGCTAAACAACCCTAGTTATTACACTGTTAAAAAGAGCTCTTTTCTGAATATATTTTAAAAAAGGATAGTCAAGTGGCATAGGACTGAAAGACCAAGTACCATTTAGTTTGTTATATGCACATATATAGGCCCTGGTAAGTAGGGAGAACTGATCCACAAGGTTTTCAAAGGAGTTTTGTCTGCACCCACAGCAGAACACTTTCCCAAGCAGACTATGCTTTTGAAACAACCGAAACAGGTGGAATTATATACTGTTTTTCCCTCAGGAGCCACTCTTTTCTCCAAGCAACTTCCCCCCCCCCGCCCCGAAAAAAACCCCAAACAACTCAAAGAAGAAATATCATATTTTTCACAACACAGTCCCAGAAACCTTGAGAGAAAAGGCAGATCTGTGGCACTTTGTCTAGAATCTATGGGGACTTATATCTGACATCCTTACAGTGGCCTGGATTGTGCAAACTCTAAGAAAAAAATGGGTTTATTCAGCGATTTCAAATCACTACATATGCAAATATAAATAACACTGTTACAAATGGAGAAGTGGGAAAACAGAGGTTTTCTCTCCAAGGTTTTACAGTGGAGTTTCCCTCCAATGGATATTCTAAATTAGTGCAAGTCCATCAGTAAAAGTGAGCATAAAACCAGTAAGCACATAAAGCATTAGCATGCAACAGGCAAGTGTGCTGGTGTTTTTAACAGGCCATATCAATCTGAAGTATGAGGCTTGATCATACTAAGGCTGTAAAAGGTCAACATTTTAGTAGTATAAATCATACTATCCTGAGCACTTTTAGTCTTGGCCTCCTTATGAATCTTTGCAGAGCTATGGTAATCACAGGGCTGTGAGCAGGCCAGTTCATTAAATTGCAGACTCTGCTGCTTGCAGATGTTTGAGGCAGGTGTTCTGTACAGACTGGGGAGTTTGCTTTCTTCTGCTGCATGTTGCACTGGAGGTCAGAGGTTACACCTCCATGGCAAGGTCTCAACTGCATGGCAAGTCTCAGAGGTCTTTGTTAGGGGAGAAAAAGAATTCAGTCTCCTAAAAATTTATGTACTGCAAAAGATAACTGCACCTGCAGACTGCTGCTCTTATTGAAAACACATGGTGGCTGTTGGAAGAAATATAAAATGCTGCTCTGTAGTTCATGTTGAGAAGATGCAGGGACTTCAAATGATTGGTATTAGACCAGAGATATCAGAATGATTCATGATCCAATACACAGTTCTGGTACAAAGTGTATAGTTTTTTCATACACTTTTAGGGATTCATGCAAATCTGCATGTATTTACAAACTGACTTTGGGCAGTGGTGTATTGCCATCAAACAGTTGCCCCACATAATATAATGTATGCCAGCAGGCATTTTCAGTGACCCAGCTAGTTCATAATTGGAAAAGGTTAGTCCAGTCTTTCCTGGCACCTGTGTGTTGGCTTTTTAACTTCTTAAATGCAAAGAGCAAAGATAGATTCTTCTAGATGCAGGAAATCCTATAAAATAGACCACCCTTATTAGAGAATCTTCTGTCTTAAAAAGACCACTGTATGTTTACAGGATAAAAATCTGCTTTGTTTTTACTAGAAATAACCTCCAACAAACACCGAGTTATTGTCAGTTCACGTTATGTTAGTCAGGTACAAATGATACACTTATGGAAGAGGATGGAAATATCTTTATGTTTCTTAACTTCTACTGACATATGTGGCTGTGGTACTGCTGAAAGAGCTTTCAGCAATGACTATTGGGACTGTAACGTTAATAATTGCTGAAAGTTCATAAAAAATTAAGACAAATGATAGAACAGCATCACTTATTGGAATCTCTAAGACTGAGGCTTTCACTACCACTTGCTCATCAGAAGATGTTACAGATTAATTTGTCAGTATTATCATGTAGGAAATGTGAACTTATATCACATGATACTCAGAGGGTTCTTCACAAAAATTTTATGTAAAATACTGATGAGGGTTATGATGTAACAAGTTTATTATGCTATTATATTACATATGTCTTATATATTTTATACAATTGCATAAGCTATGTACAGTAAAAGGTAAAGAAGATATATGAAGGGAATCTGTATATTTTTTTTAATTCTGAAAAATCCATATGTATCACAAACAGCTATATGTAGTTCCCTAACATTCAAATTTTTCATAGCTTAAGACAGTAGAAATATGATACAAAATATTTCATCATTTAAAAAATCTAATTTCATAATTTGAAATCTTTCTAACCTTGTAACAACAGAAGAGTTTTCTAATTAATTTCAGAGGTGAAGCAGTGTAATATATTTTCTAGTTTTCTTTTTCTCTTGAATAGTAAACGTACATCAAACACATCCAGAAATATATTTTAATTACTACTGATGAGATAGCTATTTTAAACTGGAGATGAATAGGGCCAATGTCGCAAGCTGGAATGTTTTGCAATAAAAAGAAAGAGTATATATACTCTTTCCACTCCGGTGGGGGGGCTGGACTTGGTGATCTCCAGAGGTCCCTTCCAACCCCATATGATTCTGTGATTCTATAATTTGAGTGGTGTTTTTCAGAACACTTAATATTCACTTCAGCTACATTCTGCTCACAAAAGTTATGGCTTACTCCCAACCACTAAGCCCTGGTGCAGAAACAACACTGAATAGTGTTTCATCCAGTTTTTGATAATAAATTTATACATGTTTCATACAGTGTACTGTTGAATGTTATCATGACTTCTATAGTCATATTTACTAAAAAATATTACAATAATTTTTAGATTATGAAACATAAATTCAGAAGAGGCAACAAGGATCCCTACATCTCTCTTTTTTACCTACAAAGGCTCTAATGGAGGACAAAAATCCTGCACAAATACTGTCCCTAATTAGAGTATGAGGGTAATGCAATGCAGAACTGGATTCAGGACTGACAGTCAGCATGCTGAGTTAGGTGCCACCTAAACTAAGTTGATAGAAAAACTTGACAATAGGATTTATTTCTTAACCCTGTTTCTTTCCATAACTTCTGCGTTGAATTTGTAGCAATGAACCTTCTCCAGACAGAGACGGCTTTTAAAAGCTAACCAATATTGCTGTTTTTGCAAAAAGCAATTTTTTGAAACTTTCTGACAAGAATAAAGAAGAGAAAACTTTGGTTTTTTTACTGCATCTATATTTGTAGCACTCATCTAGGATTTGGGAAACCCAATTCAATTGCCTTTTATGCCTGAAAAGGTTTACACTCACAGTTTTCAGCATCATTCTCATTTGTGTTAGGTTTTAAAATAGGTTGTTTATAAATCTGAGCAATTTCAAAGACCGTGAGGGGTATAGTTTTTGTGCTCTCTTCTGAATTTTCCTCTGGTGAATGTTTCTCTCCACTGTGTTAACAACAGTGAAAGTACCAAGTTTCAGTTTTGACAAACTAGTATTTTCTGTTTAAACTGTTTTATCAAAGCAATTACAGCCACCTATTTCCCCAAATCCTCTGTTACATATAAGCCTGTTATGAAAGCTGAGCAGAGTGGATCACTTCTTTAGGTTTGCAATCTGAAAACAGTAAGAATGGATGAATAGGACTAGACAGAGACAAAACTGAGTGTTCTGTCACTAAGTTGAGACAGCTAATGCACACTTAGAGCACATTTACATTGCTTACATTAAAAATTAGTGTACTGGTGTATTAATTCATCCCGTTACCAGGTAAAACAGTAAAATTGTGTTCACAATTTCAAAATTAGACATGTGGGACACATTTGCAAGCATAAATTCTTTAGTTAGTTTACTAGGTTCTGCTTATTATTGTTATTATGATGCATATGCTCATTTTATGTTTTACTGTGAATCATATGCAATCTGTCTTAGGGAACATATTTTCACATTTCCCAACTTGTGTGTTTTGCTCAGATTGGTCAATTATTTGACTACCACTTTAGGAAACATGTATAGAAACTCCAGTATAAATCTATCACCACTTGCAGTAATCATCTGAATGTTTTAAAGTTTTTTTAATATATCATCTCAGCTGTTTTAATTTGACTTAGGCTATGCAACATTTGAAGCATCAAGAAACTTTCTGTTTTTCTAATTTCCTAATGTATAGAAGTATCATTCAGAGGTTTTATATTAATGATGTGCTGTTTCTTCCTATTTTAAAAGAAAATGCAGTTGTACAGTACAACAATAAAAAAAACATATTCCCAGTGTTATTGTATTGTTTTAATCACACCTTCTGCAGGTGGCTTTGAGTAATCTGCACTTCTAAACAGGATAAGAGATTTCCCTGTGGATAAAATTTGGTGTTAAAGTAGGGCTTTTTCCCTGCTAAATAAATGTAAGGGAAAAAATAATTATTTTTTAAACTAAAAAAAGAAATGTTCAATGAGCAGAAAAACTCGAACTGTAGTCTCCATTAGAAAGCATGTGTGACTTCTATCATGTAGTCTGATGAATCAGGTCCTTGACTATTCTGAAAATGAGAGTATGATTTATACTTTTCAGTTTTCTTTCTCAGAGCACAGCTGCTTCTTTGTAAATTGCTTGAGATCTTTGAAAAAGAAAGAGTGTTCTTCCTCAATGTTGCGAATAACAGCAAGGTATATATATCCTGCAGATTAAGTCTGACATGTGCAGAGCTCCATTTGCATGAACTTCCCCTGGCCAGTCAGTCAGTCAACATGCTCCCCTTTAATTCTGGCAGAACTCTTAAATAAGTAGTTCCTTTTTTAACTTCTCTGGACATCTGGGAAGCCTCAGGCCTGCAGGATGAACCTGTGTTATGCCAATACAGTTCTCCCTCACCTTGTGCCTCATTTGTTCATCATACTTGTCATTAGACTTGCAACAAAGACCTTGGATGTACGCTTGCTGGTTTCACTTCTTTCCCTGGCACCATGAAATAATGGTGTCGCTGAGCAAAGGTACCAAAAAGTAATACCTCTCAGGTGCTGATGAAAACCTATTCACATCTTAGATTTTCTGATGGAGGCCACGACACGTAGCAAACTACAGTCACCTTCCCACAATTTGCATTTTAAGAGACAGATTTTCCATTCTTTGCCACAGTTTACTGCAAGTTATCAAGAGTCTAGACATGCTAAACTGTGAGCACCGTACTCCACTAGCTGGAAGAGAGGTATATCTGGTCAGTGAATGGAGCTATGCATAATGGAGTAGAGCCAGAGGAGAACAGACCCTCATCAGGTATTTCCCTCAGTTCTAAGACTGCATACAAAATGCCCACACTCTCTTCTTTCAGTGTCACAATCCACAGGAAAGGCTTATGTCTCAGATGTCTGGAAGAAAATGGACACTCAAAGGAAGCATCTGTATGGATGCATTTACATGCTGAGACAAAATTTGTCACGTTCTCCTAACTTCTGTGTAAGATTCTTTACACCTGCAGCTCTCTTCCTCCACGCTTTATTGTGTCTGGGTCCCAACTAACCTAGGAGGTCAGTGTCAAAGGCTCTTCCTTTATCACAGCCAGCTACTTACGCCAAAGCAGACACAGACCAGTCTCATTGCTGTCTCGCTCTGCTGGATAATGCAGTTCCCATGCATGTGTCACTCATTCAAACTCACCAGTTTCAGGCTTTCAGCAATGTAATTTCTCTTATCAACAGTGGAAGAGAAGGAGATATAGTGTCTCTTGAACCTGGGTTACGGATCATGAAAGATCCCCTATCTATATTCTGTCTCTGGAAGTTCTTCAGGTAAGTAGGTCTAAGATCACCACTAGAACTAAAGCTGTGGTCTATGTGAGATTTGTCATACTTTTTACTGGCACAGTTTGGACCCCTTCTTATCTAATGCCCAGGGAATACTCACATACTGTGGTAGCCCCTGTTCTTTCTAACTCCAAAATATCACAAGAAAGTCTGATTTACTGGGTCACATCTGAGTTGGCTAACTGTACATGCAAAGGTAATCGAAGCCATGCTCAGACATACTGTTTCTCACAAAGCTGCACAATGTAAGCTGGAACAAAATGCAATCTCCATCACGCTATTGTAAACAACAGATTTCCAGCCTACATGGAGTTGCTTGTACAGTGGTGCAGATTCACACTCAACAAAAAGACTCAGTAGATTAGATGGAGATACCTTCCCATATAGCTAGCCCCAAAATGTACTCTCCAGGCTGCAAAGCGTTGAAAGAGTCATGAGGACACAGATGGGAAGTAGTTCATACTGGCAGATTAAAAGCAGTACATACTTGCTTTCTGGTTGGCTTTAAGGGAAGACTGAAATACTTCTGCATGACGAGGTCAGATTTGGTAGCAGCTGGCACAGTTGGTAGATGTTGGGAGAAAGGTTGTGATTCAAAGGAAAACTGAAAAGACCTTAGAAAATGGATGCCACAGGCACTTGAGGGACTCAGGGATCAGCTATGTGGCACAAACTGGTAATTTAGAGCTATTTCCTCATACGAGATAGCTGCTGACTTTCTCAAGCAGAAGGTGATGACTGGGATGCCAGAGCCAATCACCTGATTCTTTAGGGCAAAAATCCAAAGGAAATAGGAAGCGGGGACTATTTTTCTCATGCTTCATATTTGTTTTTCTTACAATAACAGTAGCAGGAGTAGCACAAAGTGTTTTCCCAGCACCAAAAAACTGGTCAAAATCAGTTTCAGTCCAAAAATATTACTGTCTTTTTTGCCCGCACTTCTGCACGATCATGTACATGCTGAAGGAATGTCTGTCTAGAAGTCACATATTAAAAATGTTTGCAGGAAACAGGGTCTCTGTCAGTCTACAAAAGAAAGATCACAACAGCACATCCTTCTTCAGGAGAGCATTTGTCCAGGAAATGACACTGCAGTGACTGTGTCTTGCTTTCTTTTTCACCTCTAGGGTGAAAAAAAACCCCACAAAGTAAAGCAGGACAGCTGTTCACAGCTATCTCATGTCTGATCTATGGCCTTTCCCAAAACAGCCTTTCTACTTTCCTGGGGCAAATGATATTCCATCACGAGTATGCATGTAGATTAGGTGTTCTGGGGGACTTTTTTGAACTCCCTCCAGTTTCTCTAACTGGATAAATGCCATTGCATTACTCAATAAATGTGCTGGCTGATTGATTAACTATATCTCTGGTTTTAGTAGCTCATTTTGCATTTCCTTGTGTGTGTACTAACTCTTAGTCTCCTCTCCTTAGCCTGGTCCCTGCCAGTTTTTGAATATTCATCATTTATTATATACGTTGCCTGACTGTTATGCCTAGCCTAGCTTCAAGGCGACAAATTATTCCATAATTCACTTGGAGCATGATCTATTTCCATTCAAATCAATGGTAGCTTGGTGAGGTTATTGATGAGAACAATATCCTAAAGATGAAGCATTTTTTTTTCCAAAAAAGCTAGAGTCTTTATCACACCCAGGGCTGGGAGCAGGGGAAGGGTTGGTGGTTTCTTGTGTTTTCCTGAGGGTTTTAGTTTAAAAAAAGAAAAATTCTTAAAACGTTTCTGAGCAAAAAGTGATTTTGAATTAAAGGATATTTTACAATTTAAAAAAAAGACTGTCCTGAAAACCAGGACAGCTCTGCCACATCCCCAGAAATGGAGGTAAAAAAGAAAAAGGGGGGGGCAAGGGGTGGATGGAGAGAGAGGCTGTGATTCCCCGAGCTGGAGAAAAGCAGGCAGAATCCCTGCCATAAAACCTCCCTGACACCCTGAGGGGACTAAAGCGGAGGGAAAGAAACCACTGGGGAGCCCCAGGGAGGTGGCACAAGGATGCTGGACCTCTCCTGGAGCTGCCGCCTGCTCTCCCCCATGGATTTCTTGTCAATGATTATTCAATCTCCAGCCTGACCTTTCTCTTCTAAATAACACGGCAGTATCAGCGCAGACCAGCCTCCAGCTCCGGCTGCAAATTAACTGTATCGCTCTCCGGCAGGAGACCCGAGGAGCCCCCCCGGCTGCCGCACTGCCAGACCACCCCAGGAATTATCTCCCTCCAACGGTGCTCTCCTAATACCAGTTTAAATATCATCTTGCTCCCAGCTGTTTAATTCTAATAAATGCTCATCCCAGCGCCAAACAGACAAATGCTAAGTCTCACTGGGCCCCGATGAGAAAATCGCCCCAAAAAGGCAGGTGGCAGGAGGCGATGCTGGAAGGAGGTGATGTGATGAAGCTGGGGGTCCAGGCACCCATCCTTTGGGTGCCTGGCTGGGTTTGAGCATATCACGCCTCTCCCAGCTCAAGTCTTTCACCTCCATGGAAAAAAAAAATGTGCTTTTTAAGGTGGGAAAAGGGCAGACGCAGCCTACCAGATGTCTGGGGGCAGCTGGAGGAGGTGGGCTGGGTGCAGCATCTTCCCTCCGCCCTCCCCCATGCTTGCTGCTTCGTGATAAAAGAGAAGCCAAACCCACAGGACCCAAACTGGATTCAGTTTTCCTTGCTTTCATCTCCTTCCCTTCTCTCCATCCACACCTTTTCCTTCTTCTGGTGCTACCCATCCTTCTCCCTCTGCCCCTCACTTATCAATGGTTGGGGTTTTTTTTTCCCTATTTCCCCCTGTTTGGGCAACAAAGTTCAGCCTTGGGTGAGAACAAACCTCGAGGGCTGGTTCCTGCACCTTTTCCCTTTCCCATTATAATATTTTAAGCCAAGGAGTAGGAAAAAAAAGGGCATGGTGTGCCCTGAGCCCTGTGGATTTCCACAGCAGATGCTGCAAAAGGCTTTCAGTGAGCATCACCCAACAGCTTGGTGACATGCCGATGCGCAGGACATGCCAGGTCCCTCCCAAGCTCTCTGGAGCCCGTCCTGAACCGTCCAATGCTTCTTGCAGCTTTTTCTCTCCATAGGCAGCTGCCAGCATTTCCCCAGCCCCTGCCTGCAGAGCCGGGGTACCCCCTGCCCGCTCCCACCCATCCCCATGCCAAGAGCTCCAGCCAAGGGCCACCACCAGCCACCATGGGGGCAAACCACTGGCGTGCAGAGGCTGGCTGGCAAAGCACGCCCAGTTATTAATAATCCTCCCAAACTAACCGAGGGGTTGGGAGGCATTAAAGTTATAGTTTGCAGTAAAGCCCCCGTCTGTTTGCTGGAGAGTTTAATATATGGCAGGAAGTTTCGCCTATAAAAGGCGAGCGTTATTTTTTTTTCTCTGCAGTTCACCGAGAGTCTATAACTTACGACCTCCATAAATGTGAGTGGGTCTCACAAGTCAGCCCATCAGTCTTCGGAGTAATTCTGCTTTGTAGTAAAATATTTTACTGTGCCTTGGATGCAGGCAGCCCTCCCCGCTTCTCCCTTGCCCCCCCGTCGGGTGGGCAGGGGGATGGTGGCTGTCCCTGGGGTCCTCCTCTGCCAGCACTGTGGGGATGGCATGGGTGATGCTGCCCATCTTTTGGGCATGATGAGTGTTGGAGTCTGGAAAAAATAATAAAAATAAAATAAATAAAATTAAAATAAAATATAAAATAAAATAAAATAAAATAAAATAAAATAAAATAAAATAAAATAAAATA
>JAOXJM010000001.1:134104230-134119436 GCA_026413425.1 Tringa solitaria
AATAGATTAAATAATAGAACTCATTTTATCATTTATAGCTGTTTTTAGTTTTAAACAGACAGTTGAATATTCTTGAAAGGAAAACTCCTATCATTCCTTGGTCTTGTTTGTTGTGGGTTACTAGGATAAAACACAAGTATTAAAAACTTATCTCAGTTAGTTCTTCTTTTCTGAAAAAAACCACTCCAATAGTTTAATGACAATAAAATTAGATCTATTCTACAAAAATCATATACACATGCTTACTGTTCTGCACATGACTACGTTCATGAAGTTAATAGATTTTAGTTGTTAGTAGAGGTAAGCGAGAATTCATGATATAAGAAAGCTTCCTCTATTTAGCGGGAATAAAATTCAAACTACATAGTCTATATATCTATAAATCAGCCATGTTATTGTAACACTATGGCTGAAGAATTAAATTAAAACTAAGACCCAGAATCTACAGGAAATCAAATTTGATGAATCAGATCTTCAGCTAGTGAAAACTCAGATTAAAGGAAGTCAAAGGTACGAAGTTTGAAGCATATGACCCTTTAGTGAAATGTTTCTACAGTAAAGTAAACTAACCTTTCCATTTTCTTTAATATCTGCAATGAATACATAGTTGCATGGCAATGATATCCCATTATTTATGCCTAGTTTTTACGACCAGATGATAATTAGTAGAATTACTTGATCTGGAACCCATGTGTGCCTTGAGTATTTCTCTTGCATGTCATTTACTAAACTTTCCCCAAAGAGATTATTCTAATATGCAAAATTCTAAGTGATTCCAAATAGCTACAGTTATTTTGGAAGGACTATGAAATACACTATCTTTCTTCACATTAAAAGTCTATTAATTTATTCCAATAGAATAAATCTGATCTTAAAGCTCCAAAGATTTTAAATTCATGGACAGTGACAAATATGGCCTCGAAAGCTTCCGAATTACCTAGAAAGCTGTACTTCCATGAATGATTTTCTTTCAGACCTGCCAATGAACTCTTCCTGTGTCCCACCAAATCCACATGCTTAGAGGGTTGCCTATTACGAGATGCTTAGTAGATCCATTTCCCCATCCAATTTCTATTAAAATCCTTCTTTTTTTTTTTCTTTCAAAAATATGAAACAGCACATCAGTTAGTTTGATAATGTAAAAATCATTCTTGGTAACAATAGACATCAATAGCAGTTCTACATTTCTGAAAATGAAACCTTCAAGCATTTTACTGGAAAAAGGTATTTGCATCATTCTGCTCATCTATAGTGATTTTAGGAAAAATGCAAAAAGTGTCTTTAAAATACTGATGACTTCTAATGTTATAAACTCAGGTGAAATCTCATGGCATGGATTTATATTATAGACAGAGGGTTATCAGAAAGATTTGGCTTTGAACTATATTATCTGGCTACCACCTCTGGAAGTGAGGTGTATATGGCTATATATGCATGTGAGCATACACAGTTATGTGCGGACTCCAAACCTCCGTCAGATATTGTTATTGTTGCTTATGGAGAATGCTTGTGAATCAGAAACTTAGAATAACCACTCTTCCTGAGGCTGACCACAGCATGAAATTGGAAGAATGATTTTCAGAGTGTTAACGCTTCTTTAGAGAAAGGCTGCCACACGCGGAAGAAAGTTTATAAAGAATTCATGTATTTAGTCAGCCTGGACATTGCCAAAGATTAGGGATCTTTGACAGCTGCTGTTTGCTCAGTTATTGATGAGAAATTGAAGTAGGCTCTGCCAAAGGAGTGACAGCCGACATGTAATAAAGATCCTCTGTGGTGTTAAGAGTAGTCCACTGTCATGGCTCTGTGAGGAAAGAAGGAAAGAAAGGAAAAGAAGCTGTGCCTCACCCAGACGACATAAGGTTAAATTTTATGCATCCCTTGTGAGTATTTATGGAAAAGAGGGACATCTTCCTCTCTCTTTCTCCCCAAAGTAGCAACCATAACCAAGGAAGTATAGGGTGCCACTTGTCGTTTCCAAAAGTAGCAGAGGTTGTCCATAAAAATAGTTCCCAAAAACCCCACCAAATGTCTCTACTGGTGTGGTAATGAGTAGACAGAGTAGGTCACAGAAAGTTACCTCGGGGGTGATACAACTGGAAGCTAGCTGTTCAAGCATACATGTAACAAAACAGTGTTTCCATAGACCTATGCTCTCTTTGATGGTCATTTGAAGGCTTTAGTAATTTTTTAATACTTGCAATACATCCAAATGACATCATACTTGATCTCGTAATTTAGAACAGTGTTGAGGTTAGAGCGGTTCTATATGTTAAATACTGGAGCAAGGCTCACAAAGGCATGAACTTAAGACTTCTAACTGATGAATCATTTTCCTGTTCCCCATCTAGCCATTAATAAAAGAAGCTACCTTGTTCTTCATAACAGCAACGTTATCTTTCATTTTATTTATTGATTATACAAACCAATTTTTTGAGGTATGACTTGTTTCTTATTGATGTTATATAAATGAAATCAAGCAAACAGAGTACCTAATAGATAGTCCCTTATGTATAGAGCTAAGCTTCATCTTTATAGTCATATTTATACCTTTGATAAGAGAAGAAGTTTTTATTTACTTCCTTTATGGAACACCACTGTACACTAATTCTCTCTCCAGCATTCTTTCTTTCATTTCCAAACCTAAAGACTTTTTTTTTTTTTGACCATATAGAAAAGAAGTCTACATAAACATACTGCTTGATTTGTTTCAGAGAAATCACCAGCTGCAGGCCACACAGTACTTTGTAACAGAGACATCACAGTGTTGAAACTGTCTATATGCTGCACAGCTTGACTTTTTCACCTTGGCTGATGTCACTTCTCCAACCTCAAATAGACACTGGGAACTTTCTCCCAGAAAGATAAGAACCCCATGCTCACTAGCCTTTTGCTGTGTCCTTTGTGTGTAAGGAAGCACTTAATGTTTAAGTTTGACAGCTGCCCTTGAAGAGCTTTCCTGACCTATGTTCCAGAGAACCCAACATTTACTTGGATATCACAGAATGGTTATTTAAAATCTGTGGAGTTCATGTTCTTTAATTTCTGGGGGGATTCATTTAAAACTTATATTCAGCACTGTGATTCATATGATGTTGCTGCTTGGTATCCATTTCTCTCCTTACTTTATCTATTGCAGCATAGTTGAATTGTGCATGAAATAGCAGGAATAAAAGACATTTTGTTTATGTGACAATCTTCACATCCTGTTCCTATACTACCTGTGATCTGGGAATAAAGGAGACCTGAGCATTTTCCAAAGAAGCGGATTAAGACTGGCCCACCAGTGAGGTCTGTCCAATGCCCAGGAAGACAGGCGGGCAGGCAGGCAAACAACAGCTGGTGACTGGATTCATCTCAGCTGGTTTCAGATTTAGGCTAAACAGGAGGAGACAGAGGGTGTTAAAAGCACCGAAACATGAATGTTTAACCTATAAGCACAGATTATATACTCACATTTTTAAATTTAATGCCACTGTTGTGATCGCCAAAATACCACGCCACTTAGGGTTATTAACTTTTTAATGACTGTTTGCAAGAAATTATGAGAAAGTCAGATCTCACACTCCTACCTTAATTTGAATTGATTTTTGTTTGTCTTTAAAGAAATTACCACTTGAAAAGGCCTCCGTCAGGAGAGTGGAATGCATGTCAACTTAGCAGAAACCGAAGGAATTAAAAAATATGTCTAACTGCATGTTGTAGGAGTTTGGCACTGAACACAATAGTATCACTCCTGAGTGGTTAATCACAAGGTTATCCAGCTGTAAAAAAATAAAAGTTCAGACTTGGCTTTAAGTCAGGACCTACTGTTTTTCAGCAGGACTGGAAATGTACAAAGCATAAAATGTTTTTGATGGTGCCAGAAAGGGTTTAATTTACACAGAACTCAGCACTAGGGGTATGAGACCCTCCCCCTCTAAGTTTTGAGAGGAGATGCATTTGTGCAGACTAATGGGCTGAAAATTTAGAAAAGGTAAAAGAAAAGTAATCTGCTTCAACAACCAATGGGAATACTATTTTTATTTTGCATTGTTCATTTAGCATGAAATGAGAATATGCTCAAATAAAGCATATTGGATGCAATGTTCTCTCCATGAACGAGGTTGTTATTGTGAAGTAGGAAAAACTTTCCCCGAAGCAGAAAAAAAAACTTACATTTTTTGATGTTTTTTTCATGTTTTTATCCCTTTTATTATGCATCCTCCTATGAATCCATAATAGTTTGCTATCAGCTTTATTTCTGTTTGTTTTCAAAGCTGATAATAAACTTTGTGTAAAAAGCTTACTGCTTTATTTTTCTAAACAAGTTTATTGGAGAGGTACAAGAGAAATCCCTATGCATGTATTTACAAGAGACAGTGGAAAGTTTTATTAATCTTGTTGCTACTGCTGTTTTTAAACAGACAGATACATTTCTAAAACAAAAAATAAATCATCTCTTGGTCCAGTCTTTTGGAGACTGTATTGATGAGGACAGAAAATTACTAAACAAAAGTGTGCATGAACAGCTCGTATGTTTAAATATAAACCTTTACACTGCACTGACATATTTCACCTTTCTCTCTCCTTAGTTTGCTCTAGTCAAAAGTATTTTCTCAAGTTTTCCAGCCATGTACTTCTAGCTGGTTAGACTGTTCCTATTTTATAACTTGTTAACTCCACTTATTGGTAACTGCCACTTTTCCTCCTTCTGTAGGTCAGTTTGTTGTCAGCACTGTCCCCTCTAATGCTCATTGCTCCAACTCTTGTGTCAAATAAGTCATGAGATATATAGTTTCCTGGCTCTCTTTCTTACAGTTTCTAAATTTACTATCATATTTGGTAGTGTTTATTCAAAAAAAAACTTATCCTGTTCACAATTTCTGCTTTTAATGACAGCATTTATATATAAATGACATAAAATTTTTCTCCTGTTTTATGAAGTCTTGCTTTACTTTGACCTAACTTGTGAGAAAGAATGAGTTGCAAATGTACATGACATTTTAGTGTGTGTATTCATATGGGAGCTTATTCTGCTTCTTTGTCTGATGGCCACCCACCTGTCTGACCTTTAAAGAGGAACAAATTCTTTAGGAAATTATGATTTCAGAAGAATACTGTAATGGTAAGGAAAGTTGATGAATGCGAAGTACATGAAAACAGCATTTTGACTCAGAACTGGCTGGATTAGACTTACAGACCCTTTTTTTGTGTGTGTTTTTGCACTGGTATCTTGTTTCTTTGTCTCTTTCTAACATCTGGTTTAGGAAAAGAAAAAAGAGATGCCAACATAGTTCATACTCTGTCACAACATAAAATACAAGTATTAAATGTGATTATAGTTTTCCATGACCCTGTGCAAATTTACACGTTGTTCTGATCATGTACTTCAATGTCTGCTCTTGATATTGGGTGTATTTGAGAGCCACTTAAATATTCCACTTCTGAGCCATAAATTCCTCACAATCTGCTTGGCTGGAGAAAAAGAAGTACTCAGGTGAGGAAGGAATTCAGTGAGACAGCAGCAGCTTACAGCCTGTAGGGCAGCTGAGATTTTGAGCAGCTTGGGAACTGTTGTATAGCCCTGAGGCTATGATAAATAGAGCCGTGGCACAGTCCCCAAAATGCACTGGGATGGCTTGAGGCTCAGTGCAGACTTGTTGTCAGAGCCCTTACGTAGTTTTTCAGGCAGGTTTGACAGTACAGTGAGCTCTGTGCTCTCATAGCTATATTACTTGCAGTATCCATCTCTCCTATATTAAAGTTAGGTCAGGTATGTGACAGATAATGACAGCTTCTCAGCTTTGTCAGGCTGAAAACGGGAGAGTGACAGAGAGGCATCACAGGTAGGACGACACCTTTATTTTTATTTGGGCCCTGTATCTATAAGATCCAAGCCTGAATATGCATACCCCACAGTCGTGTGTCCTTCTTCTTACCCAATGCTGGGAAACTGTAAGTGGCAGGGTCACAGATTCTGAGGCATACCCAGAGGAAATCCATGACTCTGCAAGAAAATCCTTGAAAAAAGTAGTGTCCTGAAGACTTTTCCTGTGACAGCTCTACTTCCCTAGACTGGTACAACTGGTATCCATTCCTACATCCCATAGATATATGGGATATATCTATAGATATATCCCATAGATATATGGGATATTTCATTATGAATGATGCATAATGAAATATGAGCTGCTGCTTTCTAGCTGTAGCACTGTCTGGCCCATGTCTGCTCAGAAAGTCTGAGATAAGATGGGAATAGTTCATACCACACATTCAGTGATGCACTGGATCCACCACTGGATGACGCAACTTTCCTTGCACTGACTTTTTCTGCAACTCAGCCCAGTAACTTAGGAATCACAGCCATAACTGAAAAATAATGACAATGTAATAAAAGACAACTAGCTTGTTCATCTCTTAAAAAAAAAATAAAGAAAAAAGTCTTGCCTAAAACCACTGCTTAGCATTAAGTCTTCCTCTTTTCCCACCCTATTAGGACAAAGTTGCTACAGTACAACCTGTCCTATCCTCATACTGCAGAGAAAGGAAATGTATTGATAATCTCACAGGAGATGTTTTGGTGTCCTTTAACTAATAAGAGGAGCTAACTTAAGAATAGAAATGGTAGAAGAATAAGACTGTTGATAATAGATGTGAATTTACATCAATTTGAATTACGATGGGTTATCTTAAAAACATTATGATGTAAATTTGAGATTTCAGTTCTCTGTTTATCTAATGCTAATGTGTAACATTTATTCTGGCATACTCAGAATCTGTGCATTTCAGAACAGGTAGAAACCACCTCTTTTTCCCAGCTGATGACATCACATTGAACTTACTTATACATGACATACCGTGAGAAAATTTGAATTTGTTAGGAGTCATTTGATAAAAGCAACTGAAGGATCAAGGGCAGAAGGGACTTATGGCTTATCTAAATAACGTTTTTAATAATTATAAGGGAGCATAATGAGGGTGAATAGTAGAAAGGGAGACTAGGTAAACATAATGGAGGAAAATAAGGAATCAGAAAATATTATATAGGTTATTTATAAGGAATTTCCAAGAATATCTTCCTGATTAATACTAATACGTCTATGTGTTTGCCTCCAAAGAGATTTACTAAAAATGTTGCTGGAAAATTAAAGGAAAAGAACAAAGATATTTGAGATATATGACAGGGACATGCCAAAGTGGGATGGGCTCAGTGACACACATAGTCATTCATAGTCCAGATTGATCCACATGAACTTGTGCTTACCTCTTTATTTCTCACAATGACAGTAATTTTTATTTCTTTCCTGCCATTCCTTTTCTGCAGATTACTTCACCTTTTCAGACATCTCCAGTGATATGTCTCTTATGCTTCTCTTTCTCTTGCATCTATGTTCCCTCTGTTGACAAAGGTATTATTGCAGTTTTTACACTAGCTTTATGATTATTGCTCACTGGAATCTTTTGTGCAGTAACAAACTGTGTAAGAATTTATGCTTTTTGAACCACTTGTTTACTAGAAAGCCATGGTGTCCTAAACAAGTGACTATGCTCATGATATGGAGATGTGCATTTTAGGAAAGTCTTTTCCTCTCTTCTAGTGCCTTTCTCCAATTTAATCTCTCTAGGCAGCAGAACTACAGTTTTCTCCTTTCTACACTTGTTTTCGTTATCCTTTTCCTCTTCCCACTTCTTTCTTCCAGTTCATTTTTACCTTCTGCAATACTACTAAGCAAAGTGTAGTGCATTGCATCATTTAGCCAGAACCAAGTTTTGGACGACAGTGATAATTAAAGTCAAACAGCATGTTTTCTGCTACTGCCAGGAAGAATATGCGATAACACCTGTACTCAAGGAACTTGTTATTTTCCCACTGCAGCCCACACAATGAGCTATCATGGGAGGAAGGTTGGAAGGTCAGAAGGAAGGTTAGAAGATGTCCTTGAGCTTCTTTACCAGGCAGTTGTTGTTGTGAAAATCTGCTTCTTAACTCCTTCTGTGTTTGAACACAGGCTATAATGATTTCTTTTCACCTGGCATTCTGATACACGTCTTTGTTTGGTCCTTCTTTCTGCTTAGATCATATAAATTGCTTCCACCATTGAAAGATATTACATTTTCCTGCTTCACATTTCCTTGCCCCAGACTCCTATTGCAAATGATATCTGATTTACAGTGACTGTAATTTGCCTGTTATTCTCTCCTGTTCTTCTCACCTGAAAACTTTCTGTGAGAGTGAATTGCTAATGAGGTAGCTTTAGCATGTTCTGAAGATCATCAAAATCTCAAAGTAGATTTAAAATCTCCCCCCAGATAATTGACTCTCTACCTGGCAAAGGAGGAGGTATACAAGTGATATTTGTGCATGTACTTGCAGGAATATAAAACATTTATTAATTTTGAGCATACATTAAAACATTAGGAAGAGGGAAAAATAAATCTAAGAAAAATCACACTGTTTTTGGTAAGTGAAATAGACTTTTGCTTTTCTTTACTAACTGTGACTAAAGATGTTTTCAAGCTGATGATGTTATTCTGGCTGCTAGAATACATGTGAAAGATTAAAATGTTGTAGACAGGATTCAGGTTGTCTTCTAACTTAATCTTAACCTGTTTAAAACTTCAAAGTTTCGAAGACTCCAAGAAAAAACACGTATCCTGTACTATTGCCAGAGAAAAACTCACTGAATCCTTTCAAAGGTCAGAACATTCAATGTTTCTCAGTTCTATTTATTACTTGTCATTTAACACACATTTTTGAAAATAATAGATAAGATGTTGTTATTGGACTACAGTTTAGTAGTTACAGCTTTTGGTTTTTCAAAAAGGCTGAAATGTGTTGTTGGACAAAGAATTACTCTTCAGAAGCTTTTATTAAGTTTTCATGAAAAGGCAGATCTTACTTTTCATAAAGAAAATAAAAGCTTTTCATTAAGAAAATAAAAGCTTTTCATTATTTGCTTTGATGTTAGAGCCATGAGGAACCAATGACATTGCTGGTAACATAGTATTAAATAGAAGGTAATACTTGGCTTCTTCAGGCAGTGTGAGGAGTCAGCCTCAGCAGAATAGGGCAGCAGACACCAGGCAGGCAGCAGAATGGTGGAACAGGGACCAGATGCTGCCAGAATGATCATCATCCTAAATTTGATTGAAATTTTTTTCAAAACCAGCAGTATCTCTATGGCTATAAAGGTGGGGTCAGATTAGGTCTCATTGCAAGATGAATCCACGCAAATGATTTTATATACCCTCTCTTAATGCCCCATCTTAATGTCTTATATTTCTGAAGTGCAAACTCATCAGGCTGATGAACTCTACAAATAAGAAAAATCTTCTTACATGAGATTTTATTCATCTGGGTTAACTTCTTCTTACTGCAATAACCTGAAACAAATGATAGATTGATAGGAACATGAAAGGCTTCTTTAATGAACTGTCGCAACTTAGTACAATCTAGACCTTCAGGCTACTGACATATAAATCCTTTTTATATTGTCTGAACAATTACAGTGGATTTGTGACTGATAACTGCTGTAGATTAATATCATAGTTTGTAATGTTGTCAGACTCGGGTTTTATGGTTGAGAAATCCATTGTATGTCATAACACTGATTCCACTTGTATGTGCTTTTTTTAACTTTCAAGTCACAAAAGAGGTTATCCTTTGTGTACCAAAATGTCGATGCATGCATGTGATCTCTTACGTTGCCAAAATAACAAATTTTCTCTGAGTTTCATGTTTACTGAGATTTAGTTAATCCAGCTAGTTAATTTGCCTTTAGCCCATTTGTCTTAATCAGTGGAATACTACAAAGTACCTGGTGTTTTTTTCCTGACCGAAGCTTGGAAGTTATTCTTGTTCGGAATAAAAAGTTATCCTCCCTAATTCATCTCCAGATATCTCAAGTGACATGCATTGGAATGCAAAGAGATTCAAACATAGTGTTCAGTCTGATAAATGTAGTACTATTACTTGATTGCTCCTAATTGCTGTCTCCGCTGTCAGGCCTAGCACACACTGAGTCTGCAACCATACTAGCTGCACTGGAAAACTGTAACAAAATGTCCTGGTTTGGGGTAAAACAGAACCAATTTTCTGTTTAGTACCAAGACGCAATATAATCAGAACTATTCAGTGCACAGCAAAGTGGCTATATAACTAAAATTGACATACATCTTTTCCATGGTTGCAATAAATAATGGAACAAGAAAGAGCAAACATCTCTCATGGCCGATACAGCCGCATGGTTCTTCCCATTCAGCATGAAATACATAAGCTAATATTTTAATTCCTTCTGTAGTCAGACTAAAATAGAAGTCAAAAAGAATATACAGATAAAATCTTCTCCTTCAGAAGTGAACCTCAAATATGCTCTTCTGTAAAGGGGTGGCTTAAAACTTCTTCAAGTGTTCAGAACATCAGAAGCAAGGGTCAGAGCTTGTCTTTCAAAACAACCAAGTTTCATGACCTGTGTTTAGTACTGATAATTTGTTTACCAAAATAATTCTAGATGGTTGACCAATGAGTCAGTTTGAAGAGTGAGTGAGATATAACAGCTGAATTACTGTAAATCCAGTCTCATGAACTGTAAACAACACACTCAGCTGAGGGCAATATAGCTCCTGTCCAGAATGGGATTGCTAGCATCTTGGGTGTACTTCAGGAACAGAACAAAACAATAAGCCAACAAACAAACAGAAACTATGGGAATGCTCCCAATTTATTTGTATTCAATCTAAATTAAGTGGAACATGCAAAGAAGAGGAAAAATGTATTACATATGTTCTATGGGATGTGTAGCATTAGCAGGAGGAAATCGTGGCTGTGCTGTGCTATCAGACTTCAGAAATTTGTTTGTAGGTGAGGATTATGCATAAAATTGAAAAATACAAGGTTTCCAAGGTAGTTTTTTGTTTGGGTGGTTTTTTTTTTTGGTCCTCTTTCTCATCTAGTAACTTGGCACTTTTTGAGACAAATGGCCATTTTCTGAAGAAACTACCATCAATGGGCTGCAGTGGTGATTTATCTTAACATTAGAGCTCCCCACAACACAGTCTGCCACTTTAGAGTGTCTCTTTCACAATGCCTTCCCAGAGGATTTAGTCACGCGTTTAAAAGCAGAACCTGTGTTAAATTCACCAATTAAATATGTAATTAACAAAGGGAATTTCATTTTCCTGGCACTTAGAGAAAAATGGAAAATATTTGCCTCTTAGATACGGATAAAGGTTTCTAGCATTGCTTAAATTTTTCTGAGGGACACAGATATTCAAACATTAGGAGAAGAGAACTTTGTAAAAGAATGTGATTTTTTTTTCACTTGGACTATCTAATGTTCTTTTCAGTTGTATAGGTATTGATGTGTACTTGAAATGAATATTTTATTTGGTGAAAAGGAAGAACTGATGACCAAAATTATAGATTCTGGATTTTAATCCTGATTTTAAGTATTTGCTTAAATTTAAGTATGAATTCTGAAGACTTACTGCTGGCAATTAAGCTTCTGCTTACATTGGGGCATGTATTTTGATTTGTAATTCATTGGTTCTAGGCTGAAGCACCCAGCTTCATAAGACAACATTAATTCCTAACAGTGTCCAAACATCTATTATCTATCTGTCAATAGAATTTCAAACTAGAATTTCAAAAAAATGTAAAAAAAATCTACCTGAATGTTAAAATCAAAGGAACTTTGGATCTGAGTATATAAATATGCAATCATGACTTCTGGAGCTTTGTTTCTGTCAGCACCACTCCCTGCTTTGCTGTCATTCACCTCTGCTCCTGTAGTAGGGCAAGATTTCGTAATAGAATGACAAGTAATTGTTATTGCTGATGAGGTGATGCGATAGATGATTTATGTTGCAGGATTATGTTGCAGATGTACATTTTCCTTTTTTGAATCCAGAGCTTAATTAGTTTTCAGTGATGGATAAATAAAATCTCTAGGCTCCTGAACCTCACTTAGATGAGGGCAGTGATACTTCTTGTCTTAGTGCCAAATTAATGACACCTTTTTCAGGTGACATTATTAGAAAATAGGAAATACTTTGTTTCAGTAGGTACTGAAAGATGCTATCCTAGGCTCAGGCGACTTTAACATTTGGTTCCACTGTGAGGGAAAACTCGATTGTTTTCTTTTCCTTGC
The DNA here is from genome assembly GCA_026413425.1 of Tringa solitaria. Lineage (NCBI taxonomy): Eukaryota > Metazoa > Chordata > Aves > Charadriiformes > Scolopacidae > Tringa > Tringa solitaria. Next base: position 134,116,362 of record JAOXJM010000001.1, read on the forward strand.
ATGTTGAAGAATGACATGGTCTCAATTATGTTTTATTTACAAAACTCCATTTCCAGAGATCAAAACTACACTGTGAGAGAAATATGGCTTCAATATGGCTCCAATTTTTTCCTTGGATGGAGTGGTTTTATCATCACACAGAATTTCTTGTAAAATATATCCTAGAGACAATATAAAAAATAAAAGTTTAATGTTTTTCTAAGTGCTCCACCTGATTGATGTATTCCCAGCAGAGCTGATTTAACTGCTTCATTGCTGTGATCTGTATTTTAATAATGATAGTAGAAATTTTTCACTTTTGAAAAGTAAAATGGGAAAATTTAGACTGAAGAAGCTGACGTTTCGTACTGAAAACCAAAGAAGAAATTCTGTCCCCTCCAGAGCCATTGCCAATTGGACATTTGACAAAGCCAGTTGGATATTTTACAGGAAAACAGTGGGTAATTCTAGATTTTACTGTGTATTGGAGTACGTTTTGTTCATTTTGTTCCTGGACTGTTTGACTATTCATTTCTTCTTTATCAATATGAAACTGTTTATAACTAATTTATCTTGAGATTTATATTTTGAGTTGATTAAATCTATTCATTACACACTTTAGGGACTTAATTCAAAACCAGATTTGCTGTAATAGCTCCTTATGGACTTTTGGGAATCCTCAGACAAATTAAATTGTCCTAGCTCTACTGGCTTAAATGAAAATATGATAATTTACAGCTGAAGATCTGTACCCCAAAAATTGTAAACATTAGCACATGAAGACCAAAATCACTGAGAAAATAGCCATTGCTGTCACAATTAGATCTGAAATACAAAGCCAGCTGGCATCTGCAGTTGTTTAAAGTTATTCATTTCACATGTGTTTATTTAAGAGTTTGGAGAGAACCGATTTGGGGAACATATATACATACCATAAAGCCTGAGAAAGTTATACTAAAGAGGTTAAAGCAATTTGTTTGTTATTCAGATTCTTACATGGTACATTCCTGTATTCTGTGTCTTCTTTTCCATTAATAATGTAGTTTTAACTGATAATGTCTGTATTTCTTGAAAAAGGACCTTAATTTTATTTTCTGTTGCTTTGTTGTTTCTCATTTTCTTAAAATAGAAGAAATTTGAAATGTGACTATATGTGAGCTGTTTCTAGTGTATGGAAAACTAGATCAAGTGAGATGAAACTGATCAAGTATGCAAACATACTCCAGCTTTGAATAAAGTAGAACTTGATTGTATGGGATACAGGTTAAATATTGTTGTTCCACCAAAAGTAGCCTATAAGATTTTCTTTCCATGCTTATCTTTCATCACACTGAGCCACAGTATTCATGAAGACCCAGAAAAAAAATTAAGCTGGGGTCTTGAACTTGATTAAATTAGGGCTAGTTTTCTTAACAATGAAAATGTAATTTGTTAGATCATATATGTGTAATCTAAGGCAGCAAAGAATAATAATATAGTAGTGTTTTGATTTGATATCATGGTGTAAATGGGAAATATTACCATTGTTGCCTTGTAACAAACTTGTTACAAAAAACATAGCATAAGAAAATGGAATTAAAATTTTACCTATTTGCTTTAGGATTTTACTCTATCACCATAGTTTCTGACATATTCACAGAGAAGTAAAAGGTTCTCCAAATTACCTAGAAAAGTAGTTTTTATGGCAGAGATGTTATTATACCTGGAAAGTCTATTTTCTGTTACAAGATACTTAAGTCACTACATGGAGCTTTTTCAAACCTTGGGTGCTATGTTATTCATTGCATCCCTTGAGAATGTAACTGGCCTTGAAGCAGGACCCTGCTCTGTGTCACAGCACAATGATATTTTGTAATGAACTGCCTGTGTCATAAGCTTCAGTGCCAACTGTTTAGCCAATTCAGGCATCATTCTAGAATAATTTTTTTAGTCCTGCCAGGATTTGTGTAAATCTGCCTAGGCTTTGACCTGATAACGGAAAACCTCGCATGTTGGCAGGGGCACTGGTGTCACGTAGTGTGCTGTCAAGCCTCTGACGTGCTGCATTATCTCCTTACTGTCCATGTGCTTGAGCTTTTGTCTGGGGTGAGGGAGAGAATGCACCATGGTCTTGCACACGTTCTGCCTTTGTCAGACAAGTGCCTGGGAACCCGGGATGGGCTGCTGGGGGCAAGGCAGGGGCATCTGCCACATGCGTGACACATACCTCATGAGCAGTGGAAATGCAATGTATGGTGGACGAAGAGGCACTGGCTCAGGAGGTATGGTAGAAAGATGGATATATTATGGTAGGGAAGAATGAAACAGAATTACATTCTGAGAGTGGTGGGGAGGAGGAATTTTTATCTTTATTTAGGAATACAGGTAAATTTATTTTAGAGTGAAGATTTCACTTGCACTGAAGATTGATGTAAAATGTTCTTTATCAAAATCCTTTGCTTAAGAAATGCTGAAGGCTGTCTTGCACTCAATACTTTTGAGGCAACTCATTCGGTGAGTAAAGCGGAAAACAATCATAGCAACACCAACAAAAATTTAGAAAGCTACAAAAAGAATTGACTTCAGAACCCTTGTGACTCTTCCTACTTTCTTTAGCAGAAAGTAAATAGGTAAAAGAATCAATATTGGAGTAGGGATAGAAACTTATGCTGTACATTAAATTAATTTAATTTAATGTGTAACTTAACTAAGGACAATGACTATGACAATGTCTTTGGTGATAAATAAAAAATGCCAGGGACTGATCTTTGGCTCTAAAGTCAAATAGCACAGATTCTTTTATCTCATGCTGTTTAGTTCTTCCCCTCCAAAGCAGATTAGGCTTTTTTTTTTTCTGGACCCTGTATATTGTTGTGGGTCCTTAAACTGCTTTTATTTTCTGCATGCTTTTTGCATTTGCAATATCTGAAATAATGAGAGGGTTATATATCTGTTTATCAGAGTGGCATTCATTTGTAGTGTGAGGCACAGCATGTGTCACAAAACTGGGTGCAGTAAAATGCCATTTGAAAGACAAAGCCTTTCTGGGATACTTTTGTAGGACTTTGGAGAGCAGGAGAACTAAATCTAAAGCATGGCTGTTGAAAAAAGAAAACC
>JAOXJM010000001.1:134128175-134141581 GCA_026413425.1 Tringa solitaria
TCTTCTTAGTCTCTACCTGTATTCTTAAACCTAAATTAATTTCCCTTATGTATTATAAAGTTTTTTTCCTTTATTTATTTATAAGTTTTTTTCTTATACTTCATTTCTTGCGATTCTTCAATTCCATCCATTTCTTACTATCACCTAACAGCAAAAATATATTAGTATGAATTATATTATGAGCAATCCACACTATATCTAGCTCTTTGTCATCACTCTGTATGTAAAACTAACACATCAACATGATCCCTTCCTGCATTCTTTCCTCCTTCTCTATATTAAATTGTATAGGAAAGCATATTGCATTTTATGAAAAGTGGGTAATGCATTTCATTGTCTGAGGTACAAGAGCTTCCAGGGATGTGAACCAAAATGTATTGTTAATTATATCCAGTGGACTGGAAAACAAATTTAAGGAAAAATAAATTTAAGCTGCCACCTTATATTTGATTCCTACTATTGCTAACAGTGGGTTTCAGAAAGAGCAAGAGCCTTTGTGGAAAAAATTTGGGGATGTATTGATTAGCTCAGTAAAAATTACGGTCACCATTAGGTCAATTTTACTTTTTATCCTGTACTGATCTTTCTCTATGCAGTGGTGTCAGATTTTGCCTTTTAATTCCTTCATTGAGAAAACTACTACTAACGTACTTCATCATTTAACTACTTTTTTTGTTGCTGTAGTAAAGTAGCTGTGTTAGGTTATACAACTGTGGTATTCAGATAATTAAGAGAGGTATTGATTCATACTCAATGTTTTATAAACTGATAACTGCTACATGAGATATTTATTGATAAACTGAGAAATATATTATAAAGTAATATAATATGAATAAAAATATAATATGTCCTTCAAAATCAATTAAGGAAAAATCTGTGGTTGAAATAGGAGTGAAAAAAAATACCAGCATAAAGAATTATAAAAATCCAAAATGAAAATAAGAATACCTTATTAAAATATGTAATGTTATTTTTTGTTCAAGGCAACAATTGCTGTGCTTTTATTATGATTTAACATGGAATGCAGAATACTAAAATGCAATATTTATTGAAACGCTGTATAATTTCAATGAGAACTTATCCTAAATATCCTGCTGGACTTGAGTCTTTGGATCTTAGAAGAGCACTCAAAGCCACTTCTAACATGAGCAGTAAGACTCCAGTCCAAGCTGCAGCCAAACTAGGTTCAGCCTTGGAAGACAATAAAAAAATTAAAAAGTCAACATTTCTGACAAATAGTCAAAACGTAACATGAGGTAATGTAGAGTCAGGTCTCCAATAAAATGAACAGGTAAGAAGGGAGTTCAAATATCCAGGTTGTTTGAAAATGTCTGTACTGTAGACAGATAGCAAATCTCTTATCAGTGACAGCTGGAATTCTTCTGAAAGATCTTCTTCAAACAGGAGGAGTAAGAAGGTACTGATTTACTGAAAACATGGTTTGTTTATCCTGTTTATGACATAGCCAGATCACATATGCAAGATCCAGCCCACGACAACGTAGCCTTGAGTTATGACTTGCTAAGCTTCTAATTTATTTGTCAAAATGTGAGCATGTCAGAATTAGTACTTTTTCCCTGTAAACACAGACAAAGTTCTAGCTGGGAGTTATGTTTTCACAGAATATTAATGACAAAGTACAAGCCAATTACTCTTATCAGCAAAAGCTAATTCAATAAAAAAAAAAAAGTGTTCTACAGGGTGAAACAAATATTTTGGTGTCATCTTGGAAGAGAAGTCTAAAAAGTTACTCTTCAATAACCTTTTCATATTTAAATTAGCAAATCTACTATTTAATTCATTAACTATATTTATTATGTATGACCCCAGAATATGCTATGGAACCATATTCTATTGAGTTAATAGTTTATTTGTATTTCAGACATAAATGCTACATATATTTTCCATTAAGTACCTTAAAGTTTTTAAATAAACTTAATAAAGTTTTTAAATAAAGTTTTTAAATATTCCAAGTTTTATTATAGTACTGCAATATTAACAAGACCTAAATATTCTTCATGTCAAAAGTAAATTATTGTCTCCTTATTTGAGATAGAATATTCTGGTGGATTGGTGGGTGGAGCTAGCCCTGCTAGCTCCAAACTCTTCCCTCATCTAAAGAAAACTACTAAAAAGAATACAGTTTTATGCAGGCAGTAGTTAAAGTGGTCCTTATAATGACTTTAGAAGTTAGAGGTTTAAAATGCTATTGTTTCATTAATAATGAATTAGCAATTATTAGAGATCTTGAACAGCTGCTATATTGATCCTTTTTGTCATTTCCTCTGAACAGCAACTTTCTTCTTTTCTTTGAACTTTACTGAGAATGCTCTAGGAATACTTAAATGTATCTGAGATGACAGAAAGTACTTGATATTGACTCAAAATTATATGGTGCTCAAAAGAGAAAAAAAAAGTAAAATTTTTAGAACAATTAAGACATTACAGAGTACTGGAAAATTATCTGCAGGGACTGTTTGTATAAGATTTCTGCTCTTCATGATTGATCAGAAGAAGTTTAAATTAAAAAAAATATCTGAATTATTCATCAAAACCAAACTTTTTAGTCCTTTGAAGTTGTCCAACTTAAGTTTTAGCTATTTCCTATTTCTAATACTGTCTAAAGAACTCGATGCAAGACTAGAATTTCTTGAAGATAAACCATTTCATCTGGCCCAGCTTATATTAGTCCCTACTACGGGTATTCTTAGACATCCTGTTTCTCCACTGTACCCATCCATGTATCTACAATAGGAGAATTACATAAAAGAGAGTGTGATTTAATTTTTTTTTTCTTGCAAGCAATATCATCCGTTATCCAGGTGCAGTGCATTATGTGATACAAAGATGTAAAATTAAACTTCATCATCACATTTTCAGCTCTTTGAAAGACAGGAGGTAGATAGATACAAAGACTCAGTGGAGTAAATTTCTAATCTTTTAGCCTATTTTATATGTACTTTTAGACATAGGCAAAAATTCTCTTCACATATCAGGATACTAAAGCATCAAATCCACATAGAATTTAATGCGAAAATAAACATCCTATGTGATAAATTTATTTTTTTGTGATTGTCTCATAAGAACAGTTATGCCAGCGTACTTGCATGCAGAAAACATTCTTGTAGATTTGTAAACAACAGAAACAACTTAATTTACCTTGAAACTAGAAAGATGTGAAAATTTAAATCCTGAACATGCATAACCTCTGCCTTTCCTCTGAATGGAAAACCATTATCATTAACTTCTTTGTATTGCAACCACACTTCTTTCCTGAATTTTCCTCACCACTAATAGATGTGAATGCTGAAATAATATCTGACTGTGTCAAGAAAGGTTTATTGATGGGTAGTCAATTAAAGGGCATGTGAGAAAAACTGTCACTTCTAATAGAAATTATAATAGGGTTTTTGTACACAGTCTACAGTATATGACAAGTACATCAAGCTCAAAATGTGTGTATCTATAGCCCAAGTGGAAAGAATGAACTATTGTATGTCTTAATTTTTCAATTTTTTTTTTTTTTCTAATATACCTGTGTGATTAGCATGGTTAGAACTGCAGTAGGTAGACTGTTTCACAATTACAGATTTCGGTGTTTCATCTCTTTTTAGGTACATGCACTGTCTGCATATATCTAAAAAGAGACTGCAGAGACTTTTAGAGAACAACTGATCTGAACTATTCTAGGCATTTTACAATAAGATGGCTTTTACCCTTTCTTTGTCTTGAATAAAACTATCAAAGATGAGTAATACACCTGTAGATCACTAACTCATTGATGACTATTCTCAGATTAATTCCATTCTTGACATTTTCACTATTCTTGAGTTTCTGCATTTACATATGTGTTGTTCTTGTTAATATATATATGAATGCGGACAGGGGGACAGTTACTTTTTCTGGTAGAAACTGATTTATCTGTGTCAGTCATGACACCATCCCTGTAGCAGGTAAGAATCTGATAGCAATGTGTAATTCCTGATGAAGAAGAATTTATCTATTTTCAAGTCAATCTGTCAGGGCCACTTTGGTCCCACCATATTATTGAGATAATGCTTGCACTTGGCACCAGTCAATCAGGATTATGTGAACTCATCTATCTTATGCAAGAGCACAGAGTGTTTATTATGAGTTACCACGTGAATAACAGCCCAAAATGACTTTATATCCAATGTGAAAACAGTAATTCCTTTTTGTATCGTTTTTCCTCAAGGATCACTCCAGCACTGAGAATATTTTAACTTCATTATTTTCTTGAAGAAGTTAAAAGTGGTTATGTCTAGTTTTAAGATTTTTTTTTGCTTATACAATTTCTAATAAAAACTTTAAATATCTATAAAGAACTTTAAATATCATTCAAGAAGAAAATGAATGCTTAAGACATTATTTTATGAAATTCAGTGTATATTTATACTTTTCTAATAGTGAACGATCTAAATGGCAAATTAATCACAGAACTTCTATTTTTATTTTATTTTTCTTTCCCCATTAACTAGCAAGTTAACTTTTTACTAGTTATGATGATTCAGGAAAATTGCAATTCCATTAAAATGATCTCAAGTCAGAGCTCAGTAGTCAGGTACCATGCTGGTCTTCATTCTTCATCCTCTAAGTGAATACTCAAAGAAGTTAAGGATGACAAAAGCTGGTACTGATTAATGCCATTAGAAACTTAAAAAGTAGCTGGAGGAAGGAAGATTTTTTCATCCTTACTTGTTTGTGCTAACTTACATACTAAAAATGTAACATGCTCAACAACTTCAAGCAAGGAGTTATGTGTAAAAACATATCCTTTTTTGCCAGAAAAAAAACCCTTTTCTCTTAACAGATTTATTTATAGCTCTTCATATTTCTATTTCTTTGCAAGTGAAAAGGAATGTCTTGTTTAAAGCGGAATTTTTTCTTACTTTATTTTAAGGTGACAACCTTTAATAGGCCATCCGAGTTCAGCTTTCACATTCAAAGGAAAGAATTAATGGGTAGTGTGCATGTGAAATAGTGAAATATGGGCATCAGTTCACCTGTTTTTCAATTACACATTCCTGTTAATAAAACTATTCATGCACTGTGTCTTTACCTATGTATCTTCAGTTTCCATTTGTTGTATAATTGTTATTGCCAAACACCTTTAAAGTCTGTTTAAGCTAACTAAAATATATTTCAAAGAACCCAGAGAGTAAGTAACAGCAGCATAGGCAAGAGTAGCTCCAGTTCCCTACATAGTTCAGCCAACAAGTTTTCAGTAAGACCATGGAATATGCATGTTGGAAGATGAAACTACTCTTATAGTATTGCATGTAATTCTATATGGACAAGCCAAATTTATAAAGGAAATAACATTCTCTGGGAAGTTCATATGAAGAAGAAATTCGTTGTCCTGAGAAATAATGCCAGCAACATACTAACTCTACACCATTATATTGTCATGGAAAGTGTAATAAGATTTTGAAAGAAAATGGCTGGCATGGGAAATTCTTACAGTGCTTGTATAAATATTAGAAATTCAGTATGGCCTTAATTTCTAATATGATGTCAATGGCAAAATTCATGCACATACCATGCCTCACTTTAATCTCAAATTTCTATTTAAAGGTTTGCATTAAGTATCAATTGTATTTTAATTTTATTTATAGCAATATAAGTCAAACTATACAATGACACCTAAGCAATATGAAAATGACAGAACTGTAAATTAGAGCTGAACTTGATCACTCAGGGGTAGGCATTCTTCAGAGATTCTATGCTGATTATTTTTTTTTATTATCCCTTTTAACTGTAATAGATGAAGACGAAATTACTCTAAACAATTTTATTTTCCGTTGCTATGAAAGTATATCAAGCCTGCATTAATTTTCTGATACTATAAATGACTAGACATCCTGGAGTGTCCCAGTGAGTCAGGCTTGAGTTTTTGACCTTACGTATTATGAATAGGAGCCTCATGACCTCACTACCTAAGAAATTTAACAAGGAATAGGAATGGTGACTTACTGAGTAAGCAACACTCTATGGGTGGAAATTATTTTGAAATAAAACTGAAGTAGTTTGGAATCTTATTGAGCAAATGGATTAGTTTAGTTCAGTTCATCGAACTGGTTTAAATCTGGTTAAAATCTACTGGCCACCTGCCATACACCTTCGATAGCTGCGTCACTCAAGTGATATTAAGTAATATTTTTCTTCTTGCCACAGTTTCTGTGTTTACTCACCATCTTAGATGAAAACTTGGAAAACAGAAAACTTAATGAAAAGTAGATAGTCTCAAAACCCGGAAGAACTATATATGACAGAAGGAAAAAAAAAAGAATATAGAGAGGAAAGAGTTTATTGGGTGGAAAGGGAAAGATGTCAAGAATGAAGGGCAAAAGGGTTGACTTACAGTAAATTTGAAATAGGATTTAATAAAACAGAGAGCCAAAACATAGTGATTAATGTTTTCCAAAATGATTTGTAGCTTTTTCTAGGGCACAAATGCTAAGCAGTCTTTTGGGAAACATCTTAGTAACAAGCCAGTCTGGCAGACTCTACTCTATGAAAACAGACTTTTTAAAAAATATGTAGCTGCCTGAAATTAAGTTTTGAATTGCAAATAAATCTTAAGAAGTGCCAGAAATCCAAAATGTTATTGAAGTCATTATGAGACATGTATATTCAGCAGATTTTCACTAACTTGTGGATTTAAGACAGTGACTTTAGAGAAGCTGAAATATTTGGCTGAAATATCTTTTTATCCTTAACTATACTATAAAACTTGAGAAGTTGGGATTTTCTGAGGTTAGTACAAACCTATCATCCTGAGAGAGTTGTATGCATTGTCGACAGCAAATTGCCAATTGCAGTACTTGCTAGTGCACTGTTGAGAGAATTATCAGCATCTGGTGCCTCCAAAGATTAGCAGTCAAATTGCCTAATCAATTTGACTAGGAGAGAATCATTAAAGTACGAAAGGTAATCTGGTGTGCAGATATGTTCCAGGGGAAAGGAAGGAGAATATATAACCTCAGGGTAAATTTATTTAATTTAGGGAAATATTCTGATGCTGATCCACCCCCACAAAAGCAACAGTGAATTGTACAGCACAAACACAGTAGCAGTACTACTGGCATACTTTATAAATTCTTTCCAGTTATTCATTTTGTTCATAAAATTGTCTAGTAAAGTGAATTTCACAATTTTTCCCTTTCTTTAGAGAATATATTAATTCTGTAATTCTGGGAGTGCAAGGAAGAGCAACAGATGAATTTACTGATCACCAGGTTAATATAAATAACAAAGAAAGCATTAATAGAAATTTTAGGTAAGCGCTAGGAGACAGCTTTCCATAAAAAAAAACCCCAAAACAACAAAACCCCCAAAAAACCTCCCCACTCAACCCTCCTTTGCCATAGATGTGGCTAGTCCTGAACATATGCATTTCATATTTAAACTAACAGCAGAAAAGAAAAGCAAGTGACGTTATACCAGTAGACAAGGCAAAAGTAACTTAAATAGGTTGCTGATTTTCTCCTGCAATTTTGCCCTGAATTGGACAGGCTGAATACTGTATTATTTACCCTGTGAACTGGGCAAATAATATGGGGCTTACCCTGTCCCTACAATAACAGACCAAGAGGCCTCTAGCTTTTGGCACATCCACCTGGCTTTTTTCCTGGGCTATCACAGAGGACTTTACCACCTGAGGTCATGAGGCTGCTTTTCTTCTTATTCTAGAATGAACATCTAAAATTGATCGAATAAGTCAGAACAGAGATGTATCTGTTCCTCTTCACCAGCTGCAAGCAGGGCAGTCGTAGCATGGATTAAAGCCATCCAAGAATCCTGGAGTGTGGAAATGACAGAGCAAGTTATTCTTGCACTTTATTGCTTATACTTAGTATGAGCAAATATTCCTTAAGCATAAAGTTATCTGCTATGAATCTCAACCTAAGAAATAAAAGTAAGAATATGTCCTGTAAGTCATGGACGATGCTCTTAGGACATTGCTCCAAGTTGGGAGCTTCATACCGTTCTTTGGGTGCAGCTTTCTTCTTTATTCTTATTATCCCTTTGCTGGTGCTAAAAGATACTATCTTTGTGCTTCTTCTGGCAAACATTACAGAGGCTGCTGGTATAGGTCCACAAAATGAGAAGCTTTTTATCTCTTTCTAACACATATTCATGACAGACCCAGCACAGTTCTGACCTGCGGAGTTCTTTAATTTCTATACATGATTCAGAAAATATCCTGTTTAGACTTTTGCTTACCAATCACTCTGGAAACTGAAATTTGTGAAGAGAAAATAATGAAGGACCCTGCTGTCAAGGTCATGATATTTATAACACTGATTTCTGCTACAAATATCAATGTGTCCTCCATCCAGGCTACCTTTAACAAGAGTAGAATTGGCGGAATGTGTAAGTCAAAAGGGGCTAACAATAAGAATTTTTAAAGTATGGTCTTAACAAAATCCCTCAAAACCCACTATGTTTATTATTGGTGAAAATCATGTTAATAACCAAGCTTTTATTTTATTGGCAAAAAGCCTTTGATTTTATAACACTCATGTCAGTAAGTGAAGCTATGTATTATACAAAAGTTAGACAGTTTTGACCATAATAATTCCATTTAATTTAGAATGAAACTGAATTTGTTGTTGTCATTATTTAAATGCTTTGATTTCAGATCTCTTCCAGAATTACAGCATGCTATGAGATAATTCAGGACTCAAATTATGGGAGAAGATGGGACTATACTCATCTACTGTCTCACTCTGAAAATTTAGTCTTGTTCACTTCCTTTGGCTGGACTCTGCAGCCCAAGCACTTGTAGCGTGCAATTACCTTAAAGCTTTTCTAACAGCTTTTGCCTTTGGTTTGGGATCTTTTGACTTTCGTTTTCTTTTTGCTTTTCTTTCAAGTTTAGCCCCAACTAACATCAAAACCATGAGTAATAATATATTAATTCTGAAAGTTTTAAAAATCTTAATTCTTTAATAAAATGCTTTTTATCTTCTAGCTATTCATCAAATAACATCAGCATTCAGGCATGAAAGTGAGAAAATGAGACACCTGGAATGTAAGTAACTGAAGCAAGTCTTTATGTGACTGAGAATTAACTCCAACAAAAACTGTTTAAGTAGTCTTTTGGTAAGCTTGGTGCAGCCAGAGTGTGTATTTGGAACTGAGACCTAATATTTGTGTTTGAATTAGTTGAATGAATATAGGACAACCTTTTTCTCCTTAAATATTCATTTTCTTCTTGTTCACATGCTATGATTATTCTATATTATCTGGGTAGCTATTTAAACAATTAATACCAGTTTAACTTCAGTCCTTGGGAAACTTATGGAACAAATCTTCCAGGGAGTAATCACAAGTCAAATGAATCACGTGACTGGGACAAACCAGCATGCATTCATCATGCTTTACAAAACAGATTGCCTTCTACAACAAAGGAACCTGCTCAGTTGATGTGGGGCAAGTGGTGGACATTGTCTACCTGGATTTCTCCAAGGTTTTCAACAATGCTCCTCATGGTGTCCTCCTGGAGAAACTGATGCTTTATGGTCTAGACAAGTGGTCTGTGTGGTGGGTGGAGAACTGGCTGACAGGTCCCACCCAGAGGGTGGTGGTAAATACCTCCTTTTCAAAACAGCAACCTGTCACAAGTGGTGTCCCCCTGGGATCAATATTGGGTGCAGCGCTGTTTAATATCTTCATAAGTGATCTGGATGATGGACTCAAGTGTACCTGATGAAGTTTGCAAATGATACTAAACTGAGTGGAGAAGTGGACACTTTGGAAAGGAGATCCATCCTGCAGGAAGACCTGGATAGGCTGGAAGAGTGGGTTAACAAGAACCTTATGAAGCTCAACAAGAACAAGTGTAACGTCTTCCTCCTGGGAAAACATAATCCAGGAGTGCAGCACAGGCTGGGATCTACCTGGCTGAGGAGTACCTGTATGGAAAGGGACCTGGGGTTCCTGGTGGACAACAAGCTCAATATGAGTGCACAGTATGCTGTTGGGGCCAACAGGATGCTGGGCTGCATAAAGGACATCACTGGTAGAGATAAAGAAGTCATTATCCCACTCTACTTAGCACTTGTCAGGCCACACCTGGAATGCTGTGTTCAGTTTTGATCACTGCTATAGAAAAAAGATGTGGGCAGGCTGGAGAGGGTCCAGAGAAGGGCCACCAAGATGGTCAAAGGAGTGGGAAGCCTGCCATATGAGGAATGGCTGAGAGAACTGGGCTTGTTCAGCCTTGAGAAAAGAAGGCTTAGGGAGACCTTATCACAACATTCCAGTATTTAAAGGGTGGCTACAAAGAAGATGGAAACTCCCTTTTTACAAGGATTCACATGGAAAAGACGAGGGGTGATGGGTACAAGTTACTCCTGGGGAGGTTCCCATTGGACACAAGAGGAAAAATTTTCGCAATGAGAACAATCAGTCACTGGAATAATCTCGCCAGGGAAGCAGCAGATTCCCCATCACTGGACACTTTTAAGATTCAACTGGACAGGTGCTGGCCCATCTTGTCTAGACTGTGCTTTTTCCAAGGGCAATTGGACCAGATGATCCTTGAGGTTCCTTCCAACCTGGTATTCTATGATTCTATGATTTTCTAAATATACTGTGTTAAATTTTATTCTGCTTTCCAAATTTAAATGAAATAATTTAAGAAAACTATCTTTTATTGTTTGACATTTCAACAAGTACTTTTTTATCAATCATAATTCAATATTGCCAAATAACTAAATGGTTTTCTTTCGATACATAGACTGATATGTTTCTAGTTAGTTACTTTAAGTTGAGCTGTTATCAGACAGAAGCAAACTTGTGACAGATCTCAAGAGCAAAATTTTAATCTGAAATGCTAAACTAAATAGTTTAATTCTATACACATATATGCACAAAAATGACTACACATATAGGATAGTTTTATCCTTGTTTTATATATATATATGTCATATAAGACATGAAGTTTATGCCTTAGCTACTGTCTGTTAAGAGTTAAGAAAGTTTAGGGTTTTTTTCTTAGTTATGTACCAGAACCTATAGAATATGCTTAGAATTGATTTTTGATGTGGAGATATGAAATGAGATCCAGATTCTCTTTTTAATCTCTTTTGTTATATGCAGTTCTCTCATGGTCTGTTAATAATTTTTCCTGAGTAAGCAGATTTTTATCTTTGTACCCAATGGTTGCATTTCAGAACAGCCTGACATACACCATAAATTTATCACTGAATTTCTAAAGATGGAGATAAAAACACTATTCATTTTCCTGTCAAATCAACTTTTAATGGAATTTCGAGGCTCTGTCCTGTGTGAGGTAAAAAAAAGAAAAAAAAAAAGAAAAGAGAAGGCAGCAAATTAAGAGCAGGCTGGGATTTTTATTATTTTAGAGAAAACTTCTTAAAACAAGACCAATGAGGCTATAACCAGAATGAAAAATTAATAAGACATTCTAAATAGAATCCCTTTAAATGGCTTATAGTCAAGAAAATATATTATCGTATTTGAAGAACAATTTATAGTTAAAACCATATGGAAACTTCTTTTACAGTTCCTTAGACATTGTCAAGATGTATAATTCTTTCCTACAGTTCATTCTATGTTTTTCATATAGAAAGGTGATATGTTATCATCAGTAATGCCTTTCAAGGCCATCTGTGTTTATACAGAAGGAAGGATATTTGCATGTTTGAACTGGCACCAAATAGCATTGTTTTGTCTAAATGCTGTTCTTAGAAGTGTGATAGGTAGAAAAATTGATACAAAATCCCACACATCATTTTTTTCTTCAGAGAACAACTCTGAAGAACAACAATGTGAAATTAAAGATATTTTAGCTAAAGACTGAAGCATTTTCACTAGATTAATACAACCCAGTAATCTAGATAAGAACATCTGGATAATTAGGACAATGGATAAATATATAAATAAAAGCAATTAATATTCCAACATGTGTTTCCATTCCCATTTCACTACATTTATTCTAACTAAAATGGATTATCTTGGCATTCTATGTGTTTTGTTATACCGTGAAGTCACACTGTATAATTGTCAGACCTGAGGCAATAGTATAAGGTTACAAATTAAGGCTAATAATTTCAATTTAAGATCAAATGCTGACTGGTAAGGGAACATTATTTTTATAAAATTTTACTATTAAAATTATATTAATGGAAATAACAGGATGGCTTTTTTGAGAAATGTTCAGTTATTTCATGGCTTTAGGTAAAAACATGACACTTTCACTGGCATGTAGCTGTTTATACTTTCAACATCATAGGTATCACCTAGGACCCTTATTTAGAATTAATTTAATGATCTTTTCTAGGATAAAGTTGATTCTATCATATTTAAATGAGTGTAAAACTATAATTTTGCGCAAGTTCTCATTTATTGCAAACTCAAAGTGTATATTCACAAAGAGGATGTATATTCTGAGTTTAACGTTTTTGGCTTAGCTGACTATTGTGATTTGAATGTTATGTATTTCTAGTAGAGTCCAGAATTTAAGCAGCAAGTTAATCTGCTTCTGCTGTGCCAGAGCACTTCACAGCAGCTATTTCCTTTACAAAACAGTTCCACTTAGAGAGAATTGCCTGAAGATTACTGATGTTCAAAAATAGTGCTTCAATCTTTAAGAGTTTTTAACACCCTTTTGAATCCTCTCAGCATATGAACAAAATGACAAAGATAGCTTGCTAGCTAGGAAAACATACAGACATATGGATTTCTGAAGAAAACAACCTGGCAAAGTCTGGCATTGTTTTAATATCTCAGTCTTTAGCTTAATTAATTTCACATAGCCAAAGAGAAGATCATAAAATGGAAGACAGCTTGTTAGGCTAATTCATTGATTTTTAAACTAAAACTTATCCTAATAGCTTTGAAGTTGATAACATCTTGATATAATATTTGGTAGCTACTTAGATACAATCTGGGGCAGAAGCTTCAATAGCAGCAAGCTTTCTTGCAAAAGTCAAGTAGAATTGTACTGATGGTTAAGAACTGCTGTAAAGGAAGCTACTAGTGTTTCAATATGAAGTTTTACAGTACATATAACTATCATGTATCAGGAAATTTCATTTCACTACACTTAAAATGTTATTTTCCCCACTGCAATGTGTTTCAAATACAACTGAATTAATGCACTCCTTCTTGGAAAGCTATATATTGTATATCTGGTAGAAAAAGATAGAATTTTTTTTGGTAAGGGTTACTTGCGATACCGAAGCACCCAAGAAACCATACAGTGTTACCATACTCAGCATCAAAACACTCAACTGCAAGTTAAAAAATTTAACTATCATGCATGTACACAAATGCCACAATAACTAGCACAACTGAATTGTCTTTTTCATCTATAATTTCAGGCACACTACAAAAATTTTTATATCCAGTTG
>JAOXJM010000001.1:134149964-134180527 GCA_026413425.1 Tringa solitaria
TGTCATTTGCCAAGGACCATGCAGCCTTCAATACAAGGATCTGAGTTTAAAACACAGATTCTTTTGTTGCTGGCCTTTTTGTTCCCTTAGAAGAAAGAAACCCAAACCCACATGTTTTTAACTTACTTTTGGTATCACAAAAGGTATTCATGAACTGCTCCATAAGCAGTAAGTCCCCATGTACTAAAATGAAATGATCTCAAAGTTTTTAAATTACTTTAATTTGGGGACAATAAGGATAATAAATAGATTTTGGGAAAGTCTTCAGTATCTTTACACACTTTGCTATGGGCTATTTCTGTCATCCTGAATGGATGAATGTGTGTGAAGCTACACAAAGTCACTAAGAGCAATAATGACAAAGAAAGATATTCCCACCCTGGGTGCACTTTGCACAGGGAAGAGCTTGGGAGGACGTTTTTGGAGCTCCTACCTGAGTTCCTTACCTTACCTACTTTGCCCAAATAATTTTTCTTCTGTTTGCTTTCTGTCTGGCATCCACTCTAGCACTGGCTGTACATCTCTCGATTGGAGGGGAAAGATGAAAAAAATGCTCTTTGGTTAGGAGAAAATGCAGTTTTGTAGTTATGACAGTCCTTGCAAAGTTAGAAATGTAATACTCCTGAGTGGGACTGCAGCCTAGACCTGTGCCTCCTCCAGCCCCTGAGTGTGTATTCTGGCAATTGAATTCTTACTTAAAAAACACAAGTACTGTTCTTTGAGTAGGGTCACAACTCAGAAATATTAATCGGATTTTAAACGTTATATGAAGAAGGACCTATATGGCTTGTGTGGGAAAATAGACATGGTGGACCACTGCCTAAATTTCAAGAAGCTTTTAAGCTTCTAAGTCCTCTCTCAAGTAGGCTCTCAGTTTGCTGACTGCCATTTCCCATGTCCTCTATGCAGAAGACTGAGCAGTAATTCCTACCACAATGATGCTTTATATATATGAAACTATTATTTTTGGGTCGGAAATTTTCCAGAACTGAGTTCTGGGAAACAGAAAGTTCTACCTGATATTTTGAGTAAAGGTAATTCAGCTAAAGAGATTGCAAAAAAATATACTTGATAAATTATGGAAGTGTTCTTGTAACTTGGAATTACGCGAGAGCAAGGAAGGTGCTTTCAGGGAGATATATTCAGATTATGACTTAATAGATATCACATGCAGGGTATGGTTAGTGTATGCCTCACCAGATTTTTAACTTAGCACCTGAGGTGTTTCAATAAACAAGGCTGCATTGGGCATCCATGACTAATGTAGTTGTCTGACAAAAAAAATTGCCAGTGGTGTACATGAATTGCCTGCAATGCTCTGCTCTCATTCCCTCCAGCTGTTCTTAAATGTTCACAGTCGTGAACAGTTTTACAGTCATAAGAGAGGGTTTCCCACTTGTCCTTCTGCAGATGGTCCTGATCCAAAGCAGATCATACTCCGTGACTGCAAGGTTGAGATACAGCTAATCTGATTTCAGATATCTGCAATGAGAATCATATGAGTCATTGGGATGAGATAAATCTCACCCTACAAATGCTTCTTTCATTCTGTTGACTATAAAGGATGTCTAATATAAATTGGTTCAGTGATAAATGTTTATTTAAGAAAGATTAATTTCATTGGTACAAATTTCAGTACATTTGTATCAAGGACAAATGTCCACTACAAATGTCCATGTTTGTTTTCTGCAAAACAATGAAAAATATCATATGCAATAAAAATTAGTTTGATGTGGGTGCACTATAAGCTATGACCAGACAGAAAGGAACCTTTTCATCAGAATGATAGGGTCAGATTCTCTTCTTATTCTTACTAGTGTAAAGTGGAAGTAATCTTGCAAAAGTCAGTAGAGGAAAATCACTGTAAAATATGTACAACAAAAAGACAAATCAGGTCTGTTGTAGTTCTGAGGTGCACAATAAATTTCTTTTAGGTCAAATTACCTATTAAGATAAATATTGTATTTTCAATGCAGTATTTTATTTAGAAAATGAAATTTAATCCAAGACATTTTCATTTCAATCAGGGATTATATCTCTGGAGTCAAAAGTCTATGTTTTCTCAAATGTTCTGCTTTCTCTACCCATTTACTATATAAGGAAATATGAATCTGTCAGTCATATATGAGTCTAATTTAAAATTACATTTTGTATGCCATTTTTCGTCAGGTCTTCAAATGTTTTAGGGTCTAATTCCTATTATTTTCACTGCCTTAGAGGGTCTGGAATTTGGTGGATATATTCAGGTTTTCCCATAGTTTCCTTCAACCACCAAATTCACTAATCAATTAATAGGTAAGTTGGTAAGTGCATTTTTTAATTACACAGATAAGCAAGTCTCTTCTCTTCTCAGACTCGTGAAAACCAAAGGGAGTCCCATTTTAGTATTGTGAAACCTAATTAGGTCAAAGGTAAATGGGATCCAGGTTGTTTCCTTTCCTGGATTCCCTCCAAACTTGTCTGTCTGTGCTTTGGTTTTTACAACTACATTAAAAATACAATTAAAATGGAGCATAAACAAGAAAACAATTTATAATTCACTTTTAGGAAACAAAATTCTGAGAAAAGAGAAACTGTTAATCAAGAGGATCATAAAAGTTGTCTCTCAGTTTTATGAAATTTTAGAAAATCTAATAAAATTAGGAAATTAATAAAATTTAGGAGTTACATGGATGGTCCAGAACCAGAAATAGTTTAGAATAAATAACAATTAATATTAACCTCTGTATGTAAGTGTTATGTTACATTATGAAAATAAAGGTTATATTTCAAAATGCTTTCAAGCTTAGCAAAAATCTTAACTACGCAGATGTCTTCCAAGTGAAGAAGACAATACAGGGCGTGTCAACGAAAAAGGATTGAGAAGAACATACATCTGCAAACCACAGACGCCACAGTTCACCCAGCCATGAGTAGATTTACCCAGCTGGCAGAAAGCAAAGTTCAAATCGAGACCAAAACTGCCAAACAAAATTATTCTGGTTCAAATAGATAGTTCCAGACCTGAAGCTGTCCCCAAACTGTTCCCAGATGTCCTAACTCTAGTCAAATATTTCATTGTGGAGCCATGCTGTGAGCCCTCTCGGGCTTGTTTATTCAGGACTCCAGTGGGAGAGATGAATTCCAGCAGCTTGGAAGGATATGCCTGGAGAAGCAGATGAGGCACTGAGCTGCTCCAGGACTTTCCAGTTTAGATTTCGCTAGAACGAAGGCAAGTTTTAGGGAAGGATAATAATACTTAGGCATGCGTTCACACAGAGCATGGTTCCAAAAGCCTTTAAATTTCATTATTCCTGTGCACTTAAATTACATTCTTGTAAGGAGACAGCTAATGGGCGAATTTTGAAATACTTCTCTGGTAGATATATAGTGAAAATAGCCCACACAGTAAGACAAGAATGTGTGTTACAGCACTGATATTAATTTAACTGTCCATATATTTATAACATACCATCCAAAGCATGACTCTTCTCTTCTGGTGAGAGATAGTCACTAAATCAGCGTAACATTTCCTTCAAATAAATAAGGACATCTTATTTGAGGCAGTCCTCATGCAATTGTTTGATGATGACCATACTGAAGTAAGTTTAGGATTTCTGAAGTGCAAATAAATTCTGTCTAAAATTTTACTTAGTTCTCAAACTTGTAATAGAACAATGTTTTCAGTGGATCTGAACTATTAGTACAGGTAAAGATGGACATGGTGGAGAAATGAAAGGATCCAAAACTTACTTTCTGTTTTTTTTAATTGATATATATATGTATATATCAGAAAATATCTTTATTAAGTATTTATACAATATCTGTCCCAGTTGCTATTCTGGGTGACCAACTGGAAGAACAGTTGTTGTTACTGAGTTACCTCCTGAACATGCCCTCTTTCACCACTTTGCAAGGAAAACGCACAAAAACAAGCTGATGACTAATATATAGAAAGATCTGCAGGATTTCAATGGTACCTAAACTTATGTTTCCTCAAAAGTGTTTGGACTGAAATGCAGTCAATAATGTTGGTTTTGTGTCTTGTTTTGTTTTGTTTTGTTTTCCACAGTGAACTTCTGTCCAAATAAAGTGTTTTCTCAAGAACAGGCAGATCTCAAGGTTTTTAGAAGGAGTTGGAAAGGCATTCTAAAAAAAGTTGGGTATCTGACTATTACACAGTACTTCAGAGACTTCATCAAACTTTCCTATTTGTTTAATGCAACATTTGCATTCAAATGCTTTTTGTAAAATGTATTCCCAAATGTAGGGTTATGAATCATTAAAATTATTGACAAGGCTGACACATTGTCTTGTATGGTCAAGATTTTGAGATTCATAGATTGATTAACCTGATTCAGAACGTCTATCTATACCTATGGGTATTGCTACTGTCACTGTAAGTTTGAAAAAAAATTACAGTTATTAATATTTAACGCAGTGAGAAAATTTGTTCTTTTTCAAAATGAATACGATTCCTTCTATTGTGGGCAAAGAAAAATAGTACAATCAATGCAAGTAGTGATGGTTTGAGATTTTAAGACCAGTTCCTATCATTAAGGTAGACAAATTCAAATAATGACTACATGAATGGCATCTGTTCTTACACGTCAGTGACGATTGCCAAACACCAGTGCTTTGGTATTAAAATAAAAAGGGAAACTTGTGCAGAGATGGTGTATTGCACTGTTGCTAACTACTAACTTTAAAATGCATCTCCTGAGACCCCAGGAAATTCAAGTCTGTCATTGAAAATATTCATTTTTTATTGTACTTCAGATACAATGCGGGCAGGCCTG
Organism: Tringa solitaria; assembly: GCA_026413425.1. Classification (NCBI taxonomy): domain Eukaryota; kingdom Metazoa; phylum Chordata; class Aves; order Charadriiformes; family Scolopacidae; genus Tringa; species Tringa solitaria. Next base: position 134,154,743 of record JAOXJM010000001.1, read on the forward strand.
GGGGAGTTATGAGAAGAATGTCTAAACTGGGGTAAATGGAAGTGTTTCCAGATTCCTAGGTCTGGATGCACATATAAGTTTGCATTCTGACAGTCTATCAGGATGAGGCCATGGTGTGTATCATTTCCGTGGGTAAGGAGACCTGTGGTTGCAATTCTGCCGGTCATGGGGTAGCACTTTATTAGATTCTTTTCTGAACAGCCCTGTGCCAAGACAAAAAAATAACCTGGAGTAGGTACTGGCTTTGCAGCTGAGGCTGAGCTACTGATACTAACCTTTATTTAAAGGAATTAGGGACTTTTTGTAAAGGCCCCTGCTAGGCTGGGAGCCTGATGTAATGGTCTAACCACGTGTCTGGCTGTCATCGAGTCCTGAGTTCTGATCTGGGCTTTGATGCTCATGGCTTCTGCAGTCTTGGGCAAGTTGCTTCTGTGCTCGGAGCCTGCAGAAGGGAACAATGATACTCCTCCTCCTCACAGAGAAGTTATGCAAATTCATTAGTGACTGTTTGTGAAGGGCTTTGAAGTAGAAAATCACTCCATAATTGCTAAGTATTATTTAATAGCTCTTTTATAGTAGGCATTTCCTTTTGAATTACCCTGCTCGATGTTTCATTAAAATGACATCATGCTCACTTGCAAATTATAGTGCCAGGTCATGTGCTTGCCAGTATAATGAAGCACGAAGAATTATAGACATCCCTCCCAAATAAATTAATTTTCAATAAGTTATCACTTCTGGGGTCAGACTGTAGGTCTCTAGTTTCTCATATCAATGACACTAGCCATATACTAAATCTTGTTTATTTTTATTGATTTTTGTAACATTAATTTGAAATTTCTTTTCCATCGGTATCATCCAGTGCTTTCTTCTCAGCTTAAATAACATTATTAGACTGTGTGTGACCTATACATTAAATACCAGAGGTTGAAACAGAACTACCATTTACAGTAACTGCACTCTGTGCAAGACCAGCAAACAAAGAAGAAGAAAATTACCAGAAAGAAAAAATAAAGTCATGCGACTTTGCATTGTCATGGGGTAAGAACAACCTTTTGGCCCTTATGCTGTAATTTTATGAAGGCAGGCATAGGAGTGCTGTGCAGGGACCATCTCAAAATTCTGTGTGTATTATGGTTTGGACTCTAGGGCTGTGTCTGCACTGCTGGACGAGAGTGCATTGTGGCCTTATTCCCCAAATACACCCCTTCAGGGAGCTGTAAGTCCCTCCATGTGTATCCAATGAAAGAGAACCTAAACAGCTAGGGACTAGAATTCAAGCCTTGGCTCAATGTGCTGCTATATGGGGCTGGAGCAAGCACCTGGGAGCTGGGACTTTGGAAAGCACCATGTATCCCTCAGCATGATTCCAGTCACACTGGGAGGAAGACAGCCCCTTCTGTAATTCAGAAAGCAACAAGATTTTCCTTCTAAACTACAAACACGACTATGCTACTTCAATTCAATTATTTATTTCAATATGTCCAACCTAACCTAGCACTTTAAAAAAGTGAATATTATTCATATCTCTCTAATCCACATCTTAGGATAATAACTCAATAGAATTGGATATTGGGAAGCAGAAGTCATTTATTGGACTCATAAAAATGGGCTTTTGGCATGCAAGTTTATTACTCTCTGGAATAATTTTTGGCTCATAAGTAGGAAACATATTCAAGTTCTTGCTTTACCAACATAGGTTTCTATAAATAACTACAAAACTAGGAGACCTTTCAGGAGAAATACAACATAAAGATACAGAAATAAAGTATGTGATTTTGCATACTTTTCCTAGATTTATTTTTTACTATTCCAGTATTAGGATTATATGCAGTAGGACAAAGAGTAACTGTCAATGTCTGTGTTCTCAACAAAAAGGAGCATAACAGGGAAATAATTTCACTGGATGAAAAGTAGCATGCTTAGGACCTGCATTCCCCAAATGAAAACTGATATTCAGGAGAGATAGCAAAACTTAATGTTCTGGAGAGCAGAACATGCTGCTAAGTGTCTATGGCACCAGTGAAGTGGGAAAATGTCTGGACATGCTATTTGCCAAATAACTGTTATTTGTGAAGGAATAACTCCAAACTCATATCCTACTGCTTTGGCACACTGAATGATCCAATAAATGAAGACAGACACTGACCCTGGTCTTGATCTACTGTATGTAATTAAAGATCTTAAAGAACATTTTCTGAGTAAATTAAAAAAGACATTTTTTTTAAACTTTCAATGTTACAGTGTATTATTCTTGCTATCCCCAGCTATTCTGTTACTTTTTTTTTTTAAATGGAAACCCACTAAAACCCAGAGGAAAATGGAAGATACAATGAAGCTGGGAAACTTAAAAGTGAATTTTTAATTTTATTTCCTAAGCTTTAAAAAGAAAAAAGCAGATGAGCATAAAAAAGATAATTATATTAACGTAATAGAGTCAGATAGTCAACCACATTCAGTTGATACAATTAACTTTTCCTTCCTCAAATCACAAAGGTGAGTTGAATATTACTGTTTTAGCAGGGGGGGAAACCAATGACACAGAGAAGAGCTCTGATTGTTCAAATGCGCACCTTGCACGCTTAGATGGTCCAACAGAGCTGACCACTCTTCTTTCTCTGAGAAAAAGAAGTCTTTCACATATGGTTCTTCTTGGAAATGAGTTTCCCTCCAACATCTCATCTCCTCTATAGCCAGAGACCACCCTCTCTCTGCAGGCTGCTGGCAGTGATGTCATACAGAGCCCTCAGGAGCCTGAGACTTCATTTGGCAGTCGGAAGAACTTGTCAAATAAATCAGAGGTACAGGCCCTAAGATATCCCAGTTTTCCTGTGTTATTTAATTTATGATAATCACTAAATCTTGTAATTTGGAAAAGGCAATTGAAAAATAAATGTGTACTCTGTTTAGAGTTGGCATTTCTTTGTTTGATGCATGATTCCTCCTGTATAAAGCAAAAGTAGAAGCTCTATTTGCCCATTGATGTGCTTCACCTGGTCTTCACAGAACAAGAGAGATTTTGTGTCTTTGTGTAACTTTGTTACACATTTTCATTCTCAAGAGCTGTTGCACTCATTATAAGGAAGAAAACAATAATTCTTGAGAATATGAATGTTCGTTCTTTTAAAATTTGCTTATTACAGATGTTGGAATTCAAAGTATGCTTTGCTGCTTAATGAAATGCCCATCTACCATACACCCCCCAGCCCATCAGTTATTCAAAATGATCTCAGGTCATGCTCAGTTTAAAAATTAATTGAAATTAAATTAGTCCCACAAGGGTATAGCTGTGAGCTGTAATTTTGATTGACGCTGGGATAAAAGACTGGATTTAATCATGTCATTTTAAAAAGCATTTTATATATGTAAAATTTTTCGACTTGCCACAAGCATATATGGCTCTGAAGTGATCTTGGCATATATCTATTCTTCTATGTAATGCAGGAGCACTATAGGAAAAAAATTAATTTAGGAATTACTGTGAGATATCTGTCACTAACTATTACTTCATCAAAAATGTAACTGCCATTCTGAAAAAAACCAACCAAACCCAAACCCAAAACCAAATCTCTCTCCCATTTTATAACTGAATTGATTTACTAAACTTACAATCTTTGAATCAGTGACTCATAACAAAGTGTCATTATCAGGTTGTGAGTGGGGGAGGTTTTTGTGTTTTAATAAGGTTTAGCTTACTTCTGGGTAAGTAATAAGGTGTTGCTACATCAGTAGTAATTTTGCAGGCTTCTGCTGTTTCAAAACAGTTACACATGAGAGAAATACTTTGTTTATGTTGTTGCAAATGTGTTCTGAATGGATTCAAATCTTTTAAATTTCTTCAGAAATAAAGCATTTATTCACTTTTAAGTGTTTACCCATGGCACTGGATCTCTAATACATGGGCTATCCACAGTATTCCTAATAATACAGAAGAGGAGACTAAATAATCAGAAATTCATCATATTTAGCAATGCTACATGAAGAAAACAAAATTTTCCAGTGTGCTCTTTGTGGTTCAAAGATTTTTCAAATGTTGATCTTGACAAACTGGAATTTGCAGGATTCAAAGGAAAGCGTGGAAGGGCGTTAACTGTGGGCCTTGATGAATTATCATGCTCCCCATGACAGCCTAGTATCAGGTGTTTACAGCATGGGAAAAAGGGTAAGAATGTGATTTCAGGTGCGGGTCTCTAAGGTGAAGAACAGAAAAATCAGTAACTCCTTAGAAGAGCTACAAGCACATTACTTGGAAAATCTTTTAAGATTTTGTCCTATTGTTTTGCTTTGTCTTCCTCCTCCTGCCTCAAAATAATCTGAGTGGACACATAGATATTCTGGATTTATGAAAAGCAGGACAAAACTGTAGGCAAGTGTAGCTTTAAATGCCTAATGATAGTATTAATTGATTGATTTTTTTTTCCAATTAACCAGAACTCTCAATTTGATGCTGAAGTTTATCACAGAAGTCAGGAAATAAAATCAGATAATTAAATCAGCAACAAATAAATATGAGGCTGGCAAAATCTTAGATGGAAAGTAGGGTGACTGAACTACATATTGGGTTTCTACTTTGAAAAGTTTTGGGAAAGAAAACAAAAAGTCATATGCAGAGAAATCTCAGAATGCACCATTTCCACGGCCATCTGCTATATGTATGTGACTGTCCAGCTGTGCTATTGTGAGAAGTGAGAAAAATCAACCACTCAAACAGGACCGCAAACAGGAAAAAAAAATCCCTTGACAAGCCTGAAGTCCTGTTTCACACCTCTCTCACCACAGGGGTTTTCTGTTCCATCATACCATTTTTTGAAGTTGTGTCCCAGGACAAACCTAATCTGTAAAGCATGGTGATTCATGGAAAGCAAATGTAAGTTATTGCTATCACAAGACATAAGGGAAATCAGATTAAGTGACCAGAACCAAAGGGTCTCTCCTAATTCTAAAGGTTATAATAGACCCTGGAAATGTCCTCAGCACTTAAAAAGATAAATGCTGTTTTTCAAATCAGTAAAGCTGACAGTGCCAGAATTTCTTTAGAACAGCTGACTGAAAATGTGCTTAGGCAGAATGTCAGTAATTCTTATATTGTAATTGTTTAAAGATGCTTTTTACCCACTTCTGTAACTCTATGACTTTCAAAAGAAAATCTCCAAGACAGTGATTCCAGCATGACAGCAAATATCACAGGGAGTAGCTTCAGACCTCTTAATGGTTGTTCATCAAAATCAGAAAGATAAAGCTTCACAGGCTTGATATTACTGAAGAGCAGAAGAGATGAATAAACCACATCTTTTCAGGACTCCTTTTAAAGCTAAATAAATGATATTAAAAATAAACAATCAGAAAAAAAAAAAAAAGGAATGGCACAATTCAGTTTTGATTTAAAAAATTATGAATACTTACAAGTCACCTTTAGAAAAAGTCATTAGAAAAAAACAAGTAACATGAGAGGGAAAAAAGCAATTCCTGTTTTAAGATCTCTCCCACATTAAGTAAGGAAATTGCTGAAAGCTGCTGAATCAAGCTCTTGTCAGTACCTCTGATGCTTTCTGTTAAAAGCTTTGCTTTTCCAGTCAAATTAACATGGAAAAAAAATCTCTACAAGTGTAAAAGTGTTGGGATTACACTTTGAGTTAGAGCTCCTAGAGAGGATAGATGAATTTGGTGGATGATCTGCCTTAGTAGAGGTGCTGGTCAAGACCCTCAGGACTCCTAACTAACCAGGCATTTTCTAAAGAGTGCATATGGTAAGAAACTGAGAAGAGCAGGAAAAGGTCATAAGCAGAAAAGTGGAGACACTGGCCAAATTGTTAATCACAGACACGAAGAGTTTATAAGCCATTTATTGTGCTGGAGCTTTTAATTTTATTACGCTATTTTGGAAATAGTGTGATTATTCGCTCTAATGTAATGTGCAAAGGAAGTATTAGATAGCAGTAATAGGTTGAAATGCTCTGAGAGAGCTGTATGTCAGCATACAGCTAAGCACTCAGTTGATAGGTATGGGGATCCATCCTCACTGAATAGGAACAATGTAATTATGGCAGTCATCCAAGAGCAAATGAAAGGATGGGGATATGGTTTTTAATGGCTTACATTTGAAATAGTTGGTTCCCAGCTCTCTGTTAGACAAAAGGGAATGAGAAATGGAGAAGTCCACCCTGGAGAAGACCTATGGCTTGTCCAATTCCTGTAAAGTTCTTAAATCCTGACATTTCAATGAAAAGGTTGTGGGGTGATTAGCAGGGCACACATATTTTCCCAGAGGCTGTAACAGCTATATCTCTCATTGGATTTTGTAGCTACAAAGAACGTGTGCCACTTCACAATTGACAAGAAAAACTAAATGTACACACATTGTCTGATACAATGGCTCAGTTGACAAGCAGTCAGTTGTCACATTTCAGTGACTTGGTTTTTTTAGACCACATGAGCATGTCCTTGGAGTGGTAATTAATACCTCACAGGTAAAAGCATTTGTGTGTTTTACTTCAAAGTGTTCATTTTAACCTTAGATATGAAAGAACCACAAGTTAGTATTGAATTCATGGGGAATATGAGTGTTTAAGCACTCAGATTTCTAAATAGAGGGGAAAGTTGTGACTACAGACATTTTGCATTTCTCCTGCATCCTTCTGTAAGTAGTCTGGGAACCTGATCCAACAGACGATGACTTGTTTGGTTTCCCTTTGGCTGCAGAAGCCACATTTCTTTTCAGTGTAAAACTGGACATGAAGAGGGAAGGTTGGTGCATGCCTAGGTCGTGCCCTGTATGGAAACAGGAGGTAATTGGGGTATATTCCAGCCCAGAGCCAGGAATTTAGCAGCATCTCTTTCCCTGCTAGTATAGGCGTAGTCTCTGAGAATGAAAAGCACCATTGTTTCTTCTGAGACATTTGGCAGAGAGTGGTAAATGTGGCTGAATGCCCCCACCACATAAAAGCAAGACAAACTTCCTAAGAAGTGGTATTGGACAAATGCTGGGAAGTCAGTCACTGACTAGGGCAAGAACAAGCAAATTCATAGTTCAGTATGTACGTAAAAAACAGAAAACTGACAATGAGCCACTCCTTTTACCTCAATTGAAATGTACTAAGCAGTTGGAAACTTCAAAACTCTTAAAGAAAGAGTCATGCCAACAAAGAGGCATCACTGCATTGTGAAAACATGATTTAAATTTGTAATTGCTTTCCAGCTTGAGCGTAGTATATCAGAGGCTTGGCTTATCCCAAGAAGCAAATAAAAGTTAAAAATAGGTATCTATATAATATGCATTTTAAAATGGGAGTGGAAAAGTCCATTACTAGTTTAGCACGTATTCATATTTTTATTTTTTAAAAAATGTGTTCTTTAGTTTTTCATTTAACTGTTTCCAAAACTTTTTATGAAAACCTGAAGGTAAAATTCAAATGATATTGAGAAAACCCCTAATAAGTAGCTGCAATTTATGATGTGGACAAACATGAACTAACATAAATATAAAAGCTACATCATTGTGTTAATTTGATGCTCAGCCACAGGGCCTTAACTCTGTATAGCCTTTCATTTAAATAACATTTCTCCCCCCTGAGACATGTTCACTCTTAAATTAATAAATTTTCCTTCACTAGTAATGATTTTGAATCTGATCTAAAGCCTGTCAGAAGCAATAAGAGTCTTTTGATTGAAATCAGATCTTAGAGCTATAATTTTGACAATTTTATGTAAGGAAAATTGACAGGTGACCACCATTGCAGGAGAAAACTGCTCAGCTCACACAGTTTAAATCAAATCAGTATCGAAGTGCTTTATTGAATTATTAATGACATGTAATTAACCAGAAAACAGCAAACTATGCGTTCAGGATGAGTATCAGGAATGGAATGGGGAAATACTGGGGTCTTACCAAAGGTTAGTAAACAACTGCAAATTTCTAAACGCTCTTCTGCAAGTAGTAATCCCCACAATTTCTAATGCCATATATGTGCTTGAACACACATACATAAGTGTGCACACGTGCAGACTTAGGTTTGCATGCCCCCAGGCTGTGTAGGTCACCATCACCCACCACGGGGTTTCCCTCATTCTCCCTGTGGGACATGTGACTGCTCCAAGTGTCAAGTGAGCCCTTGCCACTGCTGACCACCCACTGACCCACACGGGAGGGAAACATTCAGGGTGTCCCTGGGTGGTATCCCTCATGGATAGCCCTTGGCTGGGTCCAAGTGCCCCATAGGATGGTGCTCTGCCCAAGCTGAAGAGAGGGTGCAACGCAAGGGACCACTTATCTCAGTGTCAGACCTGGTTTCCCATTTCCCTGTCTCCAGTTTCTGCAAATTTTCTTGCTTCTTTTATACTTTTCAAGATAATGCCTCTTACATCTCCCCGCTTCCCTCCAAAAGTTTATGTAATCCTCAGCTGCAGTTTAATCTGACTGTTGGTCATCCTGCTGTTCAGTGTTATCTGATTATGCAAAACCCCTCTTATACAGCCTGGTGTCTTCGCTAAAGTGTAGTTTATTCTTCCAGTCTATTCCTACACAGGCTATTTTTCCAAAAGAGCATCACATGACTTCCCCAGTACTCATACAATCTCTATGAGATATCATCGAATTCAGTCATTTACCATCAAAGATGCCATATGAGACAAGCTTCATCAACTTCTTAAACTCTGTTTTAATGATAGTTACTTTATTTGCTGTCATTTACTGCAGCTGAAAAACTCTAAAAGAATCCCACCATTTCATGTTTAAAACCTTAGTTCTAATGTTCAGCCTAAATGTATTTATAGCAATTTAGAAAAATTTGCTTCTAGGCTAGCGTTGCCCTTTAGTGCACACAGATGTTCTGCTCCTTGGTGCTTTCTTTCTTCCTCACCATATATCCAGAGACAGCAGTCTGTATCACAAAATTAATTATAGAAAAATTGAGGCGAAGGGACCTCAAGGGGTTCTTCTGCTCCAGCCTCTGGTGGAAATTAGGATAGTTGTATCAGGGCAGATGGGGTTTTGCCTCTGCATACCATTGAAAACCTCCCAGAAAGGAGATTCAACAGCCTGCTGAGCTCAAGGGCCAGAAAGGGCTAAGCCTTTGGGTTACCCACCAGGCTTGTCAGGCCCAGCTCCTTTAGCTGTAATACAGTGCCCCTGTTCTCTTGAGGCTGCACAGATACAGTGCCTTCTGAAAATGCTGGTGATGAAGCACATTACAAAAGACATTTATGTTTCGTTTAGTATGAAGTGCCCTGTGGCAACTCTTGACATCGTTTCATTCTGCTGAAAGGATTTTGAAGAAACCTTCATGCAATATTAGCTTGTTCCTCAGCTGTAAGGAATATCGAATATAAATCATTTATACCAGTAGTGAAAAAGTGACTTTCAGTCAGATTAGATGCCTTCGTGCACTTGATAGATGTTCATATCCTCAGTAGGTAGATGCCTGATTCACTGCCAGGGCAGACAGCAATCCACTGAGAAAGTCTTTGTATCTTTTTCTCAGTAATGCACTAGACATTCATCTTTTGGATGAAATATTCCCCTGTGTTGATATTAGCTTCCTGAGGGGACAGGTGTGCTAGGCTTAAGGTTGTGTTTGCTTGCAAGGGCAACATTCAACAGACACAGCACATGAAAGTGTCTGGATGATCATGTCTCAGTCAAAAAGAAGGAATTCTATGCCTGAGTTTAAAGGTTCAAGAATTTTTTTGTCCCAGCCCAAAATTCACTTGCAAGTGCAGGCTGTTTCAGTCCAATTTCTAGAAAAAGGGAGGAAAGGGTGGAATGAACATAATTATTTCAGCGTAATACTACTCTTATTTAAATGTTCAAAAAAAAGGATATTAAAATTTAAATAGGAATAAACGTCCACTAAGAGAAAATAGAGAAAACAAGTCAACCTGTACCTATCTTACTGTATGAAATAGCATAAGTTGCTTGTTTCTATTATGTGTTTTTGTCACAGAGACCATGTATTTGTCATTGTCTTAAATGCCCCATATTTTTGCACTGCATCTATTCAAATTTCCAATTGCAGTCAGAAAAAACTACCATTGGCTTGGCAATGGCTGTAAAAAGACAGGATAACATTTTCAATTAATAGAACTTTCCTAGGTGTGCTGAAGCATTCTACTGTGCTGCATTATCAATCAAAAGTGGTAGAAAAGCCTCCTACTCCTACAAAACATAACTTAGTATTCTCCAAGCAGAATAGAAGGGTTATTAGTGAACAGCATACTGTGGAATTTGATTTGTTTGCTGGCTGTGTGATGGTGTAGCAGCACAGCTTTAAAGTGTCCAAACAGAAGCCTGCAGCCACGTATAACTGCTTTGCTTTATGTTTCCTATGTCTTTGTGTGCTTTCTGTCTACCCGACTCTCACTCAGATGTTGTATTTCCATGCTCTAAGGCAACTCTCAGTAAAAATTCACTAATGTGCATCTTAGTTTCATTTTTTCTGATGTACATCCAATTGCTAGCCATGGAGTTTCAAAGCATAAGCTGAAGTCATTTGGGGGCAGCTAGCAGTGGCTCTCAAAAAACTCCCTCTTGTGGCCTATGGTCACATTGTGTTTGAAGGATTTCTCTTTCTCTCAAGTGTACCAGATGGACTTTTTGTGTATAACTTCTCAAGCTCTGTTGCAAAACATTCCTATTCAACTGCAGCAACATGCTATTCCACTGGCAATAGTGATCCGGACATTACAGTTGACGATATCATCTTGGGCAGGAAAAAGGCTCAAACACTACCTTGCTGAATAACTGAACTCTGTCCACCCCCGGTATCTTAGGATGGTGGAGCTGGGCAAGCTGTATCATTGAAAGAGGTAATAAATGGCTTGTGTTGAAGGCCTTGTGTCACAGATGCACTTTCCCTTTCTCTGTATTTCATGGATTTCTAGATATCTAGAAGGCAGGAGACTACTTTTCTTCCTAGGGTTTTCCAATCAGTCAGTGAGTTATCTAATGTAATTAGAACAGGAATCAGGTACCTTTTGTTCTTGGAGGGTGGGGGTGGGAAGGGCATGGTTGTATTTTTCTGTAGATTAGCAGGTGTCCTGTGTATAATCTGAATAACATAATTTAATTCTGCTTTTAGTTTGTCTTCTCAGTTTTACACCAATGCTCTGAATTTAATGACAATTTTTTCTTGAAAGTTCATGTTTTCTTTATGTGATTTAGTGACTTATGTCTGTCTCATTCTCCATACTTGGATATAGGTTTCCTCACATGTTTTGTATCTTTAGCTGTCAGTAAGGTTGTTGCAAGCTCTCTGGGAATCCCTAACCCTCTATCCCCAAGCCATTTCCTGAAGATAGAATTTTCTGAGCATTAAAATGTGGCGTTACTTGAATTCAATCTGTTAAACATTCTCCCCAAAAAGAATTTTCATCCCAGCAGAGAAGGAAAAGCAGCTCTGAAGACCCTGTGTGCAAACAATAAAGGTAACTAGTATCCCCACTGTATGCTGCTTCAAGATGGTTTTTTATACCATCCCGACTGAGTTGAGTGGGCTCACGCTAGCCTTTCCTCATAACCATTACCACTTTTGTCTAACTCTGTTTCTTCCCCAGATTCTGGGAGGGCTTTTTAACATTTTCAGGAGCAAATCTGTAATTTTCTGATAAACTGTATATTTGCTACACATTCAAAATTGAATTTGGAGAGTACATCCTCCTCTTATGTAAATTCCCATATCTCTGTTGTAATCAGGAGTCAGTGCTGGTTTTGTTCAGTTGAAGAATCAACCTTCAGGCTGAAAGCTGTTATTATGAAGTATAGGATCAAAACTTTATGTAACAGGTTATGGTAATGCATCAAAACTCTGATATTCTGTGGCACTGAGGAAAAAGACTGTGAGAGGTGGCACATTTTTTTAAAAAATGTCTGTTGTGTATTCTTGTATTGTAGAAGGATTGTAACTATGATAAAAGGTGAAATGCAAATTGACATGAACTTATTAAGACATCCACGAGGTGTTCATCGTTATCTTCACTCATTTGCGACTGAAGTGAATGTAAATACTCACTTCAGTAAGGGCAACCAGAAGACCAACATAGGCAGTGTGAGACATCCTATCTCCACTGTTCATATTTGACAGAAAATACAAGAAACCTATATGATTTTTAATTTTTTTTTGAGTCATAATGGACTAAGCCTAGGAAGCTGTCCCTCATAAACTGTATTATGGAAATATATTGAATAATGCACTGCCATTTCCACAGCTATCCTGTGCTGTGCCTCACAGCATATCTTGTGCTTGGACTACAGCTGACATCCTTGCTGGCAAGTTCTGCCCCCCAAAGACATCGTTTTATCTCTCCTTAGTGATATCTGATTGCAGATCTGCTATCAAAATGTAGCGTTTTTTTATATCATTGTGCACCAAAAAGCATTTAGCTTAAAGCATTTAGCTTAAAATATTCAAAAGTATATTGTAAAGTGACATGTATAGTAGTTGAATTTTGGAGCCTAGAGATGTGCCAAACTTGCTAATTTGGGAAAAATTGTGTTGCTTGGGGAAATGTGACGCAGTGCAACTGGATTTGCAGCAGAATCAAATGAAATTCCTGTAATGAGTCCATGCTCTGAACTGTAGAAATTTCAGAATCATAGAATCGTTGAATTGTCTAGCTCGGAAGGGATCTTTCAGATCATTGAGTCTGCCCATTAACTTAATGCTGTCAAAACCATCACTAAACCATGTCCCTAACACCACATCTACCCATCTTTTAAATACCTCCAGGGATGGTGACTCAACCACTTCTCTGGCCAGTCTCTTCCAACTCTTGATAACCTTTATGGAGAAGAAATTTTTCCTTATATCCATCCTAAACCTCCTCTGGCACAACCTGGGGTTATTTCCTCTCATCCTATTGCCTGTTACTTCTGAGAAGGGATTGATCACCACCTCACTACAACCTCCTTTCAGGAGTTCTCTCCTGAGCTTCCTGTTCTCCAGGCTAAAAAACACCAGTTCCCTCAGCCTCACCTCATAAGAATTACACTCTAGACCCCTCACTAGCTTTGTTGACCTTCTCTGAACACGCTCCAGCACCTCAATGTCTTTTTTGTGGTAAGGGGCCCAAAACTGGACACAGTACTCAAGGTGGGGCCTCACCAATGCAGAGTACAACAGGACAATCATTTCCCTAGTCTTGCTGGCCACACTGTTTCTGATACAGGCCAGGATGCTGTGGCCTTCTTGGCCACCTGGGCATGCTGCTGCCCCATATTCAGCTGGCAGTCAAGCAACATCCCCAGGTCCTTTTCTACCAGGCAGCCTTCCAGCCACTCTTCCCGAAGCTTGTAGCATTGCATGGGGCTGTTGTGAACCAAGTGTAGGATCCAGTTCTGCTTGTTTTGATCCATGGATATAAAACAAGGAAGTGGTGTTTTTAAAATACATTTGACATTTTCTGATCTCTCTTACTATTAACAGTAAGATTCTCTTTGTCTTCCATTAAGACAGAGTTAAGTGCAGGCTGAGAATTTCTGAGATTTCTCTGTGTATGCTCATGTGGCAGAGAAATCAGATGAATTTATCTCCTGCTAAGAGCAGAGGATGTTTATTCTAAGCACTTCTACAAGATATCATAACTACATATTTCTTGATCTAGAAGCAAAAGGCCTTGGTCCTAAAATGAGTGCAAAGACCTCTTATGTCAGGCAGAGAGGCTGGCTTCTCCCATCTCACTCACACACTCTGCATGTAGACATAAGGCTCCACTTAGCTTTCAGGTGCTTGGACTGGCATTACATCCGTCTTCCGTAAAAGGGCTGGGCTCTATCAGGGAGTAGTTTCTTCTAGAGAGTCTGTACTATGCAAGAAACCTACTGTCAACACAAGACAGCTTAAATGCATGTTATATTCATATACATATAGAATTATGCCATAGAATTCAGGTTTTTCTTTTTCTCCTTCAAGAAAGGCTCATTCACCGAGGGAACAATTCAGTATCATCAGCAAAAAAGTATCGCACACTTTCTCCTTCTATTATTGACGGAGGTTAGCTGCAGTGAAAACTGAACCCAGTAGGATCCATATCCTTTCACTCATAAAAAAACAACAGTGAAAGTCATCAAGAAGTAGAAGGTGGAGGAGGCCTCTACAGGGAAATGGGTTCGAGTGAATATTACTAAAAGCATTTCAAAATGGCAGGATCAGAAAGGGTTAGCTAAGCTATTAATCTCAGTTCAAAGAACATACAAGTAAACTCCCTGGTGTACAGAAAACTAGATTGAATCCTTATGAACATGCTGACCTGTTGGCTCTGAACTTTATAGAGCAAGTAGAAACAATTAAAAATAGGAAAAAAAGAAGTAAAATAAGCATATTATTTTTTCTATATAGTAGCATTTTCTTGCCAGCTGGACAAATTTGTGACTTTCATTCTAAAATAAACAGAATATAAGGAGTTTAGGTTTCCCTTTCTAGTTTTCTCTTGGTAGTAATCTTTATACATTTTCTTGAAAAACTTTCTTCTCTGTCTGCAAGAACAAGCAATGTGTCTCAGGAAACTTTGCTAGTTATTCTTTCTGGACAATCTTTCTTCTTATACAGAAGCTGTCTGCATCTGGGTGGTCGGATTGATATCTCACCATAAGTTCAAGTAGACTGGAAACAAAACAGTAGAAGAAAAAATCTGGTGCCAACCAAGAAACCTTAGCAAGTTTTTTTAAAAAAAGTAGCTTATTGAGTTACATATAGATATATTTATTTGTCGCCCAGACCTCCCCAAAAGTGTCAGACATGAATACCTTTCCTCACTATTTTAGGTACAAACTAGGTCAGGGACTTCCAGAGGCAGGAGAAGGGAGAAGTAATCCTTGGTCATGTCAACAACTTTGTGAGTATAGTTAATAATAGTATTTTGTAATACAGTGTGAAATACCTTTAGTTTAATAAAAAAGAATGTAAATAAAAATGGATGCAAAAGAAAAATGCTAAAAACTGTATATGTTAGACAAAAAAAAAGTTATACTATGGTTCAAGTGTTAATTGTCACTAACTGAAAATAAAGAGTGTGGTTAAAATGTCTTAAACTTCAGAAATTCTCTAACATGAAATAGTATGACTCACTAAATTGAAGAATTTTTAATGGTCAATGTGCAGTAATGTCAACTGTAACAAATTACACTTCACTTCAATGGAAGGAAAGGAAATAAAGGAAAGTAAGGTGAATCTGTAAAAGACATTTAACTTAGAACATGTTTAACTTTTCAACAGATGCTTCCAGGATCAGAGTCAATTATAACTATTGTTCTAACTGTAGAATGGCAACAAGTCTGGACTTCCATGTACAATATTCAGTAGGACATTTGAATGCAAACTACCTTAGTTTGTAGTTTCCAGTTTTTCTTGTCATGGGAAGAGTGGTTGAAAGCCCTTGTATTCTGTAGCCTGGACAAGAGAAGTCTCAGCAAGAACCTCATCCTTCCCTTAATTGGATAAGTATTTAGGCCAAAGACAAAGTCAAAATGGTTGTGGATGGGTATAACAAAAGACAATAAACAAGTGTTTTAGCAAAGAAAATTCTAGTTGACCATATGGAAAAAAGTCCTCATGGTGAGGGTGGGCAAGCACTGGAACAATATGCTCAGAGAGTTTGCAGAGTCTCCATCCTTGGAGATACTCAACACCTAACTGGGCAATGTCCTGGGCAGCCTAACTAGCTAAAGCTGGAGCTTTAGCTAGATATCTGACCAGCTAACCTCCAGTGGTCATCTAAATTATCTATACTAAAAATCTAAGATCTAAATTACTGTCTAATTTAATGATTTGTGAGCAGCCTGAAGGGCATATAGACACAAACATCTGTCTAATCAAGTTTTCCTTGATCACTCTTCCTCTGAACTGCAGAATATTTTATTACTTTATTTACAATGAGGGTTGGAAAATAACCCATTCAAGGCTGTGCAATAGTTATTTCACCCTGGCTGAAAAACAGCAAATTAATTTTCAGGACTATCAGATCTGTGAATGTAGGTAGTCACTGAGAACGAGGTTCATCTTATCATATTTTAGATATTTACAGTGCAGAAAACCACATCTGAGCTACTTACCAAGACCCTAAAGTAAATAGAAGGAAAAAGTATTCTAGTGAGCAATTCATCTGCTCTATTTCAGATATCTGTCAGGAGTAATGAATGGTGTTTTCAAATGACCTATTTTTCCATCATGGACTAAAAATATAGAATAGGGAGCTGACTCAGTGGTACTGCTGTTGATCAGAAAACCCCAAACAGACCAGGCCATGAGCAGCCTGGTCTGAACCCAGAGCTACCCTGCTTTGGGCAGTGATTTGGACTAAAGACTTCCTCAGGCCCCTCCTAGACTCATTGATCCCCTTCGGTACTGAAACAGGCACTGCACATGAAACTGTTGCAGTAAAGGTAATAGGTCTGCAGCTTCTAGTTTTATTTCTGCATTAATTTGGACTTCACACTTGCAAATGGATTCACTAGCATTAGGTTTGCATCTGCAACAAGATTTCTCTAGCAGCTTAAGCAGAGCTTTTACAATGTTAACAAATGCTTCACATGATTTTATTATATTCATACTGGACAGATCAATGTTGCATGTGGCTTTGGGAAGAATCCTGCTGCCTTTCTTTTGTCCCATATGTTTACAATCTGTCCACTTCTGTTGAAAAAAAAATTTTTGTTTTGCCAAGATTTAAAACATCTTCTGTTTTCTTGAAATGTGAGAATATCGAAATCCAGAAAAAAAGTCTGTATTGTAAGCCACTGTGGTATCTGCCATGGAGAAAAAAAATGCTTACACAGTTAGTAAAAGTCTAGAAACTAAACCATATTAAGTTAATTATTGCATCAAGAATACTAACTTTGTAGTTTTAAAAATACTGAAGCTGTTATAGAAGCCCATCAAAACTCTTTAAGAATCTACTACAAGTGTCTCTTGAAATTCTATGTATAAAGGATCAAACGTTTTCAGACTTTTAGTTAACATTTTGAAACAAATCTCCCAACATTTAGCAAACAAATACTGAAATAAGTAATATAATTTGAAGCGTGAGTGAAATTTAGAAATTCCCAAGTCCTCTCTAGGTTCCTGCTATTATTAAACATACAAAAAGATCCCATTAGGTAGATAAAAGCATTACTCCACCAGGACTACAAAGGCATACACTCATGAGTGTTGGAAGGTTCCATTTGTTCATTGCCTAAGGAATGTCCTGGAGACTTCAGAATACATGATGTTAAAGGAAGATAGCTTTTTTTGGTTTGTTCAGTATGAATACTAGTAAATCTTGGGCAGTTTGCAGCTGACTAAAGAACTGTGAGCTTAGGAGAACTCAGGTTGAAGTCAAAATTCAGGGAAGGAAAATTAAGAGTCTTGTCTCCCAGTTTCAATTAAGGGGCAAACTGAAGTGCAGGATATTTTGGCCTGTGAAATTATACAACAGCCAGAACATGAAAATCATGTGGTACAAAACAGAAAATGGATATACGAAAGAAAACTGGGCCATCAGAAGTAGAAATGAAAATTCTGAATATTTCTGTCTTATTCAACTCTCAGACCAATATCAGGAGAATTTGCATTAACTGCCACTTATGATGAGAATGGGTATTAAATTCCTTTAAAGCAGCAAGAAAAAGGGAACCTTAGTGGAATATTTGCAAGGAATTCTGAGACACTAAACTATGTTCCTTATTTTACATAGATGCTGAAAGAACTGGCAGTTTCTGGGATTCCCTACACAGGTATGCAGTGACATTAGCAAACACCTTCATCATTTTTTACCTGTTCAGTTGCCAGAAAACTGTAGCGGCATCAAGAGGAGCTGCCCCTGTTCTTCAGCACTGTTTGATAAATCAGATCTCCATTTGAGAATATGCATGTCAGATATTATTTTCTCAGTGTGATATCAGGTTAGTAACAAGTGAACTACTGTTCAAACCCCTGTACTCCCAGGACAAAAACTTCTTTTTTGAAATTTGTTTCGACATATTATTCTTTACATCTTTTCGAAGTTACTGTAATTGCATTTTGGTATATAATGTTTGGGAGAAGCACATTAAAATCAAATAGACACTATCTGGAATAATAATTTATATAAGGCTTCACTGACATAATACATTACTGAGTTTTTGCTATCTCAAAAATTCTTAGGTTATTTAATAAAATACTATCATATTTTTTACACATGGAACAGAAGATTCTTATCCATGAGACATTACAGAGACACAAGGTCAAATCCTGTTCATGTTCATGAGTTTCTGTAAACTCTAATTTTCCTAAGTCCAAACAAGAACAGAGCTATTCTGATATATTATCTTCTGTTCACAATTTTTCATTTGTTTTAAGTAGCTTGTAATAATTTTCTACTTTCTTCCACCCTACATTAAACTTTTGCTATATAATAAACCTGTGTTGAGATTGTCAGCCAGTTCTCTCAAATATAAATTACTTTGAACAGTCCAAGGATTATCAAGGCAGTCACATTCCATCTTTTGGATAGAAGACATTTCATCACAAATCGTCTATCTCAGCATCACTTAATGACAAGCAGTCACAATCTGATATTATTTATGGCGCTTGGTATGTCTATGCACAAATGTGAAATCTTGAAAGAAAATTCTAGTTTTGACTTTGGGTTTGCTGGTTCATTTTAGTTTTACCTTTACACTGGGAACACCAAAAAATAAATTCATGTTGTATCTGTGCAATATTGGCATTAAGTATCTCTTCTGAGAACCACATGGACATTTTTTATCCTTTGCAATTACTGGTTCATAGCTAAAGAGGATGACATTATAAACAGGCACTGGGGAGCAAACCTCAGAAGAGAGAAGCCCTGGTTGCCAGAGTGTCTCAGGCCAGATGTCCTTCTGATCTCACTTTCCGACTACATTGATCCTTGCTTCTAAGACAGTGCTTCCAAGACAGTGCTTCCACTTTCTACAGTCACAGGGAATCCACCCTGACTTGATTTTAGCCCTAAAGCTCTAAGGAGCTTTCCTAAGCATTGAATGCAACTGTACTGGGTCTGTTTGGGATGGAGTTAACTTTTTTCATATCAGCATATGCGGCAAAAAGGTTTGGATTTGGGCCAAAACAATGCTTTATCGCAGCAATGGTTTATCTGTTGTTGACCAGTACCTGCACAGGATACAGGCCTTCTCTGTTTCTCACACTGCCCTCAGAGTGAGTAGGCTTGGGGTGCATAAACAGTTGGGAGGGGAAACGGCAAACTAAAACAGAAAAAAGAGGTATTACACAGCAAATAACATCATACTCAGCAGTAGCAATTGTTATGAGAGGATAAGTTTCTCCAAAGTGAATGTTGCTTGGAGACTGGCTGGGCATCAGCCTGTTGGTGGTGAGTGATTTCTTTTGCAGCAGGAAAGTGAACAAGTGGCTGGGTAGGGACTGGGCTGGGATCAACCCACCACACTGATCTAGAGGGATACCTGTAGTAGCTATCAACAGAGTATGAGTGCCTTGAGAGGGCAAAACCCAACAGAATCTGCCTCTGTAGATGCTTTTGGCTTCCAGAGGACTGTTAGTAGCTGCCAAGCTTTCCAGTGAAATCCCCACTTTCTTTGCAGAGAAATATGATTTTATTGAAAAGTAAGCACTGAAGAGCAATTTTTGTAAATAAGTCATGTGTGACTCTCTGACGCTGCTTATCATAAAATCTCAGCTAAGAATCTCTGCTTTTCCAAGCATACAAGAAATACAACAGTCAGAAAGGATCAACTAACAGTACAGAACAGAAAAAATAAATAAACTCTAAGTAAAAACTTTAAGTCTATGTTTACATATCAAACAACAGCACTATCTGACTGAAGTGCCTGGCAGTATTTCCAGTAAGCAGTTGTGCTCCATTTGGCAAATGTTTTACTTCTTTAATATGTAAGTCCTAACATAGTATATATGAATAATACACCATTCTAATGATATTAAATTATGTCTGGCTCCCAGTAGATTTCTCAATCTAGGCAATGTTCATCTAGGCCAGTAAAAGGCTCAGCTCGATTGGATGGGATTTCTTGATGTGCCGTCAAGGTGTTTCAAAGACCTCAGGTGAT
Source organism: Tringa solitaria (assembly GCA_026413425.1). NCBI lineage: Eukaryota > Metazoa > Chordata > Aves > Charadriiformes > Scolopacidae > Tringa > Tringa solitaria. Next base: position 134,174,775 of record JAOXJM010000001.1, read on the forward strand.
TATCAAGTAGGCTGCACTTTCCCTCTAAATTACAACTGGGCCAACATCCCCTTGTGGGGTTCCTACATCTTCTGCAAAAAGTAACATTTTAAAAGTTGGTTGGAAAAATGAAATTACATCCTACACAGATATCTCTTCCCCCAATACTACTTATATATTCAGCATTTTAGTCATCAGAAGTTTGATTTTCAGAAAGAAAACATACAATAATAATCAAGATCTTAAAGAAATCTTTTAATGTATCCCATCTTTCAAGACAAAGACAAAAACTATTCTTTTAAATGAGAGCATATTAGTCTTTCTCACCTCCATTTTTTATTCCCTCCTGTGCTTTGATTTCCATCTGCAGAATTAGCAGCTGATTTGAACAGTGAAGCACATATATGTAAATCTACAAATGTAACACCTTAAGCTATTGTTTCCATTTTGTCTTAATGGTTTCCAGCTGAATTTCTACTTTTTTATGAAAAGTGAAGAGGAACTTTGCCAGTCTTTCATTTGTTCCCATGAGATTCCCCCAAATCACTCTTTGGTGAGTAAAAATATATCAAAACCAACTATTGAGAAGATATTTAGTTCTAATTTTTTCCTCAGATTTTTTGGAATTTGATATTCTCTTAAGGCACTAACTGCAACTGTCTGCAAACAATTTATAAAATAAATGTACATTCTTCTTGAGAACAGACCTATAATTCCAAACAATGGATAAATTTTTCACCCTCTCTGTGACACTTGCCATCCTATAACTATAGTAACTTAATGCTTTTTCATCCCCCATGCTCTCAAGAGCGAAATCAGGATGGGTATGTTTGTCACCATGGCAGCAAAACACTACATGTGTTTTAACCGAAGCAGATCCAGAGAGTGCAAATTGGCAGATTCCCTGGTTTTGGAGATCTTTGGGGTGGCTCACTTAACTATAAGTCTCTGCATAAAAAGAAAAAGAAAATGGAATATTTCCCTGCTTTGGAATGCTAAAGAAACCTGCATATTCTGTTCCTCAGCTTCTATTTCCCTTGAGTGTTGGTATATGGCTAGTTACTGTATTGTTTTCCCCCAGGGCAGACAACAAAAGCTTGTTACAATAAAGTTGTTATTCAGAAGATGAGATCACTTTTATAGGAAGTTTTGCTACAGTAAAAAGACTTTCAGCTTGTAATAATATCATACTACTTCACAAAATAGCTAATGGAAAAGGAAGGAAATTGGTATCATTTGTGGAAACCTGAAGAGTAAGACTGGGTACCTCATAGTAGGTACCTCGAAAGGGTTGCTCAGCTGCTGGTTAAGACAGCTGTATCAGGTAACAGGAATACTGAGCTTGAACATAAGAAGTTCTATCTAAAAAAGAGGAGGAACTGATTTACTTTGGGGGTGTCATAACACTGGAACAGACTGCCCAGAAAGGTGGTGGAGTCTCCATCTGTGGAGACATTCAAAACTCTCCTGGACATGTTCCTGTGCAACTTTCTCTAGGTGGACCTGCTTTGGCAGGGGGGGTGGATTAGATGATCTTTAGAGGTCCCTTCCAACCCATATCATTCCATTATTCTGTGATTCTGTAATACTGAAGAGTGATCTTTTTTTTAAATACTGCCTCCTTCTTCATCTGTGATGTCTCACAAAAGATAGGTGTTTCAGGTAGCATTCACCTTCCTTCGTGGTCCTCTCTTCACTTCAGCATGTCTTCATTCTGGGTTGTTCAACCCCATTAGGAAAGCATGTGGTTCACCTACAATACCACACATCAGAGGCACCTATGTATTAGGTGAAATCAGATGAAGTCAGTTTCCCTTCTACTTAGTCTTTCCCTTTCTCCCATATCTGAACTAGTAACCCCCTTCTGTATAGTACAAAGTCAGTTCACAGCTCAGTGTGGTCTGCACTGCACTGCTTTCCTTCAACTAGTTTAAGGATTACTTGTCTGAACTGGGACAGCCCCCTTTTTAATATTTATAATCCCAGTACAGTTCATTATCCTGTGGTCAAGAGTTGCACAACACTATTTTGCCATTAGGAACTATAACTAGGCAATAACCTGTTGATAGGGCACTATCAAGGGTGTCATCCACCTGAGTGGATAAGGACAGGATTCACCCCACTTTTTGTTCAGCAAAACAAGACAGGTCTACCATGTGCAAGAGACTGCAACTCCTGAAAGTGCCCACAGGCAATTTCTACAATCTCTCCCTGGAGCTTCATCTGCAGGGAAGCAGTGCTGCTCTGTACTGTCCCAGGACGAAAATATCAAGAAGGCACAGTCTAGCTCATTACACATTTATTTGGCAACCACAAAAAAACCTCTGTTAAATTTCCCTCTAGCCTCCTCTCCCTACTTCCTTCACCCCAAATATTGCAGGAAATAAAAGGATCTCATAAAATTGAGAGCAGCTTGTGGACTGAGTTTAGTAGTGATGAAGTAGGCACTTTATTACTACTCAGTCTGATATAAGTCAGCCTCAACTGCAAACAATTAGAAATGCTATAGATGGAGGACATAAAGATATTCAGTCTTGCAAAAACAGCTTAAAATTTGTACATAAGGGGTAATTTAATATGAGTGACATTCTCTGTGGTTTGTACTTCATTGCCAGTATTTTTTGTTTTGACAAATTGAGAACTATCATTTTTCAGTTAGCTATTACCTAGCATTGACTTTATTGGAAGCAACATTTGTCTACAAGAGTTTTAATGTTATTGTTTATGGCATAGTATTATTGCAGTGAATGGCATTTCCTAGCAGAAAAAGATCTTAAAAGAAAGGATGTATTAAATGAAATCCTGTAAATTAACATTAAAAATCCAGGCATTTTTACTTATCTTACGTGCTTGTTCCATCCACTGTCAATAACAGCTTACTAAAACTGTTAAAACAGGATAATAATATGGCCTAAGCTGAAACGGGTTCCAGAGCTGTGGTCAGGGGTGGGGGATCCCTGGGAGGCTTGGCAGGGACAGTCAGTCCTGGTGGTGCTCTCAAGGCCTGCCAACAAACTCCCCTGACAGCAAGGTTTGTCCTCACAACTCACAGAGGCTGAGTTTGGAAGATAACTTCCCATGAGCTCCGTTCAATATCTGGCTGTGAACACGGTTATGCCATCTGGGAGGCCATAGCATCTGTGGAGCCATTAGTGCTTCCTGAAGGGGATGAAGTGAGCTTTATTGGCAAACAGATCTACAGTCGCTAGGATATTTCCCCACAAGGGTGGCAGCTCTGCTGTGACATAAGAAGTGCTGGAAGGTGGTTATATCTTTGAGCACACGAAAGGGCACCACAGGATACCTACTGTGCCCGTGTCTGGTGCAGAAAGCAGTTTTTCATGCATTCCTTTGCCAGATTTAGAGCCAAGGTCCTTCTTCACAGGTCCACCTTGGTGAATCGTCAGGCCCTGGAAGACATTCAAAGAACTCTGGAGGAGAGGCAAGGGATGCTGGTTCTTCATCGGCACGTCCATAAGATGCCCATACTTCTTTTTAATAAAAACTAGGGGGGCTCAGAAGGAGAGGTGAAGGGGCAGATCAACCTCAGTGCCAGACTCTTCTTGAGGTACTTCTCAAGAGCAGGAAATTTAGGATGTGACAAGGCACAGATGTGCCTGAAGGCTACCTTCTCTCCTGGGATCAGGGCAATGGGCAGTTATGCAGGTAACTGCATGGTGATGTCCCCTGGCTGCGCCTCCTATCTGCATCGGTGACAGAGGTGGGATGGGTTAGGCTGGAGAGGACTCTGGGCCCATGGACTGGGGTGAGGGTCGTTGGAGAGGCTGATTAGAAAACCCATTGGTGCCATCAGGGTCACCCTGGCCAAAAGATGACAATTAATTTTATGAAAATCATACTGGGACTGGAGCCCTCTTCTCAGGAACTGGACCCAGGAAAAGATAAAAAAAGTTCATTTTATGATTACAGATGTCACCGAGCAAAGAAGCAGAAACTGATCCAAATGAGGGCAAAGGCTGTTATAGTTTTGCTTTTGCCCTGCTATGAATATTTCACATTCATCAGTTCTGAGAAAATTCCCTCAAGTTTTTTAAGTGCAAGCTGGCTGAACGTTAAGGGGAGCCACTTAAATTGAAACCATTCTTTAGCTCATAAAGTAACCAGATGATACATCTAACATTTTTGCTTATTAATCCAGGATTTTGAACATGAAGGTTTGTTCCATCTTCACCATTTATCAATCTGTCCATTCAGTCTTAACATCCACAAAGGATAACGTTATATTTTACCTTAAATTTCTATGGCACTGTAGTAGAGGAAAGCACTGCAAGGACTTTTATTCTCATTCAGAAAAGCTTTGATGTTTCAAAGATAAGAGCCCTTCATTATGTTCATGAAGAGTAAAAGTCTCCTACTACGACAAGAACTCTTTTAATATGATGGTTAAGTAAAGCTTAACATTAGTTTCAAATGAATAAAAAGCACTAGCTGATGTCAGGTCATTGTTCATATTTACCCTCTCCAAGTCCCTGGTTCTCACCAAAAATGCTTACATCTTCAAAAAAGACTAGGTTTTGTTTCATAGCATGTCATAGGATTACACTGACTTGGATTTCTTGCAATAAGATGAAACATTTAAGTCATTAAGTTGACATTAGAGATAAAAGAATTTCAATTTATTATTCATAAGGCCACCCTCTCTTTTGTGTAGAGGACATAGATTAGTGACTCTCTTGAACCTTGCATTTTTAGTCTCTGGAACCGCTTTGCAGTGACACAGAACATGTCTGGCACTATCCTGTTCATTTATGCTCATGAATTAAATGAATCTTTCTTAGAAAGGAAGCAATTTTCACTATGTGGGAGAAAGCAAAGAATAAAAACATTTTTCTCCTTAAATAAATAGTGCACATACTTTTTGTCATTATTTCAGTAATTTTCACTCTGTAGAGAAAGGGAGTGAGAGAAGATTTTTGGGCTTTAAATAATTGTTTATTGATACTCTACCAATTTATAAGAATTCATGACAAAATTGTTACCCTATTTGCTAGATACCATACAAATAAACAGGGAAAATAACGGGGAAATAAGAAAGCCTTGCACCTTCTTATGCAGTGAGGTCTGCAAAGACACGTTCACCTCTTTTCTTCGTTCTCCTTTTGTCCTTTTAACAATTTTCTTCCCTGCTGTTCATTACCCTGACATTCACATGTCTCCTTCTGTCCCCAGAGTCCCCTGCCGACAGGGATGTGTTACAGCTGATTCCCATAAACTGTTTCTGTTTCCCTTATGCACCATTCTTTGAAGAACTGCTTTACTGTATGGTACTTATGTCATAGAATCATATCTGTTATGATTGTGTCTAAAAGGCAACTGAAAGAGAGTCTGGAAGTATCAAAGTTAAAACTGTATGCAGTGTGAATACACCTACTATTTTACACAAGAGCATTTATAATGAACTATTCTAACTGAATGTGCTAGTTTCTGCAGGATTCAGAACAAAGCCAAAACACAAAGTTATTGATTTGAAAATTATATTTCCAGCCATCAAGTTACATAAAATGAAATGCAAAATATGAATGTATGTAAAAATTGAGGTAAGTAGGATCCAAATTACTCCTTTGCTAATGATATGTAGACTGAACAAGTCATCTTCAAAGTTCAAAATCCTTTAAAAATGTCTCAATCTACTTTAAAATAAAGGTCTCGCATTTGGCATTTTTTGGTCCATTTTCTCCTTAGTACTTAACATTCTATGAAGTTCCTGCTTTCTGAAATCATGTAGTAGTGGACTTCCAAGAGTTTCTTCCTTT
>JAOXJM010000001.1:134193178-134203368 GCA_026413425.1 Tringa solitaria
TAAGAAAATTTAAATTCCATGAAATGTACTGTAAACATAGGAAATAGTATTCTGCTCTTGCTGCACAGTCTCACCTATATCAACAAGTTTGCTCATGGCTGAACTGTCAGTGAGAGGAGAAATAGATCCACCCTGTTTCTGTTATGGAGATGGCAGATGGGCAGATGCTGTGTTGAACTGAAGAGTGTGGTGGAGCATTCTTTCAAATTCATGAAGATTGTCATGAAAATGCACACGATAGAAATTTATGTAAGATTGTTTTATCAAGTACAAACCATTTGGCTCAAAACAGGGGTAACTCAAAGAAGCCTTGTATCTTCTGCTGCACTGGAGGTCAGACTTGACAATCCTAGCAGTCTCTTCTGGTCTTAAATGAACCAAATTCAGCAACAACAGCAATAACAAGATGCTCAGATAGAGGAGAGTCTAAGAAGGACAGAAAGGAGGAAAGACAAGAGGAAAAAAGCTACAAAGTTGCATACCTAATCCAGTCAGTGCAGCTGCCAGCTTTTCATGACTCTAGAAGTATACTGCATCTGTTCAGAAGTGTCCAGCAACAGCTTTGTGCAAAGGGGCTTCTTACATGGATATGATTGCTTAAAAACTCAGAAAATCCTGAACTAGTGCAGAGCATGTTCTACATTTTCAATTCATCAGCATTATTCTACTTGCTTACTTAAAGTTTGTAAAAACCTTTTTTTTTTTTCATTTTTCAAAGTTTATGCTGATTTTTGGCATACCCTAAAACCATAACCACTTTGTCTTTCTTCAAATACATATTTAATAACAAGCCTCAGTCTTTAGAAGGCAGCTTGTAATGACATTGGCTTAGTTTCTTTGTCAATGTCAGTGTTATATCTCCAGCAATTTGAAGCATTTTTATGTAAAGATTTTATGTTGGCATTCAGGGGCATTTGAAATTTTTTTGAATGAGAAAGCCTTAGAGCTGATTTTCTAGTAATGGCATATCACACACCTTGAAGTATATCCTTCTTCAGAAATGTTATGTATGTGATTTCAGTTAGATGTGAACGGAATTTGAACTTGTGTAGAAAATTATTGTAGGCAAACTATGTGACTGACAAGACACTATAATGGAGCAGTGCAGCAAGAACAGATTGTAAATAGCAGTTTGCTGATTATGGAATGCCAGATGAGATGTTGAAAGATAATGGTTCAGGTCTGACTTGTTTCCAACCTTTTCATTGGTATCTGCTTAAATATACTATGTAAAACCTAATCAAAGTAAAATGTGTTGCAATAAAGGTCCATGTATTTAGTGAAGAATTTGATGAAAACAATGAACTATCAATATTGGTAAAAAATCAAAATTGCTTCTGGAGGGTGCAGACCATATATTTAGAGATTTATATTATAGTTTTTGTACTGATGACTACTCAAGGTGTGAGAATAAAATGTTGGAGGTTAAAATCAAGTATGTGTTCCAAAAATACCCAGAATTTCACATCTTCTACTATTTTTACAAAATGTTATATTCTAAGAGGAGAGTATCTCATTGTTAGGACACCATTTCTGTCAGGAGACATGGTATCAGCTTAATGTTAATTTGTAATTGAACTTCTACACTGGTGAGAAAATACAGTTCTGTTTAACATAAGGGCTCTTGAACACTTAACTTGCTCGATTCATTCTCCAACGCAGCCTTGGATGAAGCCAAAGTCGTCTGAGAGAGAATGTTTCTTCTCAACATCTTCTACTAGGACTAATGCAAAAAGAATGAATTTGAGATTATTACCAAACATTGATTATTCACATCCATGCCTTCTGTGGGTCATTTAGTAGTATATATCAATATGAATGCATCCTGATATCTAAAGTTGTAGAGCTTTCCCTTTGCCCAAGAAAGAAATTTGGATTTCTCGCTTAATTTAAACACCAATTATTCTGTCTTTTTGTCTCAACTTGAAAGGCTGAACATCATTCTCTCATATACATGGCCTCCCCTGAAATAGGAGTCCTACATAAGAAATAGAATACAACGTTTTAGTTGTGATTATTCTAGTTTCAAGGGAGGAAACTAAATCGACGATGGACTAATATATTCAACAATTTTTAAGTGGTAGAAACTCCAGTTCTAATGCTATATATTCATATGCAGTATAACTGCAAAGTTTTCTATTATCTTGGTTTTTTGTTCCTCAGGATTTTTTACTCCCTTGTAAGGATTCTAGTCAGATTAGACTTTGCAGTTAAGTTAGATACCTGCTTTTTAAAAAGTACAATTGACTTACTGTTCAGCATCACCAGCCTCGCTGGTGAAAATCTCCCTGGGGTAATGAACAGAAGGAAAGGATGATATAATAATTTGTAATCATTGGTTGCGTTAGACCTTCTCTGCATAAAGAAACTTACATAAGAAATATAGTATTGGTGGTTTATGTAGCAGATAACATAACACACATTTTACATGAAGGCAGTGGGAGAACTGGCATTTAGGAGCTCATATCACTGAGCTAACGAGCTAGTGGTCTGTTAAAGGTATTTGTTATGCTTCCTGGCTTGATGCTGACTTTACTGATTGTCTGTTTAGAGAAGCACATGACAAAGTTTTGCAAATAATAATCAACCTCCATGGACTTACTCTTTCCATATCTTGAGAAACTTTTTCCACTTTCTCCCCAAACAAATTAGGGACTGATTTTAATGTTATTTTTTCAGTATACTTTGTACAGTCACATCTATTCTACCTTTCTAAGTTCCTATGAAGCTGTCTATAGTTGTCTAATTGTGATATATCCTATATTATTATAAAGTTTTCGTCAGTCTACTACTACATAAGGTGACCCTCTGCCAGTTCTGGTCTATTTCATTCTGTCATGTAATTATTCCTCAGTTCCTACCTCTTACTTTAATTAGAGAAGCATACCTTTATGCTTCTAAGCAAAGAACAACTACATTAAATCACTGTGCACTCAGAATGCATATCTTTATATGTTGACTCTGTAAATTGTAGCTTTGCATTTTAGCTGCTGGCTAGAATTAACAATAATGCTTGCTGAAAACAGAAAACTCATGCTGTATATAACAGTAGCTACAGGTACTTATTGTATCTCAGAATGAAGTCATCTTTAAGTGGGCAAAAGCTTTACTTCAGTGAAAGCTTCTTATCATCATTGATATACAATCACACAGCTCACATTGTGCCAGGAAAAAATATTTCCCTTAACTAATCAAGTGAAGACTTGAATGTACACCGTAGTTTACACTGCTCTTTGTTCTATTATTGGTATAGAATAGAATTGTGTTACTTGAAACATGACATAGCTTTCTGGTAAGAATTCAACTGAATATAAGTATTTCACATACCACACTACTTAAGCATCTTCACTAATGAGCTAATATTCCTCAAGCTATTCAGGCATATGGAGGTCATTACTCACAGTTTAGTTTATAGAGGGGTTGCTGTTTTCCATCTATAGCTGTTGTAAAGTGAGATGGGCTCTGGAGGAGCCTCTGAAGTGTCTGTAGACTTTGCTTGTACTAGCCAGAAAGTTTTCCCTGTTTTCTATGTTTGCTTAATAGTCCCAGGGGACAATAAAAGTAAAACAGGTTATAAAATACGGCATATGGACAAATTTGCTATTGCAGCAGGTATGGATTATATAATGAGAGACATCAAATATCTGAAATGAAAGGACCATCAGCTAGGTGCCCAGTCACCCTGTGATACAGGCTGTTAGAATTTCTAAGAGCTCTGCTTGAATAATTAACATTTATCCACAGACAAGAAATCTTTAAGTTTGTCTTTAGATCTGCCGTTGTTCTCAAGGACTGATCTCCTACCTGCCAGACAAGTCTTCAAACATGGGTGTGGATTTGCAGTTATTTCACTTCACATTTCAGCATGTAAGTAAATAACTAGGCTTATATACAGTAGGGCCGGTGTCAGGAATACTTTGAATATTTTAGTTCCCTACATTTGAAAAATAGGCAAAATCTGGCTAAGTACACGGTTATGGTGCCATTTTATTGGTCTTCAACCTCAGTGAGTTAATCCAGTAATAATGTTGTGACCTTCCAGGAACTGCAACAGATTAGTGCTGCTACTGCCCGTATTTTCCTGTGAAGTACCAGAGCTGGTGTGCAACTGAAAATAAACCTCATAAAACTAGCAATATTATTATATAATATTATAGCTAATATAATATTAAAACTATAATATTATAACTATGCCTTGTTTGTCCATGGAAAGAATTGTTAACCAAACAATCATGTTGCAGTTTAATTTTTGACCAACTGATGTTCCACAAACAAATCACTTCTGTCAAAAATCAGCATATTTTACAAGGTAGTGAAAAACACCTGATTAAAAATTTTGCCTTTAAACCTGAGTTCGTACTGCAACTCTGTATTGGAAGTGGATCTTATACTTAAAGTTTAGTCAACTTGGAGTGGAATCCAGATCTTTTTCTACTTTTCTCAGCTTCTTTATCATTTTCCTATAATCTACTGTAGTGAAAGTGGAAAAAAAACCCACAAAACATACCCATGTAACCTTAGCTGTTTAAGGTTTTTCATTTGTATCTTGACCAAGGCAGAAAAAATTAAGCAGTATTATTTTTGGTTTGTTTCCTTTATTTTTTTGTTTTAGCTTCCTTAAAGTATGCTGTTATTTTACCATTTTTAGCAATTATGCCAGTATTTGTTTAGGCCCACAATTTTTTAACTTCAAAAACTATGCTGAAGTCCCACTGGGGTCTATGAATTAAACACATGCTTAAAGTGGGTGTTTAATTAGATGTTTTGCTGGATTAGATCTTTAATTGCTAATATTTTTTTCAGTAAAGTTTTATTGACATCCTTGTCTAAACGAGCTATTTAGGTTTTCCATATAAGATTTCAGTTCCAGGAGAAATTCTGAAGAATTACCTACATGAAAGCATCGAGGTAGGATTAATTATTAAGAACTTAGAGACAAAACTAAACAGGGAGCAATAAAACAGAAACTCCATATATTTCTTTTGGAGTTCTTCCTGTTCTAAGAAAGATGAAATGTACAAACAGTACATTATTTCATCTATAAAGTTCTTCCATATCTCTTTTCCATCATGTATTGTGAAGTAACTTTATGGCAAGAAGGTCTGGGTTTTTTTCTTGTTTTGGGGAGTTTTTTCAATCAAAGACTGCTTTATCACAATAAAAATGACATTGTGAAAATAAAATAGACCTAATGAAAAAATGAAAATTGAGAATCTACCCTTGCAGGAAAGTAACCATACCTAAGTCTCCTTTCCAGCAGAAAAGTAAAATGACTTGCAAAGGTCTCGAGCCAAATGAGGTATTTTAAAGCTTTCACCAAGATTGTTTTGTTTTCAAGCAATATGGAAGAACAAAGAAGAAGGCATGTTGCATGAGAGAAACTCTGGAATTTCACAAGAAAATATTATTTGAAATTATGATCTGGTTTTCTGACAATATAAAATAGACTTGGCATAACAAAAGAGCATCATTGGTCACAGAGCAAAAGCCAGCTAGTTGTATACAGGCATGACTTCCGTCAAAATTCAGTAAAGTCACACGAAGTCTGCAGTTACTAGAGATCTTTTCTGTTATTGGATATCCTGCTGGCATCTACATGCAGTTGTGTGTGTTTAAGAGAATACAGAAAAGTATTAATGAGAAAAAATATGTAGCCACCATTTAATATGACACTTTTTGCACCCAATTAATCTTTATGTCAGTCTATATAACTGCTTTCAGTATTGTGTTTTTTGGCCTAAACTTCCCCCTGCTGATACTCGGGGCAGGCTACTGTTGCCCTTGGGAACTGCTGAAGATGCTCAAGGTGGAACAGAGGCTCAGGGTACAGGTCCAGGCAGGCAAGAGTTCCAGGCACAGTGTGTGCAACCTGCTCTGCACACAGAGGCTGCAGTGGCAACAGAGACAATGTCCCCATCAGCAATACTGCCCTCAGCAGATAGGATGTCTGTGGCTCTATGTGAAATAGAGTAGCTTTGATATATTTTTTTGATTTATAGGGTTTATACAGTTTCATTTTTTTGCTTCAGTTGTTCTGAAGCATATTTATTAGCACATTTGTTATCTTGAAGTCAGATGCTGTGTTTTAGTGAAGATCAAGAAAATTTCATTGGTAATGAGGCAATGGTGTCTTTAAAATTTATCTTATATGGAAAAGTCCATTGGCACGAACACATGAGACACCTTGAGTCTATAGGAAACAGGAGACATTGCAGACAATTTAAATTAAGGTTTTGTATACTGTTTACTGCATGCACTTCTACCTGACATTTTGCCTGTGCTTTTAGTTGAAAAGATGCTGTGAAACAGAAAAGAGGAAAAGCCTCTAGAGCAGCCAAGTCCATCAGCTTAGTCTCAGTGCTGTGTTAGTGTCACCTCGTGGCTTCCTTTTCATTCTGAAAGTAGGAATGATCTTACCTTTACCTGTAACACATGGATACGTCCATGCAAAGTGACAGCAAAAAAACCTTCCTTCTTAGTACCTTCTCCAGGTTTCTCAGTGAAATAACCTCCAGTCTGGCCTTTCTCTGTTGTATCCCTTTACACTAGGTCTACAAGACAAGATAAAAGAATTTGTAAACAGTAAAAAAAACCTCAAACAAACAAAAAACCCACTCCATATTAATTTTGTACCAATGTAAATTCTTGCATAGGTATAATGGAAGGCTACAGAGAATCCATGTGCCATACCTACAAGCAAGATTAAAGTAACATCATTCTGAGTTGCCTAAGATAAAATCAATTTCTTGGCCCTACCAAGTCTGAAATTACTTATCATTGGGTATTTCATAGTAGCTTGCTATTTCATTAAGGAAACATTAAATAAATTTTTTGCACATAAAACTTGTCCAGAAATTCTGCGTAAATTATTTATTTCTGATAGGCTGAAAGTCCTACAAACATGCGTGTAGAGATCAGTGTTGATTGAAGACAATCAAAAGCTTACGTCATGTAAAAAATATTGATTACTTATAAAAAAACAGTAGACTGCTTACCAAACTTTTGGGGAGCTGAGGTTAATTATATAAAAAAAAAAAGGCATAATTCTGTGTCTAACTAACAAATTGGTAAAATTATCTTCTGCCAAAAGTAAATCTCCTGAGAAGTAGTATTATATCTCTGAAATATTTCAGCTGAATGTGTCGAAAAATTGAAGAGTGGGATCCTGTTTATTTAGGGGAATAAGTTAGGTATTTAAAAATCATGGTCCAATTCTATTTCCTGTGAGAACCAAGGCACGCATCCAAGGCTGACAATAAGACAAATTCTTCAACACCTGGAGCAGCAACTGGGGAACATGCAGGATACCACAGGGTTTGCCAAATGACCTGTGCCTGGACTCTGCAGGAGCAGCTGGGCAGGTCTCTGGGTCTGCTGGCTGCATGGTTCAGGACTGCCATAACTCTTTGAGGAGCTCAGAAGTGAGGACCTTTCTGTCAGATACCTCATGTCTGATCATAGAATGACAGAATTGTTTAGGTTGTAAGGGACCTTAAAGATCATCTAGATCCAACACCCCTGCTATAGGCAAGGACACCTCCCACTCGACCAGGTTGCTCAAAGCCCCATCCAGCCTGGCCTTGAACGCTTCCAGGGATGGGGCATCCACAGCTTCTCTGGGCAACCTGTTCCAGCACCTCACAACCCTCAAGGTAGAGAATTTTGTCCTGAAATCTAATCTAAATTTACCCTCTTTCGATTTCAAACCATTACCCATTGTCCTACCACTACACCCCCTGATGTCTGAATCCCATCCTGAAGAGATTTACTAGTATATAACCTGTAGGTTCCCCTGTGAGAACTTCTTTCGATTCTGTATCCACACAGACTACATACCACTGTCAGCAACAAGAAATATTTCTTTGAACGATGCCCTAGTAACTTCTCTGCTGATGAGGCTGATAGACCACCACTCCTCTTCCCCAGAAACCATCTCCCTCACTTTTTTAATTTCCCACAGCTACCTATACTACTGACAAAAAGGTTAATAGTCTAAAACCCCAGCTTGTCACCTCAGTATTACTTAAAAAGAAGAGTCTTCAGAATGGTCTATGCTGTATGTATGAAAATATGAAAGTTGTTCCTACCTGACAGGTGAGAGGTCAGACTTGTCACTGTTTGCAAGCTTGGGAGTGGTGGTCATGACATTCAGACGGTGGTCAGGTAATGTCATGTGAGGGTTAGGCTGATGATTAGACATTTGCTGGCCATTTGAGAGGGACTGAATATACTGGCTAGAAAGGACATTTTAAAGAAACTGCATTGTGGACCTGCTGTGTGACGAGATGAGGCTGAGCTGATGATCAGACTTAGCTGAAAGAGCAAGATCCACACCATTTTTCACACTGAGGAAACCTGCTCCTCCAGTGAGGGAAGGAGAGCTAGAGAAAGCAGAATCACTGGTCTCAGCCCACGTTACACCAGTAATGAGCTCTTGCTCCCTTATGGTTTAGAAATCTGATAATATAAAAGAGTACATAGGATTTTTTTTAAAAATGTTATATATATAAGTCTTTTAACATTTAACACCAAATTTTATTTTTCACTTGGCCTGCTCTTGGCTTATCCAAAAACCAAGCCAATCATATCAAAATGATGTTGTAGCAAATTTCATAGTGAATATTTTTTATAAAAGGTCCAAATTTAGAGTCATCTAAAGCTAAGCAAGCATAAATAATTTCTATAAAATATTGGGAATTTAAACAGCTATTATTGTGTTAAGTAAAAACACAAACCCAAGACAAAGCCAACATAAAGAATCTATTCAAATTCACCAAGAATGATGACTGGATATCTTCTTACCAATTGTTCCTGTCCTTAGCCTAGTAATCATGAATTCTCTATGAAGAAAATACCCTGACATTCCTACATACACAGTTCAAAAGAATAAGCAGGACTAAAATAAATCACCTTTTACTTTATGTGAACTTGTGCACAAGACTGAATGGGACAAATTTTAAATGAAATTAACACTTTTCTAAACATGCTGTCACATAGGAGTAAAAGAAATTTTTTCATAGACAAGACAGGAAAATATCTTATGCTATATTTGTTTGTGTTTTCAGTTTTCATAAGCCCTTGCCACTCCTCCTTTCACTAAGCATGCAGTCTATTTTCTTTACTTTATTAATCATCTGACAATCTTTCCTGAGAAAACGGAAGAATAAAGTTATGAATAAAAAACTCCATTGCTTGTCATGTTCATAAACAACCTACTAAGCTTGAAAGAAGCCTTTCACAGCAATTTTAACAGCCAAAAGTAACAGCTCATTTAAAGAGCTCTTTGGTGAGAGAATCTTAATTTGCGTGCAGCCAAAAAGTTGATCCAGATTGATGAGGGATTCTGAAAATATTGTAAAAAATTCCTCTTTTATTCAATACACAAAGTACAGCCTGACTAGTTGCAAGGGAGTTGTGGATGAAAATTTCAAAGATGTCATGTACAAAATTTCTGAATTTTCTAATAAGAATTAGACAACAGACCTTCCTAAAAATTTTGAAAATATCAGCTTTAAGTACTAACAGTGTTGACTGACTATCTCCCATTCCCTAAGTAGCATATTTCACAAATGATACATAAAACCTCAGGCTGGATAATACTTATATATTGAACCTACAGGGTTTGAGTCTGTAACTATACTCAGGACAGCAGCAATATATATAAGGATTATTTTTAATTATGCCATATAAATACTTCTAAGGGTTCATCTGTTCAATGTTTTAAAATATTTGCAAGTTGTAGTTCATAAAATTAGAATATAGTAAATTCTTAAAACCTCTGATGCAGATATGAAAAATACACATCTACAGGTTTGTTCCTTACTTCAAAACCAGTTTCTGAATCTGTATGTTAACAGTTTATTAAATTATGCTTTGCACATAAATATGTACATGTGCATGTGAAAATACAAATAGAAATATTCCAACAGCACAATGGGAGTCTAGAAAATGATTAATATATCTGGACAGCTGGGATCTGAGGAGAGAGAAGTGTGGCCATTTGACTTTTGGCTGACACTTCCAACCATATGTGACACTTCCAACCATAAGTTATAATGCATGTAAAAAATCAAATTTTACACTTGACTAAACAACATCATGGGAAAACTTGTAATCCAATTTGCTTCTTTAATCTGAAACTGATACCTGATTTCTAAATGTGATGCCATTGCATAAGGTATAATTTGATC
>JAOXJM010000001.1:134209058-134219273 GCA_026413425.1 Tringa solitaria
TTCAGCCAGTTTTCAATCCACTTAACTGTCCATTCATCTAACCCACACTTCCTAACCTTGCCTATGAGGATGCTGTGGGAGATGGTGTCAAAAGCCTTGCTGAAGGCTTCATCTTCAGTCATGGGAATCATCTTCAACTTCATCAGGAATCATCTTCAGTCATGGAAAGTTGTCCAGGATATAGAGTGCAGAATCATAAATCACCTACCCCAGTTCAACATTTACCGCAACAGCTTTATGTTATGTCCATCAGTGTAAGCTTACATAAATATGACGCATTTTTTTAGTAATAATGAGGGTTTCCTGAAACAGGTACGGTTGCCCTTCTGTTTTTGTCTTTGAGATAATTTAAGAATTTGGTTGAAGCAGCCCAATAAAATGCGGCCCTAATCAGTGAAATTTAACATATATGGATGGGGATGCAGTATAGCTCAGCAGAGCTTACATGTGAATACATGTTTCAGTATCTCTTAAGCTCTTTGACTTCTACAAGCTGCTTTCAGTAACATGCTCTGCTGTGAGGGACAGGAATCCTGAAACGTTGTCATCTGAATCATACTGCATTTCAAAATCTGATACGTAGAGCTGGTCAGTATTGAGAACAGTTCTCTAGTGGATAAGTAGCATCTTCTTAGTGATCTAGTCTCCTCAGTGATCTGATAGTGAGGCAGGCAAATGGTTCTGATAGTTTTTCAATGCTTGTATCATTCATTGTGATATTGAAAGTCCAAACCTGAGTAGGACAATGTTTGAAGTGTGTGAATTTGCAGTGTTTGTATTTACTCCTGATGACCTTTGGAATATCTTATCCCACAAAAAACCTATTAAGCTACAGAACCACTAGCATGGTTGCTAAGACTGTGAGCATGTTAGAGTGCCTTGTTTTCGCAGGCGTCACTGAAGTGGGGCACCTGATGAATCACTAGAGGCAGCTTGAAAATCTATAGTAGTCCCACTGGCAATATTAATCAACTCTAATTTCTGGCACACAACTAAGTGAACATTCATATATATTTTTGTAACACCACATGCCGCTGGCAAATCTAAGTTATTAATAGAGCTCATTGTGAGGGAGCCATTCCACAGCAGATGCTTCCTTAGCACAACAGATTTAAATCTTATCAAATGCCACCTTGCCATCTATGCTCACCTACATTGCCCATTTGTCAAATTTTCTCATAAACAACATGATACTTTCTTACAGCCAGTCTTTACACACAGAAAATACTCCCGGTAAGAAAATTAAAAAGACCACACTATTAATCTTCTTGTAATCTCTTTTCAAAATACAGCTACATTATGATCAGCGCAAAACACTCTGTGATGAGTACGGGCTAGGTATAGAGGTTGCTGTAGTCAGCGGTTTTGTCCTATGGGCTATCTGTGGGGTTTGAGGTTTTGTTATTTTCCTCTATAAAAAAGGATTTGGCAGTGGTTATGGTATCTAACGGGAGTGACTGAATATGAATATTTCTGCTTCTATCAGAACCATGGTACACCGCACTGTTGAATCAGTACAATCCATCATATCAGTCTTTCCTTACTTGTTAGGTTTATTCTTCTATCCAAAACGGATTGGTTATGTCATTCTTAAAAAAAACATTTTCATGACATATTTTTAGAAGATTATGCCATGAGAGCACTAACATGACATAATTAAGCATAGCCCATATTTTACTTACTCTTCTTATCACCAGTTAAACCGAGACATGAAGAAAAGAATAAGCTTAAGACAATCTTACATAGCAAAGTAAAGGCAAAAGTACTGCTTTAAGTCTGCAGAACAAAATAAGATTATGTGATACTAGAAAAAGGATTTGATGGTTTATGCCCTTTGCACCTTCAGCAAGTATCATAAGACTGTACCAGAGGACTTAATTATATACACTAGTAGTCACAAAGACACTGGAGACGTTGTAACACTCTAGGATCACATTCTGCAGCAGGGCTGATTGCTTTCTGCAGTGAATTTGTGGCAGTGATAACAAGGCTTCATAAAAGTCACCATTTGCTGTGAAAAATCAAAGACCCAGAAGAAATGTAGAGCAAGAAATACGCTGAGAAATGTATCAGTGTTATTAAAAGTAGAGCCATGGGAGCTAGGAAGAAATTGCCTAGCAAGAAAGCACATAAACCTTTTGGAGAACTTAATAGAAGCCAAGGGAAGTGTTAAAGAAATTAGGACAGTAAACTGAGGTTAAAAAAGAAGAGAAAGAGGCGATTAAAAAGAGAGCAAGAGCAATGAAATGGAAAGCTATGTTCTCTAGTTTGTTCTAGAGTTTTCTTGAAAGACTGACTAAATTGAATGCTCAGCTGTACTGTGAACATGCTGTCATATCTTCAGAAAACAGGCTTTAAGTCTTTTCTGTTGCAGTTTAGACCAGCTTCGGTGGGAGAATTTGAGACTATATTAGGTTACAGCATACGCTTTGGGCATCCATTTCTGTTAGCTAGTAAGAGTCTGTGGGGCGAGTTGACTTCAAGGATTATGAGAATCATCAGTTACCACTCCAGGATTAGAAGCTCCAGTTTATGGGACCGTATACCACCTAATATGAAGAAAATTCAAATATAGATGGTTCTATAATTTATCAGCTAATCTGCTATATTTAAGATTACAAAAATATTTTAGAGAACACTAGTATTTCAGATGTTTTAGTTCTTTCCAGGCTGGCTGTAACTTACGTACGACATCTGTAAAAAACATCTATTCTTAGACAAACTGTCCTTGCTAGTCTACCACTGCCTTCAGTGCAAGCAGAATGATGATGTTATTTCCTTTTTGACTACCTCATTTTAAATGGTTGGGACTATTCTCTGCTAGTTTCATTTTGATTTCTTGGAGATAATGTAAAGGAAAGCAAATATTTTCTGCTGTGAAGGCTGGTGGTTGTAACAGATGAAGGGAAGCAACCTGAAACTGTAATAAAGACTATATTTAGTTCTTTTACTGCAGTCATTTGCCTGTAAATTAGTAGAGTTCAGAGTCTCAGAATGTTGTTTCATTAACTTCAGCTTCTGCATAGAGCAATGCTGTTGTGCAAGGATCATTTCAATTCTGTTATGTCTACTCACTGCAACGTTATTGCCTGGGCATACTATCATCGCTTATATATTTACCATTTCAAATCCAAATCGCTAGAGACCACTTTGCAGTAAGCCCCAAAGTAAAAAATTTCAGATCCTGCTGACGAGCGAGAATGTGTCAGCCTGTTATACAAGCCATGTGCTAGATGGGGAACTAGGGCATGATTTACTGAGGAGGGGAGAGGAAGAAGCAGCAGGCTGCAGACCACTAGCTGCCTGCAGTGCCTTGTGTGCTCAGTGCCACGCTCTATAGGAGAGACTGCATCACTTTGTGAGTCCTTTCTTATCACTGGAGCTGCATCTCGTCCATGAATGGTACCAGCCACATATTACATTTTTGTAAAGAGGCTGGCTGAGACATTGATTTCTCCCCACCTCCTCAGAAAATTCAGGAGCCAAACCTGTATACGCCTGGTCCTATGCACATGAAAGACCTCCTCTTTTTGCTAATGTAGTGGCAAGGAGTGTTCTGTGAGATTAGCAACCAGCTCTCCCAAGGCTCTCTCAAGGCCTTTCAGAAGCTGTTCTCTAGCTTACTAGCATCCAGGTCATGATGTAAAAAACACTTTTTCCTTCTTACAAGACAGGAAAAGGAATAATGTAAAAGCTGTTGTTTCTTCAGGCTGTACTTTTGATTCTTTTCAGGACAATCTCTATGACATTCTGTTTTTAAACTGAAGGAAGGGTGGATAGAAACGTGTACCTGCATAATACTCTTTGAATTTATAAATCATTTCAGAATCCTGCTATATGGCCTCATAGATCTAGCATTAACCTTATGCTCTTCTCTAAGGGACTACTTCAGCTATAGAATAACTGAATTGTGTTTAGACATTAAGTCTCAAGGGAGCTTTGCTTGATATCATTATATTGCACGCCCGGTCTGCTGTGATTTTTGTCTTCTTGCTTTGGTGGGTGTTTTTTTTGCTTTGGGCTTAGAACAACCTTATACTCACCTAAAAAATCTAAGATAACATTGAAGTACCAAGATGCGCATATGAAAATTACAGTGCCAAAAATAAACAGAATCCACATAACAAAATTGCTTCTTAACTATTTTATACTCCATGACTCCAATATTTAAACAACTTTTACTCTTTAATGCAGCTGTAGCAAAACATCTGTACACAATACAGAATTACTATTACCTCTATTTTACAGAGAAGGAAGAGAATCAAGGAGGAGTAAATGACTCAGTCATAATCACACCAGAAGCCAATGGCAGAGCAAAGACTTGAAACAAGTCCTCTTGTGTCCTAGACAATGCATCCCACACAACTGTCTGTGCTTGGAATAATTGTAACCTGATTGCTTTAAAAGGTTTAAGATTTGCAGATACAAAAACAAGATTAAAAACTGCAGCTGGAACCCTCTTGAATATAAAATTTTTGCAGGAATAATATTTTTTTTTTTAAAGAGAGTCCTGAAATGAATGAAACATTCTTTACAAGTATATTTTTAAATACTTGTTTTAAATTCATAAAACTCCCTCTTTCTCTTCCTAAGAGCACCTTAATGCAAATAAAAATGTAAGACACACAAGGTTAAAAGGGAAAAGATGCATAAGTGTAATTGAAAGACAAGTTTTGCACGTGGAAAATTGCTGTGAGAATGTGGGTTGCCTGGCTGTTGTTTTAATATTTTTTATTTTGGAGGATGAGATAAAGATATTAAGGAAGAGAGACAGCTTACATGTCATAGGAGAAAAAATAATATTAACCTATGTTTAATTTCCTCAGTATTTTTTTTTAAATTCTCAAAGATTTTAATTTATCTCCATGGTTTTGGAGGTTCCAATAGAGGATGGTACAATGACACTTGGCAAAGTCATACTGTGTTTTGCTATTAACATCAATGGGAACAAGAATGAGACTTTCAGGTTACATGCAGATCAGGAATGGAAAAGCATTTGTCAGTTCCCACCTTCATAGAGTGTCCTGATTGCCTCTGAATTTCAATGTGGCAAGACCAAAGTCTGTACCAAATTCTGTTATGCTGTCCCTCTCTTTCCTGGTTTCCACTGAAATGATACCAGATATAATGACTAGAAGATACTAATTCTGTACAGCAAGTCACTGGTGAGACAAGTGATCAAAGCTTTGAGACTGAGAAAATTCCTTCTAGTAAATCTGGATTAAGCTTTACCTTGTTTTCTGCTGATTTCAGCGTGTGTATACAATACACAGATCAAAACAGCACATTTTACAGTGAAAATCTGAAGCTGTGAAACCAACAATAGATAAAAATCTGGCCCCAAGAGATTTCTTTTTTCCTTCTCCTTCCTCTTCTCCTCTTTCTTTTCCAAGAAAATAAACAAAACAAAACAGAACCCCTGTTATTTGTTTGTGTGAGTTGGAACAGGCTTTTCTGTTTAAGCAATACTTTTATCAGGAACATTTAGGAGACCAGTGCAGTAAGAAGGGCAGGAATGGAAACCTTTTCTCATATTTTTAGGCAGGCTGTCTAAAGAAAAGGAAGGATAAGGCTCCCTCACCACTCCTTGTTTTAATCCTTAGATTCCAAAAGAGAGATGGTCGCCAATTAAAAATACAATCTTTCGCTCAAATCCCTTGCGTACAAAAATCTAGTTAAAGAACTAACCCCTTAGAGGACATATGTAATATTCCCCCCTCACACTTGACCATCAATAAGTTACTGTGCAAACAAGCAAATGAAGCTGTGGAACATGACACTTTATCATACAAGCAATAAACCAGAAATGCTCAGGAAATGATTGAAACTAATTTCTCCTTGTTATTTGTGTAAACCAGTCCTAAAATTTCTTAGCATTTTTCTAAATAATATCTTGTTTGTTCTTTGCCCAAATTTTGTCAGAGTATAAAAATAAGTCAAATAGATAATAACTGCTGATTTTATAGTTGTTTTTCAAATTTAAATCATGTTAATTTCCTAACAGCATGAAAAGAAACCCTAAAAGTTATCTTGTAGTTACAGAAGCAGCAAAAATAAGAATCACATATTATAAAAAGCATTTGAGGGATGCAGCTGTTGAAGAGACAGTCGTTTGTTCTTTTTACCCATCTCAAGGCACGATTAGGAAGTCACATCATGCCTTGCAATGTAGGGGAGCTACTATCATTACCAAGAAAGAGAAAGGATGGGTATCTGACATATATGTCATAACAAGACAAAAATCTGTGGCATACTTTCAGCACATAATGAACCAAGTATAACACTGTGGTTATAGGCTTCTTTTCTTTTTTTTTTTTTTTTAAAACTTGCTGTAAATCCGTAATATTTAGTTGCCTCTGATTAATTTCTATGATAGTTCCAAGTCCCGGGTTCCTACCTGAGTGCCTTTTACCTGGAACAGTGGGGATCAAAAGCTGTCTGAAATACACCACTAGCCAAGTCAGCACTCAGGTTGGTGAGAGGAAATGGGGCTACAGCAGTGAAAGCACCAGCTGCCAGCAGTACTGCTGCTAATTGAGTACTGCTGCTCTCTTTTCTCTCCCTTTAAATTGCTTATAGGTAATTTTGGTAACTGATATTTGGAATTATTCCTTCATGGTGGTAGGGATGGTGTGAATACTACACAGACACTTCCAAAAATGTTAGGAATCTTTCCATAGTAGAAAAAGGAAACAGCCAGCCTCTTACGCCTTTTAGCTGAGCTGTTTTCCAAAAGCGTGGTAATTTTCAAACCCTATTTCATTACATTGACATGCTAGGAAAATTGTGCTAGGATAAAATCAAAGTGATGTGCACTATTTAGGCAAGCATCCTCCACAACGACATGACCACATACAGCCTCAAATGGTCAGGTTCAGAGCCATGAGACAGCAGACATACAACACGAGCACATGAAAGATAGTAGGAATTAACTTTCAAAATAACCCCTTAAGCAGGCTTCAACCATTAAAAATAATGCAGGTCACATCTGGTTTTAGGTTGACTAAGACAATTAGAGAGTGATATGTATCAGCAATGTAGGGAATGATTTTATGTATCTTTCCTGATGAGTATTTAATTCTTGCACTGTTGGCTCCAGATACTGATTGATATATATATATATATATATATATGCGCTGCTATTAAATCTAGTTAATACTTGTCCCATTGGCCCAGATCTTCTCATAATCATGACCACCCACTAGGTATTACCCAGTTACCTTCCATTTATAAAACGGAATGCTTCTAAATTGTGATTACACTAATCGTTTGTCTTAGAATGCTACATGCGATTTTCTAAGCTCTTATTATTCATACAAGGGAGGTCCACTGAACCCATGTGTGAGTAGAGCTTCCCAATATTACTATTTAAGAACAGCTTAAATCACATATGACTTCCAAAATTATGGCATTCAGAGCCTCTAATAGTTAATGATTTGGGGCATCTGACCAAAAATAAGCCTACTCCGTTCTTGCCTAGTGTATTAACTGTTTTATAAACATTAAAAGTTAAACTGTTAAACTATGGAGTTTTATTTATGCTTTGACAGTGTGTGGTGACATCTGAAATTGACTTCTGTTTGGAAGGGAAGCCAGCTAACTTTTGAACTAGAAGACTAGAAAGTAGCAGAAAAGTTGGATTTAAAGGCAGTCAGTTGTTAATTGTCTTCACCACAAAGACAGGAAACCAGGTGTGAAGTGGCAGTGTCCTTATGAGAGACTTCGGAGGCTATAGTGAAAAATGAAGAGAGGAAATACTTTTGTCTTGTTTTCTTATCACTGGTTTTACAGCTAGTTGGTTATAATTTTCTTTTCTCTTTCCCCTTTAACATACCATAAAGTTTTTTCTGGTGAGTAATAAAATAATATTTTCTACTTCTTTTTGTGAATTGCATTGTTTGGGATTTCAGCATAAAAACCTCAAATTATTCCTGGGAGAAGAGAGGTTACTATTCTCATAATTTGTATTTTATAATGTGTACTGCAATATCTTCGGTATGCAATACCTTATTAAGAACAAATAACTATCATACATTTTTCTCATTGGTACTTTTTCTCATATGGTATTGATAGAAGAATTAAAAATTCTTTGAAATTAAAAAAATGCTTGTTTTTCCCCAATCGCCTCTTCCCTCTGCCAATGAAGAAGGAAACTCTTATCCAAACTTTTGTTCAGAAATAGGAAACTAAATTCCAAAAAAGTTATGAAACTTACACAAACATCATCAAAGATAAAATTTACTCTCAAAATAAGAATTCCAAAGTTGAAACAGGTTTTTTGACTCCTCAAAAATCTTTCTTTTTACAGGGAATGGTGAGCCTGTATCTACCAATCATGGCAAGGCTTTTCAAGGCTTGTATTATCAGATTGTAAAGGAGAAAAGAAACCACTATGAAATGGGATGCTGCAGTTCAGACTTCAGTTCTAATCAATCATATACAATAATCTAGATTTGTAGCAAACTATGCACTTCAGGACTACCATCCAGTGTAGGAAGTAAATAAAGTTAACAGTAAGTAGGAAAAAAGAAGGTTGTTTTCTGAGAAAAATTAGGTTTTAACTATTTATTTGTTACTCTGACCTCTCTCTAAAATGTACCATGCTTGCCAAACCGTGATCAACATTTTTATTCTCACAGATTCAACACTGTTTTTTAAAGTTTTGATGCCAACATTTCTCAATTCCATACCACCATAAAATTTGGTTCAGCTGAAACTCACGTATCTTAAGGGGAGGGAAGGGGAAATGCTCCATGGAATTCAAACAAACACATTTCTTCCTTTTTTTGAAGTGCCCATTGTGAAATCCTATTCGCACATATTCAACAGTTGCTTTTTTAAACGTGCATCTTCTGTCTTTATTTATTTTTAGTGTTTTCTCCAAAAGCTGTCTGGAAAAACTGCTTATATTAAACACAGATGTCAGGGTGCCAATGCTAGAGAAGCTGTCTGTGAAGAAATCAAAAACTATAAAGATCATAAGGTTTGCAACAAAGCTGAGCATAATATTGCAGCAATAAATCTTTCTTTTCTTTTTGCTTTGACTCATATTCCAGTTCTCATTTTGCTCTTAGAAAAAAAGAAGAAAAATAAGACAATATTGTGCATCCACCCAGAAAATAGATCCAACCCCAGAAGACTCTTTTGCTTTGTGGTGTGGATGAATCTGGGACGATGTAATATTCTGATGGCAATGAAAAATCACATTTTCTTTATAAGTTTTCATAGTTAATATAAAAAGGTAAACAATTCTGGCAGAAGTTTTGTTTCACAGCTAAATCTGAGTATTGACTTATGCTCTGAAAGAATGGTTTAGCAGCTTCCTGATAGCTTAATAAGTTGAGAAAAAAATCCATACTTTCTGGGGGAAAAGAAGAAGGAGGTCTACTTCTTTGTTCAGAGGACAAATTTCATCCCACTTGAATACCCATGTGCTATGATGTAATTATATTGTAAATATAATGGGTACCGATAGTTAAAAGGCAGAAGGATGCTGAAGTACTTCTACATGCTGGGTACTGTTAAACCACCAAGTGATGAGCATTTGATAATGGTGAAGGCATAGTTTATGAAAAGCACATCTAAACTCTCATAAATGGAATATTTTGTGGGAGGTTAGACTGTTTGTTTAAAAAAATATTCGAGTTCTTTGCCTACTCTGCAGTATTTTAACTGAGGCTGACCCCGAGCCCAATGGCCGGTTCCTTATAGCACTCCTCCTCTCATTAAGCTAATGAAAAAAAGCCTCCCTGACTTACGTAAAGTAAGGTCAGGCTTTAGGTGGGCTGCATATCATTTGGATTTTTAATTCTTCCCTCATTGCACTCAGTCTCATCAGACTTCTTGGTAGCTCATTACAGATCCAGGGAGCATTCACGCTTTAGAATTTTACATGCTGTGCAAGACAGCCAAGTCACCTCCACCTGTCCTGTTTGTGAGAAAGTTAAGAATCCTGTTCCCTCTCTTGAGCAATCAATCTTGAAAATTGACTTCAGTCTGCTACAAGGCATATTCTGTAACTACAGAGTCACAGAAATTGTCCAAAGTGGTAGAAAGTGCCTGTTTTTTTTATTTTTTGAACTAAAAAATGCCTTTGAATTGGATTCTGAAGCTCTTTGAGTCCTGTTAGCAGAGTTTTATAAGCAAGCACAAAACTTTATTAATTACAAAGAAAACATTAAATAGCTGGAAGTTAGCCCATCATATGATACAGTG
>JAOXJM010000001.1:134269722-134280462 GCA_026413425.1 Tringa solitaria
TCCAATGAGAAAGAAAAAACTGAAAGTGTTTTATGGTGAGAGTTTCTTCAAACTGAAGGAAATTGAAAGGAAACCTCTGCAAAGGAAATAATTCCAAATGGATTAATAACATGTTTTTTTCCGTGTGTACAAATTGACTTATACTTTCATAGGAAAATGAGTACATAAAAGTATTGTCTCAGGCACACAACTTTTGCTAAATACATATCTTGGGCTGGACTGCTTGGCTTGTATTTCTCCTTGGATTAGTCTTTTTATTCATGTTCTCTCAAGTACATTAATCTCTGGCTACTGAGGCTTTCACAGTGTTTGCGTCATCTGAGCCAACTTGCCATAGGCCTTCAAACAGAAACACCACAGTCTTCGAGACAGAGTGTGAAACTGGCAGACAGGAAAGGAGGGCCATAATTTGTCCTTTCTTTACTTCTTAATACAACTCAGTCTCTTAGATTCCTTTTTATTTAGATATAGTAAAGGAGTGTCATTTATTTATTATGAGAAAATACTTTGGCACTGTAAGTTTGACAAGTAAAGATAGGAGTAATATTTTCATTACCCACCCTATTTAATTTATGCTTTTCTTTCTGTTTTCAATTTTTCCTTTGCTCTCTTTACACACAACTATTTCGAGCCTTTGGCTTTCCCTTGTTTTTTGAGAATTTATCTTCTGACAACAACATAAAACAGCTATGAAATATTCTCACAGCTATTCAAAAATCAACAGTTGCCACTTAAAGTGAGGAAATGACCTGAAGTGCTGAAGTTATTTATTTGTGCAAGTATGAGGTGCATTTCAGGTGTCATGAAGCACTCAGTGTTGACAACTGCTGACTGTTTAATGCAGAAGAACACACAATTCATACTATAAATATATCACGCAGAAGGCAGAAGAATCTAGGTACTCCAATCTACTCATAATCAATCTGCTAAACTACTGGGGCTTAGGTTGCCTGTCCAAGCTGAGAATGAATCTGGAGACTGAATTATCCTTTCCATTTATGAGCTGGTCTACCTAAACAATCTGCTATTAAAGCTGTTTAATACAGTGGAAGGAGCTGATTTAATTGACACAATGCTCCCCAGGACTGCTAGCTCAGCATAAACTTATTAAAATCATGTTTGACATTACATAAAGTAACTACTAGTAGAAAGGCTAACCGTGTTGTATTTTATTTGTGATTGATGGAAAAATTCACTTCATCATTGCGACCTCAAAATCTAGCCAGACTATGCAATAACAACTCACCTTATTTCAAAATAACATGTGATACTGTGTAACAGAGATAAACCTTTGATGGTCAGCTTTTCCAAATGAAAGATAAATGCCATGAAAAGAACAAGTTTCCATTAGCAGCATCTTAGTGTGTCTGATCTGTGAACTATAAATTGCAGTATCATTGATCTAGTGTCATTCTTTTCCACAATAAGTTAAATGTATTTATAAAGAGATGTTTGGGTTTTTTTATAAAAAAAATAGTGGATATGTGTATAAAAAAAACCTTCCAAAGTCTAAAAAGCAATGGAAAAGACAAAATAAGATAAAAACAGTTTTACTATATCCATAATTATTCTTTTTTAAGAAAAAAACCCCACAACTTTACTCTCAACTAATTAATGAATAGATCACCAGTTTCAGACAATCGATTTATTTGACTATATCCAGCTGCATTTCTTGTTTACAGAGATGGATGCTACATGGTGGAGTAAAGAATGACACCCAGTGGCCATATTGACTCAAGACCTGTTTGTGCTGTTATGGATTTTCTCAGAACAACTATTTCTATTGTTTAGGAGAGTTAACATTGCTATTGTTTTGTCTTGTTTGAGAGGCTTTTTTTGCGGTTTTGTTTTTGGTTTTTTTTTTCCCCCACTGTACTAACAACACACTAGCTGAGTTTAGTTTGGAGCCAAACGATGTAACAGGTTTGACAAATGGAGGTCCATCTCTCTAGTGAGAGTTCATCAATGACAAGAGTCACACATATAAATCTATACAAACTGTGTTTATTAAAGAAACTGACTGTGGAAAAATGTTGGAGCAGATGTACTAGACTGATATTACAAAGCCAGATAGTGGATATTCATGCTGTTTTCCACAGAAAAAAAAAAAAAAAAGCTGTTGGATTGTTGTGTGCCATTATATTAATTTCAGGGGAAAACAAAACAAACCAAACAAAAAACCCCCAAAACCAGCAAAAACCAAAACTAAAGTAAAAATCCCAATCCTCCTCCCCAAAAACTCCAAAAAAGAACAACACTGGAGCTTGTATTAAGGATAAAAAGGATTTTAATGAGTTATGGTTTATCAGGAGATATGGGATATCTGACTCCAACTGAGACAAAAGGAAAGCAGAGAGCAGCTGACTCTATTGAAACTGGTTAGAAGAATTGGGTCTGGAATATGTTATCTGGTTCTAACTTGTGTGATATGAAACTGCATATTTATTACTTCTGGCTTCTGTGGTCCATCAGTTGCGAATGATCTTTTGGGACAAAGTTAGTATTCATTTCTGTCATGAGCTGGACCCATGTCTGTTTACAGGCCTTCTCATTGATCTAGAAATAATGAAATAATTTTTTGAATAAAATTTATCTCATAAGATACTGATTTTCTGAATGACAAAATTGCAAATTGGCCTTTCTGCCCTTACTCCCCCCTCTGTCTGAAACCACCCTATAGGCATCCCAAGACATTGAATCAATAAGATAAATATGAAAATTCTTTTCTTTTCCACCTCAGTGCTCAAGAAAAGAAATGCTCCTAATGCTCCTAATGATAAATGTAAGCCAATATCATGATGCATAGGCCGTGGTAAAAAGACTTTAGTGAGAACTGAAGAACATCATGTGGAATTGTTGGTCAAAGGCTCAGCCAGGACGATGATGTCCTAACGTATTTTACAAGCGACAGCAAAACTTCATGCCTGAGAAGCACAGAGAAGATTGCAGTGGCTGTTCTAGATATGAAGGTAAAGATCTCCTCCAACAGGTAGTAGCTGGGAGAGCCACAACAGAAAATAGACCTGGTAATTCCTGAGAGGGAATGAGGAACTGTTGACAGGCAGAGCTTATTACTGACTCTGCCAGGAGTTAGTATCACTGCAAAGAGCTTGCTTGGTTTGTGCAACCAATCCCCAGTGCATAATGTCATTCTAAATGCAATAAAAGCAAATAAAAAAATAACTGTATGACCACCTGGAATAGGTATGAAGGGACCAATTATAGCTTGTGGGTGTTTGAAGTATAAATAATAAATTAATATTAGCCAGTAAAACTTTATAATATTTTATTGTAATACTTTTCCTCTCAACTACTTGTACCCGTATCTCAAAGTCTGTTTTCAGACTGACTCTATCTTACCCAATTAGTCTAGGTAATTTCAATATCATTCTCTGTTTTGGTAACTTCTGTTTCATGCAGCTTCTGTTGACTGACAAATTTTCTCAGAAACAGAACATCTAGAATGTCCTCCATCAAGTACCTTGCCCAGACACCAGTCTAAATAACTGTGATAGACTACTGTGATTTATTAAAAAATGCATCAGATTCCAAGATAACAAAAGCTATGTAATTGTTAATTACTGAAAATGGTGAAAGAGAAGAAAGACTGAGATTTCCAATTCATGCTGAGAAACTGTTCTAGTGAGATTATTCCTGTGTCCTTAAGAATATCTGTAAACTCATTACTAATGATGACTGCTGAAAAAGCTCTGGTGACATTTCTATTGAGAAATATGATCACAGAACCGTTCAAGCTGTGAAGGGACCTCAGAAGGTTTCTATTCCAACCCCCTGCTCTAAGCGAGGCCAGCTCTGGGGTCTGACCAGGCTGCTCAGGGCTTGTACAAGTTGGGGCTTGAAAGCCTCCAGGGGCAGAGATTGGTGCAGACTGTCAAGGCAACCTGCTCCACTGCCCCAGTGTCCTAATGGGGAAGTAGTTTCTCTTTTAACCCTGTCTGAAACTCTCTTACTTCAGTTTTTGCCTGCATTCCAAATAGTACCCCTTTCTAACAAAGGAATATCATGCTCCAACTCAAATCAGTGAAAATGTGATTGCTTCCCACAAGAATGCAATATTTCACTTTTGCTTATTTTTATTATTTTGATGGTCTCTTCCATAGTGAGACCAGGTCTCCATGGCCAGAGTCTTTCTCAGAGTGAAAATGAATCAGATGAGTCTATGAGTTCATATGCCATTCTCTTTGTTTATTCTACTTTCTTTACAGCCTACTTCTACAAATTAGACATGAAATACTCATGACAGTAAAGACTGGGGAATTCCAGATCTTCGGATTCATTAAACTGTATCTCCTGTGAGATACATTGGACAAGCTTTTCATTTAACTGGCAAGTGAAATCAAACTGTCAGTCCTGTTCAACAAGAACCAAATGAAGAACAGCAACAATGGCAACAACAAAAAGTAATCATAACGGCAACAGCAGCTGTCTCTTCACGGGGTTCTTGTGAGACACTGTACAGGGCTTTTCTGAAAAAAAAGGAAAGAACAAAAAAGAAAAACCAAACCTAAACCCAACACTAGAAACAAGTCATCTGTAAGAGAGCCTTTATTTTCCTCCCAAATTGCTTAAGGGATTTGTAAAATCTACTGCTGCTACAGCTGTCACCCACACTTACCTTTTCTCAGATAGGGAGCACAGCTGAGACCTTCATTTCTCTACTTGGCCCTTCCAGTCATGCCATGTGTTGCTTTAATAGTAGTAACACATTGACATGTCCTGGGAAAACACTCTGCAACTGGACAGGGTGATTTTCACTCTCAGAGTAGCGAAAGCCTCATCTCTCACAGGGATGGCCTTTTTTAACAGATTATTATTTACTTTTTGAAGAATAGCCCACAATTACAATAAAAGCTATAGCTCATTGATTTCACAGGAATGCATATGTACATATGAGTGCACATTTATATTACTTTTAATGCACATTCAATATTCTCATAGGGTTTTTTATCCATTTGAAGGAGCAGAAATGCCATCACTGCATTTTCCCTTCTCTTTTTTCTTTTGATTCCCTTTTCTCATTGTCCAAAAAAACCCCAGAACCTCTTATGGCCACCATTCTCGTCAGCACAAGGGACAAATCTGATGTTGAAAAGAAAATAAGGTGTTTCTTCATTGGGATATTGTGAGGGAAAACCAAAAAGGCAGAGGGTTTCAAGTAAGTCGCACAGGCTCCTATGCAAAGGTTAATGTACTGTACTCAGGGAGTTTAATAAAAACACAAAGAAGGCATGAAGGCAGCCTGAACAGAACTGTGTGTCTATCACTACTCCCAGCTGGATCCTCCAACCAAACTAAATTTGGGAAGTACATGTTTTGGCTTCACCAGCGAGTCATATGATAACAATTATTTTCTTATTGCTCAAACTTTGGAGGCTGCAAAGACAAAATGATAAACAAGAGATAATAATTTTTAATTTGTTTCCCATGAAAGAATGTCACATCTTTTGATACAATGCCTTCTCAGAAATATGATCTTGATATTATCAAACTTTGGAAAATGCAGGAATAATTAAGATATGGATTCTTAAGCTATTTATAGTATTACCTTTTATTATTCCTTTTTTTTTCACTTATATTAAAAGCACTTCTACAACCTGGCTCTAACAACAATTTTTAGATTGTTGACCCTGCTCTATGACATCTGTCTCCACAGCCTTATGACGTGTCACTCCCTCTTCTCCTTTTAAATGAGAAAATTATAAGATTTTTTTTCTTCCAATAATTTAATGTTTCCTTCTGTCAAGTTTTACACTACAAAAGACCTAAAATATAAGGTCAGTTTATAGCAGCTGGGTCTGAAATCCATATTGAATTTTAATGTCTTTTTAACTGCTAATTCTTGAACTATGATTCTAAAAGACATATTAAATCTATTTCTCAAATTAATTAATTAATTTAATTTCCAGAGAGTTTTGGATGCCCAGCAGAAGAGTATGAAGTTTCTCAAGACTTCAACCATTGTGGAAAATCATCTCTTTTAAAACAAATACGTGTATAAGTTTTCAGGGCAAAGTGTGTACACAACTGTGATGATTGCACTCACACGCATACATACATTCACACTTACAAGCTAGATATTTTCTCAGTCCCTCCTCAGTCCCCCTTTGCTCAGTTTTAGATATTCCCAGTAGCAATAACGGAGTAGAAATTATGCGATACTTCATCTAAGAGAAATAAGGTCCAGTTTTCAGTCCTTGCTCCATGACTTGAAATTCTTAAGCACTAAATGGGCACTAACACTCACTTCTCTCAAGCCCAGCAAATACCTTAACTTCTACATGCCAGTGTCTCTGCAGATCAGGAGACACATGAGAGCTCTGAATTTAAAGCCCTCTCAGAGACAGTGACAAACAGAACACAGGTCTCATGTACTTCAACCACAGGAAGTAAAGACAGGGATATTTTGTCAAATTCTGATGCATCCACACTAAGTCTAAGATCAAACCTGCAGCTGTGAATACTGACCTGGAGAAAGACATTTCCACCTTTCCCACAGCCAGGAGTCTACACAAAAGAATTTGGGTAACCTGTGCATACCCAAGTGCCACTGGATAATTGTCAAAGGACCTCATATGCACTCTGTTGTCCTTAGCCACTCTAATACTTCACCTCAAGAAGACTCACCTGTAAAAACACCTTCTCTACAAGTGTTCAGAAAAAGCCCCTGTAGCTCTGGGAATCCTGCTTTATTAGGCGACTGCTGCTTTCTTACACGTACTGATGCTGAAATCCTTGAAGCATAACTCTTAATTGCGGATCCTGATGTCACTCCCTGAAAGGGACTTTAGTCAGCCACTGATCCTCACCATTTGTTTCTAGGTATTTTTAAGCAACGCTCTGCACAACAATCTGTCTCCCATGGATTCCAGTTTTGGTCCTTATTCTCTCCATTTATTGTAGCCTGTTTATCCACCTCAAGCTAGGCAGTAAGTCATTTAAAAGTTAATCAGTGCAGTGCTCAGCATTTCAATAGCTGTCTCCTTTTATGTGTCTAGACATTAGTTGAGGAAACCAATTCAAAGAAATGAGCTATAGCTGCTGTCTGAAAGCTCATACCTCATCCCTTCTGAATTTCAGAAAGTGTTCATCAGGAGGCTTCTGTTCCAGACCTTGAGTTTATTCTGAATAAAATGCAAAACCAAAGGAGATAATTTTCCATGCAGTTCACAGCAATGCCAGTCTCAGTAAGAGAGTTGAATTTGTAAATTTTCCATCACCCACAATATGAACTGATTATATATTATTTTTTCCCATTTAGGATCAAAATGAGAACTGTTGTACGTAGACCCTTACCGTTAGATTACTTATTAAACCGGAACTCTAAGCATTCCCCTAATCCTAATCAAGATGCAGATGTGAGCATCATCTGACTGATTTTCAAACAAGAACAAATGTTTCTATGGCTAACAAGGAACATTAAAGAGTAAATAAGCTCTAGAATTTTAGACCCACAAGCACATGAAATGTATTAAAAAAACCAGGCATATAAAAAGCAAACAGTGGTCTGTTTGCCATGTCCAGGATAAGCAAATAAATCCAGTTCACATCTTTGGCAGTTACATAAGATATAAAGAGAAATTATAGACCATTTGGTTTTCTCCAAAGTAGAAAAATGATATTCATGATGCACCTCACCTTTGTATTTCCTAAGTATTTATTAGTTTTTGCTTGTTCCTTCATGTGTTTTTGTTTCTGTAGCTCTTGCATAATTGGTGTGATTGCTGCGTAACATTCATTTATAACTATTTCCAGGAAAAGTAAGCCCTGGATTTAATCTTCTAAATAAATGTTTTATTAACCAAGGTGATTATATCAGAAAGTGTTAAATTCTCTGAAGAAGTAAAAGTCTCATTTCTTTAACCTCTCTTTTTTTTTCTTTCTTTCTTTCTCTTTCTTTCTTCTTCTTCTTTTTTTTTTTTTTTAATGAACATGAATTAGTGCTGCAGCAGGGTGGAAAGAATGCAGTCTGGTGTGCAAAAGCTCTCTATTGAAAAAAAAACAACCCGACAAAAGGCCTCCAACTCCTCAGAACACAAGAGACTAGTATACATAAATTCTATGAAAGCATAAAACAAAACAACCAAAGTACTTTAAGTACTAGTTTTGTAGAAGCCCGTAAGGTTTCTTTCTTTTTTATTTCATTACTCTTACTAATGGAAAAATAACCAAAAATATAATATTAAGTACTTAATTGTCAGTTCCTTAGTTAAGGGAATATTAGCAAGTCAGTGTTAGTGCACTGTTACAGTTTTACTGGTTTAGTCAAGAGACCAAAACAGCAAACTCCAACATTTTTACTGTACTTAATTTAACTGAGCAATACAGGCCATGTCTGTTTTTTTGGCTACATCTCATTCTGAGAAAGAATGCTGCTTCTTAGTGTCCCTGATGATATTAAACAATAGCCTGAGCTTCTTCCATTCTCAGAAAGCCAGTTTCCCTTCAATATATTCTATCACTTACAAGAAATACATGCAAGTTATACAGAAAATACCATTTACAATTACTGTTTCACCATTTTTATTAAATATTTATTTGGTTAAACATTTATTTTTGTTTTCATTTTGCTATTCTCTGGATGTGATTTTCCTACAATAGAAAAAAAAAAAGAGAGAGAAAAAGAATGTGACACTTGGTTATTTGGCTAGCTTTCATTTTTCAAACTCTGAAGCAGGAAATGTTCAAAGATTTTCCATGGGAACTTTTCCATTTTGTAAATACTGCTTTCATGGAATAAAAGTAGTTCATTTGGGATATATTAACTAGAATACGTTCTTACTGAAACACTGAACCATATTAGTTTGTTACAGTGTACTCCAAATCAAAATTGATGATAATTCTTTCAACAATTTCCATGGGGATTTTTGTCTGTCAAAATGTGTTCTTCATAAAATCTGGAATGTTTCACATGTAAATATAAATTTTGATTAAAACAATTAACAGAAAAAAGGAGTAAAACATTAAGTAAAATGCCCAACTTGTCAGAATGGACATTCTGCTAAAATTCTTCAGGAAAACTTTCAAAAGGTTCCCTTTATTCTTCTACAACACAAAAAACCACTTTCTTTTTAATATTGAAGATCTCTGGCTAGCTTAAGTGCAAACACTTTCTTAAAAAAACCCAAAGAAATAAACAAACATTCTTCATTACAAATATTACAGTAAAGTTTGAAATACTGTCAAAGAATGAGAGTTCCAGTCCTTTTAATATTTTTTACTATTCCCACATAACTCTAAATCTGGGTAAAGTTTTAGTTTCAGACTTTAATTTTGTACTTATTTTATTACTTTGTCTTATTTTCTCTAAATTATTTCTAATCACTTTTTCTTTCCGGAGTGACGTCATCTCAATTTATTGTCATTAGGAAATAAGACATTCAAACAAAAACCCATGTCAAAACAAATTGCATGGTACCTGCATAAGTCTTGCCTGTAAAGCATTTATCTTTACGTTTAGTGGACAAAGTGAAAGACTGGCAAACAAGAACATTTAATCTTGATTTATCTGAAGGAACATGAAGCATAACAATTCTGTCTGCCTTTCCAATGTACCTCAAGCAAGACCTGGAAGGACCACCTGAGAAGATGACATGAGAACAAAAATTGCTTAGTGAATTTAGTAATTAGCTTTTCTTTGATGTGAAATTGCTAATTTCAT
Source organism: Tringa solitaria (assembly GCA_026413425.1). Lineage (NCBI taxonomy): Eukaryota > Metazoa > Chordata > Aves > Charadriiformes > Scolopacidae > Tringa > Tringa solitaria. The sequence continues at coordinate 134,279,402 of JAOXJM010000001.1, forward strand.
TTAGAGGAACAATTACTGGCTTCTACAGTGGTGGTTTTAGCACATAAACTATGTCTTCTAGGGAACTAGCTGAGCCCAAGGAGCCATTTTTCCAAGGTATGATACAGGAATTACGTATAGTCAAACCTACTTCATTCCTAACTTAAAATGGATAACAGAGTGAGCAGAAGAGAAGCTCTTTGATAAGTCAAGTTGTTTATCTTATCTTGGTGTAAGTGTAAACATTGGTACAAGGTGGGCAATAGAGCAGCAAGACAAAGAAAAGCCGCACTGTGCAGAGTTCATCAGAAGAGCTAGTGATAACCTAAGAACAATATGCCACTAACTCATAGAGGCTACATGAAGGCAGCTCTACATTTGGCACTCCATTCTGTCATGTAAAATAAATAATCTCCCACCTTCATAAAAAAAAAATTAAAATCATTAACAATTTCAGGCTGAATTGTCAGCTCTGGATCTTGGGGAAATGACATGGACCGTTCAGGAGATTTTCCAGGCAGATATAGCAAATTGTAATTTTCATTATTCTACTTCCAGGCTGAAATCCTGGTAGCACTGAAGCCAGCCACAATTTTGGCATTTTCTTCCTTAGGGTGAGATCTCGCCCATTGCGAAAAAATACTTCTTACTACAGTTTCCTTAGTTTTATTTCTCATTTAATTTCCTGTGCTTGTATTTCTACAGAAAAAATGTAAAATTCAGACCATGAAATCTGTTCCTATTTACACCAGATAGAAGGTGAGAGACAGAGGGATGCTGGGTCTTGCAGTTACAATAGCTTGAATTTTAAACCAAACAGAGTTGTAGAGAAGTAAAAGGATCTCCCATGTGTTGGAAATGCTACCATTTCACATCTTATTTATCTATACCCATTTATACAAAGAATTAAGAAATCTTTGCCAACTTGTAGATGAACTGAAAAGACTAAGAGAAACAATTTAATTTACAACTTTTTCCTAAATTCATTTTCTGCCAAATGTTTTTACAAGCTGGTGCCTAACTCAAATTGTGAAAAGGCCACTTAGCAATGGGAAAAATGAAGTTCCTTCTTGGAAAATTCT
>JAOXJM010000001.1:134291896-134304965 GCA_026413425.1 Tringa solitaria
AGGTGAGGCTTGATGAGGCCCTGGGCAACCTGGTCTAGTTGGGGGTGTCCCTGCCAACTGCAAGGAGGTCGGACTAGATGACATTTGAAGGTCCCTTCTGGCCCAGATGATTCTATGATTCTATGACTTGACTGGTTGGAAAATTATATGCAAAAGTACATCAAAGCAGCAATTTTGGAACTCCCAGACCCAATCAGCACAAAAACCAAATATATATTTAAAAAGCATATAACCTTAAAAAAACAAAACCAAAACCAAACCCCCCCAAAACCCAACATATTTATTACAAAAAATGCTTATTTTATTCTTTATTTTGTTTTAACTTGTGCTGGAATCACAAATAAGCCCTTTTTTTTTCCAGTATGAATGGAAAAGATGGGAGACCTGATGATTTGGCTGTTAGACCTCTAGACCTATAATCCTACCAAAATGGGTGCAAATCTGTTGGATAAGGGGTAAGTAGGACTGCTTATCACCTAGAAACCCTGGAACGATTGCTACTATATATGCACAGAAAAGCTAAATTGTGTGTCACTATGAATATGCTTATTTTATAACCTGTGCAATGTTAGGTCAATCTTTATGTGTGTAGTAATGTGTTGGGACTTACCTTTATCTGAGCAGTCAACATGCTTTACTGAGCATGGCTTTCTAAGAATTATCAGTTTCATAACTTTAGAGGTAAAGCAAGGCATGACAAAAAAATCCCTATTACTTTTAGAGCTGTTGGATTAATCAAAAATGACTTTTAAAAAGGAAAGTGAGAGAACTCCAACCAATGACATTCAGACCCGGACATAAGCCACTCTGAAGGACAAGTTTTGGTTTAACTCATCTGGCGCAGGAGTTGTTCCTGCTTTGCTTTTGAATCCTGTGAAAAGACATGGCTTTCTTTAAATTCCCAGAAGTGGAGTCAGTCACAGTGGTCACATGGAGGGTTCACAAAATGACTTATCAAATTATAGCATCATAAGAGTTAATTCTCAGAAATGACCTGTAGTTCCAGCTACTCTTCAGTTATTCTGTTTTCAGAAAGTTACTGATTACCTCACTTAGGACATTGACTGCTTTTAAGATAGGCACACCTAAAAAATGCCAAATCACTAGTTGCTAGAAAAACACAACTCAGATATCCAATAAGAAAAGGGATAGGGATGAAAATCCAAAGCAGCCAAATAAATTTTCCAATATCAATGATAAAGAAGGCTTAAAATAATAAGGAGTATTTTAGAAGTTCTGTGTGGTGCAATACCTCATTTACAGTGGAGACTGATGAAAGTATAGCATAGAAGAAGAAATTAAACTACTATAAAAATTACAAATAACTAACTTTCTGAATGGTGTTCCATTAAGATTGTCTCATACAATAATAGTAAGATACAGTGCATTTTGTTTTACTTTTATGAACTGTATTATTTCAGAATTACATGGTCAATTGAAGAACTAAAAAAGAGGTAATTCCTCATTCTTTTTGACAGAAAAAGACATAAAATTGAAAGCACACTTCTTGGTTAATGTAAGGAGGAAACTGTAGTTCAGGATGTCCGCTAAGTCTTTTTTTTTTTTTTTTTTTTTTAAATTAAGTCTTTAGCTGCTATTTACATTTAATAAAAACTACATAATTTCTCCACAACCTAATGTGATAGCAGTTTCTTTCTACCTCAGCATATAAGAGTTAATTTATTACTTGTATAGCATAGGGACACCCACTAGATCAGATTTACACAAGGTAGTGCCACACAGTGCTTTGCTTGTTCCTCCTGTGAGGCTAAATATTGCAGGCATCTCAGTTTTGTTCCATTCCTGGTCTCTCTATAAAATAATTTGGCAGTCATGAAAGATTTTGCCAAATTAAATATTTTATTTTGCTATTAGCAATGCTTTTTTTTTTTTTAATAAGTCTACAAGCATCAGTATCCTTGAAACCTAGAGTAGGCTCTGACTGGTGGTGCCCGGTACTTTAATACAGATTTAAATCTTTCAGCCCATCAATCACACATTGTTCCCAGCCCTGAAAAAAAAGAAAAGGAAAAATGAATGATGGTGTAAATCCCAATAAATTTCACCACTAAGAGATTTTACCACTTTCACTTTAAAAGCTCTGGTACTTTTAAGGAAAAATTGCAAAGAATAAAGATGTTAATCTCCAGCAGTGTTAAAAGTGAAGTGCAGTTGTGCACCAAATTATCCTGGTCAGAGTGATTGACCTTGGGACTGTAATGAGAACTTGAGTGACAGGTTGGACACAGTAGTCTGGGTCTCGCCCTAAACCTGAAACCCTTTCAAAATTCCTCTTCCTGCTCTTTTGGTACAGGACTGTTTATTTCCTCCTGCTGATATGTTCAAAACCTTCACATGCCTCAAAGGTAAATATAGCCTTGGGGGGCCTCTAATAAGATTAGGAACAAACTAAATGCTTAAATTACCATTTTGTTGAGAATTTTAAACTCATGCTTGCAATTTGCAAGTTGCAACCCCCCATCTAAGCCTTATGGCAGGGACTAATATGATCTATTGATTTTTATGAAGATTCAGTGATCCTAAAGAATGTGATTTCACTCCTGGATGATGATAGGATACAGACAATACTAAAAAATAAACCCAAAAGAATGAAGAATTAATGAAATTAATAAGTTCCATCCCTGTTCACTACTCTCTGACATCCAAAGAGACAGGGGATTTCTGTGTGTTAGAGTGCAACAGTCAAAATAGAGGTACCAGAAACAAAGTTAAGGTAGAGGTATAGAACTGCCTTAAAAATTGAGTAACCAGTACCAGGGGAAAAGTACAGACCACACCTTCAGTTCCTAATCACGGCTGCTAAGTGCCAGGTGTAAGTTATTGCTTCTTAAAATATGCATTATATGATTTTTTATTTGCTTATGAGTCATTATATAATAGCAGAAAAGCTGTACAAGATTGCCACAAGATTGATCATGCACAGCTACGTTGGACTTGATAAGATGGAGCTGATCTCTAAAGGGAGTATCCTCAGTGTCAGATAGAATTTACACAGCATTTAAACTCACTGCCTCAAAAAAAAAATTTTAAAAATCTAAACATTAATTGAAGAATTCACACCTATTAATTTCCACTTAGGTTTTGTTCTCTCTACCACACAGCTGAGAAAATGGGCAGTCAGATACATCAATGTACTTTCCACCCTTGTTTTGCATACTCGTGTAGAAACAAACAGCACTTTATACATTTTTAATGATTTAGGATTTGATTCATCAATATATCCCTGTCATATGTTGGTAGAGTTTAACTGAAGTTGGTGGAGCTTTTTTGACAAAAATATTGATCAGTACAGTAATGAAAAAAGCTTTTAAAGTATTGTTTTCAAAAAGCACTCAGGGAAAACTATTGCAAACACTGTAGCCGTCAACCAAGTCAACCATCTCACGTATTGCATTTAAATACATTTCAAGAGCCTTAGTGAAGTTCTGTGGATCTGGGTTGTTATCATCATCATAATTTTCAACTTTGCACCATACCATCAGTAAAACAACATGTAAGAGTCTCCCACCATATTCCATAAATATCCCGAAGCACATTTAAAAGTCCCTTGTGAAATGTACTTTTTGTTGGATAGTGTCTATGTCAAGAGAGCTCAAGCTTGGTGAAGCATGAGGATGTATGTGCATGTATCATCTAGAAAGACTTCTTGGCACTGCAGAAGTCCCTGAAGGAAAAAGCTTAGGATATAAGGAAATGTAAAGGCTGAGGTAGATAAATCCTGTATGAATTTCCTGGTAGCCCTTGAGTACTGATGAATGTTAGTGCAATGAGCATTCAATAATTATCTGATTAGTATGAAGTTCCATCAAAAGACATGCATCTACTAATGTTGATAATGTTAAATACATGCACAAATGTTTGCAGGGTCAGAACTATATCAAACCATGTAGACTCTATTGGAAAACAGAAATCAGTTTTGCAGAATTGAATTAGACTGTGATTTCAGTTGGTCTCATCAATCTAGCCACTTCAGTTGAAATCTCAGCGCTTAAACTGCCTGTTAAGTGTGCAGCCACAGCACAATGTGCTGCACTGAAAATGCCTGAAATACAACCGACTCAAGGCCAAAAGCTGCCACTCTGTGAGCTGCCTCTCATTTTATTATGGAAAAAGTAAATTACATCCTAAAGTTCTGTATATAGCGAAAATATGACTGAAAGTAAAGAAAAACAGTGTAATATATTTCTGCTGCTATACTGTAGGATCATCCACCTATGTTTCTCTTCATATCGTGAGATGAAACAAGAAGGCTCCAGCACCAGTAGCTCTAGCTCAAATTCCACATCTGGAACTGTTTAGTAATGTATATGTAAAAATTATCTTGATAGACAACACAATATAATCCCACTCGGACAGCATTACACTCCTAAGTAATGTTGTTGGCTCAACACAATAATTCTAGCACTATCGTTAGATATAGATTTTCTAATGTTATATTTGCCACATCTCTTAGTTAAGTTAAGGTTTTAGTGAAAGACTGGAGGCATTGATCACATAGGACACACGTAACATAGAAAGTGTATCTTTCCATAGATTAGTTTCTCCTGCTGGTTTATGAATAACTGATGTCCCAGAATAACAGAAAAATCCAAGCAGCTGTAGCAATTAGACATGACAAGACATTTTCCACATACTGTTTTGTCTAATGAACTGTCAGTGAGTGCAATTTTCCTGACTTTTAATTATTGCACCACCCACAGTTAGGACAAGTTCACCTGCCTCTTCTGTCTGAGACTTAATTCATCTTCTTCAATGCATCCTTATTAAAAATGATGGGTCTTTTTGGACTTTTGCTAAACAGTGTAATATAATGAACAGCAAAGTTATGGCATGCAGTATCTTTTGGAGCAGCCATTCTTTTTCACTTAGAAAAAACATCTTTTTTCCTTCCTGATGGATCCAATTCTCTGCTTTTTCAAATCAATGAGAGTTTGCTCATCAAAAGTTAAGTTCAGGTTTATTTGACAAATGTTAACTACATTTTATAAGTGGTAACTACAGTGTTCCAAGAGATATGAGACCAAAAAAAATTAATTCCAAAATAAAATTTTCTTAGTACAAAATAAAAGAGTTCTCTGCTGGTCTCCCTTAGCATATACTTCAGTTTTAGGATTAAATCCAAAGCAGGATCAGTGCAAACCTTAACATTTAAATAACCTGTAGATGCTTACTGATAGACACGGGTCAAACGGAGTTTGGGGAAAACTTACAAAGCTCAACTTCCCACTCTCACAGGCAAGGCTGACTATCTCCAGGATGGAAAGGCGAGTGATTCTGAGACAAACTGAAGTGAAATTATAATTATAAACAGGAAGAGGAAAAGAGAATGAAGTCCTCCCTGCAAGAGTATTTCAGGCCCATGGAACCCCTTCCAGAAATTCGTTACAAAGAAACACCTGCATTGCCTCAAACAAAAATGCCAAATGATGACAGATATGAATATGCATGTGCTTTTGAATGAGTGGTATGCACATTTGTGGTTGGTCACCGAGGGGAGGATGGTAAACAAAACCATGATACCGGGAGTCAAGAGGAGACCAGGAATTCCCATAGATAATGCTGAAGGAAATCAGGCTATAGCCTGAGGAGTTGTTCTGGCAGCTGCCTTAACCAACCCCTTAAGCTTTATGAACCAGTGAAAACATTGATCTGTTATTTTAGGACTCTACTAAGCAATGCTTGCTAAGGAAGTCTGGCATAAGGAAAGAAAAACGTACTTGGTGAGCAGGAAGGTTTTATGTTTGAAAATTATTAGTAGAAAATTACTATTTCCTGGAGGAAAATAAGACCTTCCGAAAAGCAGTGCTTAAGCATGCATAGTTTTGCATCTTCTGTGAGATGACAATTTTATGTATATTGTATAAAATTTAGAAAGGAGATCCCATCTGATATAAATTAACAGAACTGCTCATAACCTACCTTGTGTTCAAAGTGTAACTATGTATTTCTACAGATAGGGACCTTCCAAAGTTCCAGCAAAGCAAACACTAACCCATATCTTCTTGAAAAAGAAGGGGGAGTTTCCTGCATTGCCTTCCTATCATTTGAGATCATTAGTGTGATTATCTACTGGGGTGGAAAATCTAATGTAAATAGTGTTTTCAAAGGGGTATTAATCCTTTGACATCATATTTTATGAATCCAGAGAGGTTTTAAACAATAATATAGAAAACTTATTGTTCCTTATTTCCATTTGGAAAAAAAATATATGTTAAATTCTCAGTAAAATGAAAAGCAGAATACTTGAGTGCCTAAATATGTTTCTTGCTCAAATGACACGTTAGTAAAAGATGTAATGGGATTAAAAGGTCTAAAATTATGTGCACTGCTTGAGTGATCTTGAGTCTTTATTACATATCATATACTGAAACATGAAAACATTTGTTATAAGTTGTTTATTATAAACCACATAGACAGTCTTGATCAGCAAAATTTTTTATAACTGACAAAAAAAATGAATTCTGCAAACTATGTGACAAACTGGGCTGCTAGCAACAGTAAATCTAGGTTAATTCCTCTGTGAAAACTCTGAAGACTACATTATGTTTTGAGTGTTGCTCTGTAATTGAACAGGTTTGGTGCTGACATTCCATTGTGAATACAAAGAAAAGTGTCCTAAAAATAATACTAATTTATGAAGGTATTAATTCAATTTTCACAGCAATACCCATATAAACACAAAAATTCATATTTCTTTACTTCTGGTGAAAGAGTAGATTATATAATTTACAGTGTGTGTGTGTGTGGGGGGGGGGGGTTGGAAATTCATTATGATACTAAATTTAACCTTTTTGTATACCAAAGAATTGAGCAAATTTTTACCTTGAACGGCTAGAAAGAATATCCAAAGAAAATCTTGCATATCTTTAAGCAGAAAGTGGTTATTATGTCTTTGCTCACTTTTTACCCCTCTGACTGTGCCGTTCTTTGAGAAATTAAAGCTACGCTTTCAGGATAAAGCAAACAAACAAATAGTTTGGCTGGTTGGTTGTTTAACATGGAAAGAAGACAAAGAAAAATAACAGATCTATAGCTTTTCCAGGACCATATTTAAAGAGGACTAGGAATCATTTTACAAAGACAAAAGAATGCTGCGTTTTAGATTGATGGAACAGTTTTACTGTTTTTCTTTATTAAAATTCTGAGGGCTTTTTTCTTCATTCTGAGGTGAACACTTTTTTCTTGAATAGCAAGAACCTTAGATTTGTGCCAAAGTGATCTTGAGAGATGGTATTTTATTTTTTTACTGAATTCCATCATTTTTCATATCTCTAATTAAATTTTAAAAGCAGAATGCACATTTGATATGCAGCACTGTTGCTAGTAAAAACAAAACAAGCCCTGAAAATACACTTGGCTTAATAACTCATAAATCTTGAAGGACTTGGATGTTGTGATTTATTTTACTGTATCTTTATTTTCCATGTATTTGGTGTTACCTACAGATATCACAATTTTTCTCCCAATATTAAAAGAAATGCAGGGAGGAGGGGGACAATAGCAAGGGAAAGGCTTTCTTTCTTTCTGTTTTAGAAATATAACTTTCGAACCCTGCATTAAAAATTACATATTAATAGTACTTTCTTTTATATTGTTTTGTTATAGCTCATTACTCACCTGTATCTCCTTATGGGCACTTACCACAATAAAAACACTGTTTCCATACTTAGTATTTTGCGTACTGATCAAATTTTGCATACCTAATTAATGATATACAGATGAGGACTGCTGTAATAATGTTATTACACATCAGTGTTTGCTACTAGAATATAAAGCTGCTTTTCACATGAAATACAAGGGATATCTTGTTTGTATTTTCCCTCAAAAATATCAGTGCAAATATGTGCTGTTTTGCCATCAAAGAAAGCCATTTAATGGTTTTCACAGCACAACAGCAAAGGCCACAAGGTATTAAATGTGTACTGCTGGATCTGTTACATCATTAAGTTACTTTGATGCCTAGTCTGCCTAATTCTCTCACCTCTGTTTCTCTCTTTAAGATGCTAACTCAATTCCTGCCACTAAATCTTTTGTCAATGAGGTGAGAAGTCCATTGAGCACAGATTCAAGAAACAGCAATAATCTTTAGTGAGAGTGTCAGAAATTCACATAGGACCAACAGATGTGGTGGTATTAGAACAGACCCTTACTCTTGTGCAGGTGGAGATCAGGTAAGAGACCTGCATTATCTAACATGGCTTTGATACATATGGTAAGAGTATCAGATTCCAGCCACCTAGGAGCAAAGCCTGTGAGACACAATTTGCTGTGTTGACACCTGAGACTGGATGGAGAAGCCAAGAGATTCTATATTTGGTCCTTGGGGAAAAAAAAAACAAATCCAGCAAACCAACTCCAACAGCATTGGACTTCTCTACATATTTTTTTTAACTGTCTTTGACAGTTTTCATGTAAAATTATTTCATATACATGCACTTTCAAAGCCATTTTGTACAGACTTTATAAGAACAGTGCACACAATATTTGGTAGATTTAATGATTTATTGTTTACAGACTGTACAAACTGTATAATCACGTAGCATGCAAGTATAGAATTTTGTTTTATGGATAAATCAGTCTAAAACTAATTTATTTCATACAGATTTTAGAGATTAAGATTGCTGAAGAAGTTTGGGACAAAAGTGTCTGTTTAGAAAAGTCAAGTGATTTCAAATTATATTTTAAATTATATTTGAAATTTGAAGCAGCATTCAAAATCAGATTTAACTAATCTTTAAGAGAGGGTGGTTCAAAGTTTAGAGTAGAAGGAATCAGAGCTGCAGTTAGAGGATGGGGCAACAACGAATTCTCTCATAGCAAGAATTTAGGTCTGGATTTCTGCCATCTCCTTCTCTGATTGATGTTTTTCATGTGATTTCAGCCTTGGGTGAAACATCAAACCAATAAAAAAAACCCTAGATCCTCTAGGAGTAGGTTAAAATCAGGAATTTTGTTTGATGTAGACTAAAAGTTAAGACTATTGGCAATGGAATCTGCAGATTATTAGGGAATATCCAAATTCCCTTTGTTCTAACTACATGAAGGAACCACTTTCTTGACTATAGGACTCTTGAGAATATTGTCCTCCAGTGTTGTGCTCCTGGCTTGGGAAACCAAATATATTGCTCAATGGCATGTGTGATGCCTAGTGGGTGAAAAAAAACTCATTCAGTTACAAATGACTGAGAATGGATGGTTGTTTTCCATTTACTTATTCTAAACACATTTAAATTATATTATTTCAAACTATGCTTTTCTATAAGGCAATGGGAAGATGCAGATAAAATCTACAATAACCTTGTTCCTATACAAGTTCTCCTTAAAATGCCACATGAAATCATAAACATACAGTTGAAATTGAAAATATTTTTGTAATCTTTGTATGGAAAGCCAAGGTCACATCAAGGTGGAAAACAACATAGAAATTTAGATGGAAATATTTTAAGAGTTTAAATTAACATTATAGCCAAGAACAAAAATAGATTTAGGCTCCTTCATGCATGGAATCTGTATTTCAATCTTAGGTAGCGTTTTTTACCAGAAGTGCCCTGGAGAAATTCTGTGGAAACATCAAGAAGTAGGTAGAATTTCCATGGCCCTTTAGTAATGAAGGAAAGCCTTTGTTTTTCAGGTCTTTCTCTAGGTGATCATTTCTCAAATGGTTGGGGTGTGATGCTGCCCTTTATGTTTACACTTAAGTCCATGGACACATGGTTCTAATGAATTTTAATGAATCCTTAGGAATTTTTTAACATTATTCAGTAGTTTGCAGTGGTAGAACATGTTGTGTGTTAATAATATGCATTTTTCCATTTCCAAGCCAGCTATTGAACAGCTTGTGCTTAAAAGAATGTTTTAGAGAATGGGAAAAATGTACACTAATTGCTCTGGAAATAATAATTAAAAGCTATAATGGCAATGAATTTGAGTAAAAGGCAACTATTTACTGTAGCAGAGCCTGAATCCAACAGCCCATTGGTAGTGAATTTCAAAGTAATTTGTACATGATTGAGTATATGGTGGGTCAGACTTTACTTTGGTTGCAGTCTAAAAAGGAGGGATAAGGAAGAGTGACATGTTGCTACAGAAGTGATGAGACTTATTCTTGTTCACTAGAACACAAATCCTTCTCAATTTAAAAGGAGACAAATTCCATTGAAGTTTTACTGAATCCATCTAGCCATCATCACTGACTGACTTTTGGCACTGAGCGAAGCAATCAGAAGTCACCTGGAGGAAGTCAGGCCCCATATCCAGTCACAGGTGGTGTAAGATGTTGAGTCAACTTTGGGGTGCTGAATGCCATTCAAGTTATGACATTCTCTCTCCTTTGGCCCCAGACGACAATGTTGATTAGGACAGTTGCAACTAGATCAGCTAGTCTCCAGTTTTAGACAGGTGTCTCTTGTGATACCAGTCTCTCTTTGGACACCGCAGATGGGCCACCCACATGTTTTTCTCCAAGCAGGTCCAATTCCATTATCTGACATGAATTAGTGAAGGCTTCTTCCTACCTCTGTTCTGCAGCTTATATAAGAAAGATAATAGAGTTAGGGATTATCTAGGTTTTGTTCTTTTACCATGAATGAACTAAAAATAACTCAATGTGATGTTACATAACTATTACTTTCTTCCATTTTTTCTGCATGCAGGAGACTGGTATGCGAAGGACTTTTTGCTGACATTCAATGACAATTATGTACTGGATCACTAGGGAGAGCCCTGTCAGCTGTGGATAAGCCACCTCCCATGTGCTCTGGATAACTGAGAGCCTCCAGGAGTGTGGCTGCTCCATGATGGGAGTGAGCCAGAAGCTACAACTATGCAACCAGCAGCAGGGCAGAGACCTTAACAAGAAAGGCTAAAGTCTGGTGGCACCTGAGCATGGCAAGGAGGGTAGGGCTTCTGACAATAACAGATTGTGCCAGCATTTCAGGGGCCTCCAGAAAAATTCAGAATGGCAAGTCAGGTTCAATGTCCATCCAAGAAGCCCAGCCAACAAGTCAGGAACAGTAAAGGGCAGACATCAGTCTAGAGGCAGCAGCAGAACAGCCCAAGCAGGGAACGGTGGCCCAGCCTGAGCTGAAATAGGGCTCCTGGGCCACAGGCAAAGGAATGGTGGAGGTCCTTGGTCAAGCCAGCCAGGGTCATCAGGACTTTCTTACTGCAGTGAGTAGTAGTCCATCCTTAGTGTCTCTTCACCCTCCACCTCGTGCCTTTTAACTCAAGCATTGCTTAGAGTGAAAAGAGAAATGTAGCAGGTATAAATCAGTTGGTCTGTAGTGTAGAGAGCCAAGGGCCATTATCATGATCTATTATTTCTACTACTGGAGCGGTTACTGACCAAGGCTCCGTTGTTCTTGACACTATAGACTAGAGCTCATCCACACTAGGGTCACAGTTCAGCTTCATAAGGAAGGTAAGGAAACAAGGGAATAAAGGGGGAGAAAGATGGGAGAAACACATATAATTCTGTGTAATGAATAACGCACTCATACTAGTTCCTGTTTAAATGGTTAATGAGAATCACTCACTGTTTCTTTGCTCCCTCCCATGCCTGAGGTTCATAAAGTCAACTGTGGGAGCTCTGAACTGTTGAAGAGAATCCGATTAACTCATTTTTCTCATTGAACTTGACAACTTAAGTGGTTTCACTGTTTGTAATGTGTATGTTTATGTGTATGTTTATATGTATGTGTTTACATACTGTTGATGTCTTTAAACAACTGTTCTGGGTTTTTGCTTTTAGGGTTTGGGTTTAAGTTTTTTTCCCTGATGGATTGTCTTTCTGATTTCTAGTATGAGAATTTTTTTGGATCACGCAATGTAATAACTGTTTCAGAATAGTCATTCTGTCCTTGAGTGCTAAGTGCTAGTAAGATTCTTAGTACAAAGTATTTACAGGTTATTCAGGAAGTAGAGGAGAGCATTGATATTCAATTACCACGACAAAGTAAATGTTGTTTTCTGACCTCTTATTTTAAGAACATAACTCACATCACCTACCTAATTTTTATGACTGACCCTTTCCAATCTATACATAGTTCAATTAATTGGATATGACTATTTCAGAGGACTTCTGTATGTCTTACTGTTTTCTTATGACAAGCTCTGGGTTCAATTAAAATAAAATGACTGTGTTTGTCTAGTTTGATTTGCTTTGTAATGCTTAATTAGGTTGATAGAGAAATAATGTCAGTCTACATGAAATGTATCTGCATGAAAGACATTGATATTTATCTATATTCTGTCCCTGTGAAGATATGATTTTGAGTAGAAGCCTGTTATTAATTCTCAGCTTTCAATATGGGACAAACTGAAATCCATCTATGCTCAAAAAATTTTTGCCTATTCAAACACTGGCAGCCAGAGCCACTCTGAGACTAATTACTGGTGACACAGTATTACTCTTTAGAACACAAGGAATAGGTTCTGAAAAGAACAGAGAACAATGAAACCATTAAATTGTTCAGCTTTGTATATTATTAAGCATGGTTATGGGCCCCATGCCTGGGAAATAACCAGAAATCACTTGGTTTTTTTTTCACAAAGAAATGCAAATATCATTTATCAACATGCAAAAGGAGGGGGGGGAAAGAGTAGACTAGGGACAAATTATAGGTACAGCCTGAAATATACACACATAGCTGTAAATCTTTTTAGTTGCCTCATATGTAGGTAAGAGGTTTGAGCATAAAAAGTTATCATACTTACCATCCTGTGGCCCTAATTAGGGGAATTCCAAAGTAAGATAATGTAATTTTAGCGAACTACAAGTTCATCTCAGTGGGAGCTGTAGCAGTAACATGCGTCATAGATAAAGAACATGAGAACATATGACATGTATTGCTAAAATGAACTTTTATATGACTTTTACAGTTTTTAAGTACCACTGACCAAAAAAAAAATGTGTTCATGGATAATTAATAATAAAGGTTGGAAGCATCACGTAGTGAACAGAAAGTTACTAGCTAAGTCAAAACTGGCAAATACATTTTTTTTCTAGAGCCTAAGTCCCTATTATTTGCTCATAATATTAGTTAAAGTT
>JAOXJM010000001.1:134310368-134321437 GCA_026413425.1 Tringa solitaria
CTGGAACAGGTTGCCCAGGGAAGCTGTGGATGCCCCATCCGTGGAAGTGTTCAAGACCAGGCTGGATGGGGCTTTCAGCAACCTGCTCTAATGGGAGGTGTCCCTGCCCATGGTGGGGGGGTTGGAAATCGATGATCTTTAAGGTCCCTTCCAACTCTAACCATTATGTGATTCTATGATTCTCTCCACCCACCCCTGACCTCCGCATTTGTTCAAATTCTAATGAACAGAAATTTATTTCAAGACTTGGCAAGCAGAAATCCTCTTATTTTCCCTTTATTTTCTGCAATAAGGGAAGATCTTGTCTACAGTGCCTCTGGACAATAAGCCCCAGGCCTGTGGAGGATTTGCAGATCTCTATTGGTCATTTTCAGGGTGCTAATATAGTTAGTTATTCAGTGCTCTTTTCTTCACTGGAAACAGAGGAGAAGTATCTGTTACCTAGTTGGGATAAGTGGAAATTGTTATTCCATTCATGCTCTGATTCCATTCATTGGGAAAATTTATATGTATGCAACAGATCCCACAGCCTTTAAATTAGGTTTGCTAAACATCTAAGTGCTTTGGGTTTTTTTTTAATATTTAGGGTGAGGTTCTGATTCTCAAAGCTTGGCCTAAGCCTATCATCATGTATTATAATCAAGCTGTCAAATGTTTTTGTATAAGCAGTGGTAATTCGGGAAATCTTTCTATGCACCATTTGTGGTCTCCAGCTGATACCATGCCATTAAATTGACACATTATGAAATTACAGCATACGGATGTGACTTCTGATACTGTGATACATGCTTTTCCTTTGCTCAGCAGGCAGTCTGCATGATTTTGTGCTTAGGCACTGAGCTATAGGGTCCTGACTTCACAGAAAGGTGTCAGATATGAACAGGGGGGAAACATGCTTCAGAGCCCAGTGCCAGAAGCAGTGCTAGCACTGTGCTCAGGCTTCAGAGATTTACAGCATATGAGATCCCATAAAATGTAACGCTAACACAGCCATCTGAAGACCATCCAGTCAGGGAGGGAGCTCTCCTGGAACTGTGTGCCTGACACAAGCCAGACTCAAACTGTACATACTAATTTTGATAAAATTTGGGTTTCTTTTTTTTTTACTTTATCATGTATTATTAAGACACTGCCTATAATTATAATTCCTTTAATTATACTTAAGACATTGAAAAAAAATGAAAAGTTCTTCAGCAAAGGGAAGTCTGAGAACACCACAAAAGAGGTATAAACAGGAGGGCAGAACATGAGCTATTTAAACAAAACTGTAACCTGGGTATAACAAATTGAGAGGCAACGGAGAGAGCTTTTGCACAGAAATAATACAGACAAAATGTATGCCAATTTTCAGATGATGACCATGAATTTATCAAAGAGAGTAGAGGACCTAGGGACCCGTAATGACTCAGGTTCCTAGTCATGTTTCTATATAAACTCACTGGGGAGTTGAACTATGTAGATATGTTTCTGCATAGCTAATAGTGCTTTGAGTCCTTTGAAGAAAGAAAGCAGAGTAATGTATCGATAATGTTGGGGTTTCTTTTGTTGGGGCTTATAAACTAGTCACCTCACTAGTAACAGTTCCTCCTCTCTGGTCTGCACATAACCCTCCCATTGCCTGGAACAATGAGTGGATTGGGAAAGACACATCTGATTTATTTTTCTGAAACAAGCTATTCCTTTTTACATTTCGGAATATTTTAAAACTTTCAGTTGTTTTATAAAGTGGCTGAAAAGTATGGCAGAAGTCATAAATCTTTTCTCTTTTTTTTTCTTTTTCCTTCCCCCCTTTCCCAAAATATCTGAAACGCATGTGTTTCCACCAGGACTAGTGGACTCACTGGAGGCTAGCAAGAAAAGATTCTCATGAGCAAGCATGGCCCTGCTCCACGGTGTGCAGGCAGCAGGAGAGTGAGAGAGGCCACGCTTTCACCCATCCATGCAGCCCTTGGGTAAAAGTGTGCAGAGTAAAGTATTTGCTCCATATAGGTGCTAGAGAGAGGGGAAGGAGACCTTGCAGGCATGGCTAAACAATATGCCCCTGCAAGAAGAGCTTCAGTATGCAGCTTCAATGAGTCTTCAAATACTCCACATGGGAAATCTGGATGTTGCAAAACTTTCTAACATATAAACTGGCAGAATCTGGCCCACAGCCTGGGGGTTAAGTGAATTAAAAGTATCCTATATCAAAAATACATTTTCGAGACAATTTTTATTCATACAATACTTGTGAACTGTAATGTAATTTTATCTAAATGTTCACAGGTTTTTGGTCTTTAAATCCTTTAACTCCTGTATATCACCATATTTACAGAGCACAATACTCATTTCTAAGCAGTGTTTGCTTATTTAAGACCAGCTGCTTCCTGACCCAAAATGCCATTTAAACAAGTAATCCTAGCTCCCTGACAGCCTTACTATTTGCTCTTTCAGTAAACTTTTTTTTTCTTTCTGGTATGTGAGCACTTGCACCCTCACCTGCAGTTCAGATCAGCTCCTGGTACCTCGAAAGGCTACTGCTTTGCTGTGAGGCATGTGATTGTAAAAAAACCTTAGCTTTTATTAGCAGTAGTGGTCTTATTCACACCCCCAATCAACCCCGAAATTGATATTCTTCATCTGATCTGCATAGGTCATCTGGCAGGTCACTGCCTGTGTTACATTACACCAGTATTTTTCCACTAACCCAGTTAACAAGGTTAACTAGAAACATGACAGACAGAACAGAGAAGCTGGACACATGGCCCATATTATTTGGTTTAGAAAGTAGCAGAGGTTTCTCTGTGGCAAGAACATAAGAATAAATGATTTCTGACTCAGTCAAAATAATTCCCGTTTCTTGTTTTTTTTCTGAATGTCAAAACTCTTGAGAAACCCAATCATGTCCCTCTCTACCCTCTTGGCTACAGCAAACTCATCTTGAAGTAAACTGTTGGCAAAAAGCAAAAGAAAAAAAGGCAAAAAAGTTATTTCACTTACTGGCAAGACTTGAGAGGAGTTTTATAAATTTAACTGCCAATATACCATCTGCCTCTGCTGCTCCTTTGAGGCTAGTTCTTTTAATTGTGTCTTTAACAAATGACAAAAGCCCTACATGCCTCTTGGGCACTGTAAAATAATAACAATTAAAACATGAATAATAATAATTAATGAAGCACAAATGATGCAGTAAGTTGGCAGTCTGAATAGGCTGCTTATTCTGCAGGAAGTCTGAGCATACTTTGACTTGAGAGATAACTTTAACAGACACTCCATTGAATGCCTGGAGTTGTGGCCACAAGTCTTGGGAGGGCAGATTTGTTCAGTAAGTGACACACAGCAGCAAAATCTGTGTTCTGCATCACTTCGGGCTTTTTAGTTTCTACTGAAAATAAGCAATTTCAGTGGGTTTGGCCCACCAACCAGTGGGCTGAGTAAACTGTGTTTTGGACATGAAACTTGTTTGAGGATAGCTACTCTTTTTCCCACCTGTTACGGTCGACACCTCAAAAGCCAAAGTGAAAAATCAGTTTGTTGCAGTTCTTAGCTGTGTTCCAGTTAATTTTTTGCAGATCTGCTGTTTTAGAACACCATGCTACTTCAGACACTTGGCAATGGAAGTATCAGCCTTATGTAACAGATCTGGGGAAAATCTGCTGGGAAAAAATTGATGTCACTTTTCCCAGCTGTAACATGTGCTCAGAGAACTGGGGTTATGAACTCCAATGCTCTCCAGGTGATCTTTGGGCCTTTAGGATAATTGGTATGCCATATAAGTAAGAATAAGCCTTAGGCTTCTTTAACATCTACTGTCAGCCTGGTCCAACTCAGTTATGTTGTGGGTTGTTGCTCAGAGTTATGGACTGGCTCCTCTAGTCCATCCAGCATGGCCTGTTTGGGCTGTGACTGCAGCCAAGGACTGAGCTGTGTCCAGTGTTCACGCCTGCAGCAACACACTGTGCTGGTTAAACTCCACCTTTGTCCTAATGATGGGGCACAGGACACTCATATGGAGTTTTTTCTGCTAATTTTTCTAAACCTCTAGGGACTTTTGTTTCTTAATTTTATTTTTACTTTGACCCCTTCAGAGGATCCAGGAAGAACTTTTGGGAGGGAAGGTTAAAACTTGCATGGAAACTGATGGAATTGTGAGCAAGAATACCCATAACTGGTGATGGTGATCATGAAATAATCCATGTGTTCATAAAAGTCCATTATTAATGTTTTGCATTTTGGCCACAGCTGCTCAGTGAAGATCCTGCTTGTTTTTCTTCTCCCTGGTGGAATCGTGGCTGTGTCCTAAAAGGCATTTTTAAGTTTTAACACTGAACACTACTTTTCCGCAAAATTATCCTCCCACAATATGGAATTTTCTTCTCTCTTTTATGTGAAATTTGAAGCATGCTTGTGAAATGCTCATTTTTCTGCAGAACTGAAGATATTAATTTCCCTAACTTTCCTGATCCCCGATTCCTTTTCAGTCCTGGAATAAAGTTCACAGAGGAAAACAGTTTAAAAATATTTGTATACAAGGTTGCATGTCCATTTGATCTCCTCTTCTGGCTAATTGAGATGTAAGGAGTCATGAAGTTAGAAACAACTATTTAAAAAAATCTTATACCGGTGGAGGAAATCAGATTAAATATAACTCTGCAATTGCCTCCAGATTAATGACTCCCAGAATTTCCTCAATTGGCATTAAAGAAATGAATATTCAGGTCTCATGGTCAAATGCCTTTTCCTCATTATTTTTTCTTTTTCATGCTGACTGTAATCTAAGAGTAGAGTGAAGCCCAGACAAATTATGATTATCTGTGTTCCAAGCATACTCAGCAACTTTGTCTGTTGCCTGAAGTTAATGACTTCTGAGTTCGAAACACTGAAAAATGTATTTTGTGTAAAAAGAGTACATATTTTTTATATTTAACAGAACTTATCAAATATTGCAGCAAAATGCAACTGTTATCATAAGTTGTTTGACAACTTATTATCAGTGAAGTGGATCAATTAAGCTTCCTGATTTTTATTGTAGATTCCCTGATTTGATATTCAAGTGAAACTTGCAGTATGAATATAGATAAATGTAGAAACATAATTTGCTTATAGATTTCCTCACAATGCAAATTTCATAAAGCACTGAAAGCTATATACTAAAACGCATTTCCTTTAGATCCAGAATTTGCCATGGATTTCTAATCTTCCGTAGTTCTAATTTTAATGAGTTCCCTTAGCAACTTAAAAATGAATTGGTCTGTATCTACACTTCTCTTTCTTATGTAAAGTGACTTTGCATTTAGCAGAAATATTTAACAAACTTTTTTGTTAAATGATCATAATGTAATAAATACTTATGTAATCAATTTTTCTGAACCCTTACTTCTCTGGAGATGTTGGTATGAGCTGTAAGTAGGTTTCTGCTGTATGCTGTAATAGAACACCTTTTTTTCAAGATAACTTTCTGTTTGTAGTTTTCAACATCACTCTTTTGCTTGGTGAAGAAAGCATATGCCTTCTTGCAACCCATTTTCCAACTGAATTTCCCATAAAAGCCTATGGTGAAATAGCCTTAGAAAGTCTTTGGAGATCATGGAAACACTGCTGGCATGGTACCTGTATTAAAGTGTCTAAGAGCTCGGTTCCTTCACTGTCATGGAGCTACAATAAAATACAGTATATCTGACACACCAGCATTTTTCTTCCTTTCTTCAGATAGGTGAGGTGAGGTTCACTTCACTCTGGTTTAGCTGGTGATATTCCCTGTTTCATATGGGGTATGAGAGATGTGGCTTCCATATGGCAGCAATAAAGAATAACTGTCTGGTGAAAACTAAAATTAAAGAGACTAAATGGCTTCTTCCAGGAGCCTTCACTGGTGGCTGACATAGGCAGGTAATAAGAATTTATAATAACAGGCCAGGCATCTGATGGACCAGTCAGGACAATCAATTTTATCAGGTACTCCAAGCCTGTGTGTTGAGTGGAGGAAACAAGTTTTACTGAAGAGAATCAACTTACTGAAACAAAATGAAAATACAGATCCCCACTTATTCATGGAGGGGAGCAAAGAAAGCATGGTAAGAGCACAGGGTCCATTAATTTTAAGGCAAGTCACAAAATCACTGTAAAGGGGAAAATAAGAGGTTTTCTCCAGTCTTAGGAACTAAAGTTAGCCTGGAAGGAGACAATGAGAATATTATATAAAAAAATATATGCCAGAAGTTGTGTCTGGAACAGCACTGTAAAACCTTGGCCATACAAACAGTTTAGCTAAATTAGGGGATGATCTATGGCAGGATGTTCTTTAAGGGCTTCTACAAGCAGAGCCTTCACCAGCAACTACTACGTGCATCTTGTTCTAGTGAGGGTGAGAAAGAACCAAGCTGATCTTGACCATTTAATGACTACTTCATCTAAATTTTTGCTGTTAAACAACAAATGCTATCAAAAGAAAGATATTTTTAATTTTTGTTTGTTTCTGGATGGGTATTTTTGCTTTTTTTGTGGACTATTTTTCCCTATGTGTACTACTTTGAATTTTTGTTTGATTGCGTTATAGCTATCCAATCTGTGACCTAACCTATGTGCTGTAATAATGAAAATATCATTTCAAATGGCTGCATTGTATTGCATCTTCCTTTGAGTCTTTTACTGCAGGTTATATTCTTCCTGAAATTGATATAATGTCTCAAGGTGTTAAGAAACTATCTGAGCCTTCACCTTCATTCTTTTTCCAACAGTTTCATTAATCAAAGCAGAATGAATATGCATATGGATTGCAGAAGTCCTCTAGGCTATTGGTCTATTGTTTTCATAGTCTTATTTTTAAAGGTCAGAACATCCTGCAATGCAACAGAGGTCAATGCATGGGGGAAATGAGAGATTTTTACTATTCCTCAAAGTCTGGAAGTGATGTAATTTTTTTCACCTGGGGAGAAAAAATTTTGAAAGCTGATGTCACAAGCAGATTTTACACTGAACCTTTAACGCCAGCCAGGCAAGGTGCTACAGCATCTGCCTTGTTTACTAACCCCTTCCCAGTAAAAGCTGGATGCAGAAGGACCTTGGTCCTCTCTTGTTACACTGAGGAAGTCCCCCTCTGCCTGGAGCCTGCCGCACTGGGAGCATCCTCTGTCAGGGTACGAACTGCTGAGGGGCAGCACTGCACAGCAGAGTCCGGGCGGCCGCCCATGACAGGCTATTGCTCAATGGCCCGATGTCTCCCCAGCTGAGTTTTATGAGAAGAGGAAAAGTCTCAGTGGGAGAAAACAGACAAATGAGAGAATGAGAGGTCAAATATTTACAGCAGATCTGTAAGACAAGAGGTTTGAAATCCCAGGGCAAATGGTAACAGTGGCAGGGAAAACAAAATATGGAGTAAAGTATAAACACACAATAATTCACTGTAGATTGCCATGCAACACGGTATCAAACACCATAATTTACCATGCTAGTAATTCATGGGTACAAGTTACACTTTCCAACACTTTAGACTTTTGCATCCAGTTACAGAAATAGGTTTTAAAACTTCCAGGAATCTAGATTCCAGGTCACCATACAGGCTCTTGCCAAACGCTTCATATAAGTTTTCAAAAGGAAATGGATCGGAGATTTATAAATGTTTTCTTCCAAAAGGAAAAAGCATTAATTAAGATTTGTTACATCTGGAAACATTTCTAGGTAAGAAGTGAAGTCAATCTTTAGTTTTAGTTCATATAGATATATGATGCATAAAAGCTGGATGCATCCTTTCTTTTAGTTGCCATACAAAATATCAATCACATTTAAAAAAGTATTTTAAAAAGAATAAAGCTACAAATTGTCTCTGACAATTTAAAAGAAAAAAAATCTTACAACTTCATATTTGAAAGCCAAAGGTTTTCAATCCAAAGAAACAAAAGTAAATTCATACCTAACAAACTAAATTTGAGGGGAGAAAGGGGAGCAATTGGATTAAAAGTTTTATACTGAATATATATTAAAAAATTTATAAAATAAAATAGCTCTACTCTTTATAGTGGTGATTTCATCTTTTGGTATACAATCTAGACGTACACCTAGCAATCAAGCTTCATAATCATCACTATGCACAGGAAGATGTAGGAAAAGGTAACCCCAGACTCAGAAGGTTTATCACTAAATAGGACTCAGCTGGATGGCGATCCCACACAAATCCATCCTAATAGGCACCAACTGCTGAACAATTCCGATTTTAATATTTAGCTTGTCTGGAGAAATTACTGCAATTCAGGTCAATGGCTTTACTGAAGAAACTTTGTTGCCTTTCAGTGAACTGGAGAAAAAACCCTAAGTTATCACTGGAAAGCAAAAAATAAGATTACGTCTATTTTTATTTACAAGGGGGTTGAGTCCTCCTTCAAAGCCCTTTGGAACTCCAGCAGGATGGAAAGATTTTGGGTGGATGTGGTACTCCCAGTTGGTGGGACCTTCTGTCAGGCTAAGTGTGAATCTTCCTCAGACAAATGTTACTCAGGAAATTTTCTCCTCTCCTCTTGTCTCAAAATCAGAAGTGTCAAGGTGATTTGTGTCACTTCTACAAAAGTGAAGATAAACTTTCCTGACCACTGTAGGCTGAACTGTGTCAGACACACTCTGGAATGATTTGGACTCATCTGTATTCTGTCCTCATTCTTGAAGTTGAAAGAAGAAATGAAGTGCAATTTTTAGCAACTTTTCTTCATTAGCAACACTTGGAGAAATCTAAATTGACCTCTTAGACACAAAACGCTTTTCAAAAAGGATAGCAAAATGCCTTCTTTTTAACAGATCAGTTAGGGCTTGAATGCTTTTTGGATGAATCTGATATTCTGGGTATTAAGAAAATATATAAAATATATTTTAAAAAAAGGCACAAAACCCATAGTCAACTGATTTCTTTGAGAGGTGGCATATTCTCTGAAATTCGTACTTTGGGAATTAATCCATATTTTGGAAGCAACTATGCAGTTGATTTAATTAAATTAAAATCCACTCAGCTCTCTTTCAGGGAAAATATGTTCTTTAGTGCTGCTTTTTATAATATTTTTTTAGATAGATAGTTTCCTAAAATGGAATGGAAGATTATGAAAGAACCAAGGCATTGCAAAATGGGATCAGAATATCGATTATTTTAAAATAATCACATGTAGGACTTGCAAGTTTTTATAGTACTTGGATAAAAATACCTGCTAAATGCTAACAGCCCATTGTATCAAGTAAAGTGGGTAAATCAATACTCACAGAGGAAAAATTTAAAGTTTGTTATTTAAGAGAGAAATGTTGAAACACACACATAAACTTCCCCAGCCAAAACCAACATAGCAGTTTGCCTCCTCCTAATTTAGTCACCAACCTCTGCTTTTTACTGACTGAAATTATTGTAGGACTTTTTATTTTGTAAGTTAGTTTTAAAGGCAATATTATATTCTGTGTTTGCAGTACTGCAAACTGTAGTACTGCAGCTATGTCTGTACTAGCAAATTTACTAATGTAAGAGCTCAGATTTGAGTCCTCTTACTTGATCACCTATTGATAGAATAGTTCTGGCAGGCTCTTAAATAAAACAAATATTACTCTCTCAAACAACTCCTGTGCAAGGTTCATGAATGAGCACATGCAAGGGACTATTCCCAATAATTATTTTGCCTGCCACCACTGTCCTTTCGAGGCTGAGTTTAATTGTAGGGATACAGATCATTTCACACCAGCTGGCCTTGCTGCTAGAGACTAGATTTCAGCCTGTTCAGTTCATTGGTTAGACTAGCAAACTTGTTAGACTACATCAATGAGAAGATTAATACTGCCATGTCACTTAAACTTTCCTGGCTGAAGATAAAAAAGGGCTCATAAGAATGCCTTTCTTCAAAATCCACTTTCTTTTTAGTGTACTGGTGACAGACTGAACCTTGTCAGACCCCTACAAAAAGTCTTGCTGAAATAAAGGTGCAGCTGCTCTTTGCCTTAGGAAGAAAAATCTTTCCAAAAAGCAAGGAAATCTGAAAAGCCATCAAAATAAGATGTCTTCATGGTTCAAAGATATTTTAACAAACATAGGATTTTTAAATCCAATGGGTGAATTAACAGAATTCTTTCAAAAGTAAAAATGTTCCCTTCACATCTGCTGTTTACTGTGACAAATCCTAGCCCACATCTGCAAGAAGCTCAGGAGAAAATTCACAGAATGTGTGAGGGCGGATATCTTGAAAGTTTAGTTATCCCCATACCTGCGTCCCACCAAAAATGTCCCATGGTGCCCAGGATCTTGCCAGGAGCAGACTGTGTGAGTCTCTACAGAAACTCTCACTAGCCCCAGAGTTTCAGCTTTGCTCTATGCTCTGGTCCACACAGATGTACAGCTCTTAACTCCCTCTCTTGGAAGAAGGATTGAGGACTGCAGTACATGTACATAGCTTTCTTCTGCTTATATGTAGAAAGGGGCCTTCTACACTTAGCTAAAGGCCTTCTAGAGCCATTTTATGCTGCTCAGCACTTTCCCTCGCTTTGAATACAAATAACTAGTAAGTAACAAAGCAGTAAAGTATTGGCTGCTTCTGTAACTGCTGAGAAGCAGCAACAATATTAGCTCTCATTCTGATACTTACACTTTTTTATCTAGACCAAGCCGAAACACCTCATTTTCAGAAAGAATCATGCAAAGGCAATTTTTGCACACATTCTGCACAGTATTCTCCTGGAGAAACTGGCTACTCTTGGCTTGGGCGGGTGTATTTTAGCTGGGTTAAAAACTGTCTGGATGGCCAAGCACAAAGAATTCTGGTGAATGGAGTTAAGTCCAGTTGGCAGCTGTTCACAAGTGGTGTTCCACTGGGCTCAGTACCGGGGCAAGTTCAGTTTAATATCTTTATGATCTGGATGAGGGGATCGAGTACATGCTCAGTAAGTTTGCAAACACCAAGTTGGGAAGGATTGTTGATCTGCTTGAGGGTAGGATGGCTATACAGAGGGATCTGGACAGGCTGGATCAATGGGCCAAGGCCAATGGTGTGAGGCTCAACAAGACCAAATGCCAGGTCCTGCGCTTGGGTCACAACAACCCCAGGCAGCGCTACAGGCTTGGGGCAGAGTGGCTGGAG
>JAOXJM010000001.1:134340504-134353439 GCA_026413425.1 Tringa solitaria
TCAAAAACACAGGAAAAAAAAAAAGAAAAAGCTTATCATTGGCTTCAAAATAACTTGCCAAGTTTCAAAAAAGAAGAAAAAAAAAGAAAAAAATAACAAGCAGAGTCCAAACCTGACAGTCAAATGTTATTAAATGTTATCGGACAAATTGGTTGGAAAAAGTCTCAACAGCTTTCATTGCTCCTTTTCTTTGTATTGCAATGCCCCCTGCAGGTATAATGCCCCCTCTGTTTCTCCATAGCATTTTCTTTAGCTCTTTGAGTGGAACATCTCACTTGAGAAATGAATGACTTCCAAAAGCCTTGCTAATTGCAAAACACTGTTTGAATCACAGAACAAATTTATAAAGTAGAATACAGAAGGTAAAGGAAAAAAATATATATACTGTATCTTAGATGGAGAAAACTCTCTGCATAACACAGAGAAGAACACACCTTTCAGAGTTTAGTGAAAACTTGTGTCCTGGCCTGTACTCTGTAGGTCTCAAGAGGTTTAAAATGGAGGGAAATACGATGGTCCTCTAACAAAATTTGAATCCAAAACCTCTGCCTTCCCTTTCTAATGAACTCTATGTTATCATTTTTCTTAACAGAACATCAGAAAAAGTAAAAGAACTCTCTAAGGATGGTAGATTTTGTAACTTACCCAACCCCACCAATATATTAGGCATGAGCCCAGACCACTGATTTAATGTTGCTACCATCATATTGCAGAACATACTTTGACAAATAATGGATGCTCATACCTCTTTGACAGGTTTCAGATCAGGAGCTATGGAGCAGATGATGGAAAAGACTGAGGAGATGATGTGGACCTTTGACACCCACGTGGGGGCCTGATGCCATTCAACAGCAGTTTGCTGTTAAGATTAGAGTGATTACTCCTGTGTTCTAACTGTGCTATTAAACCAGGTAAATTGAGGGATTTGTGGACATTGTTCACAGACTAGCAGCTTGATTAAGAAAGCATGTCAAAAAGGAGAGGAAGCGAAGAGATTCCACAGTTGCTGGCAGGTAATATTTGATTATATTAGTTTTGTCATGTTTCCTACTGAGTTAAACTCTGGAAGGATGTTAAGCCAAAGTGAGTAGTTAAAACATACTCACACCAGATAGTGCATAGCTGGGACAAAAAGGAGTGGATACATGTAGATACAGATGTTTCTCCACTTTTGTGGAACATGCAGTCTCAATGTAGGGACAGGTGAAGCTGCAAAACCAAAGGCAGTACATAAGGGTAGCATAGAGGGGTCTATAGGCACCCTTGAGGGTCTTGACTGTCCCCCATCCACAAATTTGAAATATGTAACTAAAACCAATAAATTGATATCTTTACTCTGTAAATTATTTTACCAAAGAAGACGCTTCTGTATAACTAGCACTAAAGTCAGAAAATAGTAATTCCGTTCTAGATGAAAATATATTATAGATTATAAAAAATGAATAAATAATATTCCAAAATCTACTTGGCCTTCAGCAGCACTGCATTATAACTTTGGAAGGGTAGAACAGTGCATTCCAGTTCTAAGGCTTTGATTGTACACTTTTTTCCTTCAATTATATAAATAGCTATTGCAGATGATTAATTAGTAATGACTGATCAAGTTGGTAAAATTCTGTTTTTTTACCACTTAGACACATATCCCAGACTTTGGAATTGAAAATACAAGGCATTCATAAAACTAGATGACAGAGATCTCATTAAGGAAACATTTTTAAACAAATTTAGCTCAACCTCAGGTTTATGGATCTCAGCTTACAAAGTGAGGGGTCACAGTACAACCAGGGTGGTAAATATATGTATGTATACACATATATCTACTGAGATATAGATGCACATAAATGCACATACATACATATATATGGGCAGAACTTCAGTTCAGAACCTGCACTAGGCTGTATCTCTACCTTGAAAATCAGACACCAAATGTCCATGTAGAATTTTATTATCCTTAACCCTTCTAACAGAGACAGACTCACTCAGGCATCTACAGCTTCTTTGAGAACCTGTTCCAGTTTCTCACTACCCTCACAGTAAATCAACACAGTAAATAACACAGTAAATAATTTCTTCCTAATATCCAATCTAAATCTCCCCTCTTTCAGTTTAAAACCATTACCCCTCATCCTATCACTGCAGTCCCTGGTAAAGAGTCCCCCTCCACCTTTCCTGTAGGCTCCCTTTAGATACTGGAAGGCTCCTATAAGGTCTCCCTGGAGCCTTCTCTTCTCCAGATTGAACAACCTCAACTGTCTCAGGCTGCCTTCATAGGAGAGGTGCTCCAGTGCCTCTGATCATCTTTGCGGCCCCCCTCTAGACTCCCTCTAGCAGTCATCAACATTTTTCTTGAGGCTATTTCCTACACATACCTAGTACCCAAGGTTTTGCTCTGTCTTACCAAATTACATACCTTGGTAATTAGTGATTTTTTTGGCATGACTTAGTCCTTGCAAACTGGATGCCAGCAAATGACATTAAATTAGTTCATTTAATGTGCGTCACCTATAAGGTGTTTTTTTCAATTCAATTCCTAATCAATATAATTAAAGAAAATAACATGCTTGAAGCAGTGCATTATTTCCTAAGCAAATATATAAGGTTAAATCAAAAGAATTTTTTTGTTGGCCTGCAGAGAACTGGAAATTCTGGAATGAGTTGACTGCAGACTTGGTTTAACAACCATGTCTCATCTTACGGTTTCTCTAAGTACTCTTACACCATAATATAAAACCACATTAAAAAACCCACAAGTACAAAAATGTCAGAATGAGATGTAAAGGCTGCCCAACTATCCTTTTTGTTCAGTGCTGAAGAGACACAGGAGATTAGCAATGAAAGATTATTTTAATGTTTGGGTTTTTTTGTGATTCATGTCACTAAATTTGATTCTTTTTATTGATCTCAGACGAATACAATGCTAAGCACCTGAAAGGAAGGTATTTACTCAAAATTCATTCAAGGCTCCCTATGCAGTCTGCTGGATAGGGCAACCCGTTCTGTGGCAGATGTGTAAAGGTCAGTGGCATCAGTTTTTTCCTGGAGGAGTCTATCCCTTTCTCACAGGAAAGCAATGCAGGAGCAAATACAGTAAATGACAAGCAAACAGTGAAAATTTTGAGAAACAAGTGGGTAAGTGGAATCTTCTCACACAGTAAGAAGAATGTATGAATACAATTAGATATACAGAACCTTAAGTGTTAAATAAAATTAATGAATAATCAGAATTAATAGATATACAATGGCTGCATGGAAAGAGATACACTGGGTTTGTAAAAGGTCCATCAGACTAAGAGGACAATGACAATCAGTTCATAAAACACAGTTAACATTGTTGCCAAAGAAATCACAGTATATGTACACTTTTGCTTAGGGAATTACTCATAGAAAAGTTGAAGGGAAGAGAGTATATTAAAAATTCTTAATCCATAGCAATAAAATACAACTACATTTATTTAAATATTGTGATTATTTAAATGATTAAACTTATTAAATATAATAATTTATTAAATAAGGGTTAATTAATTAATAATTTATTAGTTTATTTGTTATCTTTAAAATTATTATTAATTAATAATTAGTTAAGATTATTTACAGTCTTTTCAACCTGTTCCTCTGGAACGAGAAAAAAAATTTTTTTTTGGTTGGCAGAACTGGATTGTGACGGATGTGATAGTGAGTGATAGAAGGACTTAGGAAGAAGAGAAAGAGGGACTCCCTTTTCAATAGTAGCGTAGATCCGTGCAAGTTTTAGGAAAACTTCTAACCATGAGCTTCAGCTCATTGAATTGGTAATTGGTGAATTGTGACATTGGTGAATTGGTAACAACAAAGGCACTAATATGCTGTCCAGACCAAGTCCTGTAAAGTCCTAATGTTTTTTCTGAAAAACACTAGCTCTATCCAGATAACTCATATGTGCTGATTTGTTGCTTATGAATAGCTCAAAGGCTATGCCTTTAATTAGCTGAAAGAAGAAAGATAACTATATACATTGCTTAAAAAATCTAGCCAAAAATGCTGCACTTGGTGTTCTGCTTCTTGTAGATTTCCCTGGAGTAAACATCAGCAATATTTGTCTGAGTACAGTCTGAAGGCATCTATCCATCCAGTCTGATTGAAAGTGTTAAGAATCAATCAAACACTTACGAAGATATTTCACTCTAGCTTTATAAATGCTGAATATCAGGATTTGGCAGCTCAAAGATAACTGTCATAAGAAGGACTCTTGCTCTAGAATGATCAAATAGCACCAGCATTTTGGAGTGAGTTACCTTCTTGAAAATTAGAAATCTAGTCCCTTAACACCCTTTCCTTGGTTTAATTTAAAATTAGATCTATTTTTTATTCAAAATAGAAAAGCAGAGAAAACTGGAATTTCAATAAAGGTTATGCATAGGTACCCCTTTTCAGAATATCTAGTGATATAGCCCTAAGGTCATCTTTCTAAAATAAAACAGCTTTCCTTCCTAATACAGTGTAACGTCTGAGCTACTACAGTCTTACAAGCATGTCACACCCAGATCAATTTCTGACTTCAAAAAATGAAATAACTGCTGTTATTTCTGCTATTAGCTGGTCTTCTTATTAAGAGGTATTGTTTTTGATAGATACACATTGAATGTTACAACAGGATAACAGTTCTGTTTTCCTTCAAAGTTTGGTTTTCTTTTGTCTTCTAACTTTACAGTATCATGAAAGTTTTTCAGTTCTAGACCACAGAAATTAGGCAGGCAGAGATAAATTGTACAGAAAAGGTAAATATAAGGCAAAATATGCAAACCCGCAATCAATTTTCTCCCAAGAACATTACCACACAGATTGAACTATTCTAAAAGCAGCTAAAATGAAAGAGGTTTTTCCCGTTTGAGGATATTTGCACCTCATGGTTTGAACCAAGCATATGCAAATTTCCTCATCTTGTATAACTCATAATTACAAGATAAGAATGATTTCCTCCTGGATTCACCTGATTTGAAAGCATAAGCATCCAGAAACTGTCGAAATATAATCTGTCAATCTTAATTTAAAATTTAATAAATCAGACTCTAAAGCATGATAAGCAAAATTCTCTTTTAGTAAAAAAGCCTGGAGGAAAAAGTTCTAAAATAACTTTTAGTAAAAACGTAATATACAAGAAGACGAAGATTTTTGCCTCAGATAGTTGTGAGGATGTCACGGATTTTTGCTGAATGAACTTAACCTTTTGTAGCACAAAGTCTACATGGCAACATGGTGGATTTACAGAATTTCACTATCTGACAGCTTGTACTTCAAAAACTTCCAGTTGCATGCAATTATCTGAACATGGACTGTCCTAACTAAAGCTAATCAAAACAGTAAATGGCTCAGATATATAGATCAAGACAACTACGGAATTGTAAACAAACAGCAACTGAGAAATTTAATTCTTTTTAGAGGTTCATCTAACTCCTATCATAACATCAGTCAGTGTATAAATTGATTTAAACAGAGGGACATCACAGTCTCTGTCCACGAAGGTCTCATCCAGATTACAACAGTACAAGTGTTGCCTTCATTTGTGTGGTGATAACAGGTTTACCTTGTGGCTTCATTTAGTTGCAAGGGCAAAGAACTATTTTTGCCCTCAGTTCCTTTAAGGCCAAATATCACTAAAGGAAACTAAATGCAAGTGAGGGTTTTTTTTTAAATTTTTACACATTCATGCAGAAGTGCAAAGAATGATCACTCTATATAATTCCAAAGCTACAGTTTTATTATTTATCAAAAAAACTGACCTTTACATTGCTTAGGGAAACAGAATGAGTCTTCAATATGTATTTGAAGGCAGCACACCTATTAAAACATCTTAAAATGTACTTTTCCCTGCCAGCTGCACTGACTGATCAAGAGGAAGTAAAAATGCAATTCCTTTCTTCCTCCAGTTGTGTGGATTCTCATACATTCAGAGAGAATCAGAGAGAGACCATCCTCCCATCTTCCAAATTCAGGAGCTATGTATTCACCTATTCCGTACCTGAGAGAGGTATGTGAACCAAAGCTGCTTATATGTCTCTCTAAAAACTATTTGAAAACACAATATTCTTTTATTCCCAACCTGTAGAAGATGTTCCATCAGGGGTTCTAACACTGAGCTGTTATTTCTCCTGTGTACTCTGTAAACATCTTTACCTGTAACTGACTGTCAGTTGTCATAAGATAGCAAATTATATTGAAAGCATTGTGATGTTTTTAAGTGTGTTTGTAAGGAAAAAAATATTTTTAGTTTGAATTTCACCTGTAAGGCAGATCTCTTTGCTCCTGCTTAGGAGACCTGAGAACTAGAGACAGAGAACCATCATCCAACAGCAGTTCCTGGCTTGCTGCCACATGTAAGCTGGATTCAGAGACACTTGACCCTTTCCCTGCTCTACAGTGGAAAACAGTGCAAGGTTGCACATGCAATGTTTACAAGGCTCCTGAGAACACATGGCAAGAGAATATAGTCAGAGAGGATTGCCATGCAAAGAGACACGAATTTTTCAACAAATTATTTTTACTTATAGCAGCAGAACAATTTAAATGAAGTCTTACTTAGAAAAAAAATCTCAGGATGGTATTTCTGGCAGAAGAGCATGGCCTCCTCCCAGAGTGATTTCATGTTTAGACAATGGTCTTCATTCTAAACCCAGCTCTGCCCCATCTGAAATGGATTTCCACTCAGATGAGCTTTTCATCACTTAGGTATATGTCCACAGTTTGTGCTGAAGCTAAGCTATTTAAATGCCTACTGAATTTAATTCATGTCTCAAGGAAAAAAAATGTTAGGGAGATGGAAAACAATATGACCAAAGAGGATTTTTTATGTCTAGAATACACATCTTAGAAATATTTATAAAATACTAGCACTGACAACATAAGTTAACTGATGGAAGCAGAGAGTTCTTTTATCTTTTTCATACAAGCCTTATTTAGACTGTCATAACTTCATCTTTCCTGTATTCCCTAGCAGCAAGCTTTCCACTTGTTTCGGGATATCTTAAGTCAGGCAGAGAACGGTATTACTGGATAACATTTCATCAAAACCCCTGCTTTGTCAGGTTAAAATCTTGATCTCCTGGTAGATGATGTTATCAAAATAATCACTCTTTGTTCACCTTTACCTCCCAGGAAAATTCAACAAATCTGTCAGAAAATGTTAGTACAGCAGTCATGGTTAGCAAAGATATTCCGGAGACTGACAGATTCAATTTTCCGTTTTTTTAAGACATCAGATAGTTTAAAGTAAACATTACTAAACTGTTGATATTTTGCATTTTTTTTCTGTCTGGCTTCAGTTCCTCACTAAATTCCTTTGAGTCTGGTAACAGTTATTATTTTGTAGTCATGGTTGGAAACTGGAGTACATACACAAAATATTCAGCACGTGAACTTTATGCAGGTTGCTTTGAAGGACTGGAATTTTTGTTTACTTTTGCCTCCTTTTTAAATTATTTGTTGTGTGAATATGTTATATTTATACACATGTGTCTATTACAAGATTTCCAAGTCACTTAAGCAGATACTTACTATAAAGTATTCTACCACAGACTGGTGGTAGAATCCTAAGAAAGGAGTGGTCCTGCAAACAAGTCATATTTATAGCTTTTTTTCAATCTCCATGATAGAGTACAAATTAAATCTGACCTCGATGTATTGTAGAGAGAGCTTCAATTAGCAAGTGTTTATTTTATGCAAATGTTGTTCAATAGCTTTTAATGACACTGCCAAATATCATTACAATAATGTCTTTTGCTCATTTTACAGACATGGAGTTGATTTTAGCTAGTAAAGTTTACTGGCATAAAATATGAAGTGAAATCTAGACCTGAAGGAGCTGTGGAGCTAAACAGAACTCAGAACAGACAGATCTGATACTTAAAAAAATTACCCAAAACCTTAAATGCCAAAACAAATCAAAATACAAACAACAACTCAGATAATTTTGTCTTCTACCTCCTTCTGTCTATGGAATCTCTTATTCAGCCTCACCAAGCCCTTTCCTATTGCCCTGCTCTGCAAATTTTCTCTTGGTTTTCACTGAACATGCCACAATCCCTTCAAAACAGGTTATTTTTAGATAAAGAATTTTTTATCATAATAAATAAACAAATACATTTCTTCTCACAGCCTAATACTGTCTCAGCCAGAAAAGGAGACATTAAGTTAAATGTTAATGATGCTGTATTTAATAGTACCTGCAGATAGTACATCAAGATCATGTGCTCTTTGGGTGTGCTACCTGGTGAAACAGAGGACAAGTCTCTTTGGTCACTAAATGTCATTTGTGACCACTTTGAGGCTGTGCTGACCTATCATGTACTGTCTGCATGGAAAGACGAAGCTGTGTTTTCAAAAGAAGGGGAGACAAGAGGTTATATGGAGACTAAAAGTAACCCAAAAAAGCCTGAGGTGATTATTCAAGACCTTACTCAGAGAATCTGGATTTTTTTTTCAGTTACTTTTTTGTATTTTTACAAAGATCATGTTCTTGCCTAAGTACAGGAATCAAAGTCTTATCTGCTCTTTTTGCCTTTCTATACACAGAATGAGAAAACAGAGATGAAAATGCTTTAAAATGTTTTGAGAGCTCTATTTTAACATTCAAACATTTTTTATGTCTACAAACTCAGTTATGGCCTTTTTAATTCTGAATCAGTAACTACAAAGAATTAATGAGGCCTAACTAATCCACTTCATATTACACCATTAGCTCATTTAGATAAATCTTCTTTACTGTTTCTGTGTGGACAAAAGCTTAACAAAGACTAATAAATTAATAGAAAGCATATTACAAAAAAGAAACCGAGTGGTAATTTGCTTCATAGTCACTGAAAGACAAATGTTGTTACAAGAAACACTATTTTTAGAAATGTCACATGCAAAATGTAGAGGATACATGGGAAATACTTATAAAGAGATATGATGTAAGCATACTCATTAAGTTCACCACTGTAAGTGTTTTCAGTTGCTTTAACATGTGATATATAAAGAAAACAAGATAAAACAATAGAAAGGTGAGATAAAGGATCAAAATAAGACAGATGTCAAAAGGTGAGAAAACCAGATGAAACATACAATCCATTATGCAATAAAGGGAAGTTATCAATAGTATAAAGATTTTAAAACCTTTTCCAATCCACATAAAAATTGGTTTTGCAAAAGTAGTACAGGAACAGGGGAAAAAAAGATAATTTCATAGAGAATCAGGCAAAAAATGTAGTAACTTATCAATTTGCTAACACTGAAGTATTAGGGACTGTGAGGGATGCAAAAAACCTTACTGCTTACATACTGAACTGGAACTTGTAAAGGAATGGTAGCCTACATGTCAATAGTGATGATTATGAGCTGTCACAGTTTACAAACACCCCTCTTCTTATTCCTGTACCAAATCTTAGTCATTCATATTTAACAGAAGAAACAACAAACTAACATCTACAGAAGGGTTGTCAGAGGCATTGGTAGGGAGAAGAATACAAAATCACAGAATCACAGAATGGTTTGGGTTGGAAATGACCTTTAAAGATCATCTAGT
This sequence comes from Tringa solitaria, assembly GCA_026413425.1. Lineage (NCBI taxonomy): Eukaryota > Metazoa > Chordata > Aves > Charadriiformes > Scolopacidae > Tringa > Tringa solitaria. The sequence continues at coordinate 134,350,040 of JAOXJM010000001.1, forward strand.
TCCAAGACCCTTGCCACGGACAGGGACATCTTTCACTGGCTCAGGTTGCTCAAAGCCCCATCCAACCTGGTCTTAACACTTCCTTCCAACACTTGGAAGGCAGGAAGGCAGGAAGGAAGGCAAGAAGGCAGGAAGGCAGGCAAGCAGGCAGGCAGGCAGGCAGGAAGGAAGGAAGGAAGGAAGGAAGGAAGGAAGGAAGGAAGGAAGGAAGGAAGGAAGAATAGGGCATCTACAGCTGCTCTGGGCAACCTGTTCACAGGCATGGCAGCTGTGAACCTGAACACAGGTATCCACACAGGCCGTTACAAGAAGAAAAAGACAGAGTACAAAAGCTGACATTTTAAATAATGTGTTAGGAAATGAAATGAGACAAATTGTGAGCAGATGGAGTGATTTAACAGAAATGTGACATTCCCCTTCTAGAGTGTCCATTTCTCTGACTGAGTTTTCTATTTAATGGATGATTTCAGGTTTTGCTCTCTGGCTTCCAGACAGTAATTCATCTCACCTCAGAATTTCAAGTAATGGTGGACTCAGCATTTGGCAGCCAAGTGAGTCTACACCGTTGCCAGGACAGAGGCTCCTTCTGCCAAACTTCAATCATTTACCTCTGAGGCGGTTTTCTTAGACCTTCTTCAATGTCAATAAAGAAAAATAAGCAGTTTCAGAGAATGATTCGCATAACATATTTTAAAAGTCTACTCTGGGTTGAAATTAATTCCTTTCCAAAAATGTCTATTTCTCTTCACTGACCAATGAGGCAGCTTAGAATGACTAGCTCAAATATCCATGTCTAGACTGTAGCCCATGCCTGCATTCCTTTGATGAATCCCACCCAAGATGACAAAAACTTAGAGGGAAAATATGAAAGTGTCTGGTTATATGAAAACAAATAAGCAAAAAATTCCTGGGCCTTTTATGAACTATATGGACATTTATGAAAGGCAACACTTAATGTCAAACAATATGCATACATTTAGGATGCAAAATAAACCTTTATTTGGGGGAGAGTAAAGAACCAAGAGAAATTCTAGATTGCCTGACAAGAATCTTTGTTGTCAGTTAGGTCTTTGGCTTCAGCTATACTAAAATCAAGCAAAAATAGAATAGGAAAAGATGAAAAAATCAGAACAACTACACATGTTGTGACTGCTCTTAATTTCATTAAATATTCCTATGTTTTGTTCAACAGGTCATAAGGTTACCAGGAAATTTTTAATGACAATTTGCAATATATGACACAGATCTGTTGTATATTTTGTATATAAATTCTTGGGGTTTTTTCATTGATGTTTTTTCCCCAAATTAATCCCTTGGTGATCTTGAACAGATCTTTTAGTATTTTTATTCAGAAAAAATCTGCATTTCAGATTTCTGTTTGACTCCTTAGCCACATAAAGGGTGCAATGAGGTGGTAAGTGGAAAAGGCAAATTTCCATTCAAGTTGGCAACATTGACTTATAAAGACTATACAAACTGCAGTGCCACCTACTGTTTAGACTTTAAATACAGAAACTTGTGAAAGCTGGGTCTAGGTACCTTACATATGGTTTACAGAGGGAAGTTCACTTAGAGAAGGAATTATTTTCTGTTACCAATACAGTGTAGCTTAAAAAAAAAAAAAGAGCTTAAAAACAAAATTAAAAACAAATAGTTGTGCATGGATTAAATAGTTGTGCACTATCTTCCATTTCTGTCCTATTTTTTTCTTTCAAATAATTCCAGCTGGAAAAATAAGAAATTTTAAAACATTTTTAAAGTAAGGGATGAAGTGGGAAGGCAGCTGCTTTCACAGTCCTTTGATTTTTTACATGATTTTGGAACTTATCAGCAGCACATGAGCTTTCTACACTCTCAAGATCTCTCTCTCTCTCACTCAGAACACACAGACATGAAGGGAACTTGCAGACTGAAGCATTCCTGGAATTAGTGATTTGTTTTCATATAGATAACTTATAGAAAGTAATGGTATTTTCAGATTAATCCATAGGGGGCACATAAAATATTAGCAGATTTTATTTGGAGGAAATGTTCGTACTGACATGTTTAATAAGGCATCCAGGAGTAGCTCTTACTGTAGGAGTGATCCATCCACATGAGAACATTATAACCCCTCACTGTATCTTTGAATCTGATTTCATTCCTATGTGAGGCTGAGGCACAGCACATGGTAGGATGGAGCCCAGCACCACAAATGCCAGGATAGGAGGTGCACCATGTCTGTGCAATCAGTCCCCAGTGAGGATTTCCCTGCTATCCCCCCAAACCTCTACCCCCACCAACAGGCACAAGGAAAGCAGGGCTGAGCATGGAAAGTAGCATGAAGGAATAAGTTACTAGGTCCTATGGGAAGTAATGGTCATTTGTGATGGTGGTGGGCATTTTCCAACTTATAAGAAGTAATTGCCCTCCTCTTATATTACCCAGGTAATGAACGTCCTCCAGTGCTTGTTTCATGTGTTTTTTCTCTCAAACCTCAGTTGCGTTACACACAGGTACATATGCACACACCAGTGTGTTAGGATATTTTCTGTTGAAATCACCACCAGCAGAAAAAGCCTTAGACAGACTCCTGGAGACACCATTCTAGAAAGTTGGGAGCTTTAGATTCCCCATCCCTCTTGTAAAATGATTACAGTATTCCAGTAAAATGTGAGTCTCTAAATGTAGGATACATGCTAATTGTTAAAGGTACCTGACAGCGAGGCTTCTAGTTCAACCACCTTGGGTGAAAGAAGAGAGGCCATTCAGAGGGTGAGTCATTTCAACTTACGATACAGTATGAGCTGATTTAGCTTACTGCAAACGAATGTCAATGTTTACCCTACATTGAACAAATGTAAGGTAACAAAATAAAAATGTAACAAAATAAAAACTTTTGGCCAAAATTAGTAGGGCAGGAAAATCTTTAATATGAATCTTTCAAAATGAAGAATTTCAAATCTCATTTCAGAGCAATGCTTTGTTTTAAAATTTATTACATTTATTTTTAATAGAATAAAGTATGTCTTGGCCTGCAATTTTTGGTTTTCGGTAGAGAACAGGCAGTGTCTCTCTTCACTATCATTGCTTTTGCACAAACTCTTTGGCACGTTTGCTGTGTGCGGCAAAGAAAAGCACAAATTAGCATTACAGGCTAAATGTCAGTCAAGAGAAATTTTCTAATCTGAAGTGGTCAGTTGTGTATCACAAAGAACAAGCAAACTCTTATCTTACTTCCCATATCAGTGGTACAATATAAGCAATATTGAAAACAACTTTTGATATTATAACTAGATCATAGAATCATAGAATGGTTTAGGTTGGAAGTGACCTTAAAGACCATCTAGTTCTAACTCCCCTGTGATGGGCAGGGACACTTCCCACCAGACCAGGTTGCTCAAAGCCCCATCCAGCCTGG
>JAOXJM010000001.1:134366349-134376524 GCA_026413425.1 Tringa solitaria
GCCTATGTTATCTAAGTGCAGATGTTCTACTTGTTGAGCACACAAAACTAAGCAATAATTAGTGTGATATATGTGTTTTCCAGCACCCCACATGCGAGTTACTTGAGCATATTTACAGTCCTTGCCAATCTTCCGTTACTTTATCACACTTCCCTATAATGCTGATTATTTGTAATATTCTACTGATTTTAATATTCTGAACAAATGAAAGATGACCTAATTATTTCACCCAGCAACAGGTACTGGCTGTCACTTAGGAGCTAGACATTACGTGATTTTTCAATTAACAATTAACTGAATAAAGCCCTGAGCAACCCAGTTTGGTCTGATAGCTGACCCTGTTTGGAACAGAAGAAGGTTGGGCAAGAGACCTTCTGAATTATTCTATGATTCAATGATTTTTTTGTTTTTCTCTCATCATTCACCTGCTTGTAGGGTTGTTACATGTATGTGCAAAACCCATTTCTCAGTCATGCAGCTAGATGTAGCCACTGGATTTGTCCCTTGAACCTTAACACTGATACTGTGATAAATCACAGAATCACAGAATCTCCATGGTTGGAAGGGACCTCTGAGATCATTGAGTCCAAACACATTAAAAAACAAAACCAAAAAAGACCTACCACCGCCCACCACAAAAAAACTCCCACCAACCAAACCCCACACCAAAACCAACAACACACACAAAATGCGTAATGTAGACCTGGGAACTGACCTTAATTATTAAAAAGGTAGTGACTTGATAATACAGCCATGCTGTTGCTACTTTTGATTTGAAGTTCTCTTGGGGAATCTGTGAAACAGTGCTGTATTGCATGCCACACAAGTCCAGTTGATCAAGTACTTCTGTTCAAAAAAAAAAAAGATAAATAAAATTATGATTACCTGCATTTTCAATTGCATTTCTTTCATCTTTTTGAACTTGAAATTATTCTGCCCTCAACAGAGTGTGAGACTAGCAGCATTCTTTAACAGTGTTCCTTTACTTGAAATCTTAGTGTTTTTCTCTTTTTGCATGTTCGTCTCTCACTGAGTACTTTTGTCAGTCAAGAAACTGATGTGAATACTCATTCAGTAGTCTCTATCTGTTGGGTAGGGCAATGAAGAAGAGTAAGACAAGTATGGGATCTAGGTGTAAAGAAATTAACTCTTATCAAAGAGAGAATGCCATATAACTAGACACTCAAAAAAACAGTGGTTGCTTACAATAGCTGATAATTAGATAGGACTGAAGTTCATCAAAGAAAATAAAACTTCCTCATGAAGTCTTGAAAGAGAAGGCATGGACATTTTACTTCAGTCAGTATATTTCCATTAGGTTTTGTTCTGAGATTCAAATAATCTCTTTAGTTCACATAATCTCCTTGTCTGTTCTTCTTACTTCAAAGAAAATGTACCAGCCAAAACATACATTGAAGTGTGATGTCTTCTACATTTGCAAGGATTTTTTTTTTGTCTTTAAAAAAAAAATCCTTTAATCTAAGTTTTTTTCCTGTAACTATGCTTTAGATATTCTTTTTATTTTTTTTATTTTTTTTTTTAATTTGTGACCATCTAAACTGAATCCACAGTGTCTGTGGATGATTTCCAAAAGAAACATCCACTGTCCCATTAGGAACCAGAAAAATGAATCATAGAATGGTTAGAGTTGGAAGGGAATTTAAAGATCATGGAGTTCCAACCCCCCTGCCATGGGCAGGGACACCTCCCACTAGAGCAGGTTGCTCAGAGCCCCATGCAACCCTGCCTTGAAGATATATTGTCCCGAGTATACTGATTTACTTTTTCAGTCCGATTCATATTGATGTGTACCCAAATATACTAGGAATTTATTTTTAATTCAATACTAAGAGAATCTGTACAATAGCTTGTATATCTTTACAATATAATCTGCGGATTAGCTTGCTCTCATAATTGTTGGCATTTGCACAAGCAGAAGAGATAATAAAATGTTAAAATGTACTTTATTTTTTTCTGAATAAGCCACCCCTAAGGATCTGAAATTATGCTTCCTGTTTGTGTTTTGTTAAATTTAAGTTCGATCCTTGATGCTTTCACAGTGTGTGTCTGTGTTTTCATACATTTACTGCTTTGTATTTTACTTTGACGTTTTTTATTCTTTCTTATTTTAGCAGTAGCAACAATATGTTGTGTGTTTTTTCTCTTCTAAATAAGAAATTACTTTAAATATTTTTTTTTCTATTAATGTTTACTAATAATACTTGTGAGCAAATAAGTTCCAAGGGTGAAGGAAAAAATTGCTTGCTTAGAGAATTGTGTTCAAGCCTGTGTGCATGAAGGGAGTATACTGACACAGTAACCAGCAGTTTTATAATTGATTCAATTTTAACTGTAGGTGGCTATGTTGGCTCTCCAACAGCATCCTTTTATAATTTTTGAGCACCTACTTTTCTTTTGTATTTCTTTGACAAATTATGTCAAACTATGCATTTACATTGTATATAGATATATATATATATATATTTGCTGATTGAAAAAGGGATTTGTGCTGAGGAGGATTTTAGAGTTGGTTTCAATTTTGGAGATGCTAAACTAATTGCTACTTTTTGGTGTATTAGTTAATCAAAAGGTTTTTACTGTTTTAAATATTTGTTATATATATATCTATGTAGTATGTTATGCATTCTGTGCCAAAAGAATAGATGTGTATTATAAGATAAAATTATCTCTCCTTTTTCTGACTGTGAAACTTTATTTCCACAGCAAAAATGAAACATATCAATCTGTCATTTGCAGCGTGTGGGTTTCTGGGTATTTACCACTTGGGGGCAGCAGCTGCTTTTTACAGGCATGGTAAGAAGTTACTGAAAGTTGTGAAAGCTTTTGCGGGAGCTTCAGCGGGATCACTGGCTGCCACTGTCCTATTAGCAGTTCCAGAAAATATAGAGGTAAATTAATAAACTCGTAGGTATAGGACATGATAATTTACATTATAATTTTCAAAGGATATTTTTGGGATAACCATCTACCATTAAGTTTTCTTAAATATTTTGGTTCTTGGTTTTCTTTTGCTTCTTGTAAAGAAAGAGAACTCATGTATGTGTTTTCATTAATAAAATCTGTGACTCATGGGTAGAAATGTTTATGAAGCAAGTATTTCTTTATCATAAAATTCTGTCATATGAACTTTATATTTTAAGCTATGTAATTATAAGTTTCATGTGTATAAATGTTGAGTTGTATGCAACCAGATATACTTTAGTATACTAGAATGTATATGTACAAATCACTGTACATTATAAAGTTAATAATTGTTTTCTTGGCTAGAAGTAGGCATTGTTAAGCAAATGCATAGCACCATCCTTTTGTCCTTTTGTGAGAGGAGATGAAAATGGTAGATGGACTGTATCTTCATGAAGTCAAAGAACACAACACACCAGATCATATTTTTTTTTCAGTGCTGTCTGTGCTCCATTAGACAGAGCTAGAAGTGGCTTGTGCACCTTATTTAGACTCAGTACAGTTCATGATTTAACAGCAGTAGCCCCACTGTGTGCCAGGGAGGATTAACCCTCACAGCATTCTATTCTGACATGCTGCATACATGTGTATTTGAGGATTTTTTTTCTCCAGAGATGCTACCCTTTTCACACCATTGATACGGTGTCATGTAGAGACCGCAAGGTGATATTCAATGACTACTTTGTTGCAGGTTCTATGGGAAATCACTGGATTTTTTTCTTTGTTTTTCCCCTTAAGTTAAGGCTGCTTTGCCTTTCTGAAATGTCTGTAGTCACTTTACCTTAATATATGTAGAGGACTAGACCTTGCCAAAATGTTAATATTTCCATAATATTTTTAATTATAATAAACAGCATTATTTTGGGGAGGAAAGGCTGCTGGATTTTCTAATTGCAATTAGGTTTCAGTCCAGTGAGCATCAGGTAACTTTCTCTGGTCCTCGCTTGTTAGAACTTTCATTGCATTTGATCCAAACACTAGTCCAAGCCAGTGCCACACCTTGCCACTGATCTTTCTGTTTGTTTGTTTGTTTCTGCTGTGATGTGAACTTAGCTTTCATTTAGCTATACTTCTGTTGCTTTCAGCAGTAAGTTCTTCTCTGGCCTCTTTCCAATCACCACCCCCAGGTGCAATCTCTAACAATTTGGTATTAGAAAGTTCCACTGTGTTGTCAAGAGAACCTTACTTGTATTCTGTTCAGGAGTTTCTCCTTTTCTGTAGTCTCTGAATAATAGTTCAGTTTTCATTTTGCCTGGTATAATGCATACCTCTAACTTTAGTTTCCTCTAGGTTGAGCACAACGGGTAGTCTTTTCTTAGCCCAATGAAATTTTGCTGCTTATACTAGGTTCTGGGTATGAACATTTGTTTCCTAGCCTGGTCCAACTTAGAGAAATCTTTTTTAGTAAAAATATCATAAGAGTTTTTATTTCTTATGTTTGTAGAAACTAAGCCTATATTACATTGAGTCTTATGGTTTTTACCTTGAAAATACCTAATTTTAATACAAACTGAAGAATGTTTCATGAACTTTTTAGTCCTTTTCATTTTTATTATTTTTATTTTTTACTTTTCAGTCATTCTGTTATATTGCTTAAATGGAAAATGAGAGGTATCACATATCACATCAGTCATATGTTTTGTTACTAACCACGTATTTATTCTTCATGCAGGAAGCTAATAAACCAGGAACCACAGACTACCTATAGACAGATCTTTTATTCAGTAAATGTGGTGACTAGGTGAATATGGATATAATGTATTTTTGAGTACCAGTTTCACAAAGTTGCATAAGATTGAATTTATTTTTTCCCTAAAGTCCCTAAAATCATTAGAGAAGTCTGCATGAAAGGATAAAAAAAGGTATACAAATACTGAATAGTGAATTTGAAGCATTTAGAATCATAATTCATTGTTTCAGAATCTTTTTGCTAAAAAAATATATACTACCTATTGCTTTACTCTACTCTTGGAGTTCTTATGGGTCACGTTTCAAGGTATTTTTCTGCAGTTGTTAACCTTGCACATTTCATCTTGGACAAAAGAGTTTCTCTGTACAGTGGAATCTGTTGCCTGGTGTTCTGCAGTTGTCTTTCCTTACTTTGTCTTCCACCATAGCATTCCATTCAGGAAATACTTCCATAATATTTCATTTATTAAGTATATGTATTTGTTAGTAGTGTGATTTTTGCATTTGTAAAAAGAAAGTGTAATACATGAAGGGATTTTTAATGCTTATAAATATCTTAAGATACTTATGTCTGGTTTTAGTACCAAAGCAGTCTTTAAAATAAAAGGTGGCTTTACACTTCAAATATAAATGATTGTTCTTGTGATGACATGGTTCAGAGAACTGGTTATTTAGCAGTGGTTATGCACAGAAAAATAGCCTTTAGCTTTCCTTGATTGTTAAAGTGGTATTCTTGTGAGGGTTTATTATTATTAATGTATTATCTTTTTTAATTATAGATCTTGTTTTCTTAAAAGTTAGTTCTTATAAGAAGATCAGCATTTTATTATGCATATCTTTTTAGAAACCCAGTACATAATGGGAAAATATTTTAGTCTGATCTTATAGTTCTGTCTTGATTAAAGCTTTAGCTGCTACTAAGTTTTAGATACCACAGGTAAACATACTTGCCATAGCTGAAACATCCTTAATGGGGAATATTTTAATTTGCAGAAGTCTAAGCAGTTTGCCTATGGATTTGCAGAGGAAGTTAGAAAATTGGACTTCGGTGCTGTAACGCCTGGTTATGATTTTATGAAAACACTTAGGTACCTATCTTAATGCATCTATAAGATCACTTTTGTGTGAAGCGCTCTAAGTGAAAATGGAGAATGTGCATATTTTTTCTGTGCTGTGGGGAGCTCAGCACTATTTCACCACTAACTTATTTGCAAGGTTTTTAAATAATGATGGTGAATAATGTTTAGTATTTTCTTTGCTCTAGGGAAGGCATAGAGTCTATACTTCCTTCTAATGCTCATGAGATAGCTGAGAACCGGCTCTATGTGTCAGTCACTAATACCAAAAATGGGGAAAATCACTTGGTTTCAAGTTTTGCTTCCAGGGAGGACCTCATTAAGGTAATAAAGTTGAATATTGCTGTTTTAAATAAAAATACTTGAGTTTCTTCAAAGTTTAGGAGTATATTATTAGCTGTAAAATAAATCACAGTTTTACTCAAGTAATCAGTTATAGTATCAGTGGTGCTACAACCATGACATAAATAATAGAAATAGAATTTGATCCTACAGTTTCACAAGTTTTGCTAAAATTTATTTTTGTGTGTTTCTTTAATCTTTTTTTAAAGTACTACCTTGTAGGCAAAGTATGTTTAACAAGTAACAGGGTAACTAATGGTTACAGTATATGGGAATAAAATAGAGCATCTCCAAATTTTTTAACAATTCACAGAGTCTTTTTGCATCTCTTCTGTAGTTGATACCATTAATAATATGTTTCATCACAAGAGAAAGTAAGAAAAGAAAGTTCCTGTCTTGTAAAAAGTGCTGGAGTATTTTTAAATCCTTGTGGGGAAAAGATATAATGTAATTTTAAGTACCAGATATAAACTGTATTTTAGCTGTTTTTGGAAAGCTTATCTTTTACTGCCCATCTATTTTCTTTTCAATGCCACTTTTTAAATTTGGATTAGGATTGTACATATAAACTGATGTGAAATAGTAGGATGAATTCAGATGCATGGAAAGCAAATGTTCTTTCTAGTAATTGAATATATCTTAGCGGAGGACATCATAAGATACAGCAAAATAAAGGAGGAAATAGAATAAGAAGGATTTTCTTCTTCTCTGTCCTTGTGGATGCTAAAACTAAGTAAGAGACTCCTTTCAATTAACAAAGAAAAAAAAAACCCACTTGTTAACAAAATCTCAAAGTATGCATTGGAAGATTACCTTTAAAGTGTCATTTTTAAAAATTTTGAACCATTATATTCTACATGGTCAATCAGTTTTCAAAATTTGTAGGACTTAAAATTTTGCATGATTATCTCGGATTATGCAATGTTATTTCTAGCTATGCTAACCACAGCCAAGCTGGACACAAGCCGACAATGCACACTCACAGCCCAGAAGGCCAATTGCATCCTGGGTTGCATGAAAAGAAGTGTGGCTAGCAGATCGAGACAGGCGATTCTCTCCCTCTGCTCTTGTGAGACCCCACCTGGAGTACTGCGTCTAGCTCTGGAGCCCTCAGCACAAGAAGGGCTGTTGGAGCGGGTCCAGAGGAGGACCACAAGGATGATCAGAGGGCTGGAGCACCTCTCCTATGAAGATGGGCTGAGAGAGTTTGGGTTGTTCAGCCTGGAGAAGAGAAGGCTCCGGGGAGACCTTATAGCGGCCTTCCGGTACCTGAAGAAGGCCGACAAGAAAGCTGGGGAGGGACTGTTTGCAAGGGCATGTAATGATAGGACAAGGGGCAATGGTTTTAAACTAGAGTGGTGTAGGTGTAGATTAGACATTAGGAAGAAATCTTTACAATGAGGGTTGTGAGATACTGGAACAGATTGCCCAGAGAGGTTGTGGATGCCCCATTCCTGGTGACATTCAAGGTTAGGCTGGATGAGATTCTGAGCAATCTGATCTAGTTAAAGGTGTCCCTGCCTACTGCAGGGTTGTTGGACTAGATGACCTTTAAATGTCTCTTCCAACCCAGCACATTCTATGATTCTATGAACCACCAGAGACAAGCATGGAGATTATTATTCTGTAGGTTTATGGTTTTTCCAGTGGCATCTTCTAACCGGAAGACCTTTAGTAGCTTCAAGAAAACCTTGGAAATACATATATTTTATTCGTGTTTCGATAGTTCTTTAATTGACTTAACCATTTGTTCTGTTCTTTTGTTCCATATGCTAGCAGTGGAATGGGTTGGAATAACAGTAATAAAATTCAAAATAATTGCACATCAGCGTATGTTCATATTGTCTGTTCTTTCAGTGCATCTCATAATACATGCTCTTGTGCGTGCCTTCATTTATGCATGTATCATTTATACAGCAGTCTGAATGTTGGTGGCTGCCCCAGTAGCATGGAAGGTAGAGCTTCTTAGGTTATATAAGTGTCTTGCGCTTCTCCTAGACATGATTTACTATATCCAAGGCCTGGATAAAAGTACTGCTGGGCAGGCAGTATTTTATAGCAGCAAAACTTCTGTACTCTCTGCCAGAAATCTTTCAACTTCCATATGCAGTTGGTTTCAATGCTTAACAAGCCTTATGGTTCCAAAGTTTTTCATCATGGCTAAACTGAATATGTGTTGCTATAATTCTAAGTTCTTACTTTCTTTTACTATTCCCAGTGGACATGGAAAAGCAGTTAATAATCTCCTGCTTTTGAAATAGTCGGCTCTGGCGGGAGGGTTGGACTATATGATCTCCAGAGGTCCCTTCCAACCCCATATGATTCTATGATATGTGAAGACAATCATCATGTACCAGCATTCCTAGACTTGTTCTTAAACTGGAGGTGAGGGGGAAGAAAAGCATGATTTGTATGTTTGTGAGGGAGCAGAGCACAGCACACTGCTTTATTTAGATAAACTTTAAAGTCCCTTACAGCCTAAGCCATTCTATGGCTATTTAGTTTGGAAAACTGGGAGCACAGAAATAGGAGTCCATACTTGTCTTTTAAGTATTAGGGAAATACTGACAGTGTTAGGTCTTTAATCTTATCCTTCCTTGCCTCACTCTTGAGGTCTAAGTGACTTCATAAGGAGGGCCAAGTGCTTTCTGTAGTTGTCTTGAAAAGGATTCACACTTTGCAAGGGCCACCTGGTTTTGACTCTTTTCCTTCACTAAACCTTTTGTCCCAATTTCTCTTAGTTTAGAAGGGCCAGAGTTACTGAGATGGAGGGGAGAGAGAACTTGGGAACCCTGTAGGATGTCACTTGAAAATCTGGAGAGGAGTGGGTTCAAGAGAGGCCTTATCCTTTTGTGAGGGAAACACCTGGCTGTTAGGGAAATATCTACAATTTCACGTTTGGAAAATAAGAAGAGAAAGCCTTTTTATCAAAGCTTGGACAAAGCTCTGGTGCTTTAAATCACTGGGAAGAGAAATAGGCAAGAAAAGAGTTCTTGAAGTGAAATTTATAGCCTTTATATAGAGCGTTAATTAAAACTTGTTAGGGGAGGAAGAGTGATTAATACTGACAGTAAATTAATTTGTTTTAAAAATAAATATGGTTCTACCAAAAAAAAAATAAAAAAGCATTTGCTTCCATAATCTCCATGGATTATGGGGTGTTTTTTTGCATTTGATTTTGCATTTTTTGCATTTGATCACCTTTCACATAGTAGATATTCTGGTCTGCAACCTGCTTCTGATCCCAGATTTGCCTCTCATGCCACTATGCAAGCGCATGCATATTCATCACATTTAGCTATGTGAAAATTTCTGACATGCTGCCTTTTATCCACACATCTACCCCTACTTTTTGAAATGCTGTATACTATTTGTATGCTATAAGTCGATATGTAGGTATAGAGATACATGCACGTTCTGATAGAAATGTGTGAGTGTGTGCACATCTATATATGACCAAATAGGTGTCCTGATCTAAAAAAAAAAGAATATAAAAAAAAAAAAATTGGAACTGCTGTACACAGCAATGTAGACTTACAATAAGGCAAATAGTTATTTGTTAATAGGTGAATGTATTAAATGCAAAATATCCGTACCGATAAAGATACACATATGTGAATTTTCAGGTTGTTCATAGTATTTTGGGAATTTTGAATTCTTAAAAAAATCTGATTAATTAGAAGAGTAAACACTATATAAATATTCCAGCAGAATGATTAGGTCAGCTGCATCTTTGATAATACTCTAGATTGCATTTTTTTCCAGCATATACATATTTAATTTCTGCAAAATCATAAATTTACTTCACACTGTGTAAAACTAAGTTCATATATTTTGAATCATAGAATGGGTAGAGTTGAAAAGGACCTTAAAGATCACCTAGTTTCAACCCCCCTGCCATGGACAGGGACACCTCCCACTAGACCAGGCTGCTCAAAGCCCCGTCCAGCCTGGCCTTGAACACCTCCAGGGAGGGTACATCTACTGCTTCTCTGGGCAACCTGTTCCAGTGTCTCACCACTCTTATAGTGAAGAATTTCTTCCTAAAATCTAATCTAAATCTCCCCTCTTTCAGTTTAAAACCAT
>JAOXJM010000001.1:134376624-134415510 GCA_026413425.1 Tringa solitaria
AGGAGAGGTAATTTTTTATTAATTTTAAGTTCCAACTTTTTTATGTGTGTGTAAAAGCATTCTTCATTTATGATGTAATTATTTGATCTTAAGGGAAGGCAACTGCAGTACTATATTTTGTAGAATAAATACTGTTTCTGTTGATACTCTAGATCAACACTGTGAAAGATGACATGAGTTCATTCATGTGTTGTTTCAAAAATTGTGGATGCTGAGACTGAAATGACCTCTGTAGCATGAAGCTGTTTTGTAAAGATAATGTCTGACACTTACCATGAGAAGAAAGTTCTCTTAGTAAAGATAATTCTCATGGTAAGCTGTGTTACGAGCTCTAATATGTTTTATGCAATTTAAAGGACCACCCTTCTGCTTTTCTGTTTTATGGAAGGAATAAAGGAGACCTTGGCAGACTGAATACTGCTGGAGTACATTTGTGTGTTTATGTATGTACTGTTCTCATGTTCTGTACAGAATTACATGCTTACCAGGTACCTTCAAATTTCTTACCTCTGGACAAGCACTAAAGAATAAACATTTTTTTTCCCCTATAGTACTACTATGAACTGTTGAGAGGTGTATGTTGCTAGAAAGAAAACCTTTTCACAACTGCCTGTGCTTGGTTTATCTTCAAGAACGGTTTTGTCCTTCTTACATAAATATATAAAGAATATTTTTGACTGTTTACTCTGTAATTACTAGAAGCATGAAAACAGGTACTTATTTCTTTCTGAGAAGTGCTACATAGTTCTCTTTCCTTTATTTCCTCATACACATCCAAATGATGCCTTTAGAAATCTATAATCCTCACAGCCACCCTGCCAGAAAAAAACACACAAAACTATATGCATTTGTCTCTAGCAAGAGGGAGCTGGAGTTTGTCAGAAAGCTTCTCAGCTTTACAATTATGTATATAGCAATACATATCAGCTAAAACGTTTGAAAGTTTTAAATCAGTGTTGCCTGGCTGCTTGAATTTAGTAGAGACTGCTTGGAGCTTCCAGGGTCTGGAAATTTTGTTGATTTAAGTATTTGTATGTTGCTTACACAGCTCAAGGGGCATACATACATGCTTTAGGTTAATTCTGGCAATAGTTAAAGGAAAAGAAGTGTCATTGTTAAATTTCTTGTGGTGTTCTTTCAACTAAGAAATCGAGAAGTTGCCTCAAAGTTCTGTCCTAAACTTATTTAAAACCCCTTTTACTGGATGAACACAGCTATTATGTTTTGCCTGGGTACTGTAGTATTTACTGAAACATCTGCAGCCTCTTCTTAGTGGACAGTTCTTGTTCCTGCCCAACTTTATTTTTTGCAGTCAGAAATGAAATCAAGGAATGCTTCATGGAAGCTAGTTCTTCTGTTACTTGTTGTCATTCCCAAAGCTTCTCACTATTCTTCTTAAGTGAGATTCAGAAAACACAGTTTCTGAGAAGGTTGCTTTCATTTATTGTTATTTGTTGGAATGATTTGTTCTGCAAGTCTGCACTGACTTTTCTCATACTCTGTAAAGCAGTGCATTTGTGGTATGGGGAGATTGATTCTTTTTTTTTTTTATTTTGAGAAAACTGTTGCCTGTAAATGAATGTGACTTCCATTTTCTAGTCCAGAATACTGGTGAGAGCAAAAACCATAGGATCTCTACTGCAATAGTATTTCCATGACTTGAATTAACAGGTAATGAGGATATGTGAGAGGCTGATCAGGGCCCTAAAGCATGCAGTGTAGAGCTGGATACGTGGCATGTAACCTCATGATCCAGGCACAGTAAGCACTGAAGACAGTAAGACAGAATGGATAATGACTTGCTTCTGTGAGGTCACCTATCATATTAGCATCATATTCCAAGCTTCATGAAATGAAAAATTTACTGTAACAGACCGGAGTTCTGTCTCTGTGCATTTACACAAGCTTCAGGGAGTAAATTCCTTAGGCCATATGGCCTGTGGCAGTATGAAATAGAGCTTACTCCCTGCTAGCTGCTCAAGTCTTACTGGCCTTAACAGTGTGCTTCAGGACAGTTGGTCTGGATCTTCTCTGCATATATATTCTCACCTGCATATATATCACCCGGTCATCTGGGAGTGTTTTTGAAATGTATTTAAGTATCTTTTCTAAAATTGTGTTGCATAAGGGAGTATTGGTGCAGTTTTGCTGGAATAGTGTAGAGAAAATAGCCAAACCTGTTGCTAGCCTGTCCATACTGCCTATAGAGAGTGAACGCAGGGTAAACTGCTCCCAACATTGCACTTTGCTTTTCTTTTTAGGATGAAGCTTTTTGGGAAGCATTGACTCCCACTGGAATTAGCTAGCATACCTGTAGTATGCATAAATGGAGGCTAGATTTTTGGGGTGAATAAGCTAAATTTCATGGTAACATAGACATAACATCAGTCTGTTCATAGGATGTTTTCTTCTGGTTTGCTGAGATTGAAAATAATCTGAAGGAAAAGGGATTGTGAAATAACATCTAAGAATTTATAAAGGCCTCAAGAAACTTTTTACCTGGGTTGAGTATTTAAGGTGCATTTGAACTAGTCTTCCAGTAACAGCAGGGTAAACTTTCTCCATGGAGATTACCCTTTCTCTGAGTTAGCTTGGTGTCCTATGAATCTCTGGCAAGGTTAATCTTTAAGACAGATAAAGATCTGCAGGTGATTGGGTTGACTGTATCTGATGAGGAGGCTGTAGTTTGTGTCACTAGTTCTTAGAGAACAGCTTTGTAAAAAACATTTAGCAGTAAATTATGTTCTGCATCCTCAGTTTCATTGTCTGGTTTGGTTTTCATTGTGCATTATTTCAGAACTTTCTCTGGTTTTGCATTGTACTTGCAAAAAAGAAACTAATTCAGAAGTTACCAGGAATTTGCCTCATCTGCTAAGAAGCATTTTTGAAGAATTGGTTAATGGAATTAAAAGAATCTGGGGCATCACATCACTTTATTTGCAACATATCAATGTTTTATTTTAACTATGTAACATGAGGGACTGTGGGGCCAAAATATTTTTGACTGAGAAACAGTTTCTCTTAAATGCTTGAAAGAAAATAAAACAACAGAGGGCAAGTCAGCCAGAAATAAGAGAACCTTCTAAAAATAGTGCTTAATAAAAAGTATTGCCCTTTTCTTGGAAAATGTTTTGATTTTCAAAAAAAATTTTAAGTTACGTAAGAGGAGATGGGGTTAAACCTAAATTTTTAGAAGTGAGAGAAAATTTAAGTGGGAAAATCACTATGCTAGACTTATGAAAGACATTAATAATGTCATCTGTTAGTGTCTTTGACTTGATATGAGGAACTCCACTGTTCTTGTCATCGTAGGATTTGCAAGAAAAAGCCGCTTAGTACTCCAAGGAACATTGCATATAAATCAATAATAAATGACTATTTATGGACACACACATACAAAAAGCCTTGGTGTTAGAAATGTTAAGGTATGTTACAGCTTTACTCACAGTCATCACTGCAATATTTTGAGAAGTCTGAAAAATAGCTTTAAATGGTTTTGGAAATTTTTTTTGCCTCTTTTTCTAAGTCAAAAAAATTTGAATCCTAAGCATTGAGAAATATGTTTTTTTGTAGAAAGTGAAGGAATTCAGTGGTAGATTGTGGGTACTGACATCAGGAGCTAATGTTGAGTCAATCTCTAAAGCTTGTTACGAAATAATAGAGTGAGAAGTGTCATGGAGACTATTGAATAGCAATATTTGTAGCTTATATTTCATGAGCATAGAAGAAGTGTGAAATGCCAAATTTCATCTGAGAAAATGAAGAAAAGGGCTGGGTGGAGGGACAAAGCAAACTCCCCAGTTCCCTTCCCTCAAATGGTGCTTGCCATGTATATCCATGTATAAAAAAGTAAATCCATGTATCACCAGATGTAGAGTTGACAGTGGAAGGAGGGACAAGTGACAACAAAGTATTTTGATTGCGTGTACTCAGATGTGGCACTGGAGAAATTAATTCTTATAGAATTAAGAGGAAGTTTGCTTTAAGCGAGAATAAAGGGCACAGCTGAGAGCAATCTATACAACCAAGTGATGGACATCAGAGAACCTCAGGGGCTTCTGAAGACCAAACACTGTAACCTGAGATAATGCTTCCTGTATGGCAGTTGCTACATTGAAAGCCAGTGTCTTGCTAACAGTTTGAAGACAATTTTAATTTAGATATCATAAACAACTTCTGATTAGTATATTTTTTGTGGGAGATTTTTTTTTTTTAATTTTGTGACTACTGAAAATTTCTATGGCATTTTCAGTACTTTCATGGGAAAGCTTACGTTATTTTGCCATTTCATAGAGGTCACATATAGTATCACCTACAGCAGAAAAACAGTCTTCTGTCTGGTTGGTGCTAAAGAGTACTAGTACAGTTTTTCATTTGTTTGTAGTGTTCTGTGTTAATGAAACTTAAAGCTAGTACACTGGATTATTCAGTTTGTCTTCGGGGAGGTCTAACCCTTAAGAAACATTGAGGTGAATCTTATAATATTATTTCTTACAGCATTTCAACTTCCCTAGCTTTAGGTGTCTGTAGTAGTCTACTTCTTACATAGTTAATGAATGTTTCCTTTACAATTAGCGGAGAAGAAAAGAAGAAAGCACTATTTCAATACAACTCAAATCCAATATAAATACCTACTTTAGGATAAGGTGTGAATTGTGCTAAAACTGTTTTCTCTCCCTTGACAATAAAGGAAATGTAGAATCATTAATTTGGCTGTAGATGTGTGTAAACTTCAGTGAGATTTTGTTTGGGGCATTTTGTTATTAGATCAACTAACAAGCCACATCAGTAGCTTGATAAATATATTGCACACGTATTTATACATCATGTCAAACATTCATTAACTAAACACTCTGGCTACACATTGTCAGTTCCTTGATTTTTATGTCTCAGATTTAAGCCTATGCATGATTTTCTGAGAAAGAAATTTCTAAGTTTTCTTGAGGGTGGGGTGGAGAAGGCAGGGACAGGAAGGATGAAGTATTCAGTTAGGAACATATTGTAACTAAGGTTACTTTGAAAATATTTTTATTTTCCAATAGAAGTGGGTTGATGGTGGCCTTACAAATGGACTTCCTATCTTGCCAGTTGGAAGAACTGTGACGATTTCTCCTTTCAGTGGTCGATTAGACATCTGTCCACGAGATAAAGGACGTGTGGATCTTTATGTTAAATTTGCAAAACATGATATAATGGTGAGTTGCTTTTTTATTAAGTAACTTCAGAGGTAGTTGAGTAGTTAAGGTTATGCTTATTTTTAAGTTTCTATGTTCTGCTTATGTATCAACTTTAGTAATGTTTCAGCATTTTCTGTTTTGCGAATGGAGTGTAGACTTTTTCTTAAACACAAGGGAAGGAAAATGTAGGATAAATTTTGTCAGAAAGGTTGAAAAGCATTGATCTAGTACCAAATTTAGCAAATTCTCACAGGCTATTAAATATAAATAATCTAGGCTTGCTTTAAGTATCATCTGTCTTTAGCTAGGCAGAGTGTTTGTTGGGGGAAGACTTCTATAGAATACCTCAAGAGAGAGGAAGCTAACTTGTCACTTCATTTCTCAAGAGAGCTGGTGTTAAGATTTTCAATATGTGAGACCAGGACACTTTTCCAGAAGTTACTTCGTTATATGTTACAGAAACATTTCTGTATATTGAAGTATAGACTAAAACTGATTTTTATGGTTTCCTTTTCATTGTTGACATTTCTATCTTAGCAAGCTTCCTTTGACATGACAGAAAATACTGAATAGCAGTACACCCAGCTGTCAAAAAACTCCATTAGAAAGAAGAAATAAAGCTCAGCAATAATTGGTACTATTTTTTAAAATATATTTTACACAATTCTTGATATGTTTTCTTAATTTGAGTAACGTCATCCTAAATTGAACCAGTTTCTGAATCTTTATAATGTTTCTCAGAGAGATTTTAAGCATGATAGTACTTGGTAAATGACCATAAAGCATAAGATTATTGATTTCACATGTATTGAAAATATATGCAATTGCTTACTGTATATTTTTTGGTTGTGATTTGTATCTAATATCTAGTGCATCTAAAGGAGGAAAAATGAGCTGCTGATTAGATTAGAGATAAAAACTTAATCGCAGAGTTAAGTTGCTTCTAGACTTCTGCAAGCACAGACTTGTGCAGAATCTCAGGGAACATTTTAAATTATTCCATTTGAAGCACCCTTAGCTTTTACAACTGCAGAAGTGTAAACTAAGAATAATTTTTTTTCAGTGACATTGTAATCTGCATAAAATGAAATTTGTGTATCTTCATTTATCTGGATTGGAATGTGAGCAGTTTTCTGTGTCTGAATTTCCTCCATCTATTAATGTCAGAATTCAAATAATTGCTTACTTTAGGTAATGAAGATGACTTCGATACTGCTTTTCAAAATTTTGTGTGATAGAGTATGTGGCTAAAGTATTAAACTAATCATATAAATGAAGCATTCAGAACTTTAATTTTGTTGTAAACAAAAATATAATGTCTTTATTCAGGAACAAAGTTCTGAAATATTTTTACACCATCAGAGTGACCAGTTGAGATGCCAAGAAGTTCTTTGTTGGTAATACAAACTACATCTATGCTCATATGTTAAACATTGCCTGGGAATGTTCCCAAGAACGTGGTTGTTTGCACTAGTAAGCTGTCAAAATATTTCCTTGCACACGTGTAGCATGTGCCAGCTGCCATTCTGCCAGACAGTTCCGGGAATGTTTCTGAAGCTAAAATGTTTCAGAAACTTTGGGCAATTTTACAGGCGGACAGTCTGTCTTGGAGGCTGTGAGTTTAGTAGTGCATCTGCAAACTGTTTGTGCCAGTTTGTCTTGGCACTCAGCAGTGTACCTGGGCATGGTTAATTTACTAGTGTAGACATAGCCATGCTGGTCTTTTGTTTTTACATATGGCACGGGAAACAGATGACAGAACAGATAGCCACACAGTAAAGTCTAGATAAGTTGCTTTAATAAACTAATTTATAACTTCTCACTCTGTTGCAGCTGTCTCTAGCCAACCTGGTAAGACTTAATCAAGCTTTGTTCCCACCAAACCAGGCAAAAATGGAATCATTGTACCAAAATGGATTTGATGACACTGTACATTTTTTACTGAAAGAAAACTGGTTTGAATAGATGGTACTTAGCAGATTACCAAAACCTCATGGCTATCAAAACACGGCTACAGATATCCTACAGAATTGAAAGGATGGCTGTTCCAATTACAGTTTATGAAAATAGAAATTCCAATGGGATTGCAGCTGCTTCTGCCAAGAAAGTATGACTTGCACTCCGAAGACCAGCATAAACACGTCAGAATGGAATTTGAACTTACTTGGTACCTGTCTTGTTTTGAGGATATTCAAGCCTGGATCCGTTTTGCTTCAGCTGAGGACTTGAGTGTGGGATTTGGAAAGAGCTCGTGTTGTCATGATTGAAGAAATTTGGAAAAGTCTTTTTTGATGTTATCTGAGATTCAAATCGAGGTTGTACCATAAAATATTACAATCTATATTGTTCACTTCATGTAATAGTTGTGTGTTCAATTTGGAAACTTGCAATATTGCTGATCTAATACATGTATTGCAGTGTTCTGACAGCTTGAACACTTAGCATTAGCCACAATAAATAAAACTAATTTGCACTCTTTTACTCTGGTAATTTTATTTTTTAACATTAAAAGCTCTTGCATTTTTCAGTGAAGGTAGTCTTTTAGAATTTGAAATACTAGTTGAAATTTGTAACAGAAATGTGGTTTAAATGTAAAAATATCATGTAAAGAAGGATGTAAAAAATTGTTATATTTATTATGTTTTCTTCCTCTGCTAAAATTGAATAAATACATTTTCTTGAAATTCTTGTCAAGAGCTCATTTATAAATTTCTCAGAATGCTATGACAATCTGATTGCAAAAAAACCCCAGTCTGTTAGAGAGAAGTTGAAGAAGCAGATAATGAACTCGGACTCAGGTTTCTCATTCTTTTACCATTTACCTTGTATTCATTACCTGAAGTGGAAGTTCAGGATTTTCGGTCTTAGTGCCAAAGTCCTAAAAGCCACAACAGTTTATTTAAAAGCAAACAGTGTTTGTTTATTAAGTGTATTTTTATGTTGATTTCTTAATATGGAAAGAATAAACAAATTAGAGATTGAATTAAACGTATGAAATTATAGCATTAAAAAAACCCCAAAACCAAAAAGAAACCCAAACAACAGAAAATCTGGGGAGGTAAGAAATAAGATGTTTTGAAAAAAAAACCCAAACTGCTATAGCTGCATGAAAGCCTCTTCGGCACATACTCATCAAATTGGATCACATAGGAGTCATGTGGGACTGAATTATTTTATTACTGGTTTTGATAATGAAAGAAATATAAACATTTTTTAAAAAAAGTGGATGGAAAGATCATACTGCATTTACTGACTTGAATGTTTGAGCCTGAACAGAACTTTCATTTTAAAATCTCTAGTTTCAAGTGCAGTTCCTGTATCTGATAAAATAACAATGTTTTTGTTGCCCAAAATGATCTAGAACAGAGGAGACCATATGGATGTGGGGAGTGTTGTTTCTGGTTTTGCAGCATGGCCATGCCATTCACATTCACTGCACAAATGAGAGGTAATCAAAGATCATTTGCAAAGGCTGCTTCCAGGGTAGGAAGGTGAATACGTACCTTTACTTAGGTCAGTCTGTTCCATGGGAAAAAATTGATCCCTTTTTGATAGTCTCTTGCCTACTTTCATCGGTATTAGTACTAATCCTATCCACAACCCATCCCAGCTTTCCTAATTGGCATATATATGGCTTGCTTGTGTTTCTAACCTAATATTTGCCTGTTTTAAATCTTTTCCATATACTGTCTAACTGGGCAATTAGACTTGTACATTTTTATTAGTTAAATATTTTCTATTTGAAAGAGAAACAGTGAGAAATCTAACAAGATCAGTCCCTATTAGACTTTGTTTTCTATAACAGTAGTTGTATTCTTCAAGGAGTGAATATTAGCTTTTCAAGTTCTTCAGTTTGGTATGGATCTTTCCTGGCTAATTATGCTGAATAATCACTGGAATTTTCTATTAGAATATCACAAATCAGTTGTGCTAAAAAAGGATCCTAGCCACCTTGTTTACATTTCTCACAAAAGCCTAAGGTGGTACGGAGTTCTCTTTCAAACAGTCCTAAACAAATGGAGTTGAAAATCAGTTAGTGATCTCTTGTCAAAACATACCACAATGAAATATATTAATTTGTAATTTTAAGAATACTTCGTTAACAGATTCTGTTGTTCTGTTCGGGGTGGTTTAGGTGTAGTCCCTTGTGTGGCTGAAAGCAGAACCTGCACTTGTCAGAATTTCATCTTCTGATGGACTTGCTACACAAATAGGCTGTATAACCTTTTAAAAATACCTTATTAATATATTAAAAGGATGAAGAAAATGAAACTTGCTAAAATGCATGCCTATTTTGTACCATAATGCTGTTGATAAGTGGTTGCAATGAAGATAATTGCAAACAATACTTTAAAAAAAAAAAGGTGCCATTTCTGCCGAACTGTTACTAGCTTTGCTGTGTTGTCTGGGAAACCATTATTTTGTTGGGGTTTTTTTAAACTCAGATTTCACAAATGCTTTTGAAAATCATTAGTACAGACACAGTCAAATCTAGAAGATGAGACAGGATAAGGTAATATTTTGTCCTGAGTGCATACATATTTTTATGATCAAGCACTGGTATTACTTCAGCTTATGCTAAGGTATTTTTTTCTTCTTTAAATATTCCATACAGAAGTATATTTTAACAGACAAGACATACAAATCCTAAAAGATTATTAAAAATAGTTCATTTTTGTACCACATCTCTAGCTTTTTCTCATGGTCTAGAGATAGTAAAGAATCCTTTAGGCAGCACAGATCCTTCTATGCTGAAATATTTTTACTTATTTTAGTAAACTAGTTTGAAATCCTGTTATATTTCAGAGATATGCTCTACATGATATTTTTTTTGTTTCATGATATAGGTATTGATTGCTCAGGGAGTAATTTTTTTCTCAAATGATTTTGTATTTCCCCAAAGAATAGACTTGTGTTTGAGAATGTAAGCTGCATGTAGATACCATTTCTGATCCAATCAGATCAGTTACTACCATTTTTTTCATATCCCACAAAGTCACAGCAAATTCGAAATATATATTCCTTTTTTTTGGTCTTAGCTACTTACAAAGGAGAGAAATTGTGCAACTCTAACTTTACTAGGGAAAGATGGAGAAGCATTACAAAAATTATTTTCCGTATTTGCGAATTGGACAGCTGTGTGAGAATTCATGCATTCCATTTTAATTATAATCTTGATAAGGATATACAACATGACATCTACTGAGATTTGAAAATTGTCGTTTCAATGTGAGAACAGAAAACTGTGGTAAGTTTCCATCTTTCCTCATTAAGCAACAAATAAATTATGGGAAAGCTACCAACTATAAAAAGTGGAAGTCTCCCCAAAAAATCATGGAAGTCTGTCTTCTATTATTTTTATTCTCCATAGTTAACAAATTTATGGGTGACCCACTCCTGGTTTTCTCTCTCTAAGCCCTGTTCATACTCCCCTACATGCAAGTGTTCTGTCAGACAGCAGAAAGATTACTCCTCAGTCAGTTTCCTTAACTTCGTCTAGTGACGGCAGCTCAGCTTTTGCCCAAGGACAGCAGCAAACATGAGAGCTTGTTTCATAGGCAGAAAGTGATGCTCATCTCCAGGAACTCAAGCCAGACCTAGAGACTGCTGTGAAGCTGAGAGTGAGACTCTGGAAACCACCCTGATATTTACTGGGAAACTTGCAGGATGAAGGGAAAGCAGAAGAGAGGTGTTCTTGGTGAGCTCTGTTGCTAGGAGGTTACTGTGGCATTTTTCATGAATTAGTGATTTTGGTAGTTTTATTCTGAAGTACAGTTGTGTTGCGTTCACAGTCCAGAAGCCTCACAACAGGGAGCATTGAATACATTGAAACTTGAGCTACAGTTTTAACTTCCTACCCTGTTATACGTGGACCAGGTAACAATCTAACTGTAGCTTTTTCTGGTTTTTGGGTTTTTGTTTTTTTTTTTTCCGGATTTTTTTTTTTCTTAGACTGTTCCTTCTAGTCTAACGTAGCTTTATAATTTGTGGTATTGCAATGAAAACATTATTTTCTTGATGTGCATGTAGCATGCTGAATGTGTTTGAAAAGGAAATGCTGCAGCTAGAGGCTTTTGATATAGGCATGCCCTCTAAAAAGGCAGTTTGCTCCAAGTCTTCAGTTAAAACTTCAGTTTCTTTGCATGCGGAGACAAACAGGACAGCTTCAAATCCTTATAGACCTGCTGAGGAGGTCTTCAGTTCTTGAAAAAAAAATAATCTTTGAACTCGTTGCTGCCTGGAAATTGTATAATGGTTGGGATGTTGCACTCATTTACTGCTTGCATTCTTGAATTTCATAAATTTCCATTTTTCAGAAGTGCTATGTACTTCTATCAGAACACGTCAATGCTCTGTCTAGGATATTTAGGAGTAATTCTACCTTTTCTAACAGCTTTTGGTTTCCTAAAAGGACTCTCAACTCTGTTCTGACCTTGAAACCTTTGATCACCTTCGTGTGTGAAGACTGGAAATGAAGACCACTATAAGTATGCAACATTTATTTTATTGGCTAATACAAATAGTTATTGGCTAATGCAAATAGTTATGGGCTGGGATTACTAACCTAAGCAGCAATTCTCATCATCCAGATGCAGGCAATCTATGAATGCCTGATGCCTAGACTGGTACTTTATTCCTTCAAGGTCAGCTCTTTATATGAACTTCAATAGCCATCCTTTCTATCCAACACTTTACTGTGAGTGACTGAGCACCTGGGACAGATTGCCCAGAGAGGTTGTAGAGTCTCCCTCCCTGTAGGTATTCAAAAGACATCTGGACATGGTCCAGTGCAACTAGCTCTCTCTCACCCTGATGGAGTTATGGGTGTTAGAATACGTGATCTCTAGAGATCCCCTCTAACCAATGGTTCTGTCATTCTTTGACTTACTGTAAGATCAGCACTGCTAGGATCAGCATTTCATATAAATATTAATGTTCTTAACACTACAAAGTCCACTTTTAAAAAGAAGTATAAACAGAAAAAAAATGGTATTTCACATGTCTAATATTAAGAATTGTTTCTGTTCTAAACTCGTTCTGAATTCGGTCCTGATGTTTCATCCTGTACTAAGGTGCCATAAACCCCCATGATCTTGCTGATTGCAACATAGCAATGTCTTTTTGCTCTCCTTGTGCTGTTGTTGTTAGATGATGGAACATATTACCTATTACTTACTTTCAGTCCCCCAGAACTTTCTGAATATTTAACCTTTCAGACTGGAAGTTGACATCCAACTTCTTTGCAAACGCTATGTAGGAAATAGCTCAGCTGTTTCTGAGAAGCATGCGGAAAAAGTGCAGAAATCACACTGACCTTCATTTGAAGGGCCATTGATCTGAAGTGGAGGCAGTGATATAAAGTGGAAAGAAAACAAGTATATGAGTTATCTGAATGAGATGCTTTTTAAATGCACCTTCTAGTTATGTCTGCTAGATTAGGTATGAATTCTTGTCATTTTTGCCAAAATGCCAGAGCTGGAGGGATTCACTGAATGCATTGACCTCTGTGTTCTTGTACTTGAAGGTGACTTTGGTTCAGTGACTGCTGCCTTCAGTTCTCTTCACAGAACTGCTTCTTTGGTGCAGATGGACTTCAGATTTGTACTTTAAAGGATAGAATGGCTATTTCTTTCTCCTCTGAATTTCTCTCCTCCATGTTAAATGTATAAATGTTCCCTGTATTTAACTCCTTCATATTAAACCCATTTTATAATTTTAAATTTGAAATGAAGAGCTAGACATATATGCAACAAAGATTTTATTTTTGAAAGGTTCTTAAAATAGTAAATTTGAAGCACTTCTGAAGAGATAGTTTTGCTGGAGAAGAAATGAGCTACATATCTACATACACAATTAGAGTTTGATTTACTGACTCTGACTATACTTATGACTGCAGATGCAGTCAGTTCCCAGTTCAGGTAGAGGAGGAAGGAAGACTGTTGTTTAATTCCCATAGTCCAAATAAAAAAATAAAATAAAAAAAAAAATTCTTCATGATTATCCCCCTCCCCTCCAAGTGCTCAAGCACAGTCTGTTTGTTCCTCTGAAAGTCACATTTCACCTTTTCTAAGTGTATGGGCCAGCACTTTCACCAAAGGGAAATCAAATGCTCAGATAAATTTCTTAAATGAAAATTATTTTGTTTGACATCTTTCCTGATAGAATAAGGAAATATTTTAGAAAAAAAAAGGCTGGTGATGAAGTTGAAGCTTAATCTAACTAGCAGTGTGTATCCCCTTCTTAATGTCCAGCTCTAAATGTCAGCTATATGACTTGCTCTCCTGTTTTAAGTGAACAGAGTTTAATCACTTTTTACAATTACTGCACAATTAATATATAAGACTGTAACCTCTGTCACTTTATTAAGTGAACCATTTTCTTTCACATTATATATTTGCAGTGGTAAGCACGTTTGAAACACAATATTCAGCTTGCTATATTTGACTAAGAATAAAAAAAAGCAACAATTTAAATGCTTTGTCAAAGTATTAATTTCCTTCAAGGCATACATACAGAACTAAACCAAGGCAGTACTTCCTCAAGTTCTTAATTGTGCAAATTATGATAAGTTCTTTGTATGCAGCTTAGGTCTATTGCTGTTATTTACATAGATTCCACTTTAAAACAAGTTTAAAAGACACTTTTAAAATCCAAATATTTTATATCACAAGCTTAGATATGGTGCATAAGCAGTAGGGATAAGCCGTACAGCAGTAAACTTACATCTATGTAACATATCTACATGTCAAGATGATTTCATTAATTAATGTTCAGAAAACATATAAGTTACAACTTTTACAAACACGTCTAAGTATTTTCATTCTATTAGGAGAAGCAGGTACCCAATACGCATTATGTGAGTGGCAGAGCTGGCTAAATACCTATGAGTAAAAGTTACAGGGATTTGCAGGCATGGGAGATGTGTAAAGAGTTAGAAATAAGGTCAGACAGTCCATTGGGAGCATGTGAGGAGTTCTTCTCTGACAAACTCTTTAAATCTGTCATTACAGTGGACAGATACTGTATTACAGAATTGCATTTGTAAAACAAAGAAGCGGTCTTCATCTGGGTAGAAAAAAAAATAATTCCAACTGTGTCCTTATGTTTGAAGTAGAAAAAAAAACAGTATGTATGGTCAGATTTGTTAGCGTTGAAAAGAGGTTTGAATACCTTTAGCTCTTTCAGTATTTTCATGATAGTTAGATACACTAAAGCTCATGTCATCTGTAGCTGCATGGAGTGGTATCTTCTTTAGTTTAAAAGAAACACATGATCAGATTAAAAAAACTTAAACAAAAAACATTCCAAGTTAATGAAGTGATTTATGTATATGTTTCTTTTCTATCTTGATAGCAGTAGCACTCATCACACATAGTCATGTCTTAGTTACAACTGCATGCACCTTGTTTTTCATATCATTTTCCTTCCAGTATCACTGAAAGTTCTTTCTTACTAATGACATATCTTCATATTCTTGATTAAATCCATTATTAACTTGTCTGGATGGCTGGTCATAAATCCATTCACTTGGCAGGGTAGTACTGCTATTTGTGTTTCTTGATTCATTCTTGCACTTTGTACAGCACTGGTGAATCTGTTGTGATATTCCACAAAATATATTGTTAAGCAGTAAAAACATTTCCATTAGATACCCCATTTTAGAAAACATATTGCTAACTTTACTGGGATAGCAATTCAGCATTTATTCTGAATTTTTTTTGAAGTTGCATATCACAATCTAAATGAAACGTGGGAACGCTAATCTTAACTACACCTTCATGAATTGACACACTATTCATTATTATTATTAATAATAAATGTTATGGATAATATGTAACCTAAGATACTAATAGCTATGTAGTTATTGTTTTATAGTTTAGCTAGTTCTAACTTAATAAACAAATGGAATATATGGTTAGATATATAATATGGTTAGATATAACCATATATTATATGGTTATATAATATATGGTTAGATATATGATACAGCAGAATAATTATGGTACATTTTAATTTATAGTAGGAGTAAGAACATTACCAAACAGTGTTAACTGACTTCAGTGAATTAGCTTCTTATACTCTGAATACTGAACCTTTACAGGTTGTTTTGTATTCTACTCAAGAAAAAGGCAGAAACTGTGTCTGACTGTGATTTCATTTAATAATTCTCCAATTACCAATGCTATTCTTGGAGATGTATGTGTGCTGTTACTTTAGCAAAGACAGACTGGGGGGAGAGACATTTTCATTCATTCTTTATTCTTACACAGGATATACATGCCAGAATTAAGTAGTGGCCGGTAGGGACCAAATGGCCTTTGAGTCATCTAGTCCCATTTTCATTAGTTTACACTCTGATTTTGACACAATGTACATTTTCATGTCAGGAAAAACTTGTCATTTAGTAAATAAATTACTCTTAAAAGTTATAAACTTCCTAACTTTGTGAATTTTACTGTCAGTCTGTGTGGTGACCCTGTCCAGCAGCTGATCATCTGCAGAGCTGCTCGCTCACTCACTTCCCCATCCGCAGTAGGTCTGGGGAGGCAATATGAAGAACAAAAGTGGAAAACCTCATGAGTCAAGATGAAGATAATTTAACATGTAAAGGAAAGAGGAAAAAGAAGAAACCCAAAAATATGAAAAAAAACAGTGATGCAGAGGAAATCACTCATCACCTCCATCCAGAGGACCAATGCCCAGCCAGTTTCTGAGCAATGGTCACCTCAAAAGCAAAAAAAGCCTTTTATTCTTCTTCCTCTACCCCAGATGTTATTGCTGACCATGACATTATATAGTATGGGATAACCCTTTCTTCAGCTGGGGGTAAGTTGGTGTCAGCTGTCTTGGCTGTGTTCCCTCCCAGCCTCTTGCTCGTCCCAGCCTCCTTGCTGGGGCAGCAGAATGAGAGAAAGAGAAAGCCTTGATGCTGTTGAAGCAATGTTCAGCCAAACATTGGTGTGTTATCAACACACAAATCCAAATAGCAGCACCATGCGGGCTGCTATGAAGAAAGTTAAACTTCATCACAGCTGGACCCAAGTACAGTTTGCTGCTGCTTGCTAATTGTACTTA
This sequence comes from Tringa solitaria, assembly GCA_026413425.1. Classification (NCBI taxonomy): domain Eukaryota; kingdom Metazoa; phylum Chordata; class Aves; order Charadriiformes; family Scolopacidae; genus Tringa; species Tringa solitaria. Next base: position 134,392,878 of record JAOXJM010000001.1, read on the forward strand.
CAGTGACTCATTTTATGAGAGACTAGGTTGGTTGCCTTTTTATATTCATATGTGAAACGGCTTCTGGCAGGCTTCTGCTGCTATTGTATTTCATCTCTAGCATGAGTTTACTGTCTCCCTAAGTACATCTACCTTGTGTCCCACTGGCTGAACTGTTGAACATTTTTGGTTTTGATGTGGCTTTGAGGTAACTACTTAACAACTGGTTGCTAAAGAAAACAAACCCCAAACTTTACTTGACCTAGAAGTGCAATCGGATACCATAAATGTCTTTGTAAGTCTTGAAACTTATGTCACTGGTGATGAGTCTTATATAATAATGAAGTTCCTGACTGGGCAGTAGTATCAGCAGAAAGGGAGCTGTTGCCACCATGCCAGGCTCAGTGACACTGAAGTAGCTCTTTTAAACTGCATGAGTTTAGAAAGAGAAGACAAGGTGAAGGTAATCCTGCCTTTCAGTGAGGGCTTGGCTACCTGAAAGACCCATCTTTCTGGACTTGAAATAGCTACTGGTTTAAAACCATGTTAATTCCTCAAAAGCTATTTTCTTCCTCTAACCTGTTAAGTTTGGTAACTATTCCCTCTTGGTCCAATTTAACCTGTGTTTGTTAACTTTTAAGGGATTCTACAGCAGTGGTTTTGAGGAGAGACGTTGCTGGTGAAGCACAAGGAGTGTTTTAGATCTCCTATAAATAAGAATCTTTGAATTACACTTGCAAGTAAGGACCTTGTAAATATAAGCACAGTACATTTTACTGTTGAGGGTTAGGCGTGAGTGTAGTGCCACCCATGCCTTCAAAGACCGTGATGCTCATTTACTTCAAGTTATGGGATAGTTCAGATTTCTTCAGCTCATGTTTATTTTATTCCAAATGGTTTAATTTACAGAAACTATATTCCCAAGTAGGATCAAAGTAGAGCTATTTGTTAATAACTGGCTTTTTAGGTTTTGGTTCCACACAAAGTAATTGATTACAATGATTATGAAGTTTTTCATGAAGAGAGGAACAGACCCACAACTGGGAGAGAGAGAAGGATTTTTAAAATATCATGAGAAGCATTAGAAATCACCCTGGGCTTAGACAATTTGTTATCCAAAAAATATTTTCTCCTTTTCTTGCAAAATGTTTTCAAGCTTTCAAGTTGCCAGGGTGCTGTGCTGCTGTCCAGGTAAATGTCAGGCAGTGGCCCATACCAACTAGTGGGTGGGAGTGGGCATGACTGGTTGGGTGGCCAGAACATAAGGCAAGAACAAAAGATGAGCAGAATTTTATGTGTATCCAGGGGAGCTCATAAAATTAGGATCTGGAGCCCAGAAGAATGGAGGGAGCAGGATGTGTTTCATAATGCTAATAATTTAGCTGGTTATTTTCTCATTCTCTTTTGTTTCCAGGTAAAAGTAAAAAGTTCAGCCAGCAACATAGAAAATAGCTTCCCTGTTGTCAGCCAGCTCAGAAAAAAACCAAATATAATTTCTCTATATGTCACAGCTTCCTTTTTTTTCTTTTTGTTTTTTTTTTTTGTTTGTTTGGTTTGTTTTTGTTTGGTTGTTTTTGGTTTTTTTTGTTTTGTTTGTTTGTTTTTTGTTTTTTTTTAAACCATGCCCTTAAAATGTTCACAGTCAGGGGATTAAACCTCTAAATATTTGGTTAACAGAAAAGAATGACTTTTTACTTTGTCACAGGTGCATATTCAGGCTAATCTGCTTATCATTTCCTTCCATCAGAAGATGTCACCCATCTTTAGGTTTGTAGTATTTACTTCTGAAAATATTACTTACACTGAAAGCTATGATAACTGTGGTGACAAAGATGGTGTATCCAAGAAGAAGGAACCAACCCCACCAGGTCTTATCTGATTTTATACAGTCTTTGCATTTGAAATCTGAAATAAAGAGAAAGAAAATTAAGCATTTGAAAAAGAAAAAAAAAGTTGCTGTTCTGATAAGATTTCGTTTGAAGGATTAGTGAGGATTGATGAGGCAGTACAGTTTTCTTTTTATACATTTTCTTTCACTGTATTTTCAGGCTAAAATTTTAAGCTTCTTGTGAGACAACTGTTTTCTTCTTTTTACTTCAGAGATGAGATTTTTGAATCTGTCATAAGCTACTTACAAAATGGATAGTAAATAAAATTCTCAGTTTACTAAAAGTGTCATATGCAAAAGCATCCTTATTATATAACACACACTTAGGTAATGACAAAAAAGCCAATCTAAATGACAGTTATATCACTAAGTCTCAGATGACTTTTTCTTTGTTTTGTTAAAAAACTAAACCAAACATATGCTTATGTTGCAATAGTCAGAATATTTAATTGACTGCTGTGTTTTTTTACAGTCTCAGAAGAATTGCATTGGACAAATGTTAAACATAAGATGAAATCTAAAATGAGAGAGATGCTTTGTGGCATTTAGCATTTGCTAGTCTGGAAAACCCACATGAAGAAAACTTGGCTCATCTGAAATAGTGTAACTTGGTCACTGAGGTCACATCCCCAGCAGCATTACAGAAACTGGATTCATAATTTGAGGATAAGGAAAGAATTATATGGTGTTGAAAATGATTTTACAATCAAATGGAAAGAAAGTTTCACTCCCACATGTCCCTACTTTCATACACATTTTCTAAAAACCCTCACAATGTCGTGTGAATTTACTGTTCATTTCTCAGTAACTGGAAGAGGAAGCACAAACTACATATTCCAAAAGAGACCTTTGACTTATAAAGAATGAAGAAAATGATAAAAAAGATTATGAAATATTGTCGGGGAATTGATTTTTTGCGGTTTTTTTTGTTTGTTTTTTTGTTTTGGTAGGGAGTAAAGTAAAGATGCAGCAAATATTTGTGGAGAATATTAAGAAACATTTTTTTTAATACATATAGAAAATTAATTAATGATATATGTATATAAACGCATGGAATCAATGTTGAACTGCACAGCGAACTGGTTTATAGCCAAAAAAAAGTCTCTGTCCCCATGGAGTCTGTCAAGCTGTATAACAGTTCAAATAAAAGGCATGCCTTCCCTCCCCTACTCATGACTGTAGACTGCTTTTCCCCACCTTTCTTACAGCAGAGGTGAGCAGTAGGAGCAAAGGCAGTAAGGCTGAAAGAAAGTAATTCACTTTGCACACACTAGGCCCTTTTTTGTCACTCCCAAATGCTCCTTACCATGCACAGTCAGCTTGGTGCCGTTTCCACGTTTGCCCTGGATTTTCTGTGTTAGCATCACATCACAGAAATAGGAGTTACTGGCATTCTGGTCAACGTTGCTCAGTTTTAAGATGGAGAATCCCCTGAGGGTGTTCTTTATAATGTGTACTTGTGGCCTGCCTGTGTCGGAGCTCGACTGGAGGCTCTGCTGGTTGCAGCAGTCGGGACCTTTCCTCCAGTACACAACCGGCTCCTCGTTCTCCTCACTGGGGTACTCAAATACACACAGCATCCACACCGTGGAGTTAAGGAGCACACTGGCATCTTCAGGGTATTGCATGACTGAAAGCTCTGGCCCGCTGGTGTCTGTAATGTGTAAATAAAGGACATTCAAGTAAACAGAGGTATGTTCTTTTAGGAAGGGTTGCCTTGGCCAGCTGGTGTAGCAGATATCCCTATGTATAGAAAGCCACAGCTATAAACATGTAAAACAAGAAGTCCACTCCAGTGAGGCAAACAACGGTTTTGCTACTGTCTTCTGAGAAACCAACCCTGCTATCAATACTCAAATCAGAGTTAGACAGCCATTAACTTTGCCTAAAGATCGTGTATCTAATGAATTACATGTAGTGTATACAAACTGCAGGACTAGGAGGTGACAATGTAGGAATTGCAAAAAGAACGGAGGACTAGATTAAATTTGTCTACTGTTCTTAATATTCTTAAACTTCTAGGATGCCTTCATATCAAAGCCTTCATAACAAATCTGGGAAATTTCAGATGGTATTTTCAACTCACAAAACATTCTAGAAAAAATACAATTTTACAAACTTAAAATGTTCTGCAAGTGGCTGCACGTGATCTAAAATTATATTTCTTATGTATACAATAGTTTCTTGCTCAGATTTTATTGTCTCTATAAAAGTTTGTCAGATACATTATTTACATAACATAATGACTTGATAGTCATTGGGCATATTAAAGTTTGTATGAAAACTAAGGAGGACACTAAAACTCATTTTGGCAACAATTTACTGAAAAAGCTCTGAAAATACCTTTATTCTGATCAATGTGCAAAACTGAAACGTTGTTCTTGCAATTGCTGTGTATGTGCTTATAGTATTTCAATGAAGAAGTTTTCCCAGGAAATACATATTGCCAATAGAACAGATACAGTTTACACTGTGAGATGGCTATGTCATTATTAAATTAATGAAGAGGTGTAAAAAGTCTATTTCCATGCTGTGAATTTGAAGGAGATCTGGGGAAAAACGGCAGTTACAATTGTTCTAGAGGTCAATATAACAACAACAACAACAAAAAGGAAAGATTATATTAAAATGGGATTAGACCTAAGGAAATTATTACCTTTGTTAAAAGTAATGTTAATGCTCCATTAATTTTATCCTATTACTTTAATACATTGTTATTTAAATATTCGCATGTCCTTTGTTATAAGTAGAAATAATGGAAAACAAGGTAACGCAGTTACAGTGAAACAGAGTAAAATTTAAAAATTAAATAAACACAACAGTAATGAAAACTTTAGGAAAAAAAAGAAATTCTATGCTTGTATTCAGCTAAGTACAAATATTATTAAACTTTACTGACTCACTGCTTGGAATATTTTCTATACAATCTCCAAAAAAATCTTCAATTTTCATAATTTTCCAACTTTGGTAGTTCCTTACATCAGATTCCAGGGTCTTTGAGTATTTATTTAATTTTTCAAGTAAAGCCTTATGTGGATAGATGATGAATATTTTGAGAAAAAATTGTTGCACATATACAGGCAACAATGAGCAAAATGACTGGGAGTATGCCTGAAGTAAATCTATTACTGTCCTTTGAACAGCTAAAAGGAAAGAAAAAAGCCGGGGGGGGAGGCCACAAAAAGCATCATGATACAATACACCTCAAGAAACAAATCTAGTATTAATTGCAAAGGATCCAGAAGGATAAACTGCTAATGCATTTAGACATTCCCTCTTCCAGAGTCAATCGCCAGGCAGTCTAAGAGTTGGCAGGCTGCTAAGTCTGCATTTCCTCCCTCAGCACAGGCGTGATGGCATGAGCCAAATCCTGAAGGTCACTGAAGTGCATTCCACTAAGGCAATCCTCAACTGTTGAGTAGTTTTAAGGGGTCTTTTCCAGGCAGCATATCGATGAACTCTTACCGTTCCTTCTGAATAACAGAACTGCCCCTTACTTGACACCCATTTCAGGTCACATCTCATTCTTTTTAGCTTACATTGATAAATTTTATCTGCATTTGAGAATTGAGAATTTGAAATTTTAACTAATAAACCATGTGAGACCATTCCATTTTGAACTCAGTTATTTATACTTTAAATATCCGCACTTAAATGTCTACACTCAACCGTACTCTCCTTTTGTGCTCAATAAACAAAAATAGTAACTTAAAGGCAAGATTAATCTCATCCCACAATAAATGTTTAAACAGATGTAATCTTGGTGGGTTTTTTGTTTTTGTTTTGATTGATTGATTGTTTGTTTTTAACTATAAAAGAACCTATTTCTTACATAGAGTAATGAGTTCAGATAAAGACATTACAAAATTCTGTGAATTTTTTTTTTTCCATCTGAGGACAAAAAACTAAATTTCCATCACAAATGTTCTTGTATTTATGGAATTGTTTTTAAATGCAACAGATTTTGACTTAAGTTTTACACCTGCATTTTTATATGGAGTACAAAAAATTGGAAAGTCATTACTAGAAGCAGACAAAATATGCTTTTAAAAATATAAGAATGAATCAATAAAATGTTTTAAACCAGCTCATTACTTCTGTTTTGTATAGTCATTCTTTTTAGACCTTTTATCATTTGAACTTATATACTATGAAAGGTATGTTCAGAAACGACTGGGCTGTACTTGAAAGAGGTTCCTGAAAGCCAACATGAAACATTTTAATATGGAAATAATCCAAAGGAGTTTCTGGGACACAACTTTCATTTGGGTGAAAAATAAATATCTTAAAAAATCAGTGTATCACATTAACACCAATACATAGAAAACCAATCTCACCTCAGTCAATGAAGGAGAGGTAGCTAACTTTGTGAAAAGAAACTGAATTTCTTTTGAATTTTCAATACGCTATAAAAAAAAAAAATGCCCCAAATAACTTTTATGATTTCTACTTTTAAGTTTGTTGGTGTGAATACAAACACTTTTAAAAATACTCCAAGACCCAGATTTTTGTAAAAATCCTGAAATAATACATTGTCTAGTTGACCTATATATAGAAATATCAGTATAGATTCCTAACATGCAAAAATTAACCCATATTTTTCTTCTTTTTCAGAGGTAATTTTAATTTTGTGTCAGTCAGGTGTAAGTTTAATTTCTACCTACTCTTTTAAGTACTTTTATACTTTTTTTTTTCATTTTTGCTTTCTTCCATAAAGCAGCAGCTTGAAGACTTTACAAAGTGAAGCTGAGCAACTGACACTTTCATTCTTAATTAAAAATTAGCACTGCCTTCCTTGATCAGTTGGAGTTTGAAGAATTCTGGAGTAAAATAAAAAAAAAAACAAAAAAATCCACAAAACCAAACCCAAACCGAACAAATAAACTTCCCACCCCAAGAAATCAAAACACACAAAAAACAAACAAAACAACCCCCAAAACTCATCAACCCTCCTCTACTTACCTGCAAAGTGAGCAAAGTAAGATATTGTAATTAGCAAACCAAGACACATCATTTTCTTGGTATTGCCAATGCAGAGGTTTTAAAACCTCAGCCAAGACTAGTGATATCACACCTTTTAGCAAGTAGTTGAAACGTAAGTTAAAGGTCTCCTAAAAACATGTTTTTAACCTTGTTTCTAAGGGGCGGGTCTTGTGGTTTCATTCACTGTAACTATTTCCCTTTCTACCATCACACATCCTGGATATTGCATCATATTAGCTCCTAATGTCATGGTTTCAAATCGAACTCCACTGGGACGATTTTTCCATTCTGAGCATTTTCTTCAGGTGACTAGGAGGAGGATCAGTTTCATATGGTGATTTAACCAAAGCTATCCATCTGAAAAAAAAAAGATCCAAACGCCTCCTCCCTCCCCCAAACCAAAAAAACCCCAAGATTGGGAGCAGTGGTTACAATGTAATACAGCAAAGTTTGTAATAGACACCCAACTCTGACACTCTTGCTCAAAGTCCTGTTTGCACCTTAAACACCACATGGATGAAGATGACTTTGCTTTGTCTAGTACTGGTCCAATTAGACAAATAGAATACACCACAGGGATGGTGGAGAAGAAACACTATTTTTCCCTGCTGAAATGATACTGAACGTTTAATTATCATCCTGCAGTGCAGGATACGTGAACATTAGCTGTCAAAAGCTATAACATGGCAAAGAGGGCAATGTAGTTTTCTTCCCAATACATACCTTCTGAATTTATAGGCGCCCATTAGATTAGCTAACGTCCTTGTAGCCCCTTATATAGACCCAAATTTAATCCAGCAAAGTTACCCCGGAGTTTAACTAACACTTGTCATCAAGATACACCGCCTACAGATTTGAATGTCTGGGTTTGACTAAGAGATAACTTGCGTGGAAATATCCAATTTTAGTCTGAGGGCTTTGAGACACAGAGAATCAGTTGGTACTGAATGGTTAGCTGCAGCAATGAGTAATCACTGGCACTGTGAAAGGCTGTGTCTTCGTTTCTTTTCTGATATCTGTCTTCTCATCACTGAAATAGCTTTGAGACTTCTAGAACCCTTAAAAAAAAGTGATGATATTTATGCACTATATAGGATAATCTCCTGATATTATTTTTTTTTTTAATTACATGCAAGTCTCCTGCTTTAAGACATCTCCATCGTGGAATAAGGTATCTGATTCTACTTCTTGTGATTGGTATGCTTTAAACCTGGACTCCTTAAACTCCCTTTATTCAGGGTTAAAATAAGAATCCTTCTCTTCTGCAGGAATTGTTTACAGATCCAGGGATATTCTTTCATGAAGTCCTACTGCAAGGTTGCTGTCAGCTGATTTTCTGCTTCAAAAGTTATGCATCTTTTCAGCGTCATGGCGTTCTGAAAGTGGTACAGGCATATCACACATTGCTTAAATAGTATTAAGGCTACAACCAAACCCTCCAACTTTCTGGTAGATGCTATTTAGGGATGTCTCCTCATTGACAACTTTTAGAGATGTTGGTAATCTGATCTTAAATCCATGATTGTATACTCCAATAATTTTAATTATCCATACTTATGTCTTAAAGAATTCTGTTCTCTTAATTCACATGCTCATTTATAGGTACATCTCAGAAAAAAAAAAAAATCATTACCTTGTTTTGTTATCAGCAGAGTGATGTATTTAATTATTTTTACCAACATCTGAATATAAGAATATCTAATTGGATATGATTCTTATTGATTACACCTGATACTAATCAGGTTGAAAAGAGAAACAAAAAAAGTGCAAAACTCTTCAAATTTCCTGTTTCTAGATGGTAAGTCCTCAGATAACGCTCTGTTTTTAGCTATAACATTTTTAACAACAGTGATAAAATCCTTTAAGATACTGCCTTGAATAAGAAATAATTGATTCAGAGAAAACTGATCAAAGACGAGCAGAAGTACTTTACTGCAGCTGGTCTGGGATTCACATGTGCATTTGAGCAGCTATTCAGTATCAGAATAAACAGAGTGGGTTCAGTTTTTGTTATTTTTGTGTGGGTTTTTTGCTAAAAATTCATTTAATTAATGAAATAGCAATGGAGTTATTCTATACTCTAACTCAGTGTTTATCTTGGTAGCCCAGTCCAATGAATTTGGCTCAGTTAAAGTTTAACCTGGTTTTAATAATATGTAATTACAATAGTACTGAACTATACTAAGTAGAATTTCAGGCTGTAAATAAGCACTGGTTTATTGGCTGAGTATTCAGCAAATGGAAAAGCTTGCTTACAACTGTAACTAACTAAACCATTAAAAATTGTTATTTTAATTGCCTTGAAGTTTATGTGTTAATGTTAAACAAGGCAAAATCTATATATTATCTTTCTAAAATACTAAAGAATATTGCTAATGAGCTGATATTCTGCTAGAGCTTTGAGTTTCAGTTAAGATTTATATTCATACTTAATGATCAGTATGTGCTTAAGTCTTTTCCTATTCATTAGAGATGTTTGAGAAGAAACTGTGTCCCACAGGAGTCATGTGCATGTGGCACAAGAGTATTCATGAAGAAAAATCAGATGACTTTTTTACTTTGCTATGTGAGTGAAACTTGTGGCCAAGAAAACATGACAGAAGATTTGAAATAATGAAAAGATTAAATAAGATAAAATCTAAAAATGCTCTTTTATGGCATAAAATAGGAACTATTAAATTGCCATTGCATAAAAAGTACTTTTACTGTCTAGCACTGGAGACATATTAATCTTAAAATATTTTATATTCTTCCTGTCCATGAAATGGCTGACAGAGAAGAATTTTAAGGTTTGAAACTTAGGATAAGTTAAGAACTGGACAATGACCTAACTGTTAAAAAGAAGTGCAAAATTTGAGATACCTAAGGACTAGGGGATTGATGTGTAGATCTATTTTAAGACGATCTCATGAAGACGAAAATAAGAATCAGCTTTATGAAAATATTAGAGAGGTACCAATATGTAGTGCAATCACATTTCGATTTTCTGCCAGTCCTTTCTCATTACCAGCTTCAACTATAATGCCAGGGAATTTAAAAACTTGAGCCCGATTACCTGACAGGTATCTTTTTCATTTTCTGCAGAAATACAGATTAGATATAGGACCATAACGATGACAATACTTCTTAAAAAGACCTTGATTCCAGCTGATTACTTTCCTATTCCACAGGACTGGAAAAAAAGATGGATGGATTTAATGAATAGGCTGCAGCTCCTCTGTTAGCAGCATTATTTTCCACTATGCTAGGACTTCTGTAAGTAGCGAGAGTTAAGAGTGTCACTGAATGACTGCCTCACTGCTCTGTGGTTGCAACCTGGAGGATTGGCATATTTAAGTAATGTCTAGATGAAAACCTAATACATAAACTGTTTTGAAAAGGAATAACAGTATCACCAAGAAATGAGAAAATAAATTTTGTGCCAATTTCTAACTGAAGCAATGAAAAAGGACAAGAAGACATGAGGGAATAACCAAACAACCTCAGAGAGTGATATCTCTTCATCAGTCCTTATTTGGAGGTATTTGCCCATGAGAATCAATTAGGCTTTTTATGAGGTCTGTAAAACTGGAGGTGAATGTGAAATAAAACAGTATCTTATAGTTTGACAACTATCTCAAAACAGCTACTTTGTAATACAGAACGTCTTAAGGTAGGCATCTCCTTAGTATATCTTAAACAAGTAGAATAACTTGCATCCAGTTTATTGTTTAGGTTTATTCATCATAGATTTAGAGTCCAACAAAGCAGGCAAACAGTATAAAAGCTTCCTAATAGCAATGAACAGCAGATGTCCAGAATAACTTCTCTGGGAATGCTGGAGACCTTTGAGAAAGATGAGAGAGGCATGTGTAAAGAGTGACATGGATGCAGTGAGTCCTGCACTGCCCAGTGGTGGAGGACGTGATTTGTTGCCAACAAGTGCATATGACTGCAGGATTTCTGTTATTTTTTCTTATCAGATGTACAAGGTGTAAGAGGGTTGCCACAATAGCAGAGACCGAGTTATTTCTCATTATTGTTCCTGGAAACTTCAGAGAAAATCTGCAGGTTCCTTACTTAATGCAGAGTATGTAAACTCTTGCTGGGTGTCTCTGTAATGATACTTCGTTTACTAGAAAGTTAAAGGCACCACAGGATCCTTTCTAATGATAATAAGAACAAAACGGGAGTAAAAATTAAATTCAGAAGGAAAAAGCAAATACTTTAATGGTAGCTTACATCACAATCAGGAGAGAAACCGGATGAAATCACAGCTGAAATATGGGAAGAGTACGTAGTCTCATTTGACCAAATTTAGAAGCTTAGTTTAATTATTTAGCAGTTCCTAATTCTTATAGCCAAGAGAGGAAAATCCATCAACACCAGAACATTTACCATGTTACCATGGTTTCAGCTGGGATAGGGTTAACTTTTTGCTAGCAGCTGGTGTAATGCTATGTTTTGGATTTGGGATGGGAATAGTGTGATAGGGCATTGGTGTTCTTGATTGTTACTAAGCAATCAAGGACTTTTCTGGTCCTTGCTCTGCTCTGCCACCAAGTAGGCTGGGGGTGTGCAAGAAGCTGGGAGGAGACGCAACCAGGACAGCTGACACTAACTGACCCAAAGGGTTATTCCCTACCATATGATTCCATACCATACCAGTATATAAAGCAGGATAGCGGCACTAAATTTTAGCAGGGTGCATCAATAAAAGTATTCCTGCCAAAACCAACATAGCGGTTCAACATTCTGATCCTGGAGATACCCAAAAGTGATAATTCCATAGTTTCACTGACCATATATGACCCTCTGAGAGGTCATGCATAGACCCACCCCAGTCCTTCTCATGTGCTCAGAGGATTCTTAATGTACATGGTCAGCTCTGAACTGTTTCAAAAATGCTGTGATGACCATATTTTTTCCTGATGTTGTAGAGCCCTTATATAAGAAATGGAAAGCTGCAGTCCTTCCTCAGCTTATAAATATGAAATTTTGCATTTCAGAAAGCCCCAGAGTTCAATATGAATCAAGATATTAAAGAGTCAAACACCCTTCCTTTGTATTTCTTTCTCCATCCTCATTCCCTTCAGTCTCCTCTGCATTGACAATGAAGATGGCCCTCTGACCTGGAAATATTGTTTACCCTGTTAAACAGAGGACATTTTACTGCAGTGCTTTTCACTGTCTACTGCTGTATGTAGAAAGGAAAAAGTCTGTCAAATAGGCAGAAGCAAAACTATTTTGGTCTTTAGAGATCAATATCAAACTTTTAAATCCCATCCAGAGATCTGAAAGCAGCTAGGGCAAAGCACAAAACGATCATGTTATATATTCCCACTGAGAAATCAATTCAATAAAGAAGCCACAGATTTTTATATTGGCTTTGCTTTCTAAGCTGGCCTGAGGTATAACTACATTTAGGGTGTCCTGCAGCAATATAGTCTCAAAACTATAAACACAAGAGCCCCACTAAACCAATCTCTTCAGATAGGACTTATCACATTCAGATGGTAGGACATTATCACACAGAAAACAAAACAGAAAAAGAAAAATGCCGCCTTACATGTCTTTTTTTTGCACAATGACCATACAACTGTGATGTAAAGTGGTGTTACAGTGCCTGGAAATCTCACTGCCTGACTGTAAAAAACGTGTCAACCATGCACTCCAGGAGAAGCCTTCACCTTGCCTTACGTTTTGAATCATCTATCCTAACAATTATATTGTGAGTGTATTTGGAATGAGCTTCAGCTGCCCATCTTTTTATTGGTTAAGAGTGTGATAGCTTTGTAAGAGTCTCTCAGACTCCTGAATGCTGCTACCACAGTGAAAACTCTGGAGGAGCTGCTCCTGCACTTCATGGTCTCCTGCTGGCCAGAGAAAAGACTAAGCCAGGTATAAGACAATCCTTACGTGATATGCAAAAGAATTTTTTATCACAACTGCCCTTTGAAACATCCAACCTTTTCAAGACTAGCTGTTTGCTGTCAAGTCAAAAGCTCTTTGTGCTTTTTCATGTTAAAAGTAAGCAACACACTTATTAAGCCTAATGTAAGTGTTCTTCATCTGTTGGCAAAAAGAGTGAAAAAACAATGAGGTCTTTCTACAGTATATATAGGTTTCAACTTCAGACATATTCACTCTTTTTGTAGCAATTCCTTTGATGAATCTAATTCTTTCCCCCTCTTAAGAAAGTGTTAATTTCATTACCTAGCAATGAACAAATTTTTTTTTTTTTAGTTAACTTCATAAACAACTTGAGATGCAAGATATAAGGCTGGAATATGACTGTTTCTTGAAGTATAGGTAGTTTCTTTAACACTTCTGTCAATGTTAGTGGACTAGTACTGAACAAGACAATCCCTCCTACTTAGAAAGCACTGTGTTAATGCCCTTCAAATCCCACTCACATTATCACAATATTTAGACATTCTACTACTTGGATATCAAGACATGGACTTTTATCTATATTTTATGCATAAAAAATTGAAAACTCAAAGAGAGGAGGTCGAGGAAGGAAATGTTAAAGGCCAGATGAAAAAGAGGAAGAGCATCCTAAAGATAAATGTAAAAAGACTAACTTATTTACATATCTTTAGCTTAGTGGGCCCCAACCTAGAGCTCCCAGACAGAATGTTTCCTGTAAGACTCTTTGATCTTCTTCACAACTGCACAAATTAAATTACCTGATGAGGATTCATTTACTGTATGTGTTAAAGGCTTCCTAACAATAATTTTTGCAATCGATAATGAAAAATTAATCTGTGAACCAGTAATCTACATTGTCAGAAACATTCTTCTATTTGATGGAGATCCCAAAATATAATTCTAACATTTGAATAAATATTTACCTTTTATTTTGCCTGAGGCTCCTTGTAATTCATAGAGGTTTTTTCTCCTTTCAGGTCTGTTGAACAGACGAAGAAATTATGCTTTGCTTATTATAAGGAAGTAAAAAAGAAAAATGGCTGGATAATAAGAATTTGGATCTCCAGATTCTACTACTAGAAATACAAAATTAGTTTTTAAGAAATTACTCAAATGAGTGACCTCAAGGAACTGTAATTCCCTCAGTGTAAAAGCCCAGGTGCTGTCCAAATATCTGGAACGGAGCTCACAGAAGTAATATTTCACCAACTGATCCATAAATTGAAAAAAACCAAACAAACCCAAACACAAAAAACCCTACCTTAAATGATGGAGAATTTGATTATATTGGCAGGGTCACATATGGAAGCTTATATTATCAGAGCCAGCCTTTGTCTTTTCCTTTAATAAATTTATCAAGAGTTTCCAGTGGTAGCAACCTGCCACCTTTTTCCAGCATTAAATAAACTTCTAAGAGTAAGGACCTGAAAGCTTGTATAGCTTTTTCACCAACCATATTTATACTCAGCCAGCAAAAATCACAGGTGTTAATGATGAAGCCACTAAATTACTGTTTTCTATCCCTGTGGAGAAGCCAGCAGTGATCAGGGAAACAGATGGGCTAGCAAGAGTGGTAATTCAGATTCTTACACACATATGAGATTAAACTGCAAAATAGTTGGTTCTTACTTTAATCAGCAAATGTTTTATATGTTACATTGTCAAACTGAAACTGAAAATGCTGTTTGATAAAGCACCAACAGTGACTGGAGAGATAAAACTTCCTCTTTTTAATTTGCTTTCTTGTTTGGTTGTTTTTTTTTAAAGGCTAGAAAAAATTACAGAAAAACTAATGCTTTCTACTGCTAGTCTAGTGGAGTTTTTTTCCCTTTAATTTTAAAGCAGAAATTAAAAAAGATAAATACATAAAGCATACTCCAAAGAGCAGTATCATTAGAAGTGATGCCATGAGATCCATAGGGAGATATTACATTGGCCCATGTACTATTTTCCTTTAATATAACATTTAATCTACTCCTTCTGCAAAACCAAAATGTCCAGGGAGCTGTACGACTTCTTGCATTTTTGTAAGGTATTGCCTTTTTTAAAATTGTTTTATCTCTTATGGTTGTGGCAACAGTTTTCCTTCCTCCCAATTCTTTTTCAATCTTTGGAGATTTCCTATGTAAACAATTTTCAGTCTGAGTAAATGTTTAATATGAAATTACGCTCAATATCACAAATATCATGTAGTTACCTAAAGCGTAATAAAGGCGGTTTAAGAACATGAGTCAAAGAGAGAGCTTATGAAAGTCCTGCTGAGCTTGCTTAGGTTCTGAATGACTGTTGAAAGCCAAGAATTGCGGCTTGACTATTTCTTTTCTAACGCTACGTGGTCTTTCCAAATTAAGTTTCTTTCTATGTAAGTGAATCCCCTGGAGGGCCCCATTCAACCTGAGAACAACGTAGACTGATGTGACTGAGTTCAGCAGAAGGACCCACCACAAGTACCCACCACAAGTTTCATTCAGAAACACATCCAGAGAAAGGGAAGGTGCTGCAAGACACCTGTTATGACAGGCAGATACTGGAAAGTCTGCAGTGGAACAGAGAGATCAAATCTCTGGGTTTCAGTCTGAAAGGGCTTTACTGGCTGTACACAACTCCCAGTTCTAACTAGTTGAAGCTAAATTTGGAACCACATGAGACAAGAAATGTTTTTCACTTAAAAAAAAATAAATACTGAAAGCAAGGCAAAACAGTCATTTTCTATCTCCATAAAACTCACAGCATTTTTTACCATTCTGAACAGTATTTGTTTTTTGAAGTAGGGGCAACTTAAAAATGCCTGCAGGTCTCTGATTATCAGACTATATTGTGTGCTTATGGTAATGAAACTAAACAAAAAGGAAAGCATTCTATTTCTTTCCATTCTCTAATATTTCCATCCACCAGAAATTTGAAGGTCCAGCTCTCTGTTATGTGATACCGGTTTGTTGTAAAGGAGGCAAACAGTTTCAGAGCCAGATCTGATACAACTTTTGAGCCTTTGAGGCAAGACACATTGTAGTCTTAAAGGGGTGAACCTGAAAGGAAAAACTAATGCTTTGATTTTACATGTCTGTTGTGCGATCTCTCTGTTCTACCTGTGATGAACACACATACATTTTCCCCTAGTAGGAAGTCATTGGCAGCATCAGCCTTTCTCTGTGCTTCAGAAGCTAAGGCACAGATTCTTCTGATGTTTGCAAATCCTGTTTTTGAAAAGGAGGTTTGGGCAACATTGGCATTCTCTTCAATACCATTTAATAATGAAAAGCAGATGACCAATTCAATGGCAAGTAAGGGATGATTGAGGTGGTTGGGAAACATAAATGTAAATATTCTTTCAATTCTGTTTCCTTCCTATTTTACCCCTGTTTAAATTCCATTTTGTACTTTGTATAGGATCATTGTGTCCTGTTTGAGCAGTTGAATGTGGGAAGAATAATGGAATTGAACATAATTGTCTTATTCTCATAATTCTGGTATTCTATACATCATGTAATTGCAATTTATGTTTTTAGGCATAACACATTATGTTGCTATTAAAATGTATCAAGTTCTGTCACCAGCATCATGTCACAATACGCACACTGCATAGCTTAATTTGCTTTTATTTACCATATATATTGAACTAGATCTACAGGCATATACTTATTAAAACATCTAATTTTATTCTTGTTGCTTTAATCAGATTTGTACTGCAGAAATGTGGATAATTATCAGTGGTAGATACACAGGAACATTTCACCATAAGCAAGTAACTAAGGAAAAAATTGGTACATAATCTTTATTTAAGCATTTAAACTTTTGAGTCTCAATTTTCCTTTTGTAAAGTTGGAGGAATAATAATTTTGTTTGTTATTTTCATTCTGTAGATTTCTAAGGTTTTCAGAGCAGCAACTGTATCCTATTATTTACTTATAAACTGTAAGAGAGAAAAACTTTTTATCTGTCTTGATGTGTTGTCTTTTTAGTGTTATGATGGCATCTGAAGATCATGAGTAGCCTCTGCTGGAACAAAGTTTTACAGGTAGTCAGGGAAAAACAGGCCAAGTCTGGCTTTTCCCAAAAGGCTGCACTCTAACAGACCTGACATTGTCATGAAGTCTATTATCTGTTTAAAACTGGCAGTTTCTCATTTTCTTTTTTTTTGTAGAATGGGAGGAGACTGTTAAATTAGCAACTATAAGACTGGGAAGTTTAAAACTGTTAACATTACAGTTAAATCATAATATTTAAGCTCCCAAAAGAACATTCCTGAGTGCTGCAAGGACTGTATTTAAGAAATGCCCAATTACTTAGAATAGTAAAGAGGAAACAGTAAAAAAACAGATATCCATGTTGCAAGATAGAGCACTGAAGATAAGGGAAAAGGTCGATACTTTTGGTAAGTTATTTATAGCAGGAGTGACATGAAATTCTTAAAAGTTTTCACTTGATAGCCATGAGTCCATAGTACTTTAATTTACCACTGTGGTGATAAATGAAAGACAGCTTCATTTTTATCTTTGAGACTTGAATTAAATATTCTTCTCACATGAGAAATATTTAGAGCTTTCAACTTTATATAACCAGTCAGATTAGGAGCCACATTTTCTGCAGCAGGTGTAGTAGCAGAATGCTTTTTGCATACACGTTCTCCCTCCATTTGCTGAACTTTAAGTATTGTATAAATGGCAATAATTGGCCATCATGATGCATCAGTAATGTGACTCTCAGGTGACTCCCCTAAAGGGTGGCAAATGGTATCTAAACCAACTGTCAGATCCTGGTGAGTAGTAGAGGTGAGAAAAGCATCTGTCTCCATTAGTGCACACTTGCTGACATGCAACAAAGCTCATTTAAGTTTTGTTGTTGCTGTTAGTTTAGTATAGAAGGGTCTTTTAATGAAAATATAAGATGATAAATTGCAAGTGGCCCAACTATCTTCCTGGTGGTGTATGCGTTTTAAAGTCAAGTAGCAGATACTGTTCATAGTTTGCTTTAAGTGTATGCCCAAAAATCTTCTTCAGCAAATTGATAGAGACTCCAGCTGGTCTCAAGATGAGACTTGTGATTTCTGGTTAAATAGTATGAGCCTCAATATTATTTGTCGGGAGGTATAGGATTATATATATATAATTATGTATACATATGTAATCATAGTGCCTTTGATCAAGGCACTGTGATTTTCATATGAAAAAATTAGTTCAGAGGCATAGGAAATCTAGGTGGATTTAGTGACTTCTGAATGTCAAATATGACTCTAGAACATAACTCCTGTCTCATGATTGTGTTTGTCCCTTAATGTTCAAAGGGGCTTGTTCCCGGACATTTTTTAATTTTAAAGGTCATTGCAGAAGTATGTACACTGAAAAAGTGGAAGCTTAATTAAAGTGTGAAAAATTAGTTCTATATGATATATTGCTACTCTATATTTTTTGTTTGATCTTGCCTTTCCAAAGTCTGTCTGTCTGTGGATTTAAAGGTAAAGAGAGAGGGAGAAAGAGGGAGAAGAAGAAGGATGGAAGACAGAGACAGAGGCAGAGAGAGAGTGGGAAAGGTAAGAAAAAATCTAGGGAAGGAGAAGGAGAAAGAGTAGAAGAAGAAGGAGGAGGAGGAAGTAGAGAAGAAGAAGGAGAAGTGAGGAGAGTGTAAAGTGTGCTATGCATGATGGAGGATTGAAAAGACATTTTGAAATTACCATGGCTCACTGCTGAAGAAAGAAATACCAAGTTTAGTTTCATATGCCTATGTCATATGCCTATGTCCTACACCTGCGCAATGAAATAAGGGGAAGCTTAATGCTTTAAAGTGTCTTCTTATGTTTTATGTTTGCCAGCTTCCTCTGCTGTGATGAAATTGGAAAAGTGTTAGCAAACTTCTCAAACATTGTTTTATATGTAGTCGTATTTTTCATTTGAGATCTGTGATTTGACTTTGAGAGCTAGAAAGGCAGGGTTAAATTGTCAAGATTTGATATGTTGTAAGACAAGATTCTCCTTTTCAGTGCAAGGAGGACAACACCAGATTGGCCAAGGGATGCAATCTTCTGAGAGTGACTTGTTAGAGCTACTCAGCAGGTGGTAAAAAATTTCCAAAAGGCTTCCTTTTGAAGAAACCTGAGCTAGCCATAATTTCATTTCATTTCATTCCTTTACCTTCTACCCATTACCTGTCTTGGTGTAATGTTGTTGTCATTGGTTATAAACAATTCTCAGATTTTTTTTACTAATTTTTATTTTAATATTTCTTTTTTATTGATCATCACTGCAACAGCCCTAACATTTTCTAGCACAGGTTGTTTCTGTCTTATTCAGTTGGCAGCCTGCCCCCAGCTATGTTGGTTTATTACTACTACCAGTTGAGATATGAGAGGTACATAGTTCCCAATGGTGACAAATGTAAACAGAAAGCAAACAGATGTGTCTGTGAAACCCTCAAAATAAAGAGTGCTAACCAAAGAAACCACATGACACTCATGGGGCCCTAAATGAGATGTCCTTCCTTTAATCCTTTATCTAGCCTGATTGTTTTTACAGTTGGTAGGACAGACCAACTCTTCAAAGTTGTGGAGAAGGGTTTCCATTTTCTTAAAATAGAACATTGGTTTTGTGGCTACTTCATCATAATGGACAATATCACAAAAGCTTGCATTGTGCCATGTGGCAGGATACTATTACAAGGGGAATCATGTTATGTTTCCTAACATCAATATGTTATCTGCTCCACTTTATCTAATAGTAATTTTATCAGTGAAGACATTTGGTTACCACTTCTATACTGTAATATTTTGTGGCAGATACTATAGCAAATTAATCCCTCATTTCTTCTTTTTAGCAAGACTGTTTCAGATGCAGGTGCCCTCTAAGCTCTGCACATCCTTGCACCTCTGCTGCATCATTTGTGATGTAGTTTTGTTGCGAGATTGCTGTTTGCTCTGTAAGTCACTTCAGGGTGAGATTCTGGTTGTGGAGAAACTAGGAAGAGATGGTACTTCTTTGGTTTAATGTCAGGGTGAAGCAGCGTGGGTGTTTTTGCATGTCTTCATAGAGATGTGACCCAGGAATCAACAGCCTTCCAACTCATTGCTAAACCTTATCCCGTGAATGGGTCTAGTGCTGTAATCCTGACTTTTTTCAAAAACATCAGCAAAACTGAATGTGCTGCTACTGGGACAATAAAACCCAGGAAGGGTTGTTGCTACCCACCTCTAGGTCTGTAGATCACTTACATCAATATTTTGTTTTGAGAGAGGATGTCACTCTTCTGTCGCCTCTCACAGAGTAACTCTGCCAGGCGTCTTTCTTCTTAGAACTTTCTGCATAGCTGAAATCCAGCCTTGATCCTGTAGCTGACCTCAGTTGAGGGCTGAAATTAGAGTAAATTAAAGGCAGGAAATGAAATACTCTTTTTGAGCTGCTCACCAGGAAGTTCTGGACAGTCACACCGAGACATTCATGTTGTCAAAAAATGCCATGTAAACAGTAGACCCTCACTCAAAAAGCACCAAGGACAAAGGATTGGAAGTACTTAGGACTGGAAACTAAGTTTTCCTGCAATATTTCCAAAATTTTTAAATAGAAGAAGGGAAACTAGCATCTGTATATTGCTTTACAAATGATGTCACCTCTGATATTGAGATCCAGACCTAAAAATTTTCTGTTTAAATTTCGTTCCCTGTGCTATCAGATTACATATTGAAAGTATTTGGGAACTGCCTTTGGATAAAAGCTTTTCATTTTAATGTGTTCTATGCCATAGTTTAAATAGAGATTTCTGGAGGAATCACCTGTGGCTGGCAATGTGTTGGACTGTGGAAAAGGCATGTGACAACTAAGCTGTTGTGTTGAGCATCATTTCTAATGTTACAAAGCCACACAGTAAGCCTCTTTTCCTGCTATTTCTCCATTCACCAGCCTAATTTTCTTCCTCTGCCTTTATATTTTCTTCTCTAAGTGTGTTCACATTTGCGATTTATGCATTAGGCACTTTTTAGAACAGATCTAATCTATCATTTAAAAGACCTAGATTTCATAAAGTATAGGTATTTTCTGTCTTTCTAGATCCCATCAAGCACACAGATCTGTGCCTTATTCTGAGTTAACATTTGTTCACAAAACAAAAATTTGGTTAAGCTTTCTGAAGCCTACAAATCTCCCTAAATTAGCACACATGTATTTTGAGCCATTAGGCCTTCATCACACAAGATGGTCTCTGCACAATTAATGAGTAAGGAGTTTACTTTTTAAGCAGTGAGAATAAATATTATTTATTTCTCCAGTTTACAGTGCACTACCTATCTTAAATTTGGGGGGGCATTGTTGTTTTTGAATGCTGACTTCTGCTGCCAGAATGTTCCCTTAATGCATTTGGTTTCAATTTCATTTCATAGTTGTATTAAAGAACATTCGTAATATAACCAATATTTTAAAATTGTGTAGCGACTTGAACCTTAAGAACAAGATTCAAATTCATTACCCAGTTTGATATTTTAACATAGCTTGGCATTTTAACTTGTCTCACAGAACCAACATGTGAGTCTCTGTACAAAAGTAATTCTCAAGAATTACAGAGTAGGTAATTTTGTATTTTGTTTCTGACTGCATTGTACTAAGAGGTTTGAACTTTCTTTATATGGTAAGGAAGGTGTGCTCTTGGACCTAGAGACTTTCAAAGAACTTCCTGCATTGATAGCTGGCATTAAAAAAGATAGGGACATTTGGAGAGGTTTCAGAAATAAGGTATTCCAAAATGTTTTCCTTTTAACCCATTTATTATGTGTATCTGTTTATGTGTACATATATAGATTTGGATTTATGTATATATTTAGATTTACATTTGTGTTTTAGGTGTTCCATTCAGGAACTGTCCTATTGCAGGAGAAATATTTATGAAGACTCAATGCTACACTGCATTAGTCTCGTTTATAAATGCGCTGTTTCTGAAATACAGTGTTAGGAGCACCTACCATCTGGGGCTTCCCCTTAGTTACTTACTTACTAGTTAGTAAGTAACTAACTAATTTACTTACTTAATTACTTATGTAAGTTGAAGAGATCATAACTTTTGAACTATGGGCTTTGTATTGTACTACCACCAGAAGCAGTGTTAGATCAAATCCCTCGGGAACTGGCTAAGTGTACAGGAGGCTAAGTGTACAAGAGGCCTAACTTTCCTTTCTAGGATTTTGCAGTCTAGATGTAGCATATTTATTTTGATGTAGCATAGGCAAAAATGTTTTGACTATAAAGGACTACTATTTTTATCCCATCATATTTCTGTCTCTTTTTTTTCATTTATTTTATCAGAACACATAGTGACATATTTAGTTTTATAAAATATTATACATACAAGAAAAATATATGAGACTCTGAGGACAAGAGCATGTATTTCTGTTAGAAGATTGATGCTTTTACTGACTTCAACATAATTTTTACAGTTTTGGCAAACATCATATCTACACACATGATGACTGTCATTTTTTCTTTGCTACTTCAGTTAGGCAAGTCCAAAACTATTACATACACATCAATTTTGTTCACCAATTAAATGCCTTTAAAAATATTTTCCCGACAGCTTCATTCTATTTACCGAGTGCTGATGTGCTTTTTATGCACATAAAGGGCTGAGCATCTGTTTGTACGGGAAAGTTCCATTAGACCATAATAATCTCCAGTTAATTGCACAGCAAATATTTATTTCTCACACATTAAATTAATGAAACAGGTTCAGTCAGATAAAAATCACAACAGCTTGGAAAACAACACCTATCAAGCTATGTAAGGCTTCCAAGGACTTCTTGGCAGAAATCCTGTATCTAGAAGAATTGTGTACCTTTGGGGATACTGTCTTCATTTAATTACTAGATGATAATATTGTCACAGGTTTGTTTATTGATGTTCT
>JAOXJM010000001.1:134415529-134438272 GCA_026413425.1 Tringa solitaria
AAAAAAATAAATTGTTTTTCTGGGTTTACTAATGTGCCATACCATGACTACAACAGTATAATTGAAGAATGATCATTTTCAAGGTACTACAAACACCATTTAATCTTAATATTAAAAAAGATTAATATTATACTAGTATTTAATGTTCTAGAGCACTTACTCCTCCTCATATATAAATGTGAAAGGAGCTTTAAAAATCAATTTTCAAAATCCCCACTTGTATTTCAATAATGACTTTATCTTTCCTAAGAGCAATGCGAATGTTTTTCATGTGTCTGCAACAATGACTGTTTCATATCCCACACATATTTTTCCCACACATATTTTTGTATTCCCTTCCCATCAGTGCTAATATTCCCTGTGCTGTGTCATGTGTGAAGGCAATGACACTGTATGCAACTTCTTATAACAACAAAGGACAATGATGCATAGAGTCATAAAGTTTTTGAGCAGATGAAGCAGAAAGCCTAACTTTATCTCTCACTATTTAGGTTCATTTTGTTGCTATAAAATTGTTACCATTTTTCTTAACATAAATTTCTGAGCGCCTCATAAATATTTATTTATGCTTGCACAAACTTTGCTTTTTATGCTTCTTATCTGCTTCTTCTGAAGCTGATCCAAATGTAGGTGCATGGGGTTTGTATCATAAATAAGGGCTTAGTCTGTACATAGAGATTCAACTTTAATAACTAAGAATTAACTTAACATGGTAAGTTAACTGAATTTGATTTCAACTACCTGGACTTACTAACCCTACTTTTTTTGAAACATGGATGAAAACAATGAGATGTTGTTAAATTGCTTTCTTTTTTTTTTCCTTAAAATTATTTAAATCACAGTTAAAAATATGCTTTTATCCAAGGACTATTCCCTTGTTATTTATTACATGAAACACATATAGAACTCTGTTCATGAAGGTGGAAAATTTATCATAAGATGTCCCTGGCTGTACATAAAAAGGTTACAGCATTCACTAGGAGATATGGTAACTATAAATAAGGAGAGAAACCCTGAGAAAAGCAAAATTGTAAGATCTTTCAGTAAAAATCTGTATTTCTTCTGAAATGGCAGATCTTCAAGGATGCTTTAAGGAAGCTGGCAGATCTTTAAGGGTGTTTTCCACAGAGCACAAGATCTCTTAATCCCCAGGTGTAAGAAATCAGGAAAGCAAGGCAAGAGACTGGCATGGCTGAACAAAGACCTGCTGATCAAAGTAAAGGGCAAGAAGGAAAAGCACAGGCAGTGGAAGCAGGAACAAGTATCCTGGGAAGAGTAAAGGCCACTGCCTGGTTATGTAGGTAACAGGTCAAGATGCAGCTGGAACTGAATTTGACAAGGTGCACAAAGAATAACAAGAAGGACATTTACAGGTATGTCAGCCATAATTTCATGAGTTTCAACAATGTAAAGTGCCAGGTCCTGCAACTGGGTTGGGGCAACCCCGAGTATCAATACAGACTGAGGGATGAAGGGATTGAGAGCACACGTGTTGAGAAGACTTGGGGTTACTGGTGGATGGAAAGCTGGACATGAGCCAGCAATGGGTGCTCGCAGCCCAGAAAGTCAACTGTATCCTGTGGTGCATCAAAAGAGGAGTGGCCTGCAGGTGGAAGGAGGTGATTCTACCCTTTTGCTCTTGGGAGACCCCACCTGCAGTACTGCATCCAGCTCTGGCGTACCAAACATAAGAAAGGCAAGGACCTGTTGGATCAATTCCAGAGGAGGACTACACAAATGATGAGAGGGATGGATCTCTCCTATGAGAAAGGCTGAGAGAGCTGGGGTTGTTCAGCCTGGAGATGAGAAGGCTCCGGGGAGACCTTATAGCAGCCTTCCAAGTACTTAAAGGGGGTTTTTAAGATACGGACAAAATTTTTAGCAGGGCCTGTTGCAACAGGACAAGAATTAATGGTTTTAAACTGAAAGAGGGTAGATTTAGACTAGAGATAAGGATGAAATGTTTTACAACGAGGGTGGTGAAACACTGGAGCAGGTTGCCCAGATTGGTGGTAGATACCCCATCCCTGGAAACAAGGTAAGGTTGAACTTTATCTAATTGAAGATGTCCCTGCTCATTGCAGGGCAGGTTTGACTAGATGACCTTAAAAGGTCCCTTCCAACTCAAATTATTTTATGATTCTGTGATTCTATGATTCTAAATGTTCATGAGGAATGACATTTGAAACTAGTTTAGGCACAGTTTTAAAGTCTTGTAGTTTGAAAGGATTTGGATACGTTAGGACTTCAGGTTTCTGGCCCATGGGTTAGATTTAGAAATGAAGACTATCCACAATGTATTATTTAATCAAAATTATATCAGAGACTTGTTTCTTACTGTTAACCAAATCTTTGTTGATTTACACTCTGGAAGAAATTTTTCTTATTTAAACCCAAATAATTTTCTGTACTGAAAAAGTCAATGCATAGAATGGATTAAACAAATCATGTGAAAATAAAACTTACAAAGAAAAACTTACCATATTCTTACATATATACAGATTGTTATTTTATATATTTATATTGCTGGTGAAATAGTCTCATTACAGGGATGTAACATGAAGCAGTCAATCTTAAAGATGCTGTTCCAAATGGGAATTCTTGAATATG
Organism: Tringa solitaria; assembly: GCA_026413425.1. NCBI lineage: Eukaryota > Metazoa > Chordata > Aves > Charadriiformes > Scolopacidae > Tringa > Tringa solitaria. The sequence continues at coordinate 134,418,140 of JAOXJM010000001.1, forward strand.
TTGTTAGTCTTCAAATCTCTCTATGTTTTAGAAGTGACTAATTTTGGGACACACACACCAAGCAAACTAAAACAAAATATAATTTTCTCTATCTATTTAAAAACAAACAAACAAAACTCCAGAGATATTACAAATCCATGTTATCTTCCTCAGCTGTACATTGAAATTATGGATAGAAATACATAACCAAGAAGATAATAACCTGTTGTATATGCAACAATCTGTACGTAAAATAGCTTTTCTGTAGTATACTTATTACTGCAGAATGGGATAGGGAAGTGTGGCATGAAATTTTCATCTGATTTCTTTTGGGGATGTCTTATTGCATTGCTTTAACTAAGGATTAGAGTGACTATCCCAAACTCTTATGGCATAAAATCTTGATATTAAACCATTGAATATTCTGTAGGTAAGGAACAAAGATGTGGCATTAGAAGTCTGGTAACATTCAGGAAGTGCAAGAGGAAATACACATCATGCCTGGCTGAAGAAAAAGATCTTCTTGAATCCCTCCCCACTTCTCCCTCTCCCTCCTTCCTGCTCCTTTGTGTTACCTATGCTATCTCTTGTTATGGAAGCATATTCATGAGAGCTGATGGTCTGGTCTAAGTCAGAACGAAAAAATAATAGAATTAGCAGATATTAGAAAAAAAAATTAAACAGTACAGAAAATAGAAGCAACCTGTCTAATCAACTTAAAGTGGATTTAAATATCTTTATTGTGAAAGTGTGTCACAGAGATGGACTACATGATCTCCAGAGATCCCTTCCAAACCTGCATCATTCTGTGATTCTGAGATAACAATGACCAGTAGACTCCTTCTCCTTAGTAGCAATATAGAACCAGTGTTTGTCTGCTTCGCGCATTTTAGAAACCATAGTACTGTAATTTTGAAAGCAGAAAATTCTCAACTGGCTAAACTGTGTCATATCAAACATATTGCAGTAATACTGTTTCTTTGCTAAAGTGTATGAATATGGAGGCTGCAGAGGGAGAAAGAGATAGGGAGAGAGAAACTACAACTGATTAGGGTTTTGTCCACTGCTTCTGCGCTTGTTGCAAAGGCTGAGATTTTCAGGTGATGCTGAAACCTGTGTCCATGACTCCAGGCAGTGAGGAGAACCCATTCACAGAAAGAAAGAGTGGACAGAAGGCAATAGGCTTTTCAGTGCCTTCAGAGAGAATTCCCACCAGACAGATTTTGTGTTAGGTCTGTATGCTCCAAAACAAGATTATTGAGTGGTATTTTTCAAAACACTGTACTGGTATAGACCTTTCCTTACTTCTGCTGGGTAGAAGAACAGCAAAGTTGTCTGAATACATCAGTTCTTCACATCTTAGTGTACCAATAGAAGTCTCATAAATCTTTTTGCAAAATCTATCCTCTTTTCACAGTTTTTAGTTTGAAGTAGTCTTCAGCCAATGCCAATCAGCAGAGCTAAATCCTTCATTACAAAAAAGTCTGATTATTGCAGTATAAGGACAAAGAAATATCTGCCAAGTTTTTTATCTAAAAACTAAACCAACTTTACATGACTCTTGAATGAAATCTCCAGGCAATCCCATCTCAGTCACTGAAAGGTTCTTATCTCTTTGCCTCACAAAAGGTGCCACGATGATTTTAACATTTGAATTCTCTATGCAAGTGAATGTAGAAAATAAATCACTTTATTGTTGTGTTTCATTTATTCTTAATCACACAATGTCTAAAATTCAAATGTAGATCTCCTACAATTACGATTTCCTCCTTATCATAGTTTCATACGAAAAATACAACCACGCAGCATGTTTCTTGGAGAGATTTCTTTTATTTCAAGTGACACAAAGAAAAATACAGCTATTATTCTTATTTCTTAGAGATATACAAAATCTGAAGCAAAACATCTACCTTCTCTGAGGTACAGGATGTTTTATTTTCTGTTATTAGGTTGATACTGAGAGCAAATTTCCTCAGTTCACCTACAACGTTTGCATTGTATGAAATGACACTTTTTTTTTTTGGTGAGAAAGCATTGAGAAAACTGTAAAGTTTCTCCCTGAGTTGGTCAGTTGAAATGTTTCTTCTGCTTTCAGCAAGAATAGGATTTAATTCTTAATTTCCAGTCAGTTTTTTATATATATATATAGTATTTAGGAAATGATAATTATTTTTTTGAAATCAAACTAATAAAGTCCTTAACCTAGTGAAAGTTAAATCTTCTGAAGCTTGTTTTTTTTTTTTTTGCTTTTTTTTTATTTGTTGTTTGTTTGTGTGGGTTTTTTTTTTAAATTTTAAAGGATTAAGTATTAGTTCTTCCGTTTCTGTGAGATTTGCTGGGAGAGTAGCTGCTGAGAATGAGTTGGTACAAGACTAGGAAGGGCAGAACAGCTATGTTGTACAGAGTTCCTTAGATTATGATGTGAAGTAAATTCAGCAAATTTGAAGTGTTTCAGCACTTTTTTATCATCATTCCTTTAACTTTTCCTTTGTGATTATCAAAAGTGCCAGTGTAAAAGCTGCCTTCTGAATTTGATAGCCAGAACTCATAATATATAAGGGGTAAAAAGAAAAGTAGCACAGAATTAAAAAAACAACAAAACCTCACTAAAACCCGAACAACAACAAGAAAAACCCAAAACATCTCGAAGCCCCAGAGATACTTTAGCAAACACAACATTTGTTTCTAACTCAGATACAATTCACAGATCTAACAACAAATAGCTCTTTGTCTTTTCTCAGATTTATCAAAGGGTTTCCTTAACCTTTACTTATGAAAAGAAAAATTGCATATGTAATTTTCTTTTCTATGTCTATTCTGTCCATTTTGAATAAAATAACACACTTTGCAGCAGAAACAAAAAAGTCAAGAATTTATCCATATTATGTTGTATACCCAAATTAGTTTGGGAAATCAAAAATACTAAATTAATAACATAATTTTTCCTGTATTTTTTCTATCGATCACCCCTTGTGTAAGTGTTTGATGTAGTCATGATGCTGAAAAAAGGAGGAGAAAAATAAGCATCCGTTAAAAGGAGATCTGTCTCTGAAAGAAAGCTCTGGGAAGCAGTATGAATTACATGTTTCACTGAATTCTGTCTAAACTGGAAAGATCATTAGGGATTAGCACTTTTTAAACCAAATGTGTTAAGCAATTGTTTTCTCCACTGGTTGCAAAAATGAAAAAAACACACCCTATGTCCAAGGAAGATAAAGACACTGTGTGTGTTTGCAGGGGGTATTATACAGCAAGAAAAGCAACTCAGAAAGTGGCACATCCTAAGATAAAAGACACTTCACATCAACTGTTTTATCTTTTCCTGCTACACCCATAGCTCTTCCTGCTAACTCATGTTCTCATGCTTGCATCTAGTGAAATCTGTACATAACAATTATTCTCTACGTAGTAGAAAGTCAGTTTATGGCATGAATGCTGTCAGTTTACCAGTAGGGAGTTCTGACGGATTCAGACATGTCCATGTGAAAATGAGAGCCCTTTGTATTTAAAGGATCAGGGCTCCCTTATTACACAGGTATGAGAAAGAGAGTCTTTTAAAGTGAATAAACCCCTTTGAAGCTTTTCACTCAATAAAAACGTAGGCGTTCCAAGGTATTTTTTTTATACATGATCCCTTTCTTTTTGTTTGTTTGGGGGTTTTTGGTTTTGTTTTTGTTTTATTTTTAATTAGGAATTGATAAGGCGGGCATCCAAGGACTTATGAATTTCAAGGTGTTTGCTCATCTCTCCCTCTTGACAGGATCTCCCCATCTTGACAGGATTAATTTACAGTGTTACCTATATTTCCGTACTGGAGAGAGAAGGGTACCAATATTTTACTACACATGTGAAAGATGGGTAAGACATGGACCAGGAAAAAAGAATTTTAATAGATTCATGTTATTTAATGTTTGGTTTACTTGGACCGGTGCAAAATCTTTCAGATTTGGCAAAGAAGATTTAAACCATATCATGTAAAGTCTGTTGCAGCTGCTATTGTTGATGAATGGGTTTTGCTAGCAGCCTGGTTTGGCTTTGTGGTTGAATTTTACATTGAGGTAAGATCATAGCTTTTAATAGCACACAGAAACATGATGTAGGTTAGATTAGAGCACAGTCAGACACAGTCTCCTATAAGGAGAGTGATGCTATACATCTACTTGGGTCTTCAGTGGTAGGGGAATATGAGAAGCAACATTATTATTTCCAATGAAAAGGATGGAAAAATACTAACAGTTGGAATAAATCATTCTCATTTTCTTAATAATAAAATTGAGATAATTTTTGTTTGTGTTAAAAATGAATAATACTTGAAGAATGATGGTAGTTTTGGCCTAAAAATGGAAAAGACTAAGGAAATTAAAAAAATCCTAATCAAGAGAAAGGCAGGTTATGAAGTGCAGTAGATTTTCCAGACTCTCCTTGTTCCTGTGCAGGTCACAAAAAACATCCCAAGATACCTGATAGCCGAAAAGACTGAACTGCTACAAATTTCCTAAATACAATAGGCTGCTATTTTTGCAGTTTCCACTTTTACACTTTGAGTAGCAGGAACTGTTTGGGCTCAGCCTTACCTTCCAGGAACACTTGTTACCTCCTCAGTCACTGTTTTGTAGGAAAACACAGAACAGTGTAGAATTATTAAATGTTTTCACCTATCACCATGTGAAGTGACATTCTGCTATTGGCTTAACTTCTGTCATAAGACTTTTGCTGCCCTACCTTTTCTCCTGTCTGAATAGAGTTTCATTCTTTCTTTGTTTTTTCTTTCTCAAACCGATTCTTACCCTTGATTTCAATAGGTGTATATAATTTGGTTGCAATATAACTGGAAGATTGATTTTCTCTTGCATTTATATATGCAGGAATGAACATCTCAGATGTACATAAATGATACACACTGTCTTCCATTTTGAACTACATTTTGGCATTTATATATGAAAACAACAAGATGGGAAGTAAAGCAAAAGAATAGGGCCAATATACTTTTTCATTTTACAGAGGAGGATAGGTGATTCAGTATAATTCAATGCAAATATAGAACATTAATCCCATCAAGTACAAGACAGCGATATTTTATGTGCTTTGAAGAGGCTCATTCTTTTAAAGGTTATAAAATAATTGGGTTCACAAGGAAACAAACAAACAAAAAATATAAATGTAATAAATTGGCTGAGCAACAACGTATGGATCTGACTTTGTTTTTCATATCACTGCAGCAGCCCCATTGAATTCAATAGGGTTTGACTAGATTTCCCTTTGCCTGCTGAAGAAAAGAATTTCTCCCGCATCAGGAACAACCAATTCAGTTCACAAACACACAGCATGCAAGTACTCTGAACTGCTGGAAACACAGAGGAAAGATTTATATTTTACAGAAGAAATTTGACCAGCAGGAAATGAGTTTGGAAAACAGCTGTAGTTCTTAATATTTAAAGAACTTTCCCATTTAGATAAGTCAAACAAGAAATTCCTGTATCTGCACTTTTGTGGGTTGGGCTTTTTTTTTCTTCCCGAGGACCAGGGACCACCTTCAGCACTACCTTAGATGGAATATTTTGATATAGAGCCTGACTCCTTTCCTTGTTCCAGGAGTCAAGGAAACAGGTGAGGAACAAGTAGCATACTAAATCTCAGTGATTCCCAGCTGTTGTTCAGTGTGCTGGGAAATGCTGTCAATAAAAAAAACATTAAAGAATGTGATAAACTTTAGTCATAGTTACAGCTACAGACTCAGGAATCTGTCTTTGTATTCTCAGTATCACCTAAAAATTTACTAGCTCTTGGCACAGAAGACATCCAAAGCTGCATTTTGTATACTCCCTGGAGGTGTCATCAGTAGAATGAAGACATCCTTGCCTGCAACTTTGACTGCATGAGTTGAGTGCCAAACAAATAGGTTGCCTTTCACCTTTTTTCCCAATAATGCTCCTGAACCTTCTTGCCAGTAGCTAGCTGATAATAACTTTATGTGATAAATACTGGTTTTGAATTCAGAAGTGCTTTTCACTACCAGAAAATTCATAAGCAGTGCTAAGCATTGGTGAATGCAAAATTGTATTTGAAAATGTTCAGTAAGTTGTTTGACAAATAAGATGCCTGTGAATTATTTAACAATTTTCTGGCAGTGTTGTCAAAGTGTTCCAGAATAATAGTACTTTCTCTAGATAACTGGAAATAACTTTTCTTAGGGCATTTTTGTTTGTTTATTTGTTTTGTCATGGTTTGTGGGGTTTTTTGCTTTGTTTTGTCTTGTTTTGTTTTTTGAATAAACAGCTTTGTGTCTGTCTGGTTTTGATAGATGATAAGCATTACATCTGGCAATGGGATCATACAGATTTTGTACATTACTATTCATTTACTATATGTAAAATCTGATTCTTATCCTCATTCATTCATTTCAGTATTTTTTCCAATGGTACGTTTTATCAAGATTTATTTTGTTAAAATTGCTAATGTGATTATCAGTGATATCATACCAAGATTTACAATCCTTTCTTGTTACACCACAGAACAAAACACTTATTGGTCCTCCTTAAATTTAAATGTGCATCATGCACAGAATCAACACTTCTTATTTTGTATCAGTTGGCAGATGCAGCCTCCATTTAAATAGGATAAGAAGAATTGTAACTTGAAGAAGAAAATAGCGTATGATATTTATGCTATGCTATTGCTAGCAGGTACCATATTTAAATATTGATTTGGTGTTTACCCAAAGGAGACTGTTGCATAAAATAAATACCAAATTTCTCTTGACTGTATAAAAGCGGAAATAAGTGACCCAGTATACTGGGAATGACATGTCTAGAACCATCTGGCCAATATGGAAATTTATGATCTGGTGCTGGCTCCTCCCAGCCTGCCTAGCGTCCAGACCCCATGTCAGGCCCCTGGGGCTGTCAGTCCCTGCAATGCTGCAGCAAGGCAGGTCTCCAGCTCCCCACAGCCCTGCCCTGGCTCGTCATGGCCCCCCTGAGCACAAGGAGATGCCCAATGCCCAGTGCTGGGGCTGCCCAGTGCCCCCGCCTGCCCTGCACTTGGCTTGGGGTAGGATGGGCCATGGCTGCCAAGCCCAGCCCTGAGTTCCCATTGGGTTCCCTAACAGCCTTGAGGTGCCCCAACAACAGTTTAAAGCGGTTTGGAAGCTCAATCTGTCTGGGCAACCTACTATCATTTTACCCTCTAATATACTCATTGTCTTTGAAGAGCTGTTGTACAGGGAGATGTCTAAGGACATTTTCAGGTTGCTTTTATACTGCACCAGCATCTCTAGAGAGTCAAGTGTTGTCTAGTTATATACAGCATCTCAGCAAGCATTTACAGTTCTTTTGTGGAATTTGAAAAGTAATTAAAATGTTTCTTCCTATTTTACTGAATCGTTTCATGCCTCCAGGTGACATTAGTAAGGCCCTGCCAGATGATGATTGACTAATTATTCTGCTTTGGAGACTCTGTTTAGCATTGGATAATGCTGCTCCAGGCAGAAAACACCATCAAATAGTCTATTCTGCTTGGTTTATAGATTAAATATAACACAACTGTTACTTTTAGTGGCATTTTAAAAAAAATTATTCCCTGGAAGAGTTGTGCTGGTTAAAAGTTACGCTGGAGGGGTGCCATGTAGGTCGTGCTGCACTGAAGGACTGTTGCTGGAATGTTGTTCTGCCTTCTGATTTGTGCAGCTCTGCCAGGAAAAGGTTTACAAATATTTATACATAGGGCACAGAAGAAACACAGAAAACAAGAGAAAGAAGGTGTTGAGGTATCTGCATGGGGAAATGCGGTTGGTTTTTGTTTTTCCAGAGTATCTGTACAGTGCCAAAAGGGTAAATTGGAGGTAATGCAAGCGAGGCATAAATCTGATAAATGGTAGTCTTTTTGCAGTGGATCAATCTCTTTCAATTTCAGACTCCTTTCTGTCAGAGATATAAAAGCTAAAATGATAGATTCTAACTAAACTGGGGAATCTAGGTCATCTAGCATCTCTTGCTGAAACCAAGTTAGCCAAGAACATGGAAATATCTAGACAAACTTCAGTGACATGTTTTACTCTCCTGTTTCAGCACAAGAATGGCTTTCCACTGTGTATTTTCTGTTCTGCAAAGGATAAACAGCCCAAGATGTGTTGGTGAACATTTCTAAACATTTCTAAGGACACTCCTAAGTCCTTCTCCTCAGGGCTACTCTCACTCCATTCTCTCTCCAGCTTGTATTTATGCTTGAGATTGCCCCAACCCACATGCAGAACCTTGCACTTAGCTTTGTTGAACCTCGTGAAGCTCACACGGCCCAACTTCTCAAGCCTACCCAGATCCCTCTGGATGTCATTGGTTTCCTCCAACATGTCGACCACTCCACACAGCTTGGTGTCATCTGCAAACTTGTTGAGGATGCACTCAATTGCAACATCCATGTTGCCGACAAAGATGTTAAACAGCATGTGTCCCAGTTCTGACCCCTGAGGTACTCCACTCGTCACTGATCTCCACTTGGACTGCAACCCTTTGAGTGCAGCCACCTGGCCAGTTCCTTGTCCACGGAGTGGTCCATCCATCAGATCCATGTCTCTCCAATTTAGTGACAAGGATATCATGTGGTATAGTGTCAAATGCCTTGCACAAGTCCAGGTAGATGATGCCAGTTGCTGTTCCCTTATGCACTAAAACTGTAACCCCATCATAGAAGGACACCAAATTTGTCAGGCATGATTTGCCATTGGTGAAGCCATGTTGGCTGTCACTGATCACTCCTTATTTTCCATGTGCCTTAGCAGAGTTTCCAGAAGGATCTACTCTGTGATCTTGCACAGGCACAGAGGTGAGACTGACCAGCCTATAGTTCTCTGGGTCTTCCTTTTTTCCTTTTTTAAAAATGGCAGTGGGGTTTCCCCTTTTCCAGTCAGCGGGAACAGCACCAGACTGCCATGACTTCTCAAATTTGATGGATAGCGGCTTAGGAACTTCATCTTCCATTTTCTTCAGGACCTGCAGATGCATCTCATCTGGGCCCATGGACATTTTCCCTGTCTTCCTTTCATCACCGGTATAACTGTAGAATTTTTTCTTGTTAGCCTTCACATCCATGGCTAGATTTAATTCTATCAGGGTTTTAGCTTTCCTAACCTGATTCTCTGTATTCCTCCTGATTTTTTCTGAACCTGATTCTCTATATTCCTCCCAGGCTACCTGTCCTTGCTTAAACCCTCCATAGGCTTCCGTTTTGAGTTTGATATAGGTTCAGATACAAAGTTATAGTTTTTTAGAAACATCTAATCCTTAACTTGTCCACCAGTCTAGTAAAAAGATAAAGCATATTATATTTATGTTTAAGTACACTAATAATATATTCTACCCAGAGGAAAATGCCTGCAAGCTGGGTGACTCTGTTGACCACCCTTCCCTCTGAAGATTTCTGTAAGTTCAGAGAGACTCAGTCTTTCAACCCTAACCCAATTTATATAATTAGGAGATGGTCTGTGTGTTCCTATAAATTACAAGTAAGATCTGCTTCACTTCCTGGCAGATGCAAAAGTTTCTTTGTCAGACTTTGAGTCATCTGTACTTAATTAGATAGTAAATAACTATCAATGACGGACAGAAATGTCCCACTTCCGTTTTCTGTGACTTGGTTAAATACATTCTCCTCCAGATCAAACTGTGTCCATATAATCGTTAAATGTATACATCAGATAAGATTCTGAATTGGATAAATGTTGCTAAACATTGGCTATTGACTGAGACCAAATGTGAATGTAATTAACAGCTTCCAGATGACTGTGTGTTTGAGGTGAGAGATTCTCAGCCTCTAACTCATAAACACACCACAAAAGTAAGATACATACCCTTTGCCTTCTGGAGAAGTATATCAGTATACCAGAGAGGATGCAAATAAGAACAAGTGGTATGGCAATGAAGGAAGCAAAAGAGGAAGAGCAGAGTCTGCAGACCTCAGCATCATAATCATGGCCATGCAACTCCTTATGTAGACACTTCATATATTTTTCTTGGTTCTATTTTGCCCCCACCCTTTCTATTTTTCTGCGTTTCTGAACTGACTTGCCATGTGTTGTTCTTGGGGTTTTGTATTTTTAACTAAGTATTAGCTCAGGTTTTGGAGGGGTGGTGGCAAATTCAGTACAGCCCCATATTTTTTCCTGTTTGGTTTTTAATAGCCATATTAGCTCAGTTGCAGTTATGTGGTTGGTTTGTTCATTTTTACTATTTTTTTCCTGTGTGGCTTTTATCTCATGGTCTGTATCTCTTGCTTTGCTAAGCTCTAACTGTCAGGTGATATATCATCTTTTTTCTCAGCTTCAATATATTTCCTCACACATGCTATGGTTGTGGGGGCAGGTGGGCTGCCCCTGGAAAGAAAGGGGGCATAGAAGCATAAGAATCATTCAGGGCCTCTTTGAAGGACAGAAACAGCATGCAAGAGGTATGAAGAAAACCACCGACTACGTCTTAGAGGTGCTGGTCTTTTGGGTTTAATAGGGACATCTTTTGGCCTGTGCCCATCCCTTGTTCTCTGCAGGTAGCTTTCTGAGAGATGGAGCAAACCTACTGAATTAAAATTGAAAAGAACATATGAGGACAAAAGATTATGAGAACAAATGCCTTTTTTCTTGAAGACTTTGGCTTTTAGAGGAAAGGAAAACAGCATATTTTTTTTTCAGTTCTTGGTTAGGGAAAAGATTGATTAAAAAAATAAAAAAGTTTTCTTTTACTTAATTTCCAACCTTTTCGCCCGTACAAATTATAAGAAAATAACATTTCCATGGGGGATGGCAGAGGACATTGAAACAAATGAAAGTAATGTCTTTTTCTGCTGTGTGAGTAGGAAGCCTATGTACTGCTGGCTGTGAAAATCTGTCTTGGATAGCTAATGGCTAGAATAACCAGTTTTCTAGCCACGCAGGAATAAACCTTATTTATGAGACTAAGCTGATACTGCAGCTGCGTAAGTGCCCGCAAACTGAAGTTCTGAGTGCAGCTTGAACCAGGCTGTGTTGCTGTCATTGCCAAACAGACCAAAGCCATACAGGAAGGCACGGCACTGACTCCAAACCAGGTGACATGGATCACTACCATTTTTACCAGATCATACAAAAATGTTAGCATTAGACTACTCCTCAGACTCACAGTACTTGGCCAACCAGATGAGCAGTTTATTTTGATGCTATGAGTGCTCAGGGCCTAGACAAAGGTGTGTGTGATCCTTGGTTGTGCAGGAACTGTGGCATTACAGGTCTTGTGATGGTTACATTGGGCTATCCACACTGAAGACTTCACACATGATTCACAGATGATGTCTATTGCAGAAGGAGATCCCAGACTGTCCATGTTTGAAGACCCTTCAACTGTGGAAAACAAGTTTATCTGCAGTGAGAGTTTATAGCATCTATAAATCTGCAGAAGCCATCTGTAGGAGAGCATTAGATTTCATTATGACTTGATACATTGCCACCTGACTTTGCAGCACTGGTTTTGTGAGAAGCAGATGCATTGTAAGTATGATGCATGCTAAAAAGTGCTTTAGGCACAGAGGATTATCAGGAGATATGCTAAGTGTGCCTATATGTATTGGTCCCAGAACGAGAACTCATGCCCTGGAACCAGGTATTAACATGCCATAAACATACTCATTAATTGGTTGTTGTGTTCCTTTTATCATCAAGTTTCTCACTGCAAGCAGAACCTCACCTCTTCATCCCTATTTCACAATTAGAAAGTCTAGTTTTAGTGGGAATGTGTCTCTTCTTGCAGACATCAAAAAATCTTCAATTTACAGTGCTTTTTTAATCATATGAGACATGTTGATTTCTAGTGTGGGACAGTGGATACAAAAGGCAAACCAAAATGGCAAACATGCTCTGACCATTGTTAGACTTTTGTTACTGATCATAAAAGGAAAATATTGGCTTCAGGCTGAATTACTCTGAAATCTGACTTACATATTAATACAGCTGGGAGTCTGGGTAGGGAGGCTTTCCTGGACCAGACTAGAGTGACTCTCTTATTGTAAAGCACTTTTGCCTATAGGGAGTAGAAAGCTAGGTGAATTCATGAATGAGCAGTTGCATTCCCTTACTGGCATTTGTTAATACCCTTACTGGCATTTGTTAATACCCCCCTGGTTTTGATAAAGGGATTTTTTTTTGATAAAAGGATTTCCTTCTTCATGTGTTTTGATTATGCCTGTCAATATAGCCAGCGATTCCTGTGCTCATTGAATATAAAAGGATTATAGTGATGCCTAGCATTTATGACACATTTATTCCATTTGTCTCATCAGTGTGGCAGATTGCAGAGGTGAAACAACTCTGCTATTTTGTGTTCTGTGTTAATGGGAATCATGATTTATGGGCCAGTTTATGAATGCTTATGTACATATTGTTCAAGGTTGCAATATTCTTACTGTCTCCATTCTTATTGTTAAAGGCAATCAGAAGTATAATTCTGAAAACTGTAAGATGACCATTTCTGACAAACATATGTGGCCTGACCAGCATCAGAAAACAACCTCTCCGATGCCACTCTTGTAAGAGTTGTCACTTTGCTAGACTTGGCTGTTGTTGATTTTGTACAGGTCCTTTTGTCTAGTCTCATTACCTACAACTCAAGTATTAAAGTTAAAACTATCATTGACAGCCACATACAGCACGCATTTATTTTTTAGTCACCCTGTCAAAACTGCTCAAATTGTTGTGACTTGTCACGGTTTAACCTCAGCCAGCAACTAGGACCACACAGCCTCTTGGTCATTCCCCCTTCCTTCACCCAGAGGGATAGGGAAGAGAGGGAGAAAAGAAGGGGAAAGGAAAACAAAAAAACAACCTGAGATAAAGACATTTTAATAGAACAATAGTGGAAAGGAAAATAACAATTATAATAATAACAATAATAATAATGGTAAAATAATATACAAGACACAGGTCACTCTGAATTGGTTGTCCGACCCAACCTGAGCAGTGATCGCAGATTCCCACCCCCTGGACAGCCCCCATTTATATACCAAGCAGAATGTCTACAGTATGGAATATTACATTGGCCATTCCATTTTTCTTTCTATGCTCCTTTTTTTAGCTTCTATGGGAAGCTGAAAAAAGTCCTTGAATAGTATAAACAGCACTGAACGACAACTAAAACAATATGCATTGTTGACATTCCTTTAATATCAAATCTGAAAACACAACAACTAGAAAGAAAATACTCTGTTTCAGCTGAAACCAGAACATGACTGTACTCTGAGGTGAAGTTATTAAAAGTAAACTGCCATGTAGAAAGAACACTGTAATAGATTACAAGATCAATTGCAAGGTGCAAAAATTATTTTAATTGCTTGCAATTCACTTTTCATACACATAAGCCTCTTTCTCCACAGTAGTGAAATAACCTGATGTGGACCTTTCTGAACAGCCTCTTTAAATAGCTACAAGATATTCTAGATTAAATTCCTTAAGCAAAAGGAATAAAAAGAGCTCAAGAAGTGTGAGCAATCACAGAAGAACAGTTCATTTGCTGAGACTGAATTGTCTGATAAATACTGATTGATATATGTACAGCTATTGCAACTGAGATCACCTGCTCGATCTTTTCTTCATTGTTGTCCTTAATGTACACTTTCAATCCTAAACCCACTGAGCACTGCAGAACATTAAGCAGGATGTCGGCTAAAATGTATTGCAAGTAAAAGAATCAAGTGCAGAAAAATTGATTTATAACATATATTTTTTAAAATGAATCATTTAGAAAAAAGTTGCATCAAAAGGCAAACTCTAGCTGCACAGGAAATAGAGGATGCATTTTCAGTTCATAAGAAATGTCATTTATTCATAAGAATTATCTTTTATTTTGTCAACAGGACTCATATGTACATTTAATACTGTGTCTGTTAAAATTTATTTCAGAATATAGTGATAAATCCACAGGATATGAATGTAAAGCAAGAAATGTACCAGACTGAGATCTACTTATTCTTAATGTGAGTATTTATAAATAGCTTTTATTTCCAATAAGCACTCATCTTTGCTATCTCTTTTTTAAGTATAAAGAGTTTGTGCTAATCAAGAGATACAGATATTTGATTGCTCTCAAATGCCTTTCTAAGTGTATTGTTTTGAATTATTGTCTTTCTGCTTGTATCCCCCAGTATCACCAATATCACCTTATCTTAAATTTTAGCCTAATTCCTGTCATATAGAAATGACCACATGCTTCTGTTTCATTGTGTGTATTTTTTCCAGTCTTCTCATATGTCCGTATCTGTAACAGAGTTATCAATTTTAATCACATTGTAAGTTTTCCTACATCTGCTTTGGACTGTTACAATAATAAATGCAAAAATGAAGACAAGTCAATATTTCATGCAAAACAATATGCAAAACAGCAACCCTCTCTTAATCAGTTTTCAGTTTTTCAGCTATGCACAGTTTGCAGAATTTTTAGTTATGCACAATTTTTATTTTTTTCATAAAAGCATACGAACTTCCCTATGAGTAGTGGCAAGGTCTTTGCCTTGGTAAGGGATGAAGATAAAAAAAATATTTTAGGGTCAGTGAAGGGTTGTTGGAGCATAATAGACAGAAAACCTCACTGTAATTATTTTACTGTTTCATACAAGTTGGGAATCTTTCCATGGTTCTTGTCAGGGAAGTATGTGGAAGACTAATTAGGAGACTGGCAGGAAAAACTAGATTTTTTTAATTTTTTTTTTTTTTTTTATGCCAAGCCCTTGCTTGGAAATGTCAAAGTAGGGCATGGAAAAGAAATAACATTTTATTTTCAGGGTGAGATTTATTTTTCTAAACGGATACATCTAATGTCACTTTGGGCAACACAGGGTTTCCATACTTGGCTTCTAAAACGTTTCAGAAAGTTTCTATAGTTTATACATTGTATCTGCTAGGTTCATACAGAAAATTTTAGGCATCCGATGGAATCTAGTTGGCACTAGTTCTCTATAAGTAGGGAACAGAACTCTGGCCTCTGTCTCCTATTCACCTGTCAGCCATAGCTTTCATTACTTTCTCTTAAAAATGAATTACACTTCTATTCTTATTTCTCCAGAATGTCTTCTTCTACTAACACCCACCTATTCATAGGTATGCCAGCTGTTAATTCAAATTTATATCCACCAATCTGCACGATCCGTCTTTCCAACTTCCTGGCTTCACCTCAAATTTGGTTTGTGCTTTTTTTTTTTTTTTTTTTTAGTTCATTGATTATGAGTACTAGGAACACCAAGTAGATTAGTTTCACAACCTGGTCTTAAAAGATCACAAATCCTTTCACTGCATTGGACTTTTTTCTGCAGTCTGCAGTCTACTCAGAATTCCTCTTCTTAAGCAGCCATTGTCAACCCTCATAAACTAAACCAGCTTTGAGATTGCTTCCAACTCACAGAAGTGGAAAAAGAACGGAAAATCTTCATAGTTCACATATTTTGTGTTTGCAGAGCATTGCTCTGACACTGAAAGATATGTGTTCAGTTACTGAGATGCACCAAAACCCAAAGAAAATCTGGTAAATTTACCCCTTCTGTTGAGTGTTTTTCTTTAGTCTTGATATGCAAAAAGGAAGCACAATGCAATATACGTTTACATGTTGTCATTGCAAAGCATACACAGATTACTAATTAAATTTAAGGATGTTATATCATCATCAGGTTATAATCTGCCTACCTCATTAAACTACAGGATCTGAAGTATTAGACTGGAACATTTTCTCTTTTTAGAGCCTGTGTTATACAGTTGTGTAGTGAAACAATCCTCAAAGCAAAAAAGGCAAGCTAATGGAGATAGACAGTATTAGCGTGACTGGGTTTTATAGCTGTTGTATTGGAAAGTATTATTTCTAATAGAAGTCAGGGAATAGCATGACTCCCTGAACTAGTAGCTACAAGAGAATGTGTTTGTGAAGGAAACGTGTTTCAAATTGATGTGCTAGATGGAAGAATATTTGCATTCAAATGTAGAAGAACTTCAAATCCCTCAGATGAAAGGGGGTAATTTACTCTCCTACAAATACAGTATTCTTCTACCCATTTATCAGAAGGTTAGTTTTGTCTTAGTGAAGAACTTCTACTTCTGTCTCTCTGCATAATAAAAATTGGAAAGACAAATCAATTTTACTGTATAAATATTAAATTTTTCTGTGGAGGCCAGCAGTATCTGATCTCATACAGTGTGCAAGGCAAATTACTTTTTTACAGTATACTATGCTTAAACCCACCTAGGCTGCTTTCCAGAAGTACTAGCAGTATTGGAATTGCACTAGAATACACAGCTTGAAGCTGAACTTAGGGTTGAACTCCATCATACAGAAATTGCTTTGAAAAAAAGAAAACTATAGGTTACTACAGGGAAGAGCAAAACAAAACCTTGTATTAGTTTCTTTTCCTTGTGTTACTGCTTCGCAGCTGTAACAAAGGACAAGTCTAATTTTCTTTTCTTTCTGAAGTGTGACTTTAGTTTTTGGTAAAGTTATAACTTCCTCACAGCAATCCAAGTAAGAGAACAAACTTCAGACTTCAAATCAAAGTCAGTGTTAGAAAATTAAGTCCAAAATGTCATGTATTACATATAACACCTCTGCAGTGTTTGGGGTTAAAAACAGGGACTCGTTGCAGCTTAGAATAAGCATTACTACTAAGACATCAATATTCAAATGAAATATCATGAATGCAATATCTGACTGTCTGTATATCTTTGGATTACCTCAGAGTTTGCTTTGGTGACCAGCTCCTTCAAGAACAATTCAGCTCCAAGATGGATAGTTATTCTTCAGATATCACTAATGGTTAGCCTTTAATATATGGACTTAGTCATTTGCCAAGATGTAGAATAAAAACCTTGCTGAGCTGGAAAAAAAGAGGGGATTTATTTAGCTTCTACTGAAGTTGTAGGGGGGATGTGGGTTGTTGGCTTGGGGTTTTTGCTTTTCTTTTATTACAATGACAAAATGGTTCAGATCTCAAAACTTGTTTTAGTTGAATGTGTTCAGAATGAGGTTTTGGGCAATACATACAGTAATTGTAGAAATGATCCCATATAAGATTTGAATTCCATTTTCACTTATTTAATTGGATTTATACAAGTATAAATGAGAATAAAAATCAGTGAAATGAGGTGAATCTTTTCAGAGCTGCACTCCTGGCTGTGATGTGCAGTCCCACTTTGTCAGCACTCTGTCCCAGAACAGTCCCTGCAGAGCTCCCCTCCCCAGGGTGGGTTTGTGGGGGGAAAGGATGAAATAAAGAAATTAATTATTCTTGTTGACTTAGGTGGTACCAGGAATAAGCCTCTGTATGCATGAACAGTAACAAAAATCTACTTCTGAAGTAAATCCATCTATCTGAAAACTAATTCAGTATCTCTGAAAGTAGCCACGTACATAAAATGACCAAACACAATGAAATCTGTCCAAGTATTAGAAGTTGCACAGAGAAAGTGATCAGGCCAGTATTTTGCTCTCTTCTTTGTTTCTCTAGCACAGACAAAATGAAAATATTGCCTATCCAGTGTAATTCTTACACAATAGCCAAAAAAAAATTATAATAAACACATTTTGTGTACTCAAACATTCAGGTTTCTTTGTTTTGCTTCCTGTAAAACCTTCATGGTAGGTTTCAGCCCAAGGCTGGCTGGACGGTATAAGCATTTAAGCTTAAGCATACTTGTTGAAAAATTACTGCAGGGAGACGAGAACACTTCTGAGTTCTGAATGATATGAGGTTCTTGCACACAGGCTTGTATCTCAGAGTCATCAGTCTCCATTTAAGTAGTCAAACTGAATGATCTTGAACAAAAAATTTGATTTTCTGTTCCCTGCTTGGTGAATGCCAGTGGCATTCTGACTGGGGGGAATAATCTGAATGATTTTGCAACTAGAAAAGTATTCCAGTCAAAACTGAAACATTGGCATGTCATTTCAAAGCAAAGGAGAGTTTGCAGCAGTGCATTAATTAATTGACTTTTTAAGTTTTCCTAGGTGTAAAAGTTGTCTATCAGAAGTGTGGGACAAACAACCTTGATTTCTACTTGACTCACTTTAGCTCTTACCACACTTGTGGTCATTAACTAGTCTTTTTTTCTGTGTTTCAGTTTTAACAGAACAAAATTGCATGTTTCATTGAGGGTATTAGAATTTGGCAGGAAACTGGATCTTAGAATTCACTTTTTATATTATAAATAGTTTCATAAATGATCAGTGCTGTATTTCTTTCCTAAGCCTTTTTTTGCCCTTGTTTGTCTTATACTCACTTTTTTGTTTCTTTTCTCAGCATGCCACAGCTGCAAAGACATTGTACCTTCTTAAGCTCTGTGTTTAGCTTGACAAACACTTACTATGCAGATGCCAAAAACACCAGTCACAATAACTGCATCTGTTAATGCTTTTTGTACAGAAAAATAAAAGTACTTTGCTGTCAATTACCGTATTTTTTCAAGCAATACTAAAATGAAATACGTTCAATGCTCCATTTAACTTGCTACTATGTAGTGAATATTTGCTTTATAAGCAAATAAAGCCACTTTTAAATTGGGGAAAAACTAAAAATAAAAAAAAAGAGACACCAGTGGTAAAGCAAAGTTTCTTGATCACTACTATCCCATACAAATCAAATAAAAGACAACTGTATTTAGTAGAATTGGACTGCTTCATTTTAGAAGTTAAGGGTGATTGCTTTTTTGTCATTGACATCAATGGAAAAAAGATGTTACCCAAACTGGGAGAATTACTTGGTGTTTAAAGGTAATTTTTAGATGTACAAGCTCACTCTCAAAAAAAACATTTTTCACTTGAAGAATTTAGTAATTAGTCCTTGGTAAGGTAATAACTTTAGCTCTGTATTAACTCAGATATTTGCCATTTTTAGTTCCCCATTCTGGTTATGTGAAAAATTTTAGATATTGAAGTATCTATGTTTTCAATAATTTTATGTGAGATAGAATATATAAGTTTAGATATGTACAAATAGCAAATTTTAGAGCATGACTTTTTTTGTCCAAAATTATTTACAAGGAAGTGTTTCACAATCAAAAGACAGCAGCGCTTTTTAACAGTGAAACATTTCCATTATCAACATAACCTGTGTACCAAACTCTTTTCCTTGAAACCCTTCAAAGTGTCATTAAGCATAAATTTACTTTGACTGTACAAGCTATATCTTCAGATAAAGCCTTTGTAATACTAGTGATTATTGTGCTGGCATAGTATAGTATTTAATAATGTTCCACGTCTTAGACAGTCAAATGATTTCTAAAATCTTATGGTGCTAAAAATAAAGGTACTATATAATGCTTTCCTTAGTGTTTATTTTTAGGGTAAGGTATGGTCACTACATGGCCATTGAAATTATATACTCAACCTTTCCTTCTTCTGTCTTTATATGAACAGCTTTTTTTTTTTATTCCAAATTGCCTATAAAAATGTACGTAT
The DNA here is from genome assembly GCA_026413425.1 of Tringa solitaria. NCBI lineage: Eukaryota > Metazoa > Chordata > Aves > Charadriiformes > Scolopacidae > Tringa > Tringa solitaria. The sequence goes on from JAOXJM010000001.1 coordinate 134,437,561, forward strand.
TCCTGAAAGGATTTTTTTTAATCGCTAGCATAATTTTACTTTGGTACTTTTTTCCCCATGTTGTTTTGAAAGTTTGTTACCCTTGTGCATATTTTTTTCCAACATGAGACACCTTTCTTGTGATGGCCACAAAGTCTGGGCATAGTGATGGGTGCAGGGAGTGCTCATGAGAGGCCTAAACTTCCAGCTGAGAAGGAGCCTCGGGAGGCAGAGAACTCCTCAAGATATCCTGTTGCCAAGCTTAGAAAAGCAGGAAACTTAAATGGTCTTATAATAGTCTATAATAATAACAACATCTTTTGGAACAAACTAATCTAATTGTCATCGTAGGTGAATGTTTAAATGACAGAGAAGTAGTTTACTGAATCACACTGAAGACATTTTAATTGATTTGGAAATATACTTGTATATAGTTAAGTATTTAAAACAATCATTGTTCAATTTCTCTTTTAACAGGAACATATATTTATTTTTTTAAAAAAAAAAGAATTCTTTTTTTTTCCTAAATACTGGATGGGGAATGGAAAAGAGAAAACCAACAGACTTCAGTATATTTGGAAAACAGGTGTTAATTCTTTAATCGCATACCCTGATAAAATTTATATTGGTAACATTAAGTCATGAATAATGATAATTGGATCCTTTTTAAAATGCTATCAAATCATAGAATCATAGAATGGTTAGAGTTGGAAGGGACCTTAAAGATCATCTA
>JAOXJM010000001.1:134441795-134458117 GCA_026413425.1 Tringa solitaria
TTCTCCAGACTAAAAAGACCCAAGTCCCTCAGCCTTTCCTCATAAGAGAGATGTTGTGGGCCCTAGATATCTTTGTAGCCCTCTACTGTACCCTCTCCCCTGTTCTTCTTGAACTGGGGAGCCCAAAACTGGACACAGTCCTCCAGACGGAGCCTCACCAGGGCAGAGGAGAGGTGGAGGATGATCTCTCTCGACCTGCTGGCCACAGTCTTCTCGATGCACCCCAGGATGCCATTGGCCTTCTTGACCTCAAGGGCACATTGCTGGCTCGTGCTCATCCTGTTTTCCAGTAGGACTCCCAGGTCTTTTTCCACTGCTGCTCCAGCAAGTCAGCCCCCAACCTGTACTGGTGCATGGGGTTATTCCTCCCCAGGTGCAGTACTCTACACTTGTTGAATTTCATCAGGTTTCTCTCTCCCCAGCTCTCCAGTCTGTCCAGGTCTCGCTATATGGTGGCACAGCCTTCCGGGGTGTCATCCACCCCTCCTAGTTTTGTGTCATCAGCAAACTTGCTGAGTGTACATTCCATCCCTTCAACTAGGTCATTGATGAATATATTGAAGAGGACAGGACCCAATACTGACCCCTGGGGAACACCACTTGTAGCATACCTCCAACTAGACTATGCCACTAATTATGACCCTTTGAGGTCTGTCTTTCACCCAGTTTTCAATCCACCTCACTGTTCATTGGTCTAATCCATACTTCCTAAACTTACCTATATCGTAGAAGGCTATCAGGTTAGTAAATTTAGAAGTATATAAAGGTTTCATTTAAATTTTAAGGAGTTTTTAATTAGAAAGTTCTAGAATACTTTGTGAAATAGGATTTGTAATGTAGGAACATGAATGTCTAGATGTGCATTTCTCTGTATATTAATAAGATCAACAGTCTAGTAAGAATTGAATTTCAGTAATTTATTTCGCCTTGGTTCTTATGGTGTTTGATACTATCCTTCACTCTACTTTTATAAATACCTGGTAGTTAGAGGCTTCATTATCAAAACATCTGAAAATATGTTTATCTTTGTGAGAATATGAAACATTAATCTATTTTAATAGGTGGACAATTAAGATGGAATGAGAGCTAATGAGTTCACTCAGCAATAACCTCAGAACTGAAACTCTTTTCAACTGGTAAAAATTACCATAGGTCCAATTAAGTCAGTGGAACTTGTTCTCAGAAATGCAAGCTAGTGCAAATGCTACAATTTTGTTGTTTTTTAGCTAGTACTTACATTTTAGAATCATAGAATCATAGAATTGTCTATATTGGAAGGGACCTTTAAGATCATCTAGTCCAACCATCAAGCTAACTCTGACAAAAAACCATCACTAAATCATGTCACTAAACACTATATCAACCGGTCTTTTAAATACCTCCAGGAATGGTGCCTCAATCACTTCCCTCGGCAGCCCATTTGATTGTTTGATATCCTGCCGGCCCTTCTTGTGGATGGACGTCACATTTGCTAGACGCCAGTCAGCTGGGACCTCCCCAGCTTACCAGGACTGCTGGTAAATGATGGAAAGTGGCTCAGTGAGCACGTCTGTCAGCTCCCTCAGTACCCTCGAGTGGATTCTATCTGGCCCCATAGACTTGTTTATATCCAGATTTTGGATCAGGTCCCTCACCCTTTGGATTACAGCACCTTCATTTTGCTCCCCACCCCCATCTGCTAGCTCAGGGGTCTGGGTACTCAGGGAACCACATCCTAGGAGTTCCTGTTTAAATTGCCTTCTATGAAGATGATGGAACAACTAGTCTTGGAAACCATTTCCAGGCAAATGAAGGACGTGAAGATGGTAAGGAATAGTTAGCATGGATTAACAAAGGGGAAGCCTTTGATTGCTTGGGCAATCAGTTAATCTACAATGAAGTGTCTGTCTTCATAGATGAGGGGAAAGCAGTGGATCTGATTGCTTGAGCAATCAGATAACCTACAATGAAATGTCTGTCTTCATAGATGAGGGGAAAGCAGTGGATATTGTCTACCTAGACTTCAGTAAGGCTTTCAACACTGCCTCCTATAAGTGGAGGACTTTTCAGGACCTAAAACTGGCCGAATGGCTGGGCCCAGAAGGTGGTGATTGATGGCACAAAGTCTTGTTGGTAGCTGAATGAGCATTGTACCCCAGGGTCCAACACTGTTCATTAATGATCCAAATAATGGGGCTGAGTTGTACTCTTAGCAAGTCTGCAGATGACACTAAACTGGGAGGAATGGCTGATATGTCAGAGGGTTTTACAGCGATCCAGAAGGCCCTCAAAAAGCTGCAGAAAGGGGCTGACAGGAACCTCATGGAGTTCAACAAGAAGTTCAGTTGCCTGCACCTGGGAAGGAACAACTCCAAGCACCAGAACAGGCTGGGGGAAAACAAACTGGAAAGGATCTGGGGGTTCTTGTGGGCATGAAGTTGAATGTGAGCCAGTGGGAAAGGCCAACAGTATTCTGGGCTGCGTTAGGAGACATATTGCCAGCAGAACAAGGGAGGTGATTCTTCCCTTCTACTCAGCACTGGTGAGGCCAGTATTGTGTACCTGGAATACTGTGTCTTAGTTCTGGGCTCCCCAGTACAAGAGACATACGGAGCCACTGGAGGGACTCTACCAAAGGGTCAATAAGTGGATTAAAGGACTGGAGCATCTCCTCTATGTGGAAAGGCTGAGAGAGACGGGACTTCTCAGCCTGGAGAAAAGGCTCAGGAGGATCTCATCAATGTGTACAAATACCTGAAGGGAGGGTGCAAAGAGGACAGTCAGGCTCTTTTCAGTGGTGTTCAGTGCCAGGACCAGAGGCGGTGGGTACAAACAAACACAGGAGGTTTTGTCTGAGCACAAGGTAACACTTTTTTACTATGAGGGTGACTGAATACTGGCACAGGTTTCCTTGAGAGGTGGTAAAGTCTCCATCCTTGGAGATATTCAAAAGCCACCTGGACATGGTCTGAGCTCTAGGTGGCTCTAGGTGGCTCTGCTTGAGCAGGCGGATTGGACCAGATGAGCTCTGGAGGTCCCTTCCAACCCCAACAATTCTGTGATTCTGTAAAGTAATATGATCTATTTTATGTAGCTGTCAGATGATATGGAACTTACTGGAGATACATGCTCTTCTGGAATGGGCGACTAGATAACACAAACCACTAAAAATATCATGAGCTGTCTATGTTTATGTAGCTGATTTTTGTCCTTAACAGCAGGTTATCTTAATTGTTCTCTGGAGACTAGAAATTTTCTGTAGTGGTTGGCCTAGACTTTTAGAATAAGTTTATAGCGTAGCAAAGATATTTTTCTATATATGAGCACAATTATTTTTCAAAATAAAATTGCACTAAAAGGATTTTTCCTAGGATTTTAAAAGTTTTTTCCACTATGTTTTACTGAAAATATTATAAAATATGTCACTGAAAATTAATCAAAAATAATAACAATAATAACAACCAATAGTCTTTGGTTTTGTTTTTAATAACTATTATTATCTATTAATTTTATTAGATATTAATAAATAATATTTATTAAAGAAGGAAAAAATACTTTTTTGGTTGTTATTAGTAACCTATAAGTTTCAGTAGGGATGCAAGAATAAGTGTTAGTTCAAGACCAAAAATATAAATGACAGTATTCATTTCCATATGCTGTATTATGTTACAGCCTGCGAAGCAAGAAAAGAATCCACTACAATATCTTTAGCACAGTATATTTTCAAAACATTAAGTACTACTTTTGTTAATAGAATTACAAGACAGATCAAGCGTAGGTGAACTGGATGTAACATTGAAACATAGTAAACTTTGTGGTAACTAGAAACACCAAACTGATTTAATAACACATATTTTTAAAGTTATTTACAAGAGTTTTAGCTAGAACAGCAAGACAAATAATATGTTATCCAGCATTTGAACCAAGTAACATAATTTGGATATTCAATCTACTTGTAATATAGATTAAAAAAATGACAAAAGGATTCTTAAGTCATCTGAACAATTGAAAATAAAGGGGTTAAAAAACTGTTGAGTTTTAATGAAAAAAAAGTTTGATGATGTTAATTGATCAGAGAAAATTAAAGAAAATGAAGATAGAATGGGAAGAAGAGGAGAAGCCAAGCATGACTGTGCATCAAGGTGTAACTATATATGGAGTTCATAAAAAATAAAAAGTGTTATAGCTTTGAAATATTGCCTTTACATATAAATGCTTAGGATACCATCACTGAGATTCCATCATTTGTTGGAAGTGACTTATCTTTCAATATGAATAAAGCTAGTATTTTTCTTTGCAAAATGAAGGTTAAAATAATTAATGAAAAAGCTTGGTACAGTCATCCCACAAACTGTGTAGGGGCTGATCGGTTATATATATCAGATACTGGATTTGTGGCTCTTTGATTGTTATCTATAAAAAGGAAAATTGTCATCATAAAAACAATGTGTGCAGGCAGTCAAAACCGATACATTCCACTCCTTTCAATAACTTTAATAACTTTTAAAATTTTTTTCCAAAAATCTGATATTAGACTTTTGCTTAGGAGGCTGGAAGCTGTATATCTTTATTAGCAATTGATTGAAGATTAATTGATACTTGGTGAAATAAGAAGTCAGTAGGGATTTTCATCTGAAGTGCAAAGCATTTTATGTAAGCTTAGAAGGGTGAGAAGCTTACAATTCATTTTGAAGTATGTGACTTGTGGTCTGGTTTTCTAATATAGCTTTTTATGTTTGAGTGATAGACAATAAGCCATAGCTTTAAAGATAATGGTGTTTGTACAGTTTCTTTATGTCTACTGTGACTAGATGATATAACTACACTCTCGAAAGAAACAAAATTAATCAAAATTGCTCTAAGCAGCTATATGGCATTGTTATGGATATTTTATTTCAATACAAATCAAACTTTGTAGACATTAAAATACCTACACCAATCAATTATTATCTTTGCTCATATAAAATATCTTCCTGCCATCACTGATGAAGACAGTTCAAGAAAAATATATACAATGCAACATCTTTTTTTTTTTTCCATCTGCTTCCTCATTACTTGACAGTGGCTTAAAAAATATAAGTAAGAGCAGAATATAGCCCAGGTTGGTTGGTTTGTTAGTTTGTTTGTAATAATCCAAACAAGAAGTGCATATGCTGTCTCATTACACCACTATGAAACAACCATAGGTTGAATAATACACCTTGTCTTGAATAAAATGAAAAGATGTTTGAAAGAGAGAGAGAGAGAGGAACAGGTCAAAGACATGTGCAAAGTTTACTATAGAAATTATCTATGTATTCTCGTCACAAAACTGAAGGTGTAGGTAAGTGTAGATGTACAGGTAAAAGAGACAGAACAACATAATAAAAATAATTTGGATGAAAAAACATACCAATGCATATGTACTGAGATTGCATTGCAGTGTTATTGACTGAGCTGGTCTCTGCAAGAACCCTTTCTTTGGAAGGTGGGTTACAGAGGCTTTGGAGACTCCCATTTGTACATGGAGAGATTCTAGAAAGATCTTTTTAATCAAAAATATAAGAATATAAAATATAAGAATATAAGAATATTTTATAATTTTATAAAAATATAAAATATAAGAATACCAAATTATTTATGTGTTTGGGAAGATTGTTTTGTCCTTGTCACAGGTCACAGAGCAAACTACAGAATACTTGATTTTCCTACTTACCCTGGTGCTGGACTGTTTTCCATTGTATGTGTATAGGCATATTAGAAAACACAGATTAAAGACTACTCTTCTGTCTGAGCAGTGGGCATTAAGTGGATTTCAGTGTAGAAGATGGGCTCTTTTTGATAAGAATATGTCTGTCAGCTAGCCTGAAGAAGCACGTCAGGGCACCACCTGGAGTGTTCCTCTTGCAGTGGGGATGCAAGTTCCCCCAGCATTTAGCTGTCTATGAATCAATTCCCAACAACCAATGTGAGCTTCATTACTGCTAAAGACTCAATGCAGGATATGCAGACCTAGAACCTTAAGGGACTGCAGCAAATCAAACTTTTTTTTTTTTATTTTTGCTGATATATCAGTTGCACCTTATGCAAAAGTGTTTGTACAGCAATTTTCACAACAGAGGAGAAAAAAACTTAAACTTATCTGCTTCTTGAAGGCTCCAGGGGACAGAAAAAATTCCCTTTGTGCTAAACTTTAATCACGAGAAAAACAAATTTGCTTTGTTGGTGGTAGTTTAGTTAATTAAAAAAAAAAAAAGAACTTTACTAAAATTCAGAATTTTTTTTTCCTTTTTCTTAAAAAGTGTTTACTCCCACTGTTTTGGCTCCAGAGGATCCTGAACATGAATAAGTTCAATTAAGATCCATGAAAAATTGTTGGGGATTTCAGTGGAAACAGATTTCACGCCTCAAGCCATGGAAATCCTTCCTCCCAATCCCTTATGTAAATTCTCAGCTGTCTGTACTTGCAAAGTCTGCACAGACTTAGATGCCTGCAAATCATATAGGCACAAACCCAGAACTACTTCTGGCTGGAAAGACTGTGGGACCCTTCATTTTCTCCAGTCCTCTCGATTAAGGATATATAACACCAGTTTATAGAAGGGAGTTTAGCAGAACACAGTGGTTGCAATCCTCTTTATCTGACCTCCCAACTGGAGGATAGAAGAGGTTAGAGCTTTTGCTCTCAGAAGTAGGCAGTCTCAGAAGTCATGTCTGGCTAGGACAGTCATCATAACTGCCAGGATTTCTGTAGAGTTTTTTTCTACTTTTTTTTAATGCTTTTTCTGCTCTTCAGTGTGACTGAGTCTTTCTTCTGTATTCTACATGAAGCCATCTGAATAAAATGCACAAGGGGTACCAGGAGCAGAATGTAGGATTCACTGTAATCATTGACCTTAAACTAACTCTTCCTCTCTTTCGTTGCAGAACAAGAGGAGCATATGTGCCTGTAGCTTGTAGAATAGGATCTCTTCTGGGAGATGGAAGAAGTCAGTTCAAAACCCCAAAAGCCAAGAAGTGAACTGATTCCAAATTTCATGCTTTTAAAGAGATTTGTCTGAATTCTTATATATTTGCATACAGCAAACCACCAGCCTAGTACTAAAAGAAAAGGAAAAACCAACCTGTTTTGCATTTCTAAAAGGAATAATTTAAGTCCCAGAGAAAGAATTCTGGGCTGTGAATCAGTCACATCAGTTCCCAGCTCTGAACTCTCTGCTCCCCACTTCATTTCTTTTTTGTTATGCACCTGAAAAAAAAATCCTCCATTTATTTTCAGAACTCTAAAACTTTGGTGATATTTTAATATACTATATTTAATATCTCACTTTGAAAATTAACTAAAGTTATTAGTGAGACTAAAAAGTAGTTGAAGAATATTAAAAAAAAAATCCCAAACAACAATGATCTAGATTGGAGGCAATATAAAGAATCCAGGATCAAATTTCAATCCAACTTTACTTTTCATCCTGGACACAGAAAAGGAATCAAACTTATGCTTTAATATAGCAACTGTTACTAATTTGAAATAAAATGTAAATACAATAGAACACTGCAGTTATAGAAATGGTATAGAGAAGCAAAAAATCATAGAACCATAGCAGATAATGCTGCAATGTACTTTAAACAAACACATGTAAGCTATTCCACTGTTCCAAAGCATGTGATTATTAAAAAAGAAACCTAAGGAAAAAAATCCAACAAACTAAGGGAGAAAGCTAAAAGCATATTATGTATGAAATGGCAAATCACAACTGCTAAGGTAAAAAAAAATACAACTGACATGTTGAAATAATGCAAGCAAAATATAGAGGCATCAGGAGACAGAATCATAGAATCACAGAATGATATGGGGTTGGAAGGGAACTCTGGAGATCATCTGGTCCAACTCCCCTCCCAGACCAAGTGCCCCTAGAGCAGGTTGCACAGGAATGTGTCCAGGCAGGTTCGTCATCTTTCAACTGAGAGGCATACATGCTGACCACCACCATGTGGATGTGACAAGAGCTGTGGTGGGAAGATTTTGTGGGTTTTGTCAGGCTTTTGTTAGGTCTTTCTTAGGCTTTGTCAGGGTGGGTGCATCTGCCACAGACAACCAGTTGAAACAAGACTGTGAAACCTAGGATTGCTTTCTATAGAAAATTGGTATATATCTAAATCCACAGTGGCTTTGAGAAGAATTTTAAATGCAAATTAAATTTATTTCTTTGTTGTTCAGAGCAAGTCAGTTGTACTGGTTAGATAGAAACAAAAAATTGGGCATTGTATTTCACGCTGAAGCATTATAAAGGAATCTCATTTGCTCAAGAAAAGTTTTGGGACAGACTGTTGGCATATCTGTGTGCAAGAGACACTATTGATCTGAACTGAGATGACATTTTCTATGATGTTATGCTGTTTCATATGAATGTCTCTAACAACAGCTTTTTTTTTTTTGTGGTTCTAGTTCCGTATATCTGCACAGTATGGTGAACCTACTATGATTTCTGCAGGGTTTCTACATTTTTTTATTACAAACAGATCTGGAGGGAAGCTCAAGAAGACTCATTTAGCAAGGCTCATCTTGAACTTGGCCCTCATAGCGGTTTTGTTTTTCCTGCTGCCTTTTCCTTCTTCCTGTGCCTGAATGAATAGGAGTTCCTTCTGCACCTGGGGGCACAAGGGAGGAGGTAGGGACAGAGATGGGACACAGGAGTGACTCTATCTTGAAGATGGGCTGGGAGACGAAGAGGAAAGTGTGAAAGAAGGTGTCAGAGATGACAGAGGAAGAGGAAAGGAGTGAAGTTGGAAAGAACAGCTAAAAATAGAATCTACGTATTTTTTGCATCTACAATTTGTATTAACCTGACAGAAAGACAAGATACCTTAAAGCTCACTTGTCGCAAGACTTCTGTCACCAGTGTACTGATAACAAAGAATGTATGTCCTTGGTTCTCAAAACAACTGGACCCTCTGCCCCCAAAACTTGCCTGCCTTGCAAGGCCCAGCACTGCTTGTGCAGCAGAGGCAAGGGGGGCTCATGCAGCAACTGTGTAGGACAATGATTCAATGAGCACAGGTAACTGTCACATTGATTGGTCAAACTACAAGTCAAAGGGAACTATAAATTACTGTTATACCCCGCTGCAGTTGGGGACCCCTCATCACCATTGACCCTTACCATTGCGAATGCCTGAGAATCGTGGATCATGGGGATGCCGTTGACTCCAGAGGATCATGTGGACCAACTATGGTGGTGATATACTAATTCTTGCAGCTCACTGAAATTCTGCTTCTCCTTTCCTCCTTTCCTATACCCCTGTCTTTTCTCTATTGCCATTTAGTGTCATTTTTAGGTAACAATATTAAAACTACAGAAAACGGCACCTGACTTCATTTGTGTCTTTTTGCGCTCCCAGAATACTTTTGAACCCCCTCCCTGACCAAAAATCAGTCTGGGACCTAACACAATCCTGCCAGGGTTTCTGCTGGCTGCTGATCTGAAGAACTATCCTGTTCATCTTAGGCAGTGCCGGTTTCATTCTGTGTTTTGAATCATACGGAAGTGAAAAAGATCAGAAGGGGTCAGTGAGTTCATCTCCAAGTCTCAAGCTAGAGATTTATATGCCTAAACTTTACATTGCTATAATGGGTTAACCCTAGCTGGCTGCCAAGTGCCCACCGAGCTGTTCTCTTACTCCTCCTCAAGCAGGACAGGGAGAGACAATATGATGAAAAAGTTTGTGGGTCAAGATAAGAACAGGGAGATCACTCACCAATTACCATAACAGGAAAAACACTTGGCTTGGGGAAGACTAATTTATTTTATTGACATTTAACAATAGAGTAGGACAGTGAGAAACAAAACAAAGCTAAGAAATATTTTCCCCTACCTTCCCAGGCTCAACTTCATTCCCAGCTCTTCTTAGTGGTGGACTTGGCAGTGTTAGGTTAATGGTATGACCTGATGATCTTAAAGGTCTTTTCCAACCCCAATGATTCTATGATTTTAAAGCATATCCACCTGCTCTGATATGTGGTTTTTCACAGGCTGCAGTTTGGATGTCTGCTCCATTGTGGTCCTCTGTGAGCTGTAGGGGGACAGAAATATTTCACCATGATCTTCTCCCTGGGCTGCAGGCGAATCTTTGCTCTGGCACCTGAAGCACCCCCTCCCCCTCTGTCTTCACTGACCTGGATTTCTGCCAGGTTGTTTCTCCCACATTTTCTCACTCTTCTCCCTCACAGCTGCTATGCTGTGTTTTTTACAGCATTAAACACGTTATCACAGAGGTGCCCTCAGCATCACTCATGCACTCAGATTTGGCCAGCAGTGAGTCCATTTTGGAGCTGGCTGGAACTGGTTGTGTCCAACATGGGGACAGCTCCTGGTCTGTTCTCTCAGGGGCCACTGCTGAAGCCTACTCACTACTGAAAACTTGCCATGTAAAAGCAATACAATTAGCCATTAATGCACTGGCTAAGCCTAGTTCTCCTTCATTTCCAAGCAAAAGTTAAATGATTTGTGTCATGAACTAAACCAAAAAGAATTAAAATAAGGCTTCCTTTTCAATGACAGAAAGCTTGTTTTCAGAAATTGTGAATTTCTGAATTGTGACAATTGTGACAGAATTGACTTCCAGACATAGCACTCCTGCAAGCATCTTCTAGGGTAGTTTGTTTATGTAATTTCTCTCAAGTCTTTAGTGGCAAAGTTTCAACATTTCCTTTCATGGCTACTCTACAGTAAATGTCACAGTCAGGGAGCTTTTCATGATAAAAAGTCTTTATGAGCCAGGAACAAATAAACCATAATAAAGTGACTGCATATCTAATTATATGCCACTTAAATGATTCACAAATGACACACTTGTAATAAAGTTTTTATATTTTCAGATTTTTAATTTACAAGCTTGTCACTTGCAGTATAGTCATTTTGTTCAGATAGGGTGAAAAATTGCTTAAGGTTCCTCTAATTGCCAATTCTTATGTATCAGTTCTAATTATGCATAATAGTTGTATTAACACACACACACACACACCCCTACACACACACACACACACACCCCTACACACACACACACACACACGCACCGAGCAACCTGTGGTACAGAATTTAAGGAGGCAAGTATTGAGTGTAGAGGACTACGGTAGATTATATATGGTGAATAGTAATATCAAATGCTGAAAAATTTCTTACTGCTGTATACTCACAGAGTGTCACTAAAACAAATGATTCTAGGACAGTGCTACATTCTTTCTAGTCATATGGGATTAGAAGAAAGCTGATAATTAGAGACCTATTAAATAATTTAATAACTTCTTACATTTCTTGCTCAGTGAAGAAAGGCCCAGACTGTTGAAAAACTGCAGGTGGGCAAAACTTGTGTGGAAGGCTCTCTGGACAAAACAGCACTCCTGACCTTTTCTGGTGGGGGCTGCATCCAAGAAGGGCAGGAATACAAGATGCTCTGCCGCCACCATACGATTATAACTCTTTCAAGGTTGGATAGGGCTTTGAGCAACCTGATCTAGTGGGAGGTGTCCCTGCCTATGCCAGGGGTTTGGAACTAGATGGTCCCTTCCAACCTAAACCATTCTATGATTCTAAGTTTTATGAGAAAGTGGCAACTGGTTAGTTTTGCAAAGTTCAGTTTACAGGTTGTCTTTTTGGCAGTCCAGGTCACTTTTTTCATATACTATTATGGTCTTAGTTGTAAAACAGCACTCCTGCTGGTATGCTTGGTATGCTCTGTTGATGTGCTCTATTGGTGCCCTTGGCTAGACAGCTTCAGCAGCAACCAGAGGTGGGAATGTTGCAGAAGGCATATGAGGAGAGAGCAAAGAAGGAGACAGGCCAGCAGTGGTTTCCTTTTACTACAAAGGCTTAGGGTAGGGATCTTGTTTACTACTGATTATTCTCTGAAAATCTGTAAAGGGTGACTGGAGAAGGTGAGGAGAACAGAGTCATTGTCACGACAAGGATTTGAAGGGAGGTAACATGACGATCACAGTGAAGTAAGAGGGACAGTAAGGAACTAGCTGATGATAGGCTTTGGGAAGACTATTGGACACCTGACTGGTACCTTGGGGAAGTTAACCCAAGCTCTGGCTAATTTGGGTGTCTCTGAAACACTGTTTATTTTCCTTGACTCCCCATAAAGTTCTGTTTGCTTAAATCCCTTTATTCACAACTGGAAAAATTTAGTTAATCACAGGTGTCTCAGTGATGTCATATGTTTACCTAGTTCTTTGGGTGGGTAGCTGAACTCATGCACAATCTTTCTGTCCAGCTTTAGTTTTCATTTGAATGGTCTTGGGCCATTGTTTTTCTATTTTGCTTTCTTCTGCTGATCCTGACAAAAACAGTATAACTTTTTTTTTCTGACATGGATACACTCTCTCCCCTTTCCATTCCCACTTCCCATGTATGCCTCTCGGGTGCACTCCAAGAGAATAAAAGAAAAGGTCTATGTGATGGCAACACTGCTTGTTCACTAATATTCTGAAGTGGACCAGGGCAAGAAGGAAAATAGGATACTCTATTGTCGGTCCTGAAAATACTGAGTTCTCTACTTAGCTGTTTCACCTTCACTTTGCAGGCCTTATTCTTCCATAAGCTCATAGGTTTTTCAATTTAAAGCCCTCTGTTTAAATTGTCTCTACTTGAATGATCAGCTCTTGGAACATAATACTGCTGTTAAGCCTTATAAGAAAAGAATTGCAGTTTTTCTTGGTTAGAAGGGGTTCTTCTGAGTAATTCAACTCAGTGCTGAAATTCCTTTCCTTGAGGGCTATTTCTGAAAGGCCTTCATGTGCAGAACTCTGATCATGTGCCCCATAATTTCAGTCTGTGAAAATTGCATTCCATAATTCCTATCAGGATTTTTCAGATATTTTTTTTGTATTGATTAAATATTGGAGAGAACCATTATGTTAAATGAGTAGGTTACATTTCAAGATTACAGTACTTAACATTTTAAAAATATGTTAAAAATGAAATGGAACCCTTATTGTGGTGTCACAGAACCATACCCTGGAATGTGAAGGGAATGATAAATCACACTTAATTGTTTTTTCTCAGAAATAGATAACATTAAATGTACAGAGAAACAAGTAATAGTGAAAACTAATATTCAATATAGTGATTACTAAAGAGCATGACTGATTTTTATTTTCTAACTACAGTAATTTTCTTTTAAAAAAATAGGGTTTTTGAAAGAGAAGATTAATATAATAATTAATTTAGATTGAATAATTCTCTGGGACTTAATCTTGTATATGTACATTTTTGTTTACATATATCATAACTCTTAAGCAAACAACTGTTTGAGCCAGAAAACACACAGTCCAGATTTCAAATATTTGAGTATCAACATACAAACCCAGAGCTTCAGTGATAAGCATAATTTCGTGTTTTTAAAAGCTCCTAAATCACACAGTAGGTTGAACCTTACTGAAAGTCAAATAAACAAAGTTTCTAAAAACATCTGATAAATTCTCATATTATAATGCTGACAGGCAACACAATAAAACCCATTTTGTATTAACATATCTAAATCCTATAAACAGTGGATTTATGAAGTAGTTTCACAGTTTGGTATTTGTGGCTGCTGAATCTGTAGTTTCTTCATAATCCTCATTTATTTTTGGTAAAACTGTGGTTACAGAAGACAAATTGGTTTCTGAACATAGCTGTAATAAATACAGTGTTGCAAGATTTAATCTTTAATGTAATCTGTAATATGGTATATAGATTATAAAATACCTGAAGCTTTAAAAATAGCTGACTTTCAGGAATTCACCAAAACTAAAAATGCTATAAACAGATTATTTTATATATATATTTATATATATGCAGAAATATATGGATGATTGTGAAGAAACAAGATGCCTATAACTTCTCCCTGGTATTGACAGAAGGGAAATCTGGATACAGGAGTATTTTTGTCCTGTATTAATGAATGTACTTTTGGGAGCTGAAACATGGAAAAATGCAGAATTTTTTCCAGAAGCTAGATCTAGATTTAATGTTTGTATTTTATTTCTGCTTGTTCCTATTAGAGTAATGGACCTTGTGGTCTCTGGAGATAATATTCCTGCCAAACACAGTAAGACAAACGATTCATTATTAAAAAATCATAGCCATAAATTGTGTGAAATTAGCCTGAGCCCAAGTTGCTTAATAGCAGCATTCTTACTTAATTTCTTTGAGATATTTCAATAATGGCAACCTAGAAAATACTGATTTTCTACTGTTAGCTGTCATGTCTGAATACCACCACCAGTGGGCAATAATGGGCCTTTTATGCTCATTTTGAGGCTAACTGTATCCAAGAGAGAAAGAGAAAAAAATTAGGAATCTTTATCATGTTCGAGAGCTGGTCCTGCTCTGTTAATTCTTGATTAAAATTGGTCTGTTTATTTTCTTTGTACTGCGTTCATAGAGTATGACTCTCTCTCTGTCCAGCCTCTATAAGATTAAGTATCATCAGTTATTTATAAACTCATCTTTCCTCTCTTCCTCTTCTTCCCATCTGAACTTGGTAATCGAGCACTTTCATTGTTACTACAGAAGGATTTCAAAGTGCTGAATATGCGCAAACCCTGTAACCAATACAGTGAGCTAAGCACTTTAAACAAAGATAACAGAAAAAAAGGAGTGGGAAAGGGGAGAGAGAAGGAGAGGGAAAAGCTACATTGAGAAATTCTGTCAGTGAGATGGAAATCTTGATCAACCTTGAGTCTGCTCTGACTTTATCAGGGCCTATAGCTATAGGTATGAATTAATCTTTCAGTCCTGTTGCTTAGTTCACCATGCGTGCTGCTTGATGAACTGTCTTACCAACTTTGACATTTTGCTCTCTTGGACTTCAGCTAAAGGCTCTCAACCCATCTGATGTGTATTTTAGTATTTATGACTGCATCGTAGTCTCTTATTTCTCCTTATTCAGTTGTGCTCAAGAACCAACTAAAATAAGAGCTCTTCGTATATAAGCAGCACTGAATATACTGACAGGAACAAAACCCAACTGAGTCTGTGCAAACAGTGTAAGAAATACTTTTGACTTCCCAAAACAGGTATCAAGAATGATGAAACTGTTGTGTTAGTATGAGCGTGGGTCTTACAGCCATTGTTAGCAAAGAGTTTCCCGCAGAAGTACTATAGAAGGGGAGAAGTGCTATGCAACCAACAAGCTTTATACATCACCTGCAGGGCAAGTGTGCTACTGAGGGCAGCATAGTCATGTAGCAAGTTACATGTCAGGTTTTTAGTTACTTTTCCATAGGCATGAGTTTTAAGGTTTTTATGATATCTGGTAATATTTCTATAGGGGACCTTGTGGTAGTATCAACCTGTGTGGGACTAAAGTGTTTGAGGAACTAGAGGATCATACAATAATAGGAAATAACATTAAAAAGTTTTGGGTTTTTTTTCCCTGCTTAATGAAACAAGATGAGACAGACTTTACACTCCAACCTAGATCCCTGAATAATTACTTTGGCTCTCTTACCCTATGGGATCCTGCTCATCACCTTTCTGTTTAGTCTGAAATGTCCCTGACCACCTTTCTTTCCCATTAATACTCAGTACTTAGGATGGGAGGCAGGAAGCAATGTCCAGCAGGGAAAGCAGTGACTGTGGCATGTCATGTTTTCGGCCTCAGCTGCTGACTACAATCAGCGTCCTCTTCTAGGTTGTGGGAGAGATTCATATTCTGCCCTCATAAAGCTCAGAGCCAGGTGAGCAGTACTGGAATTTTTATTCTCATTTGAAGTTCAGAGCCATGAAAATATATCTGTGTTGTAAGGGGAAAAAAAAAAGAAAAGGGAAAAAACAAAAAGAAAATGTGTTCCAGGGAACCCTAGGAAGCACGAAAATAGAACTTAATTAGGAGGAATGCATCTCCCTCTACTGGTCTTAATAAGTATGTAATAAATAGAAAATTGGAGACTCAGAGTTTTCATTTTAACTTCTCTCACCTCTGGGACTGAATGTCCAAACTTGGGAACTGGAGAAAGGGGACAAGATGCATTTCGCCAGAAAGAGAGTCCAGATTGAATCTTTATTAAATGTATACCCTATATTTTTCAGTGCAAATAAGCAGCAAAACAGAATTTAACATCTGAGAAGGAACTTTCCTTGTGTTCCATTTTAAATGTGCTGAACCAGAGAAGGATTAAAAAATGAGAAAAAATTCAGGGTGTTCTTTTTTTTTGATGGCTGTTGCAAACCAGTAAACATCACTAATTCACTGAATTAGCTGAGGCAGCTTGCTTCAGTGGTTCTCTTGGGATATGGTCAGATGCATTATGCTTTGATTTATCAATAGACAATTCTCATTTTACAGAAATATGTTTATAGTTTATATTTTACTGGTAAA
>JAOXJM010000001.1:134481239-134492339 GCA_026413425.1 Tringa solitaria
TTTCCTTTCCTTTCCTTTCCTTTCCTTTCCTTTCCTTTCCTTTCCTTTCCCTTTCCTGTTTTGATGTCTGCCTTAAGATGAGATGAGTCACGTTCGAACACTACTTTTTTCTCCTTTGTCACTATAAAAGGATCTTGTGTGACCAGTTCAGATATAGATGTCTACACTGCATCTATATTACAAACCTTGTGGCAGTTTATCATATGGATGATACTGTCTTGTTATTGTCTTTCATTGCTAGACCCATTTGTGGTGACTGTGGCTGTCTCTTGCTTTTGCTTGTAAACTCTTCAGAGCAATGTAAAACAGAGGGTAGTGGCTGACAGGTTATATTGAGTGACTATATACAATACTGTATTATATGATAAAAGCTTACTGTAGCAAAAAATTAAAATAAAAATACTCTTATAGGTAGAATGGAACAGAATGAGGAATTTTCAGTATTTTTTGTTTAGTTAGAGGACACTAATGTGTTATTGTAATAATGTTATTGGGAAAATGTAGCTTAAGAAAAAAGTATTCAAATACTGCTGATGAAAGATGGCAATAATGGACAGCTAATAAATATTTTGTTCAAGTGATTGACTGCCAATATTGAAAAATTCTGGGGTTTGTTTTGGCATAAATTAATCTTGATTCATCTTTCATGTATAGAACACATCAGCAGAGGTGGAAAAAAAATGTTCTCAGAGCCTCAAATCCTGCCACAAATTGTCCACACTCTCATATCTCCAGACGAGGATTTAAATGACTCTAAGTATTTCCATGCTGCGTAGATAAAAAGTCTTTTTCTAGTAGCCAGTGTACTACATATTGGTATGTCCTGTTAGCGTTATCTCTACTTACAGTAAGTAAATATGAAAGGAAGGTGCAGAAGGGACAGAAGCCAGGATTGTGTTTGAAACACCTATTCAAATCCACTTATAATAAAAAGGAGGGATTACTACCAAATGCAATCAAATCATGCATTAGTGTCATCACATACACTTAAGTTACAATTCATCATATTCTGATTAGTAGTTTTTCTAAATATTAATAAATTACAACTACAGAATTCTTAATCTAACAGCATGGAGCCCTACGGTTTCTGAAGGGTGACATTTAATTTGCTATAGTCAAAGGATTATAACAGCTCTCGAATTCTCAAGTAGAGCGATTTTTATGCAATTAACTTAAATGTCTTTCTTCACTCCTAGAATTACCAAGTAAATCTCTTTACAAAAAGGATAAACTGATGCATCCAATCATTTATAACAAATGTGTATATTTTTTATTAACATAAACCCTAGTCTTTCCATGGAAAAAGAGTGACTCTTTTAGAGTGCCTTAAACTTGTTGATATTTTGATATTGAGTTTTCACACTGAAAAAGAGAGGTTGTGAAACTAAAGTTCAAAAAAACACATGAATCCTGTTGCTTTAAAGACTCAGCCTGATGTTTTTAAAGAAGAGTAAGCAATCTTCAGCTGGGTTCCATTGTTTTTTCACATACAGGTTGACAAAGAGGCATGCAAGATGCAGGATAGAATGGTAGATTTTGTAAAACAAAATAAGAAAACATTTTCAGAGTTGGTATGGGAGGTATAGCTTGCAGCAGAAAATTATCCAGATGAATTTATTATAGATTACATTGTTGAATCTAACTATAATCTTCATGGTCTCAGGGAATGACCTCCTACTTAGTAAACCCAACAAAACGACCAGAAAATTTAAAACCCAAGGTTAAAGAGAAAGAAAGAAGTTGTTACTTTTGACACTGAAGACTGTGTCTTTGACCAGCTGACAATCAGATCAAAAAGGAGCACCCGTCCAACAAAAAAACATTATCAAGGTGATTGGTAGCAAAAAATACCAGGGAAGCTTTGAAATTTCCAATTCTAAGCTTCATTTCCAGCACACCTACAGTTGTTATTTGGATTGCTAGTTCTGAGGCAGCCAATAGTTTCTTGGAACTGGGAAGGCAGTGGCAATTAACTTTAGCTGGAAGCTTTGAAATATCTTGACTTTGTTCTGAATCAGAAAAAAATTAAATTACTAAGATCAAATTTTTAGTCCTCTTAAACATGAAATTGCTAATCACATCAAAGCTTTAATTAAAATTCAATTTGTTCAGGTGATCTTGCTTCAGTACATGATCAAATATACTTGTATAACTAATCAGTCCTCTTCTTTATATACTTCTCCTCCAACTTTTATATAAAATTTACCAGTAAATATTTTATTATTTCAAAGGTATTGATAAAAATATTAATGCAGTAAGTTTGCAATATAAACATGAATCTGTGCATAATCATAATAGGTGCTCTCAAAACACAATAATTTCTAAATGAAAGCTTGTGATCTATCATTGAAACAACATTGTTTGATTTTAATGCATTTATTCTAGGTTGCATTGATTTTGTGTAGCAATGCTCTTATCAGAATTTTCAGGCTCGACTCAGTATGATAACTTAAAGAATTAATTGTATTATGGCAATAACATTGACTGCACCATGGCAAGTACAAAATTCAAATTTGTTCTTAACTCATAACTGAGATGCAGCTGGGTATCAAGGCTATGCCTGTGTGTCGACCTTTAGGTCATCAATTCCTTGGGTAGTGAGGAAGTCATCTGGAAGTCATAGATGGGCTTGAAACCAGGTGACTGAAGTGACTGCACCCCTAACTACCTTCACAACAACGTATTTGACTTAGCAGTGAGGGAGCACTCCGTGTGGGACTTTTAGACTGTCCTGAAGATTTCCCCCAGGCAGCTTCTGCTGTGCCTAAATTAACTAGTATTCTCAAAAGTGTTGATTGACATGCTGGGTGGAGAATCTGCCCCCTCCTCTCAGGTGCTTTCTGCTGCAAATTAATCCAAACATGCACAGATAAGACATTTGTAAATGGTCAGTAGAAACTGTTCCTGCAGATGCAGAAATTGTCTTGTACTTTGCTAAGATAATTAAGAGACTTCTTGAACGTAGATTAAGATATTTAACAGTAATGGGTCATGCATGTTCTGGAGTAGTAGGATTACAGTCCAGATGGATTTTTAAGCATGGGCAGAGGAACAAGTCCTGGGTACGTCTCACTCATTCCAACTGAAGGTGGTGTTGTTAGGACCCTTACAGAAACTCTTGTCACTATCCAGACAGCAACCAACCATCCTGTTCAAGAGATTTGATTTTCAATATGGGACTTACCTTATGCAAAGATAGCAAAAAATATATCTTTTAACAAATCTTCTTTCTATGGGTGTCAGCCCAAGAACATAAAAACATCTCATTTAAAAAAAATAANNNAAATTGCTTCTTCATATTATTTTAAATTTAAAACAATAATATATATACATATTTATTAATATATAGATGCCTTATTATTAACATTCCACTAACATTTCTTAATTACTTGCTCATTCTAACCTTTAGCTTTTCCTGGCATTTTTCCAGGATTGTTGTTAAAAGCATGTGCTTCTCAGTTACTCAAATTAGACTGTTTGCCTTTTTTAGAAGTAATGACATGACTCTTTTCATAATGACTCTTTTCAAATTGGAAACTCACCCAAATCCTATGATTTGTAGAACATTAACTCCTAATCATTCAAAAAGCTCCACAAATACTGCTCGACTTTAGGAACTGCCCAGAAGATGTCCGTTTACATCACCCATATCATACAGCACTGGCTTCTCTATAGTACTGAATCCAGTGAAGGGTTTGTTTGGAAGGTCTGTATGCATATTCAGGCAAAAAACAGTATATTTGTTCTTTGTTTATACCTAACAAACAAACAAAAGTGCTGTCCTGCTTTAGAGTCAGGCATTTTTTTGTATAAATGAAAATGTGATAATGAAAATAACTTTGAAGATTAAAAAGAACAACAAAACCCTACATTTTGATAGATGAATACCAGTCTAAGCCCATTTGCTAAACCAGAACAAACTGTCTTGCTAAGAAAAACTCAGAAATACTTCTTAAATACTTTTTCTTAATTAAAAAAAAGAAGAAGTAATAAAAGGCTTTTATATTGCAGATAAACTCAAAGTGAAAAGTGCTCAAAGGATTTTTTAATGCAAGAAAAAGGGCAACCCAAAAGATATGAGAACCTATCAAAATTAGTTTATTTGTGGCATTCAATTATTATTAAAATGCAGTCAGACTTCTAAATTTGAATCTCGTAATCCTAGAATAAGATGCTGGTTCTCTTGAGCCTGCAGCAACTGAAACCTGAATGAATATCACAGAAATTAATAAGCTTAAACCAAAGAAGTAATCAATGTAATCTTGATTCAAATCAAGAAATCTCAGCAGAAACCAGAAAAAGTTTGCACAGACAGTTTCTGTATCTAGTTTCATAAAAATCTGCTTTTTACAAATAAGAAATCTTGCTAGTAAATCAGAAATACTTTCTGAGTTCCCTTTCCCCGCATTGTTACTAAACCAAATGATTGTGAACTCTAGTGCTACCAGGTTGGGTCTAAATGAAAACCATTTTCAAAAACTTAAGAGAGTAGCACAGCAACTTACTATAAAGATTAATAGTCTTATGCCATGCTGACTACACAGGGAATTAAAAAAAAAGAAATAAATAGTTTCAAAGTTGTAAGCTTTTCCCTAAAATTGATTCAATCAATTACTACAATTTAGTGCTGATCAGTTTTCAACACCAAAGAAAATTGTCTCATCGATCTATAGACTTATTGTTTTATAATGAAAATGTGACTGGCCTAAGACTACATCTGTTGTCCAGAAACTGATTTCTACTTTTCTGTCTTCTACAGTACTGTAGAAGATACCAATTAATCCTAAACCCTTGTAGGATTATTTTCATGATCAGTAATGACCAATTAATGATGACTAACTGGCTGTGACATGGGATCCCATTATGCAGAGAACACATCTTGGGGCCTTCGCTGATCTTCCTTTCAAAGCAACTGCATAATATGTGATAATTCCAGTGCTGGCTGTCTCTTGAAATGCTTCCTTCTTAAATGAAATGAGTAACTGTTAAGTATGAGAACATGATAAATGATGTATAAAGTAAATTCTGCCTTAAATGTCAAGCGTTCACACTTCTGACTTGTTTTGTGTATGCACAAATCTGTTTAGCATATTGTAGTTATTTAATTACTATCTGGGTTTAATATGTATTTCTCATTAAACCAATATTTTTACATGGAGAAAAAACATACTCCATGTCCTTGAACTTTTCTTTCTGAAAAGACGTTTACCTTACCCCAGTATAGAGATGGAGAATGATGCAGTAAGGAAGGTTGCTAAGAGAGTTAAGGCAGATGTCCTAGTTATCATGACACTATGAGAACAAAATAATCTGCAGAAAAAAGGAAAAAAAAATAGTTTATTGTACTTGAATAACTTACTAGAGAAACTGCTCACAAGTATAGCTCTCTGTAAACAACGAATTCATTGAGGAAGAAAAAGAAAGAGGAATTGCAGGAAGCTGTGTTTTATTTCATTGTAAAATTAATTACACAGATCTAGCTTTTTTATCTATAGTCTGTATGATGGAAATATACAAAAGAATAAAGTACAGGTTTGCCAGAAGTAACTAACTACTCACCTATGGGACAGCTTGGTCCATTACTATGCATAATATTTTATTTTTTCTCTAAGAAAAAAAAAAGTTGAAGTGGCCGAGTTTCAGTTTAAGTGCCAGATTTATGGCTCCAAGGAGAACCTGAGTAATCTGAGTTTCCCTATGCCTGAAGTTCCTTACCTTTTCTCAGGATCAAGGAGGGTTCAGCAATGCAAACACTGAGCCCTGCAGAATTTTCTATGTCAAAAAACCTTGATAAATTAGTTTAATCTCATTATTTTCCCTATATCAACACACAGATTTTCCCCATACTTTTCCCTTATGGAGAACCAGCCTGAAATTAGGGTTTAGGTATTTAATAAAAGTAAACAGGAAAATTACACTTCAAAATCTATGTAATATTGCAATATATTGCAAACATAATAGAAAGGCAGTTTCCATGAAAACTATGTGCATTGAATATAAATATAAGGACAAGAAATGTAACAGTATATAGTGACAGCAATACTGAATATGTAAATAATAGTTCAGTTTTCTTTGTTAATCATTCTTTTTAATATCAGACTTTGAACACAATTCCCAACAACTTTGCCTGACCATAAGTCATTTTATACAAAGAAGAGACTAAATTTGAATGCTTGCCCCTCATTCTGGAAAGAGGAATAATTCTTCATTTTTTTCTTTATGCTTTTAAAGATTAAATATTTCCATAATGAATTTCATTAATATGTGCTCAGAGAGAAAGATCATAGTGATCAGAACATTAAATAATAATCTTATTGAAGACAATGGTGTATTAAATATCAGCAAATAAGTTAGAGCCATAATAGCTGTAAGCACTTATCAGCTCTATGCAGTTACATCTTTGTGTTTAACAGAATTGCAACCCAATGATATCACGGTATAAGACCACAAATTCTTTGGAATCTGAGAAAGTCTGGGGCTGCAAAGTCTGAAAGACTTATAAACCTGCTAACATGAAGATAATCTTGGCACTGTCTATAGTTGCAAGGCTTTGTTTTCATTCTTAAAAACAAAAAGTTATTTTCCCAGACACTGAGGAACGGTATCAAGCAAATTCACTCTCCAAGTTTCTTTAAAAATTCACTTTCCTGTATATTATATTTTGCACATTTTCTGTCTGGACTGTTTGGGTCTAGTGATAAAAAAAGGACTTAAACAGCAACCGAGACAAAAAATGGGCCAGTTTTAATAATTAAATGGATTAGATCTCACTCACTTTATGAAAGGAAAAAGGGATTTTTATGAAGGGGAAATCACAGCTTTATTTATTCATGGAGATCTGTGTGATATGACTGTCAGAATGTGGTCAAACTGAACAGATACCACTGTCTTCTGCTAAGAGAGAATCTGCCTTTGGTGGCATTTGTGACAGAACCTGGCTCAAAAAATTTAATATTAAAAAAAAATCAGCTTCAATAAAATAGATTACCTGTAGGCTAATTGCACAGGCAGCTGTTAATTTAATAACATTTTATTTCTTATCCTGAACGACTTCCATATAGTAGGTCATACCAGTGTCACATAGCTGAATTTCAAGGACACTTGCAACACAATGAACCACCTGGTAAAACCTGAGAACACTGAGAGGCATTTTCAAGAACAGTTCAAGTGATGGTTTGTGAGTGTTTTGCTGTAGCAACTCAGGCCTTGACATGAAAACAGGAGTGAATGGAGAAAAGAAGTGGGTCCCAGTGTTTTTATGATTTCAAACCCTGTTGGCAGTAAAGTTAAACATGTTTTTAAAATTTTTTCTTTATCCTACTGATGTTGGTCAGGTTAAAAAAAAAAAAAAAAGATTTATCATACTGAAGGAACAGTGTGTTTCCATTCATTGTCCTTGCTTTTCTTAAAGAAGCACAGACAAGAGATGCTTATGCTTAAGTTAAAATAGATGTATCTATTTTTTAAATGCCATAATAAAAGCCGTACAGAAAACAATTTATGGGAAAACAAAATTCTGAGCTATGGAGTTGATTTTTTTAAGCTAATATGAAACATGACCCCAGACTGAACAGAAACATGAAGTGTAAATGGACATGTAATTAAACACTAAAGCTCTCCACCTTCATGATGTAATCAGTGCACATATCGACATTTGGGATTAGTGGCAATGACTAATTTCCTACATTCTGTTTTGGTCACACATTTCTCAAGTTAATGTGCTGACTACAACAAGGACAATTGCATTGTTGAAGTTGCAGTAATCTGTACCTAAGTTCAAGAAAGTGAAATACCCAAACTTCCAAGGATGTACAAAAATTGTTTCAATTTTTGAGATGTCAAGGATGAAGGTATTCAACCTGGTCATTTTCAGGTGATCACTCTGCAAAAATGCTGTAGCTAATACCTTATAACCCATCCAGTAACTAATACAGTCAGGAGGACCAAATTCGTAAGAAGACCCAAGACCTTTCACACTGGTGAAAAAGATGCTGAGAGCTGGATATACGTTCTGATAGTGACAACTCATTAGATTGAATTTAGATACTTCAAGTTCCTCGAACATTAAATAGTGAGAATTTTGTGCCCCAGAATGCACCAGAATTATTCTGTATATTAAACAAGGAAGTCTAAACCAGTAAGAAATACCAAAAATATGAAAAAGTCTCTTCCAGAACATGTTATTATCCTGAGCTCTAAAGGTAAACGTTCAGGGAGAACTGGTGTATTGTGTTGTTTCATAAATATTTGTAATAGCTGCAGGGTTATAAAGTTCATCTGGGAAGCAGAAGACCTGGTACACCACCAGAGACAGTCATAATCCATACTTTCTATATTTTGTTACAGAAAACCGTGAGGCTAAATAATAGTCTGTATATTCTTGGCTCCGAGGCAGAGGCTGGATCTCTACATAGAGAACAGTGGAAGAAACATGGGTCCAGAAAGAGACAGCACTGAGAGAGTGGTTGTCTTTGTAGCCCACTAATGAGTGACACCTTTAAGAAAAAGTAGTTTTGTACTTTGAACCAGGAGTCAGAATGAGCACCCTGCCAAGGTTCTTGCTTACACAGCTAAACAGAAGCAAGCCAAGAAGCAAGATCAAGGGCTCAATCCCTTATGACATAGGTTGACAAAGTCTTGGCCACCTCTTTCCCCAC
Source organism: Tringa solitaria (assembly GCA_026413425.1). Classification (NCBI taxonomy): domain Eukaryota; kingdom Metazoa; phylum Chordata; class Aves; order Charadriiformes; family Scolopacidae; genus Tringa; species Tringa solitaria. The sequence continues at coordinate 134,489,897 of JAOXJM010000001.1, forward strand.
TTGAGCGTGTTCCATTTGGCTGTGCCAGTACATTTGCAATTCAAATGAGGAGCTGCTGCCCAGGGATGAAACTGTGCTAGGTTATACTCTGGTGCTACATTTCCATGTGCTGCATGGCCCCTTCCCTGGAGATATTCAAGGTGAGGCTTGACGAGACCCTGGGCAACCTGGTCTAGTTGGGCATGTCCCTGCTGACTGCAGGTAGGTTAGGCTAGATGACCTTTGGAGGTCCCTTCTGGCCCAGACTATTCTACGATTCTATGATTCTATTTGGCTCCCTCTGCAATTCCAGAAGCCTTTGCATTTGCAGTCACAGAATCATAGAATGGTTTGGGTTGGAAGGCACCTTAAAGATCATCCAGTTCCAACCTCCCTGCCATGGCCAGGGACACATCCCACTAGATCAAGTTATACATTTTTTCCTTTTTTCTCTAAGAAAAATGCAGCTATGTTACAGTTTACTAATTTGTATTTTTTCATAATTATCCATTAAGAACAGATCATTGTGCTAGCACTAGAGAATCTGAACCATAAAAAAACGTGTCTAACCAAAACAGAGGGACAGGAAGAAAATGAGCATTGTGGAGCAGCAGGTAACAGCACCTACCATGAAGGTGGAACTCCGAGGAACACAATACGCAATTGAAAGACATTTCTAGTAGGCCTTGTAATTTTGGAAATGTTTGTGAAATCCCTAAAACAGTAAAAAATACAGTGGGAATTATAGCCTCAAACTCAAAAAAGACCAGTTCCTGTTCAGACTTGAAAAAATGATAGATTTTCCCAGAATCCAAAAAAGAATGAAGCAAGACACTGGAAAAAAGACAAGACAATGTTACAGTAGAGTGGGTTATATGAGAAATGTGGATTTCAGCAGCAGAAGCATATGAAACAAAAAATTATTTAAAAGGAGGATTCTGTATCCGAAAGTATGCGTGACCGATTAAGGGGCGCAGAAAACCACCGACCTAAGCATTGTCCAGCTACTCAGCAAAACTGTTGTATTTGAACCGAAAATCATACAAAAATTGTAGAAAAATATTACAACTATCCAAAAGAACCAAAATACACATATGGCATGAAATTTGTATGAATTGTTTTATACACATTATGAAAACATTCAAGAAATAGCTAAGGTAGCATCTTGAGTGCAAGAAGTTAATTAATCATTGCAGACTATATGGAAACATTACAATAGTCCTATTGGAAGATGTAAGAGGGGTTAGCCTTTTTACAGTTATATTTGTTAGCTAATTACCATCATATTTGACCTACGTAAAAAATCAGTAATGAGCTATATGATTTTATCCCATTTGGCTATTAATACAAAGATTCTGTGAACTTTCATACCGATACAAATGAAACTTCAGTACATGGACACACTTCACAATGAAACGTGCACCTTGGGTCACCAAGGGCAAATGAAAGGAAAAAAGTTACCATTGCTGAATAGAGGAAATATTAATTAATGAGTCTGGTATATGAGAAGGCACCTGGTCTGAATAAGTGGTATTTATGTATCTCCTGAGAGGTGATACAGTCCTTAAATTAATAAGAAAAGTGTCAAGTCTGACTTTGAATAGGGAAAAAATAATTATAAAGAGGAAGTATTAACAAGAAAGATTAAATATACCTAGAATTCCTGGAAATTTCAGCTATAATGAACAGCTACAAAATGAACACACTCCACCAAGAAAGTGCTCTTTCTAATGAGTGCAACTTGAGACATAAAGTAACCTGTGGGAGGAATTCTTGGTTGGATGACTGTCAGGAAAACATTCCCAGCAAACTAGCTGATTTCAAGAAGAGTCTTTCATACTAAACTTGAGGTAAAAAGATAAAGATGATTTTTTCCTTCTATTTTTTTCTTCGTCTTTGTCTTCTGTAACTGTTTAAAATACTTTTTCTCATTTTAGGTAGAGAAAATACATATTTTATTTGCATTTCACATTGGCTTTAATTGCCTTGAGGATGATTTCAAGACAAGTGGTTGGTAAGACTTCATTCCTTGGGAATGGATTTTCAAACAAACAAGGTATGAGAATACTTCAACAAATGCCCAACTCATAATAGCATTCCTAAGAGTACTGCAAATACGCATGTTGTTTCCCCCCAATGGTTGTGTGGCAATCAAGAGAAGCATCCTCTCTGGGTTAATAATAAACACAAGGGCTCTCTGAAATGCTATATAATACCAAGAAGCAGGCCTGCAAAGGTTCTTAGAAATGCTGTAGTAAAAGATTGTTGGTAAATTCGTGGTGCAAGTGGAAAGGAGCCAGGCTTGTGAAAGACCTGGCTAATTAAGAACTTTGTTGGGGAAAAAAAACTGAAGAAGCAACCAATTGACTTTAAAATAAGAGAAAGTCTTTGCTTCTGTTGATCAGGTAAAAGGCAATACAATCTTTTCATGTGTTAATTTCTTACATAGCAATAAGTTTCTTCT
>JAOXJM010000001.1:134505009-134517012 GCA_026413425.1 Tringa solitaria
TGCCCAGAGAGGTGGTGGAGTCTCCTTCTTTGGAAACATTCAAAACCCACCTGGAGAAGATCCTGTGCAATCTGCTTTAGGTAGACCCAGTCCGGTGGGGAGGTTGGACTTGATCCCCAGAGGTCCCTTCCAACCCCATATGATTCTATGATTCTAATGGAGAAAAGGTGCAATTTTTAGATAGGTAATGATACAGGCAATGAGGGCTTGTGTATGCACACGTGGTAAGTGTTAAGGAAGTGTAACTCCCTCTAGCTATACCCGGGACCTAATTTAGTTGCTGTAGCAATTATTCCTATTGATAATGTTGCTATCAGATGGGAAAGGAATACATAAAACTGTTTCTGAACTGAGATTTTACTCACCTGACTCTGCAAGAAAAATTATGAACTGACTGAAATTGCTCGCTTGGTACAACAGTCAAGTGCATAGGCCAGAATTTGGAGAAAATTATAATCACAGAGGATAGGAAATACTGATATAAATAAACAAACAATATTTTTTAAAAAGGAATTAGGAGTGAAGGTGAGGGAGGTATCTTCTCAGCCTAGGGTTTTTTTAAATGCCATATTTCCTATTGTAGGATGAGAAATAAGTAAATATCTTATTGAGACTGATCCTGAACTTGCGGAGTATTTGATTTTTCTCACATATGAGTAGCTTTATTTTAGAAGCCTCATGCTAAAGCATATGAGGAGTCTTTTAATTGGATTTTTAGTTGAAAGTGAACTGGATTACTTTACCTGCTTGACTTAGAATCATAGTATGGTTTGGGTTGGAAGGGACCTTAAATCTCATCTAGTTCCAACCCCCTGCCATGGGCAGGGACGCCTCTCACTAGAGCAGGTTGCTCAAAGCCCCCATCCAGCCTGGCCTTGAACTCCTCCAGGGATGGGGCATCCACAGCTTCTCTGGGCAACCTGTTCCAGTGTCTCACCACCCTCACAGCAAAGATTTTCTTCCTAGTATGTGACCTAAATCTCCCCTCTTTCAGTTTAAAACTGTTACCCCTTGTCATGTCGTTACAATCCCTGATAAAGAGTCTCTCCCCATCTCTCCTGTAAGTCCTCTTCAGGTACTGGAAGGGGCTGTAATGTCTTCCTGGAGCCTTCCGTTCTCAAGGCTCAAGAAAACCCAGTTCTCTCACCCTGTCTCCGTAGGAGAGGTGCTCCACCCCTCTGATCATCTTGTTAAATTATATCTTGTCTGAATGGTAAATTTCTCATGTAGTTCTTGCAGGAAACCATGCTGAGGAGGAAGCCCTTAGCAAAATAGTCAGTTTAGAATATCTAGTTGAAATTTGCTAATTATAGTCATCCTCCCCCATCTCTTTTCAGTGATGACAAATTCAGTAGTTTTACAGGATAATTTCATCCAACTTCCTCTTCTCCTTATTTCATTCTAAATTTTTACTAACACCCTGTTAGCCATCTTCTTCTGTTCAGTCAGCCAAGTTTCTTGAACCTTCAGTTGACTGATCCTGCTCTTATGGGAGATTGAATGCAAGAAAATGGACAAGTAGTCTAAATCAAATTAAAATATGTTTCATAGCTACCAAATTTCTCTATAATAGTAATTACAACTACTGAATTCCTGTTACATATTGTAGACTGAAATACACGTTTTTGTCTTTTTCAGATATCATAACCGTAAGAATGCAGTCGGTTTGTCAGAGAATTGGCACTTGTTCCTCATGTTTGAAGAGACAACTAAATGGCTTCCTGGGACTAATTAAATGGCAGAGAAGACTAGTTCCTGCTTGTGTCAGAACTATTTACAGTGAGACGGGGAAATGGGAAAAAAGCTATGGGTTGGAAACAAGAAAAAGAGTTGAAAAATGGTGGCTCCCAAGAATAAAGGATCAGTTCTGCAAAATTTCAGAAACAGATGTAAGCATTATGAGAAATTTTGAAATTACATGTTTGATATTTTTGTTTTCTCAGAATGAAATTAATTGAAAATTACCTAGTACGATTGGCTTGTAATGATGAGATATACAATACATTTCAGGGGAAAATACTTTTATATGATAGTAGATTACTAAAAACATTTGATTAAATAGGTGGAAAAAATAATTAAAAAATTTGAGGAAAACCACAATCGGTAAAGTATGAGCTTGTAAATTTAGGAAGTGTATAAGTAATCACTTCTTTTTTTGTATATTATACCACATTTAGGAATTAATTATTTAAAGTCTTAAAAGAAACATTTTCTACATTCATAACTTTTGTAAACACTCAATTTTCTAAAGATCTCATTCCCAGTGATTATGACAAGACACACTGTGACTCATTAAAATCTGTGTTAAGGGGAGGTGATTTTTTAAGAGTATCTTTTAGTTTTCAGTGTCCTAGGAATAATGAGTGACATGCAGAAAAAAAAAGTTTTCCATGCAATAAAAGACGTTGAAAACAATTGCAAACTCAGTTTCTGACTCTTTTTGCCTTCACAATTATGCTTAGTCACGTAGGTATATAAACGTTTTTGTGCCTCTTCGTGTTTGTTCTTGTTTCCTAAAATGTGCTCTGTCTCCAAAAAAATTTATTCTATCAAAGTGTCAAAGAGAAAAAAGGGGCTTGCTTTTTCTGAGGAAGAAAACTGAGATGAAAATGATGTGTATGAATACATATAGCAGGGCAAGCATTAATTTAGGTTTGTGTTTTTCATATCTGATGATACATGTATACATCTGTATCATATAGTTATGGCATACATGTGCTAAGTTCTAAATTGTACTTTTAATGATGTTTTTATTTTATCCTTACAGTTAAAGCAAATTTAATAACATCTCACATTAAGAGGCAAATAATGTATAGTGCTGCAATGAAGTATTCAGTTTATTTCTAATTTTGATATTACTGGAGAGAAGTGATAACAAAGAAGTATTTGATAAGTAAGAATAGAGTTTGGTCCAGAATAGTACTAACTGCCCATGATTATTTTTTTTTCCTTATTAGCCTAAGAAAAATAATGTGAGAAGTTATCAAGCATATATCAATGATAAATTCAGTGGTAAACTGGATGTACTAGGCATAATTTATGTGAGACAGATAATGTTTGATTTCTTTGTAACTTTTGTCATCTTACTCAAACCTAACTAAATGAAATTTTTACTTTCTTTTCACTATGCAAGAAACTGCGTGTAAGATGTCTTTGGATCTGAGCGTACGTGGTGGAACTGAACAGTGTTCCTTCAGTGGATGTTCATGCAATTGCAAATGATTTAGTCAGTCACTCAGGGAGTTACTGCAGTTCAGCTGACAAAAAGCACCTGGCCCTGAGTGAGCTCCATGTTTGTTGTAAACACAGAGTAAAACATCTATTAAGTGTCAGGAGGATAATTAAATCTATCATTATTTCATTTTTTTGGTGGGACAGATTAGTAGTACATAGATAATTAGCGACAGATACTGTTGTAGGGAATGGCGATTTGTTAAGATGCAGTTATGTTAATGTCTCTTTTGTTGAGTAAAAATTGGTTAAAAACAATTTTCAAGTGTTATACCAATATAAATTGATGAGATGGCTGCAGAGTCTGGTGAAACATCTCCATTTACAGCCCCAAAAAATTTGATCCTAGGAACTTTGTCAGTGCTCACGTAGATCAGTTCAGCAAAACTTTGTGTTTTTTCATGGCACTGTGTAGTTTGTAATGTGTGCATGTATTTATTTAAGTGAAATGCTAACTCGTGTAGTTATAACTTTCTACAAATTTCTTTCTAGAAATCAAGACCAAAATTTTATGTGCTTTCTATGTTCCCATATCCTTCTGGAAAGCTTCACATGGGCCACGTTCGTGTCTACACCATCAGTGATGCAGTAGCTCGGTTCCAGAAAATGAGAGGGATGCAGGTAAGAAAAGATGGGCAGTAGGACTGGGTGTTTTTTTGATGTTTTAATATCACAGGTGGTCAGGAAAGGAGTATTTTCAAAAATTCATGAAGGTAAAAGCTTAGTAAGAATATATGCTACAAATGTGTAGATATTTGTATGGTGGCCTGATGGTATTTGTATGATGGCCTGATAGCCTGTGGAGCTTTGAATATTGACATTTGAGCCTTTTTAAAAACAGGTGGTATTTAGAACTCACAGTTGATAACAAATCGTTAGAAGCTATCTCAGATGATACAGCTGATGCTATACCAGCTGCCTGAATCTATGGCACAGTGTGGGCCAACGAGACCTGTGGGCCACAGCATTTCTGTGAGAGAAGACTGAAGACCCTACTGCCATCTAGGTGGGACCACGGGGGCAAGAAAAGTGTAGCTGGCGAGAGGAAACACACACCACAGAAATCAACACACCTCTTCTGCTCCTGACAAAAGGCTGATGTCCTTTGTCTGTCTTGGAGAGACATCCTGTTCCTCTGTGCCAGCTTGGAGGGAAACTGGTTCTTATGACTACTGTATGAATGGGGTCTCCTCACACGTCACGTCACCTGCCTGTAAATGTAGGAGTTTCTGGTATGCAGCAGCTGACCTCTTGGCTTGCCTACTTTAGCCTTGCTCATACATATAAAACACTGTCTTCTGAGGGTGTTGGTCTGCAAGGTAGGCTAAGACAACTACTGGCCACATCTGCAAGGAGAAATACTTCCCTTCCATGTTCCTTTGTTTTCCAGTCCGCCCCGTGCCTGCCATCGTTTCTCCCTCCCTTCTCTCTCTGCGGTAGGTAGAACGTCTGAAGTTGAGGCAGGGGAGGTTTAGATTAGATATTGGGAAGAATTACTTTACTGATAGTGTGGGCAGGCACTGGAACAGCCTGCCCAGGGAGGTGGTGGAGTCACCATCCCTGGAGGTATTTAAGAAACATGTAGACATGGCTCTTCAGGCCATGCTCTAGTGTCCAAGATTATTGGTTTGTGGGTGGGTGTGATGTGGTTGGGTGTTGTGTGTGGTGTTGTTTTGGTGTGGGGTTTGGTTGGTGGGTGAAAAAAAGAGAAAAAGAAAGTCTAATGCTGTACTCTATTTATTTTAGAGAAAAGTACTTTGGCTTCCCATAGGAAGATAATAAATAAAGAAACGGAAAAAAAATTATCTGAAGATAAGAGGCATTTTTTTTTACATGTGTAACAAAAGGCATCAGAGATATTATTTTTTTTTGCCCCTTGTGACATGTGCTTTGAAGGAGAAAGACTCTTAAGTGATGGCACCTGGGAAAGGAAATGTGATCTTTCACTCTCACCCCCAAAGACACCCACAAAATACAGGCATTTTCTGTATTTAAACACTGTTGACAGCTAGAGATCTCTGACTAGTAGAAGGGAAAAAAAGTCCCTGCAGACTGCCTCATTTGAAGCTTTTGCCAAAATTGAAATTGTTGATCAGTGGAGTTGGTGAACTAGATGCCCACACAGATCTAGAAAAACAAGATGAGAGCAGAAAGTTGAAATTCTGGAGCTCTGTATGCAAATTTGACAATGAAGGCAAAGAAAGAGATAAACAAATTGTGTTGTTCCTACCCTTTTGTATGAAGTGTTTCATTTCAGTTTTGACCTTTTACGTTTTTTTTATCACATACTTTGTTTTCTGAGCAACTTTAATGCGTTAAGTATTTTACTGAATGTTTTTACAAGTAATTCATTCTCTGTGGTTTAATTGCTGTGAAATATATACAACAATTTTTACAGAATGTTAGATAAAACTGCCTGACTTCTATTAAAAATGTATTTAAACAAAAAGTCAATGGAATGGCTGAAGCTCAGCCCTTATGTTTACAGTCATCCTTATTTCCAAAATATTCAGATGCAGGAAGATCAGATGAGCAACCATATGTTACAGAAAATTTACACTGAAATAACCTGCAGGGAAGGATTATGGCAGTTTTATAGGGGGTTATATCTTTAGTCATTTAAAATAGTTTTACATGGCTTGACTTATAACTTTGAATTATAGTAGCTCTGTGGGCTAATAAAAGCACTAGACGTATCATGCAATTGATTTTTATGTTCAAACATTTATAATGTCAGATTTGATGGAAAAAGTGCAGGGTACTCTGGAAAGGAGATGTTTGTATGGATGTCCTTACACCTATTGAAAAATCATAATTTAAACATATACTCAAAGAAAAGTGTATCTAGAGAAGCAAACAGCTTGTATCTATGGCACCAGTTAATTTCACAAACAAAAAAAAAAAGGTGTGCTATCAACTGATATGTTTGTATTCTATTTTCCCAGTTGCAAACAGTGGAAGAGATCTGAATGAATCAAAGGCTGTTATTGTACACTACTCTACATTATCAGGAGATAATGCAATTGCATTTTTGTGGATCACTACAAGTCGTAATTTCTGACAACTCTAAGCATTGGTCCACAAAACAGGTCACAGTTATATGCCATAGCCCACTGAATAAAACAAAATGCAATACTGTGCTGTCATAACATTTGAGTTCAAAAAGGGAGTAACAATTTATTGCGTGAATTGAGTAGATTTGAAAAAAGTCCACTGCTACAAAAGATATTTTAATACCAGATATATTCTTACGTAAGGCCGATGAGGATAAGATCGTCGGAAGCAGAGTACTACACTAGGAGAGAAGGAGCGTATGATTACACCTGCACTGCACAGGAGATGGGATTGCCACACCATTGAGCTTCATGAAGCCATCATCACAATGCAAATAAAACTTTGTCTGTCCATGCAAACTTTACGGAGACTATGCAAGGCATCTCTGACCATACAAAACTACTGAGTTGATTGTTAAATGCTAGAATCTATGCAGGCAGTCTCGGGCTGTGTGGGCACAGATAGAGGATAGGCAGGGAGGGGAGACCAGCTGTCAGTATCTAAATAATCTTCATGGCTGTGCTATATTGTTTGTTGAAGGGTGAAATGATATGATACTGGTCTTCACAGAATGTTTTCCTCCTAAATTACTGCTCACTACATGTTGATCTTTAAAGAATAATAATGCTGTGGGCTGAGTTATACACAACTGATACTGGCTAACACATTTACTTCCTGCTTTTAAATTTCATTAAATTTCTTCATAGGACTAGGTAGAGCTGAAACAATAATTGCCTTTAACTTGAGTTTAGGGATGCATCCTTATGAAACAAGGACACTTTTCTGAGGCTGCTAAGCAATGCTATTTGCATGAGCAAAGGCAGCATCTTATCTTGTTTTTATAGAAGTGGTGTGTGAAGGTACTAATCATGTATTCATATGTAATCACATAATCACAGAGCCAGGGTGGCTGAAGAGCTTATTCCTTCAAGCTTTTCCTTTCTACTTCTTCTGGGGGCTGTTATTGCAGAAAGCGTACTAGTTCATAACTTGGCATATTAACTTAAACCAGCCATCATTTTGCATTTACATTGTTATTTTCAGGCTTTAGCTGCACTAGCTGAGGGCAAGACATGCTGCCTGATGAAGGTACAAGGCAAATAGCTAGAGCCTAAAAGCCTTGCAATCACTGCAGCTAAATCCAACAGAGACTGAGGCACAGCTCTGGGCAGGTGGAGGCAAGGCAGAAGAGAATGACACCAGCGTGCCAGATGGGAACCTCCACATTCAATCATAAAAACCCTGATAGAACAGCAGTGAAATCTTTTAGGTTAAATGTTGGCTGAAAGGAGTTTGGCACCACAAGCAATATAATTTTTTCCATTGTTCAGGGAACTGAGAGTTCAGCCATTCTTCAGTAGTTTCTCTTTTGGAAGAAACTGGTTTACAGAATTCGAAATTCTGGTTTAATTGCTTAGGTCAAATAAGAATAACAGCTTAGACTGCAGCCTAACCTGTGTTAAGTTCATGTCCTGTACAGAAACCTAATTCACCCCAGATTTCACTGAAGACAATTATGCTTATTGTTTATAGTCCACTGTGGTAAATTTAATAAGAAAATCCTGATAAATCTTAAATCATCTTGGTGGGACAAGCATCCTTGACAACTGGACATTGTCAGGAAATTATATAATATAGTCTTAAATAACTTCAGATCTTACTAGACAAGATGGTAGAGCTAGAAATGAGAGAAAGAATTACCATCTATATGACCGCAGAAGATAAAAACCTCCACTTCTCAGACCACTATGCCAGTTCAAATGATCTAAATTAAAGTATTGCACAGGGACAAAAACCACAGAGGTCAGGTTTAATACTTGAATCCAGACTTTAGTTTCCCAAGTACCTAGTTACTAATGCAATGTATATTGCCATGTCTTCAGACTTGTGAACAGTCAAAGTCAAGTTGGGTCCAGGTGTAGCCTGATTATGATCTCTTATTTGCAATACAGTATGAACTAAGTCACATAATCCTTCTGATATTATGAACATGGAAGGGGTGTGACTTTGTCTATTTCTCCATGTTTTTCATCAATATTATCTGCCTCTATTTTGCTGTCTTCTCTTCTTTTCTTCTCCATATGTGAATAATTATAAAGGATATAGCATTATGAATCACAGTATTTTCCATGTGCCTCATCAATTGACATCTTATTCCAAATTTAGATGTATTTAGTTGTCAATACTGACTATTGTTTGCATTTTTTATTTATTGGTATCCTTCTGTGGTACTAAATCTGGAAAAGCTTCTGTGTCTCTAGGTAGCTAATGATATAGCCCTCTTCATCATAGTTTTATTTTTCTCATCACAGTACCATAACATTACGTTATATTAAATGAACAGTCAACTCAGTCAGTCTCAGTGTGTTTGATCACTGTGGAAAGTATTAGTCTTCTAGCAAATAACCAAGTGTAGCAATACTTAAAGGCAACATATTTTTATACCAGGAAATCAGAAAAAAAAATAATCCAGAAGTGTGGGGTCTTTGAATCTGTTTCATTCACCTTTTGGAGAGCTCCAAGCTCTGCTGACACCAGTAGCTCTTCTCTGTAGCTTTTAAGCATAACTGGAGCATAAATCATGCAAACAACAACAAAAAAATATGCTGTGCTTATAATCATCAGATAACAGTGGGTGACTGAAAATGCAATCATTTATATGCAAATAGCTTTGAAGCTGTACTGATTCTAAAGATGTAATGGACTGTATTTATTAAGGTCGTATTCCTTAGAGACATTACACTTGAATGTAAGCTCTATAAGCTGCTTGTGTTCATGCATGGCTTCCTGACAACTATCTTACCTTTACTCTTATGATTTCTTCACTTTTCTCATACTTTCCCTACTGTTCACTAGTATGTGTGTGTGTGTCAGTGTCTAACAACATAAATGAGCTGTGGCTTCAAAGCCTCAGGGATCTACATGTCACTTGAAATAAATGGCTTACATTGATACAGGGTTTAGGTTACTGAAAAAGCGTGCCAATTATTATCTTTGCTATTCCTTTTTTTTTTAAAAGGTGGTTTTTATTTCCTGTTTTTATCTTTTTGCTACTGGAGTTCATTCATTTGTGTTCTTCATTATGGAGAAATTTTGAGTACTGCTGCTGACTACTATTTTAAGAATCTAGGAGGCAAAATATTTTCAGGCGAAAGTACATCCAGTAATTTTTTTCATCCTGTTGCCATTCAAAGGAACCTCAACAGACAGAGAAAGGAGCTGACAGGAACTTCAAGAAGTTCATCAAGGAGAAGGGAAAAATTCTGTACCTGATGAGGAGCAACGCCAGGCACCAGAACGGGCTAGGGGCCACCCATCTGGAAAGCAGCTTTGCAGAAATAACCTGGAGGTCCTAGCGTACAACAAGTTGAACATAAACCAGCAATGTGCACTTGCTGCAAAGAAGGACAATGATATACTGAGCAGCATTGGACAATGTATTGCCAGCAGGTCAGATATTAATAAAGGTTTGTGTCCTGTTATGTACGTTAAAGTCAACATTATATATGATGAAAGTTTGATCTCATTCTTCAAGAAACTGGAGTTGTTCAAATGTGTTGCTTAAACTATCAAGGAAGTAGAAAAACAAAAGTTAGTCACCTGGTCTAACTCAGCCCCTGGAGCAACCTTCCTCTCTTCATTAAGTATGCACAAAGGATCCTAATTTCTTCAAAGCAAAGTTAGCAATTGTGAATATCCCTGTAAGGGATAATTAGACTTTACAGTAATCAACTATGCCTTTTGACTTCAAAGGTCAAGAATTACTCCGGCACATCCCTGACACCTATTCACTTTAAGAAGAAAATAATTAGTAAGCAACTGAAAACAGGGATCACCTAGGCAGTTATTGCCAAACTTTTGGGTTAAATTACAAGAAAACATTAATTTTGAGAAATGATTATACATGTTTATTACAGATTGTTAGATTTTTAAACAGTATCATGGAAAACCTTTGCTGTCAAATTTTCATATTATCATCATTATTATTATTGTTTGGTTCAAAGTCTTCGTTAAGACTTGTGTTTGGGCAATACATGAATTGAGAGCTACTCATTATTAAAATTCCTTGCTTTATCAATTTGTTACCTTCTGCTGTAGTTCTCTTATAGATGTATTTTGCTGGAAACTTGATAAAGTGCAAATCTAGGATGAGAGAGATTTTCTTCCCACTATTTGACTCACTGAGTGGTTTTGCCTCTCTTTCTTAAATAAGTTCAGACAATTTATCTACAGTTTGTGTCATAGAAACCGCTTGATATTTTTCAGTGTTGAACTGGCTGATTAATGATGGAAGAAATGTAAACTATTAACCAATCACTTCTAAATTTTGGGATAACATAGAACATATTTTTAAAGTAAGGCACAACATTCACACACACACACACACTGCCAACTGATTTATTCTTTCCCAAGACCTTTGCCTGTGAAGACAAATTGATGGCATTTACATGTTATTTCACTTAGTGCAATATTAATCATATATAGCGATTTTAGAGAAGTTATATATTATTACACAGGTAGAAGAAGAAAATACTAGCTTCCTTCTGACTGCAGAGATGTTAAATGTCCCAGACAAAGGATGGATGCAGATATCCTCATGAAGTCATCATTGGTATTCTGTCACCTTCCTATGTGCCAGCTTTTGGACTTGAGAGGGATTTTTTAGAACTCCATATGCAGATACTACACTGCAAGTTGAGAGTCAAATTTAATTTGTGTGTCATGAACCCAGACATTGTCATTTCCTGACTCTTCTTAGAGGCGGCCACAAACGTAAAGTCTCCAGTTTTAATCAAGGTACTTCATAAATACAGGTATGCTTCCACTTCAGATCAGGGCCAGGACTTTAACTACTGTAAATTAGTACTTAAGTACTGAGATCAGCGATTATTATTACTTCTTGCAGCCTTTCTCTCAGCTTCACATTCCTCCTCTGCTGACAGTGGCAGCAAAGAATACACTCATTTGTCTATTTTACTCAATGTCATTTCTGTTATTTCCTATTCAAGTTCTCCAAATAAATGTTCTTCTCGCTAGCTACCTCTCCACTGGGGATTTTCCAGTGCTCAGGTACATTCTTTTGCCTTTCCAAACCATCCTTCAAGGAAACCTTCTCAACTTCCATGCTGGAAAATCAGATTTTCCAGGGAGGGTTTTAATTTTTTTTAAATTCACATTATGTATTTCCATTGTGTAATTTCTATTTTGTTTTTGCTAAAATCCAATAAAACTTATTCCAAAATAGAAATATTTCAAATTCAGGAAGTTTTCCTTTACCCTTAAATGCTTTTTAAGTTATTATTGTTCTTTGAATGCATTTATTACATTTCTATACTGTTTTATGGTAATTAAGAATCATAAACTACAGCTATGGCAAAGCGATCCTATCTTTTTAATGAAATATGACATGTTGAAATGTCCAGAAAAATAGAAAAAAAATATGTTAGATGGCTACAAAAATGCATTTGTACACTTATGCTTTCACGAAAAAGAAATCTGACTGGCAAAAAAATCTAATATTTGTATTTTATAATTTTAAAAGTACTTTAGAGTGGGATCTTGATTTTAATGTGATGCATAAGGGTACATACTTACTATGGCAACATTTGGCTTTACAGTAGAGTGAGCCTATCGAAAACAGCTACACAGAATCACAGAATAACATGGGGTTGGAAGGGACCTCTGGAGATCATCTAGTTCAACCCCCCTGCCAAAGCA
>JAOXJM010000001.1:134520577-134536833 GCA_026413425.1 Tringa solitaria
AAAATAAGTACCTATCAAATATCATATCTCTAGAGACATCTTTGTAAGAGCTGAAGAAACTGGCAATCAATCACACTACAATAAAAATACTCTTATGGGCCTTATTCCCCATGGATTAAATACAATTTTTAACCTACTTTCACCCTGGTAGGAAAAGGCATGAAAAAATATACCAACCCAAAAACTTAGATTCACATAATTCACATTTTAAAGCCAAAATAACTCCATTGTGCAAAATGAGTAACAGTCTGCTGCTTAAGTTACTGCTTAAAACTGCAGAGAGTTACTTTCCCGTTTTGATTGATGATGCTTCTGATATTCTCAACAAGCAACAGCCGAATCTTTCAGAATTAAACCAGGACATCTTAAGAAGATGTTTTTTAGGATATCTATGGTGGGAAGTTCCTGGCCATGTTGTTGAGACAGAATGGCATGTTACATAGAGCATATACAAGACTTCAGACAGAAGGAATGAAATGAAGACAAGCTGATTACAACTTTCATAATACATACAGTCCCAGAGTGATGCAAATGCCAGAAGAGAAACCAGTGACAGCTGCTAGAGAAACTGCTCAGTGCTGTAAACCTTTGACTGCTATATGATACATAATATTAAGTGTCTTAATGGAAAATTAGCATGTTGTGAATGCTGTGACACATACAGCTGAGACTGCCTTGTAGAAAAGCCAGTGATTACTGGACTCCCAAATGAACATTGGCATTTTTAGGAAGAAAAAACCCTTCTTTTTATTTGAGTTTTATTTTATTGTTGTTGCTCTGACTAAGGTTTAATGCAAAAGCTCAACAGCTACATTTTGAAAAAATTAAGCAGCATCAAAACAAGATGAAGTTTCAGGCAGGAAGATACTTGTAACAGTAAGGTCCCCTCCATTCCACTCAGCTGTTAAATATAAGGACTGTACAGATGTTGGGGTTACCTGTGGGCAGCAAGATCAAGAAACATTGTATTTCCCTGGGCTATTGTCACAGGAAATTCTTTTGTTTCATGTAATTGTTAGAGATTCCCTCTCTAATTTTTTTTTCCCTGCGTTGAATGCTTTAGCTCCAGCAGAGAAAAACATATTAGCTTATGTCTCACCAACCATATTAAAATCACAAATCATGTTTTGGGACCAGCTGTACAGGCAGATTGAACATAGTGGGGAATCATGTATTTCAGAAATCTACATGAAGAGGTTTTGGAATTTGGGTACTTATATCTTATATTGTCACGTTTATGACTACCACATCAATATTTTTCCCAAGGGATAGAGAGAAGCTGAATTTTGGTTTGGTTGGGTATTTTTTTTTTTTCATATTTTAGCAATGTGTTACACTTATCCATTTGTAACACCTTATGTAGAATGCTGTGACTTAAAAAAGACCTGTTTCCATTCACAGTCTCAGTGACGGGTTTGTATCATCTGAAAGTCCACATCCATCTGGCTGAAGCTGTCTATTTTCCCCTGGGGGGTTCCAAGCCCCAGTTACCTAGCAAGAGTGAGGGACCTACAAGCAAGAGAAAGGCTACATTTGTTTCTGATTATATCCAGTGACTTCAGTCAGATTGTCTGGGACATTAACAGAATTGCAAGTTTTGGCCCCGGGAAGCAAGTTAATGTCTGACATTATTTACTTACTGATAGTCTAACAGCCATTAACTCAAATTACTCTCCCTCTCACTTTGACTTCTTCAGAATCAAGGATGAGCATAAATGGCAGCATATATCCAGTTGATCTACTTCTGGTGTTTGGTTAAAATATTTATGATGTCTTAACTTATTCAGTTTCCAGTAGACTCACAGCCAAACAGCCAAAAACTCCCCCACCAGCACACACAGAAATGAGGGGGGCAGTAATGCAGAAGAGCGGAAGCTTACAATAGCAAGGACCAGCAAGAGGAAAAGACTTCTCTCAAAGCCTGAGGTGCCCTTGCAGAACTTCCTTACCACTCTGTAGACTGGGAAAGACCCATCAGATTAGGAGAGATGCTGGAGCTAAGTAAGACAGCCCGATCTGCTCCCTGTATAACAACCAGTACAACTAAGAAAAGGCAACAGGTGATAGTAGTAAGGGACTCTCTTCTGAAAGGTACTGAGGCACCCATTTGCCAACCTGACACACTGTCTAGAGAGGTGTGCTGCTTACCTGGGGCTCATGTCAGGTATGTCACCAAGTGGCTGCCAAGGTTCATACAGCCACTGACTATTATCCACTGCTGTTGTTTCATGTGGGCATCAGTGATACAGCCAGAAGTAGTCTGAGGAGTATCAAGAAGGATTACAGAGCCCTGGGAGCAGTGGTCAGGGACTCTGGAGCTCAGGTAGGTTTTCATCAGGCTCCCTGTCAAAGGGAAGGGGCTTGAAAGGGCCAGTCATATCTGACAAGTCAACAAATGGTTACAGGACTGGTGCCAGACTAGGGGTTCAGATACTTAGACCATTAGACTCACTTTGAGAAACCAGATCTAGTCAGGGCTGATGGGGTCCATCTGTTAGAGAAGGGGAAGAGTATTTTCAGTCACAGGCTTGCCAATCTGGTTAGTAAAGCTTTAAACTAAAGTTGCTGGGGGAAGAGAACCTCATTCCACCCTACTCCTACCAGTTTGATGCCAGTGCCAGCAACAGATGCCCAGAGCTTGGAGAAGGATCACAGGCCACTCCAGCCAGTAAGTCAGCTTCATCAAGGGCCCAACTTAAATGTCTCTAAGCAAACACACGTAGCATGGGGAATAAACAAGAGGAGTTAGAGATGTGTGCATGTCTGCAGGGCTATGATCTCATTGGCATCATGGAGATGTGGTGGGATGGCCTCTATGACTAGAGGGTTGGAATGGAAGTACACAGGCTGTTTAGAAGGGACAGACAGGGGACACAAGGAGGGAACACACTCTCTATTTTAATGACCAACTGCAGTACATGGAGCTCTGCCTGGGGATGTATGAGGAGACAACTGCTTATGGATCAGGATTAAAGGGAGGGCGAGGACCGGTATCGTTACAGTGGGGGTCTGCTACAGGACACCTGACCAGGAAGACTGAACAGATGAGGCCCTCTATAAACAGATAGGAGCAGCCTCACGTTCACAAGCCCTGGTCGCCATGGGGGAATTTGACTACCCTGTTGGAGGGACAACACAGAGGGTATAGGCAGTCCAGGAGGTTCCTGGAAAGCATTGATGATAACTTTTTTCTCCAACTGATAGAGGAGCCAACAAGGAGAGGTGTCATGCTGTACCGTATTCTGACCAACAAGGAGGGGCCTGGTGGGGAATGTAAAGCTCAAGGGCAGCCTGGCTTCAGAGAAGATGAAATGGAGAGGTTCAAGGTCCTTAGGGCAGCAAGGAGGGAGCACAACAAGCTCACTACCCTGGACTTCAGGACCAGGACAGCAGATTTTGGCCTCTTCAGGGATCTGCTTGATAGAGTAGCATGGGACTAAAGCCCTGGAGGGAAGAAGGACCCAAGAAGGCTGGTTAATATTCAAAGATCAACTCCCCCAAGCTCAGGAGTGATACATCCTAACTAAGAGGATGTCAACAAAAATGCCACAAGACCTGCATGGATAAACTAGTTGTTCCTGGACAAAGTCAAACACAAAAGGAAGCCTACAGAGGGTGGAAGCAAGTACAGGTAACCTGGGAGGCATACTGTTTGAGGAGCCAGGGATCAAGTTGGGAAAGCTAAAGTCCTTGTATAATTAAATCTAGTTAGGGACATCATGAGCAACAAGAAAAGCTCCTATAGGTATGTCAGTGATAAAAGGGAGACTAGGGAAAATGTGGGCAGTCTCTGGAAGGAGACAGGACACCTGGTCACCTGGGATATGCAGAAGGCTGAGGTACTCAATGCCTTTTTTACCTCAGTCTTCACTGGTAAGGGCTCTAACCACACCTCCTAAGTTGCAGGATGCAAAAGCAGGGACTGGGAGAATGAGATACAGCCCACTGTAGGAGAAGATCAGGTCTGAGATCATCTAAGGAACCTCAAGGAGTAAGAATCCATGGGACCTGATGAGATTCATTGACAAGTTCTGAGGAAACTGGAAGATGAAGTTGCCAAGCCACTATCCACCATATTTCAAGAAGGGAAAAAAGGAAGACCCAGGGAACGACAGGTTGGTCAGTCTCAGTCTCTTGCCCAGTCTCTTGCCAGTCTGTGCCTGACAAGATCACGGAGGAGATCTTCCTAGAAACTCTGCTAAGTCATGTGGAAAATAAGGAAGTGACAGGTGACAACCAACATGGCTTCACTAAGGGCAAATCGTGCCCGACAAATTTGGTGGCCTTCTACAATGGCATTACAGCATTGGTGGACAAGGGAAGAGCAAATGATGTCATCTACCCAGATTTGTGCAAAGCATTTGACACTGTCTCACATGACATCCTTGTCTCTAAATTGGAGAGATGGATCTGATGGGTGGACCGCTCAGTGGATAAGGAATTGGCTGGATGGCTGCATTCAAAGAGTTACAATCAACAGCTCAACATCCAAGTTGTCAGCAGTGATGAGCAGCATTCCTCAGGGGTCGCTACTGGGACCCGTGCTGTTTAACATCTTCATCAGTGACATGGACAGTGGGATTGAGTGCACCCTCAGCAAATTTGCAGGTGAAACCAAGCTGTGTGGTGTGGTCAACACACTGGAAGGAAAGGATACCATTCAAAGAGACCTGGATAGGCTTGAGAGGCGAGCCATGTGAACCTCATGAAGTTCAACCAGGCTAAGTGCAAGGTTCTGCACCTGAGTCAGGGCATTCCCAAGCACAAATACAGACTGGGTGGAGAATGGCTTGAGATCAGCCCTGGAGAGAAGGACTTGTGGATGTTGGTTGATGAGAAGCTCGACATGAGCCAGCAATGTGCACTTGCAGCCCAGAAAGCCAATTGTATCCTAAATGGCATCAAAAGAGTCCTCTACTCCATTCTCATGAGACATCACCTGGAGTACTGCATCCACCTCTGAGGCCCTCAGAACAAGAAAGACAAGGACCTGTTGGGGAAGGTCTAGAGGAGGGACACAAAAACAATCAGAGGGCAGGAACACCTCTCCTATGAAGATAGGCTGAGACAGTTGGGGTTGTTCAACGGGGAGAACGTTCTGGGGAGACCTTATAACAGCCTTCCAGTATCTAAAGGGGGCCTGCAGAAAAGATGGGGAGGGACTCTTTATCAGTGGGTACAGTGACAGGACAAGGGGTAACAGTTTTAAACTGAAAGAGGGGATATTTTGATTAGACATCAGGAAGAAATTCTTAAGTGTGAGGGTGATGAGACACTGAAACAGCTTGCCCAGAGAAGTTGTGTATGTCCAATCCCTGGAAACGTTCAAGGCCAGGTTGGATGGTGCTTTGGGCAACCTGATGTAGTGTAACGTCTCCCTGGACATGGCAGAGGTACGGGAACTAGCTGATCCTTAAGGTCCCTTACAAGCCAAACCATTCTATGATTCTGTCATTCTATGATTCTGTCATTCTATGATTGTTCCACTACTAAGTGGTCATGTTTGAGAAGAAAGAACACAAGCTTAATAGAAGTGAAAAACCTCCTGATACATTGTTATAATATAAATATATACACATCATATACACATTTTATTTATCTCTCTAAATACATATATATGGTTGATTAATGGACAACAAAACATTCTAGGTAATATTGTAGTATAATCATTTTGGGCTATAAAACCTTCTATGTTACATCGTGTCATATATCTCCATTCAGAAGATAGAATATTTATGAAGGAGCTATGCTATTTGAAAAGGTAGCGTCAATTGAGCTTTACATTCCACCTATAAGAATTTCAGTGTGTCATAAAGCTAATTTCCCCCCATTTTCCTGTCATTTTGCTCTGAACAGAAGGATTTCTCACCTGAAAAAAGGCATAATCTTAAAGGCCTTTTTGGCTGGCTGGAGACAGCACAGGTCAAGGGCGTTTTTGCAAGTGGAATCAAAGTAGCTGCTAGAAAATTCCAGAGTGTAGGAGAAGCAGAAGAAGAAAATCACCTTTCCCTTCCACTCACCACACAAGTCAAACCCATGTCCTTTTCTTTCCTCAAGTCTTCTCTGGGGCCTGATAAAAGAATAACTAATATCCATCTTCTAATTCCTGTGATGATTTCTTGGTGTATGGGTTATTCTCTGCCTGGTAGAGCTGATGAAATGTGGGAACCACATGCTAGTATGGGCTTCAGAAAGCTCCTGTAAACATCCGTGTTTGTTTCTGCAGGATCACATGGGTAATGTTGTCAGTTTCAGCACTCACAAATTCCCTAGAGAAACAGAAAAGACATAAAAAAAATGATAAAGAAGTTAGATTTACATAGTGCCTTTATATAATGTGTTTCACTTGTATATCTGCACCTATAGCTACTAATTTCCACATTCCATTCAGGATAACTAAAGCACAGAAATACTAATTTGTGTTCCCAACATTACCTTGTGCAGCAAAAGTAACTGGAAAGGAAGCCCAGTCACCTGATTGAAGCTGTCTGGTATATACCCTGAGCTGAATGTATTATGGTATTTTATAAAAAACACAGTACAAAAGGCTTAATAGAAGAAAGTTCCACTTTAAATAATGAAAAAATAGGTTCAATTTAATTATTTAACCAGTTGTTATTAACTTACAGAGGTATTTTTAAAATACCTGTGGCAGAGAGAGAGTGAGAGACAAAAGACTACCTTATGTGTACTCATGAAGTGTAGTTTACAGTGACAGAGGCAATTGTCACTTGATGGTGCTGTGGCTCCATGGCTGTCTTTTTCCAGCTTTTCCATATTACCACATCTGAGATGCAGTGTCTAAATCTTTTCCAGCAAACACAGATCTCAAAAGTTCAAATAAAGACCATAATATCAAAAGTGCCTTTAGCATGGAGCCACCCAACAAGAAGGCACCCAGGCCTGAGGGGAAGATACACTTGTCTGTCAGTGAACAGTGGATGCTTGATGGACTGCTTAGACAATGGATGCAATTAGATTCCAAATGCTAGATGTATAGAAGAAATATAAGAACATGATAAAATGAGTCATCTGAAACCACGAACTGCAAGTTTAGTGTGTCACCAACATTTTCACTCTAATTTTACATTACTTTTTCTTGTGTTTTAATATTGACTTTGACCACAAGTTGTAAACTTATAAAGCCGGACAGTTGAGTTGTAAAAGCAAATGGAAAAACTCATTTTTTAGAAAACAAAGAGCTGTCAAAATTTTACATGTACAGAGAAAACATTAGATGTTTGACTTGAGAATTAGCATAGCTAGAATAATTCAAACAATTACATTTTTAGAGGCATTTTGGAAAGAAGATTGAAGTTTTCAGGGGAAATAGTTATTTTAAAGTATGTTTAGATATTAATGCACATATTTTCATTAGTTTCTCCTCCCAAACAAAGCCCAAACCCCATAATTTTTACCAAAATCAATTTTATGATTTATTGGTTATTTTTATTTGGAGATGGAAAAGAGGAGGCAGCTGGACAAAACAAATATAGAATGCCTAATTAGTAATGTTGCCCATCACTTCCATTTTTAAGACCCTGATTTTGTTTGTTTATAAGTTTGCCAAACTTCAGCCATCTGGACTGAAATTTCCCAGCCTGCAGGCTGATTAAAAGAAAAGGAAGGAATGAAGCTATCCAGGCATTTTAGGGATTAGAACACAGGAAAAAAAGTTTGTTCCACTATTGTAAAAAAATGCTGAAGTTTTAATTGAAAATTCTGGTCTTTTTTCTGTTTTCATGAAATGACTTGAAATGTAGTAGAGAGAGGGCCCATATAAGAAATGTGACTCTTTTGTCTAGTTACAAAAATCCATACAAGTATGTCAATTATAAAGACTTTTCTTTTTTTTGATTGCTGTTCACACATGCCCTCTGAAGACTTGTTTACTTTAAAATCTAAAATCTTCAAAGATTCCAATCCCATTGGCCATGCTTCAATCTGAGGGGAGAGAGTCCTTGAATCTATAACTTGGCTCCTGTTATCCATAGAAATTGCCTGTGCTGATCATGCAGACCCCATTTTCAGACTTTTTTTTTTCTCAGACAAATAGAATGGAAAAAAAAAAGAGAAAAAACTGAAACAAAAGAAGTAATAAACTGAGTCTTGGACTGACTAAACCTAAAACTGAGGAAAGAAGATGTCAGAGGGAAGATCTCAGAAAAAAGGAGCAGAAGGGGTAAAGTTTTTAAGAAATGCAGCAATGAGCCTATGAATACCAGAATGTAGTGCTCGTTAGAACATGAAATGGTACCTAGTGTTTCTCAGTCCCACCATGTCTCTACTCTCAGTACACTTCTGTGAAAGTCACAGGCCAAGTATTTTCTCTATAATCCTAGTCTGCACCTGTGAGCACAATGTAAACCTGTTATTCTAGTAATTCAAGTGCTAAAGGTGTGTTTAGGGAACCCTATCCTTATTGTTGACACCTTTATTATAACATTAAGAAAGCCTTGGTTTCAAGTGTGTGCTTTTTCATCTGATTTAATCAAGGAAATTCTACTATGTAAACCCTCCAATTCTTGATGTTGCAGACACAGGTTTAAAAGAGCTCAATGCTGCCTGCATAATAAATAAATATATTGTAATGTTCATGCACAGGAGGAGGTTTATGCTAACATGCATAACCCTCATCTTCCGTGGGTCTTTTTGAGCACTTAACTTTGCAACTCAAAGAATATACCTTCAATGAGCAGTTTAAGTAAAACCTGTGTTATATGCATAGCAAGAGTGGTGAATTCTTTTGAGAAGAATTTTGAAGATTAAGCTTATCAGAGATGTGTGCAGTTTTCTATATGTTTCCTGTTGAACACAGAGATAGTAATTCTCTTATTTTTAAAGTACAATCATTTTTTCACAAACACACAGAGAAAGGATTCTGTTTTGATGAAATATTGTATGGTAGCTTTGAACAACATTTTACACCTCAGGATGTTTTCCGTAGGCTTTACAGAACTACAGTCTAGAAGGGTTTAATAAGAAGAGACAGTCTAAGGATGTGTACAATGAACCAGATCTTGTTCAATTTATGCTTCTTCTGTCATCTGTGAAGTTGGGCAGCATATTTAAGTACTTAAGCAAATGCATTATTTCAAATTATCTTTGACTTCAACATATACTTAAGTATTTGTCAGATTGTAGCAAAGTCTCCCTACTACAAAATAGGTATGGGATTTTTCAGTGCATCCTGTCTTGGTTTTCTGCAGATAATTTAGACTGTGGAAACGTTTCACTTCCTTGATGGATGACATTATCAACCAGCCATAAAGCTTGGCATACTTACACTACTTACTTACAAACACAGATTTAATGCCTTTATCATGCGTTTCATCTCTTGCACAGCAGCTTAAGCATTCAACATTTTGCATTTGTAAGATTTTAGTGAAAAATCAAAATAACATATGAAGAATGAACTTCAAAGAACAGACAGATATGTTCAGAATACTTTCTGTGAGAAATGCAGAACTGATAGCAGATGCTTGTGAGAGTAATCAAACATCAGACTCATGAGGACAAGCCTCATACCACCATAGTTAAAATGGATATAATAAATAAAAATATAAGATACTCTTGCTGTATAATGAACAATATAAACAAAAAAAGGAGAGAAAAATGCTTACAGTGTGAATTTGCAAGCAGTAGCATAGCAAAATTAAGGATATAAAAAAACTGCTGGAAGCTGGCAGTTCAGAAGGGAAGAGATATTAACCTCAGGGTGATTTCCATCTGTTACTCCTAATTTGAACCAGCTGAAGTCAGGCAATGTAATGTGAGTGTATATATAACAGATAAAATTATAACTTTAACTCCTTTACACCTGTATGATGTATTATTAAAGTAGGTTTTATTTTACCCAGGAGGAATAAAAACATTTTTGCTTTCGTTCTCTCTTTTATCTACCAACACCTATGTATTTCAAATATATCTAGTCATTAAGAACTTGATGCTCTAATGAACTTAAATGACTGTTGCAATGAATAATAATTTAAAATCAATGTATAACAATCAGCCATCTTTGTATTCTGATCTTGGGTGTAACTTCTAAATGTTGTTATAAAACAGATTAGTGTAATGACATATCTTAAACAAAAAAAAAAAGCTAAATAATCCTTCTGGATTTTAGCATAGTAAGACTTTTTCTTTAATATACTTCTGACTTTATTTTGTTCTTCAGTAAACAGGAAAAGAGTGCCTTTCAGAAAATGCATAGTAACAATCCTGTACTACTGTGCCAATATGTAAGGTCATGGTGTATCTGTGCTAAGATCAAGAAACTGCATCCAGCTTTCCAAGCTTAGGTCCTCCATTCCCATACTGCTGGTACCCTGCATTTAGGAGTGGGAGCACCATTTATTTATAAACAAAACAAGATGTTGTTTTTTTTTACATTGCCAAAGACAAAAATAGCAGCTTCAGCTCTGTATCTATGGCTTTGGAAACTCAGCAAAGTATTTTAAATTTATTTAAAAATAATAATTCCAAAAGATTTTGTGTGTCAGCATCGTTTATTTATACAGATTTGTGTATATTTATACAACCTGTGTTACAAAACCCACGAGAATTACCTAATGAATCTAAATTATAAACATTTTTCTTTCTATTGGGAAGGGAGGCAGGTGGAAACATGCTGTCAGAAATACTAACCAGACCATTTGTCATTTGGATGTATTTTCTTCAGAGACCTCAGTTATTCTGAGGGCAGAAGAGAGAAATGATAACCTGGACATTTTCAACACAAAGTGTTGAGGACCCCCTAGTATAAAATTTGTTCTATGCTTTATAGCACCAAGTTCATAATATTTATCTGAAGTCGTAAGTGCATACATTCACACTGAACACAACATAAACACTTAAGCAGTCAAATGTTTATTGTTCTTTGCCCCACAAAAGACAGACATAAGTGGCTGTTTCTCTTAAAGCTGTTTTTAGAGCCAGCTTGACAAAAGTTACACTAAACTGTAACTGCAGTACCCTCAGTAGCCTTTGTATTCAAGTGCTGGATCTGGGAGGGCTAAAGTTATCAAATAGCAAACTGTCAGAGTAAGTTTTATCATCTTCTGCATCTACAGAGAACTGACATATATTGGTTGATGACTTATGCTTACCTACCACAACCAGACATAGCGTAAGTTTTATTGGACTGCAAGGACATGCTTTTCCCTCTGCATCCCATAATAAAACCTATCCTTCTTTACTCAGTAGCTCCCTTCAGTCTGCAAGGCTTTCTGGGGAGAGGTGTTGGCTCCCCTCTGAGATTTTTTCCACAGCAAGGAGCTGCTTGGTCTTCAACAGCCTGAGTTGTCACCAACTTGGGTGCCTCGCTTGCCCTCACCATGTTATGGGGGTTCCTCTTCACATCACTGCTCCTTCAGCCCCCCCCGGGTCTATGTATGCAGTGATTAGTCCTTTGCCATGTAATCTGTGAGCAACTACAAGCTGCTGTGAAGAGCATGTCATGTATAAATGCCCAGAATCATCTTCTAAGCGTGAAAAGGTTGTCCCTCCTGATGTTTGCCTAAACAGTTTAATGTTGTTCTACTTTTGGTTTAGTATCCTGAAAATAGTTTATATATAAAGGGCTGTCTCTCAATCCAGAAGACTAGAAGAAGTCCTTTCAACCAAATGATTAGCCTGCAAGCTTGAATTGTTACACCAACAAATAAATGAGGGATTAAAATTATAAATCAACCAGTCAATTATTTCCTAAAAACAATATTAATATTGCCCTCTTCCAACAGCATTAGATTTATTTTTATTTGTTTATTTACTTTGTGGTAGCAGAGATAACACCATTGCACTATACATAAAGGAAACAATTAGACTAGCTACACAGGTGCCATGTCTGGTGAGCATAAGAGATCTTCATTAAAGCCTACTGAACACAATCAGGCAGGTAAGGGAGGGACTGGAATAGAAGAACAACTTCTTTCTCTTTTCTTGATAAAACAGTTTGACATTCAGTCTTGCAGAACTGCCTACACAGCCTGGAAAACTGTAAATGGATTGTAGGATTCAGACATAATGTGACAG
Source organism: Tringa solitaria (assembly GCA_026413425.1). Taxonomy (NCBI): domain Eukaryota; kingdom Metazoa; phylum Chordata; class Aves; order Charadriiformes; family Scolopacidae; genus Tringa; species Tringa solitaria. Next base: position 134,532,611 of record JAOXJM010000001.1, read on the forward strand.
AAGGGACTTAGTCTAGTCCTGGCTTGTATGTATTTTACCATGGAAAAATTCTTTCGTTGTGGGAAGTCCTGAAAATTTATCATTTATATCACATAGTTCAACCACAAGATTTCATCATCCTTCTTCATTCACAAATTAAGTTCAAATCCTAGAATTCACTAAACAATTGACATGTATTTTATGCAGCTTCATAAGAATTAACATGATACATTTTCTTTTAAAAAAACCCAAACTTTCAGAGAGGTAACTGAAGGGAAAAGTTAAGATTTAAGAGAGTAAGACAGTCATTAATCAGAATGGATACCATGTTCTTATCAGCAAATAGAGTCATGATAGTCATATTTGCAGCCTTACACTCATCCTGCCATGTTGTTTGGCCGGTTTATAATGTGGGCAAACACCCATGTTACTGTTGCTACCTACCAGTTTTCAAATGTTCATAGTTTGCCCTCCATGTGTTGCTTCAGTGGATATATACCAAATAACACTGTATTCATGTACTGTGTTGTTTCAATGTGCTTTCTATTAAAACTATTTCCATTACAAAGTGGGTATGATCAATATGTCGACTCTAATGACACATAACACAATATAAAACTATTATGATATAAGTGGTATTGCAGGTTTTATATTCAACACAGATTATTAATTAATGCTATCTCAATATGCTCAGTGGGGTGAAATGGAGGATCAAGAAATAGCAATAGCTCTAGTGGCCTATATTCACATCTTATGCTGGATTCACTCCAAAGGCTAGTCCTTCGTTCTGTTATGAATGGTCATTTGGGCTGGAGCATTGAAAATGGCCAGATAAAATGTAAAAATTTGCTTTCTCATTTCAAAACTGACTGTAGAAACAGAGGTACTTTTTCCATGCCAAGCTAGTGGACCAGAAAAGGTGGGAGAAAACTTTGATCTCAGGATTTTCAAGTAACGGGTGATTTTCTGGAAGTATTTCTTAGGGGAAATAGAGAAAGTATATTGGTGGTTATTATATATGTTCAAAAAATTACCTGGTTTTTTGTCATGTTTATTGGTGGGAAGTGGTGATGGGAGTACATTTTGTTTGACCCGGCTACTAACCACAAAGTCCCAATACAATCTTACCCATGTTTATTTGCAAAAAAAAACAAAAAAAAAAACCAAACAAAAAAACCAAAACCCAAGCAAAAATCATCAACCTGCAACTACAATGACAAAGTATGTCAATACAGCAATAGATTAATGTTCTCAGGCTTCCATTCTTCTCTTCCTTCATAAAGTATTATGACAAACAGACAATAAAGTTTGCTTTATTTTCAATAGAGTATGTATTTCTTTCAGTTAGACTGTTTTCCATTTGTACAACAAAAGGGTATTGTATTAAATGTTTCCTTTAAAGTATTTTATTTTAAAATATAGCTTCTGGATTGTATTTAATAATAAACCAGGGGTAAGAAAAAAAAAACATTAAACAGCTACATAAAAGAGAAATTGGAAACTGCTGTGAAATTGTATCTAATGCACCAACTCTCCATGCATGCTAGTCACAGAACTGAGTATTAGATTGGCAGATTTGCTCTTTTGTCTCCTTAAAGAGCTGTGAGCACAGCAAGAAGTAGTCTCAGTGTTTGCTCTGAGGCATAAATCACTGTGAAAACAACATCTTAGTCTGATAAACTAGTTTAGCCCACAGAATTTCCTTAGGTGTCGTGTGTACTTTCTGTTTAACTGCATTCTACTTTCTCTTTAGATAAAAGAATTTCAGGTAATGAGATAAGAGATGCCCAGATTTGCTATTAATCTAGTGCATTGGTAACCTGTGGTAGCTAAGTTACTCCTGGAGAAAGGAGCGAGGAAAGCCAGAGATATACAGGACCCCACAAAACCCCACAATAACAGAATGTTTTTATAATGTTTAATCTATTGTCTATGGCATGCCTATGTAATGTATAAATATATGTGTATACTATTTACATATACAAATATATTTATATATATAAAATAAGTTTAGATTCAGTGCTATGTATCTAATGGTTTACAGCAGACATTACTTTGAAAGTGTTGTCTATGGACTTGTACCTGGCACGCATGGTATATTCGATGTCTTCCACAGTATAGGTTGCATGGTTGTTACCCTGTCAACAGAAACTTCTGCTTTTGTGTAACATTCGAACAACATTCATGATAGCTCTGGACAGAATATCTACACTCAAATTACATATTTTTGTGCATTTGAGATCTTTTAAAGTTTTAAAATTTTGAAAGGTGCCTGGGACAGTCATAAACCAGAATGCAAAATAGAAGTTACAGAAATACCACACGAGATGGGCAATGGATCTACTCTAGACAGGTGTTTCTGTGTTCCTTTTTCTAACCTTAAATATGATGGGGTTCAAATACTGAGCTTGAGCTTAACCCTCCCCTTCCTCATGATGAGAATCACATCTCTAACTGGTCATTTTCTGAATCCACATACATGCCTGCCCTCGTTTTCCCTTCTGTTCTGAGTCACACATTACTGTATTTGAGACAAAGCAGGTAAGAATACAACATCATTGCTTTATAACTTGGGTGGTTACAGGTTCCAAATATTTAAGAATGGAAGTAATCCAAGAAATTACCTATCTTTATTCAGTTGTACTTTCAGTAATCCTAATAGTTGTTTACTGGAATGAATCTCCTTTTGCTGAACAACAAGCTATTCCTGACAAAATAATGAAATGACTGAAACTTATTCCTTCTCAAACAAAAAATAAATTTATGAATATCTAAGAAAAATATTTTTTTCTCACAGTTTCTTAATTCTTGTTTTAATTTTACTAGAGAGATATTTATTTTCTGTCACCCAAATATTTTTGTCATTCTGGAGGACAGATTATCTCATATTTCCATGGACACTTCAAAGGTTATCCCTTGACTTGTCTGTGATGTGACACAGTCTTCTCATGAGTGTCCTTACAATTACTACATTTGCTGATAAAAGAATGCTGTACTGGAGTAGATCTACTATCGATCCAATTTAGCACCTTTTCTACAGAAAAGCCATTTATATTGACCAAAACTAAAGCAAACCATAGATGGTGAAATCTTTTCCCCCTTAGGTGATATTGAGGTTACCAAGTTCCATGAAAATCTCTTTTCAGTTCCCAGTAAATATGAGAGTAGGATTTCAGACGTAAGATTTTTTCTGTTTTCAATATTTTTTTCTGTTGGGGCTAATTAGTAAAGTGAGCCCCCCCACAATTTTCATTATAAAGATTTTTTTAAAAAAATGTATTTATAATAATTCAAATGATAAATTTAATTTATAATTAAGCTGCAACTGCACATCCTTTTTTTGGCTCCAATTACTCCATGGAAGAAATTTATCAGCCTCAGGCCATCACTTGGTTGATTGTCTCTGACTGAATGGCCAAGGATGACCACTGCCTCAGATTTGCCAGCTGACTGCTCTGAAATCTACTTCAGGGAAAATAAACCAGGTTAGTTTATAATATTTAGATAAAGCCACTGCCACATTTTTCATTTTGATTGAAATTTTATGGAGCAAATCAACTGACAGACTCAAGAGGACATAACCTCCAGAAGGCAGAACATAGCAACATGATGGAAACTGGGACTGATATCTCTCCAGTGGCTCACCAGACCCTAAGAAGATCGTGTATCTGTGTGGTTAGTTGTACTGAGATTTTTTCTTATGTTCCTTGACAGGCTATTTTTATTTGGAATTTATGATGAAAGCAGAACTCCGGGCTCTCCCTCCCTCTAGTTACTGGAGTTACTGGTGTCAATGCTTACAGTCTGAAATGGCAAATCACAGAAGTACTCTGTATTCACCCACTACTCCTCACAACAGGGAAGGAAAGTTCCCATTTTCCAGATGATGAAGGAACACTACCTTTACCATTTTTTTTCAGCAATTTTTTTCTGCCTGATGAATCAGTGCAAATGCATTAGTAGTCTGCAGCAGGACCAGAGTATTTTTCAGTTGGGTAACCATGTCCATTTCATCACAGTTCTCTCTTTTAGTTGCTCAGCTGGTAGCAGAGCATTAACAGCAATTTACATTTCATCTCATCACTGATCGATCCCATTCACCCAGTTAACACCTCTGTCACAGAACAATGGAGGTATTCTCTAAAATATTGTTCTTGGCTCAATAAGATCGATTAAATATAAATGCCTGTTACTGTTCTGTGTTTCACTGTGTCTGGCTAGCTGCTAGCTTCCAAGTTGCCTGA
>JAOXJM010000001.1:134552498-134563979 GCA_026413425.1 Tringa solitaria
AGTAAGCTGAAATAAAATGCACCAGTACGTAGTATTATTTTTTTTGCATAGTGGAAAATGCAGCTATGCTTGTTTGAAATGCTTTACTGAAAGATCTGTAATTTTACTTCATATCCTAAACTTGTAGAAGTTTGAAATAGAAAAGAACTATATAATCTGATTAAGCAATTTCTGAAGTTTTCTCAATTGTGCATTAATTGGGTCTTCAGATAGCCTACCTCTAAATGCATTAATGAGGTTATTTGCTGGGTTGGAAAATATTCCACAACCTGCCAGAACACAGGCAGGAAGTTATTCCAGCTATTTACGCTTCAATTATGTCATCTCACTTCTTCACTGTTATGCCCCATTGACTGGCATGAAGTTAAACATGAGGGTGCAGAGTATTACTGTAATGCAGTAAGCATGTGTTGTATACGTTACTGAAATTTTTTAATTGCCTTTGGCAAACTGAGATGTTTGTAGCTCAAGTGTTGCATGCAGGTGATTTTACATGCCATGAAACAAGACACAGACTGCTAAACCACTTTGCCCCACTGGATCTGATTTGTAAACCATCACTGCTGACTGAGTGTTCCTTGTGATCTGTAGTAACACACCTGTGGAGAAGAATTTTTTTTTTTAACAAGACAATGTAGATTAATGTTTGGTGCTGAGCATATTGACGATACAAAAATTTGTACATAATAAACAGGAATGAGCATTTGCTAATGGACTAATTTATTCTACTGGTGAAAGAATGCTTCTAACAAAATCTATTTCATATAAATCTGTTGAGTAAATCTGCTTTTGACTATCATTTACTCGTTGTCCCAGTGCAGAAACTTATCAGTAAAAACCTAGGAGTTAATGTATCCTCTCTGCCCCATGTTTATACTAATGGGATTTTATCTGTGGATCAGCTGCAGCTTGAAATGGTATTATATAAATCAATTTTGTATTCTGAAAACTACAGTAGCAACACATTATATGTGAATTTACTGGTGCATTTGTCTTAGACATACTGCCTTTATCTTCCCTCAACACCTGAAGAATTTTTCTTACTAATTACTTTCCACCTGAAATTAACTCTGAAGTATGATTCAATTCAATCTGCCTCAAAGAGGAAAAAATAAGAATTTAAACTGGATAAACATAAACATCCTGCCATCTAACACTGGTACAAATATAGATGAGTTGGAAGCCTGAAGACAAACTGAAGAGGTATCCTTCCAGCATGGCTGTAAACTTCTGTTCACCTCTTGCTTACTTTACCACACAGCCTTCAGATTCCTCAGTCAGAGGCATCCAATAATTTTTATTAACTTGTCCCTCTGCCTCATTGGCTAGTTTTAAAATCTATCATTAAAATAATATTTGACTAATGTAGTTCATTAAACATTCAGTATTTCCCTCTTATGCCCTGAACAACCTGCAAGGTTATGTCTATTCTGTGACACTAGCTTGGATCTGATTGTGGACAACCTGCACTGCACATCTACCTCTGAACCTGGACCAAGTATGAAGCAAAGGAACAGGCTGTCCAGGGGCAAGGGAGCATTGTGGACGAGTCAAAGAAAAGACTCGCGCACAGCCCATACCTCTGTTGGTAGAGCTTGCTATAGGCATCCTCGTCTCCAAAATCAAGCCTGAGTTTGAGACTGTGTACAAAAGGCAGTGCAGACAAAGCCTGGGTCAGCCATTTTTCATCACCCCTCTACTGAAAGTAGCATCTTCAGTTTCAGATGTTCCAGAAGCAATTTCAGATCAGCTTTAAAGGGCTCTACTACTGCCCAGCCAATCTGTAGATAAGGTTGTCTGAGCAATTCCTAAATGTTCCCCGACAAGCTTTTTGAATAGAAACACAGATAAAATTTAATCATACATCTAGTGCAAAAAAGCTCGGAAAGAAATAAAAAAAACCCCTCAGAATCATAACATATATCCAGAAATAGCCATCTGTCACAATCAGCTACTGGCCGCAACATGAACAATGTAGAACCTGAATTTCTGCTACCACTTCATTCTGCTGTACTATTACAAGCACACTCTCTAGCACAGGTGCCTCGTGCCATATTCATTAGAAAACCAAAATGTTCAAAGTCACCCTTAACAAAACCTATGGACACCGACAGTGGCTTTCTACTGAATGTTAGATTTCCTCTGAGATTATTTCCATGAAATTATATCAGAACAAATGGATTCTTTTAGCATCATAGATATTCAGACTTTCAAGGATCTCTTTCTAGAGGGACTACAGAACATAGATGCATCGAGGAAAAAACTGCCATTGAAACAACTTACAAGACTTGTAAAGGCTTAGCAAACCAAAATGTAGCCTAATATGACTGCTGCATGATTCACAACAGTATACCTGACCGTTTTGCAGATAGCAGCTTGGCCACAGAGGGCACAACTGAAATGCAGCAAGTCTTCTTACAGGGAAATCTGAACAAAGATCATAGATGGAAAGGAACTGAATCAGGGTGAAATGTATTCCAACAGCAGGTACCATGCTATGGAAGAAGGGTAACAGATGAGTTCAGTCTGCATGGAGATGGTGATTTATACTTTGGTCAGATTCCAGAAAGGCTGTATACATGTTCATATCTCTTCTTTCTGATACAATTCCATTGAGGTGGCCATCTCAGAAGCAAAAGAAGTAATTTCCTGTAATACTCTATTAATACTACTGTAAATGGTTTCTTCTTGACTTATAAAATAACGTTTATAAATATGTACACTTGTGCTATGTAACACAACAGAGTCCTATAAACATCACCACAATATGAATGCAGATACCTGTAGGAGCATATGGATAGAGAAAGTAATTTTTTCTTCAATATAGTCTACTTAGTCAACAATTATAATAACTTATACCTAGTGTACCTAGTACTATATTTTTTCCTGTCCTTCAAAAACTTTGAATAAAGAGAACATCCATCTGATAAGAACAGTGTCAGTACCAGCAGAATGTACCAAAACCAATTCTGAGCCAGGGTCCTTATCATTCATGAAATTGAAAAAAATTCACTGGCACTTTTCAAATTGAATAAACTCTAATGAGTTGTTGGCATAGTTTTTTCACTCTTCAGAGTCTCTGGCTGATGTTTACACTTCCATTTCATAAGCTATATTGAAAGGAGAGTAATTCTTCCCCTTCCACTAAAAGAGAAGGCCTTTGAGAAACAAAGGTCCTCCTCTTCCTTCCTTTATAATAAAAAGCCCCTGCCTTGGTGAGGTTGGAAAGCTCTATTTTGAAGAAAATGAAGAAATACTACAGGTCAAAAGCCTGGACTATGTGAGAATCCTGTCTTTCGTTTTCATTCTATTTTTAAGTTTCTTGGCCACTTGTTATTTTAAAGAACTGTTTCAAACTTTAGATAAGGTTATAGGAGATTTTGCAGGTAGCATGAAATAGTAGCTCTGAGAAACAACATGCAATGTGTCAGTTCTGGACTGCTTCATCTTTCCAGGTGCTTTGTGCTGGAAAAGGAGTACTTTCTGAGGCCACATGTCCCAGAGATGTACAGATAAGCCCCTGTGACTGGTTTAATTATATAATTTTCTAGTTTCCATAACCACCTGTCACCCTTACAATGAGGTGCTCTGATTATGGAAAATTAAAACACAAAATGAGAACCGAGCAAAAATAGTTAATCAAATGCTAAACAACAACAACAACAAAAAAAGGGTCTTGTCTTCTACCCTGAATTCATTCAAATTAACCATTGATTAGAGCTATAACAAAACATAAGCTATTTGCCACTCCGTTGCCACCTACTTGCCACTTACTAACGCAATCCTTAGAAATTTTAAGTTTTCAAGTTCCCATTCCTAGGCATGACGTGCAGTAGGTAATAAAAAGCAATGTAGACAGCACCCCTCTTCTAGCTAATTTATTGAAGATACTTTTGAAAATATTCTCTTATTTCATTTTCATTTTTATCCAGGCTTCCCAAGAGAATAAGATACATGTGGTCAGGAGAGGTCAGCATTTCAGAGGAAGAGAGAGAAAATTTATACATCTTTGTGCAGGCCAATTGTTGAACCTGATAGCATGATAGCATCCAAACAAACTCAACAGGAGCTTCACGTTGGGAATTGCACTGAGAAACATTCAGTGGAATTGGCAGTCACGCTGAAGAAACACACCTCCTCTGCTTGCTTTGAGGGAGACATTACAGTGGAAAGTCTCATGTTGTTGAACAACTCAGTGAGCTCATATGGAAAGAAGATCCTACAGACGCTGCAACCATATGAAAATCTTAATCAAACTTTATGACCTAAATAAAAATCTGTAGAAATTTGAATTAATTTCTTTCTCACACTCCTGAGAAGGCTTATACATTAGTGTTCTGGTATTTCACAAACTCAGAGAATTGTGCAGGACCTCTGGAGGTCAGGCAGTCCAGCCTCTTAAATAGGACCAAAGCCTCTCCCTGTGTGTAGCCTGCAGAGGAAACTGGGCTGTGATACACTGCACTTTGTAGGAGTCTTATATGTCAGTTTTATAAAACATCTCATGGAGAAGGCAGGGGTCTTCTTTTGTGCATTTAAAATTGCTGAAAAGCATGCTAAGGAAGCTTGATAAATAGTTTAGGGAGATAGGGAGAAATTGAACTGGAAATGAAACTGACTTGAAGTTTATTATGAAAACTCTGTTCCTTGTATGAGAAGCAGAAACAAGGAAGTTCTGGTTTAGCATGCTGAAATTTATAAGTGACCATTCCTATGGGAATCTGAAAGTCTCGTCACCAAGTGTATTTGTGTGCTTATTAATTATACTGCTGAGGCAATCTGTGTTGGACATAAATTCATGGCATGCTAACTATTATAACCATCGTTAAAGCACCATTAAAATATAAGGCATCTGTAGTGCATTTTTGTCAATAGAAAAAGCAATAAAAAGTCTGTCTCATGCAATTTAGCAGTTGTGAAGTGATAACGAACAGCACGTTATAAAGTACTAAATTCAGAGACTACTAAAAACACTAACATCAGTAACTTTCAATCACTGGAACATCGGTCAGATTATGACTTTTTATGAGACAAAAAGAAATTAATACATAAAGATCAACAGATAAGGTAGATGTCAAATTTATGTTTACTGACTTGTAAAGTCGAACTGCTGAAAAATCAGTGCAAATGTAGAAAATCTTCAACATCGCAATTGTATCTACCATTAAAATGGTCTTTTGTATTGAGACATTCCTACCAACTATGTCTTCAGCACCTGAATACATTAACATACCTGAAAATTTATAACTTTAGCTTGTTGTGGTCAGAATTCTTTTTCCCTTAAAATATAAAATAACACTTTTTTGTTTATTTCTTCCATGAGTTTGGTAAAGCTTTAGCTTTCAGACTTTTTGACTCTGGAGGTCACCATGTAATCTTGAAAAGATTTTGTGGATAAATGAATTGAAATAAAATGAAGCAAGTATAGTTAAACAGAAAGAAACCCCAAGATTTCAGGCTGTAAGTACTACATTAAGAATCAGCACACAATAAGTATCCTACAGCCTAGATTTGTCCTCAAATGCACTGAGGTGTTGTATTTTCTTACTCATGCATTTAGACTCTGTGAATACAAAGTATGCCCACATGACGCTATTTTATTCGATGTAGTTGCACAAGTGAGAATGAGAGAAGAATTTAAAGACGGAGGGGTTCAACAACTGACCTATTACTTGAATTGAACTAAGATCCTGTAATAATATTGTTGAGTTTATGGCAAATAGAGCTTTTTTTGTTTTTTAGCCAACTAAGAACTATGTCCTGAAAATATACTTATTTAGCCTATCACTAATATAGTCTGTTTCATTTTTGTGCTTTTCTTTTTTAACTACATTGATTCCTCAGGTGTGCTACTGTCTACAGGTAAGATTCCTCTTTTCAAATATGCTATTTTGCAGTGGCCATAAAGGAAAGTGCATTTTGCAAGCCCAGAGTTTGCTAATATTTGCAAAATCTTCATGCTTATATTCACACAACAGCATACTTCTCTCAGGAATGGAATCTAATGTCATCTTTGATTGAAATTTAAATATTTTCAATATCACTTCCACTCTCTCCCCTCCACTTTTATCCTAGATGCTTGTGAAAGGCTCATACAGGAAGGGGAACTTGAAACTTTTTACAGTAATTGGGGATATGCTTTTTAAGGCTGTTGTAGATTTTAATGATTTTTAAATGCTTATTATCGTGAAAAAACCTACAGTTTTCATCCTTAAAGTAAACCAAAAAGAAACCTAAGTAACACAGTCACTCAATTTACTATGGCTATTTAAGGGAAAGAGGAAGTTATTGATGAAAGATTTTTCACTTGTTGCTTAGATAGTCTTGTGACATATACTATTTGGAAAATAGTACAGAAATTCATGGTGTGATATTCAAGAGCTAAAGCTGGATTGCTTAAAAGGATTTCTGTGTATCCATAGCTGCTTATAGCACTGAATTTACCTGTCCAAATCCCACTGCTTGCATACGGCATGGAGAGACTTGCCCTGGTGGGTCATTGTGAACAGGATAGAGCTGCAGCTCTAAAGCAGCTTGGAAAGGGGACTTGGTACACAGGCAGATGAGATGGGATACAAAGCAAGTGATTGAGTGTGCAAGTTGCCGTGCACAAGTCCTGGTAGGTCTGCACATCTGGAGAGCATAATTGATGATTAAGTGAGATTTTCCACAGACACTGTGGAGACAGTTTAGTAAGTGTCCTACAACTAGCCTTGAGGACCACAGAAGCAAACCAGCTAAATCCTACTTCCTTGCAATGAGTAGTAACAGGCATTTCTTGCATGATACTCTTTAATATTTCTATTGTATATGCTATTGTCTATAGGTTAAGTTGGCTTGCATGCTTTCTTAGAGCTGATACAACCTACAAGAAGATAATTCACATTGGTAAGTCATTTTGCACTTCGACGTTACACTTCTTAGTTTGGGCATTAGAAAAGAACACAGCACTAAAAATCATTACTACTGAAAAAAAGTGAATTATAGTAACCTTAAATTATAAATTGCTTCAGGAGGTGAATGCAAATAATTTCTAGCCAAACACATTATCTATATTTCAATATATTTCTCTGTCTTGAATCTTTCTAAACACTAGAGATCTCAGTTGTGTACCTTAAAATCCCAATTAAGACTCTCACCTATTCAAAACCTCCTTCAAATCATATATTTTACCATTTCATGGGCAAATAGTAAAAGCAGATATGATTTCTATTACATATCAAACCATATTTTCTGTTGCACAGCAAAATTAAACCCAAGACTGAGATTGTTTCTCACTTATAAATAAAATATCCAGTTTCTGTTATTAAGGAGAAAGGAGAACATTGATTATTTTTCATCTTGCTGTCCTCAGGATAGTAGATATGAAAAGGCAACATTGAAATTACTTTCTAGTAAAAAGATATAACATAGACCATGAAAATGGAAATCAATGAAGGTCAGAGCACTGATTCCACCCCAATGGTTTCTTTGAGGACATAACACCCCAGCATCTACAAAAAGTTTTAAAATCTTCACAGAGCTCAGAATAGAGTTCTTGATTATATATGTAGCTAGGAACACAGGCCTGGGAGATGCTGTCCTAAACCAGTGACTCTAGTCCTCTGTGATTCCTGACCACAGGTTGGTAGGGTAACTGCTTTGCTCTCCTTGGGCAAGGGGCTCCTCCTCTCCTGTAGTAAACAAAAGCCCTACTACAAAAGAGCAAAAACCAAAGCCCAAATGTGTCCCGGAAAGAGAATAAGAGAGACTGAAGACCATTTGCTTCACACCCAAGTTCCCAGATGATTCTAGGAAATGTAGCACTGCAAAGAAAGGCAGCTTTCTTCAAAAAAAAAATAAAATATAAAATCTCTGTGGGCTTTGTCAGTCTGATCCAGGGGAAACATCCTGTCTCTGCCTCACATTTGGGGAATGGATAAGCAACTGTCAATAGACTCTCTGGCACTGGGATAGTATTTAGTCATGTTTTATTAATCCCCATGTAATTTTTCAGTGAAGGACAAGAATAGATCCTACAAGTTGAGAAAAAAAAAGTCCTTTCATCATTTCTCTCTTTTAAGAAGTAGTGACACATTATCAATGTAACTGTATACTAAATGGTGGTCAGAGACTTGGCATCAGTATTCAAAGGCTGTGGCACATACATCTAGACTACTTTTTAGCAATCTTTATATCTGGAAATGTTTCTATGTTTAAAATACAGGATTTCATGACTGCTTCAGGGCTAGTGGTCAGATTTCTAAAAGTAGACATGAGCTTTCCTCCACTACACTCAAACTGTTAAATAAGAGATATTACTTTCAGAAGGCAGTTTCATGTTTCATGTTGACATACATCTATCATAGTCTGGTTTCCAGTGGCCCAATTTTACACATCAGAAAATGAATAAAAAATAAAAGAAAGTACTATAACCGTTTGCATTTGTTAACAACTTGGATGGCTTTCTCATGACAAAAGGAAAAAAACACAGAATAAGACCGGAGAGCAATTTGCTTTCATCCTTCAGTGTGTCTCATCATCAGGGCAAGCCATGGCAGTATATCAGATGTGAGAATTTTATTTCCTCTTAGTACTTAGCAGATTTTATTAAAAAAAAAAGGTCTACATGTTCCAATCTGGCTACTTTCACAGAGAGTGAAATTTACTTTAAAAACATACAGTAATAGTAAGAATATATGAGCAATTTAGATCTCCATAAAAATGACACTGTGAGATGTCTCAGAAAATCACCAAGGACATTGGCAATATTAATTTATGTATGCTACAGAACTGCACAATTCATTTATAATCTTAAGCTCCTAGTTAAAGTTGTTGCTTAAAGAATTCTTGAATGAGGCAGTCAAGCAGCTTCATGTATTTGCTAACAAGGAGATTTAGACTGCTGTAGTAAAACCTTAAATAATAAAACTATACATTATTTTGTCATGCCAAACAAGTAAGACAGGCAGAGAGGAGGAAAATGTTTCTCTTAAGACATGAGTCTTAAGGGAAAGTTAGTGAACTGCTGGAGTTTAAAAGATGTTGTCTGTATGGATACTACATCCAATTAAACCCCAAACCATTTATTGACTTCTGTGAGAACAGCCTAAAGAGTCTTCTGTTACAGACCCCAAAGAAGAGTGTCACAAAGAAAACTCACCTTCATTTACGCGTATGATATGCACACACACACATATAGCCATATATTTACACACACTGTTAGTATCATAAAGGTCTTCCTTAATTACCTAGGTGTTGTCTTTGTCCTGTCATGTCAGAACTTCTTCAGCCCATGCATCAGTGCTCTGAATGGATTCACACAAAGGTGTTGAAGTGCCTGAATCAGCATTTTTCTGTCTCCACAGAGCATTGCTCATTGTTCTAAATACCAGCTTACAAGTTTCATGAATCATTGATTTCTTTTCACTGGACCTAAGATACCTTGATATAGGGTTGGTATGTACAAGCAATACATGGTATCTGGAGAAATACTTCATGCGCGTTTATTTTTTAGAAGTCCAGTAGCAACTGTTTTCTATTTCTGTTCATGCAATTCAACTTTGCCTTTGCAAGATTAATATGGAATATATTCTAATAGCTATAATAGCAGCATACAGGCAGTTTTATTGTAGAGGTGTCCAACTACTTTTCAGCTTCAAAGCTAATTTAACTGAAGGGAGTGATCAAAGGCTATCTTTTAGGTCTTATCAGGCTAACCTTGCACAGACACACAGACACTGGAAACTGAAAATAGTTTTAAAATGACAGGCTCTGAACCTCTTTGCTTTTACAGAACTCTGTGGCAGGCTGAACCTATAGAGATGGAAAAGTTGTGAAGGAAAAAGGATGCTCCAAATCCTAAATTAATCAACAATATTATTGTTATATTGCAAAGAATTCTTTCGAGTAATCTCAGAAAGATAGTATAATATTGTAATATTATCCATGATTTACCATTTTATTTAGAATTATACACATTATAATATTATCAGCTATTCTATTTCATTGATATTTTATATGAGAATAGTTTGTGAATTGTTATGAGACTGGAAAACTTCTCAATGTAAATCATATAATGCAGGAAGGAAAAAGTCAGGTACTATGTTAAATCAAGAGGCTACTTAAACTGCATAAAAAATCTAAGCTGATAAAGATTGAGCATATTTCAATAATAACATATTGAGGAACCTTTGTGTAAGTCTGGATGGACTTGAAACCATTTTTTAGCCTGGATTCTTGTAAGTACCAGACATAATCAAAAAAGTAATATGAACACATCCCCAGAAGTACTTAATGCCAAGTTGGATGGGGCTTTGAGAAACCTCGTCTAGTGGGAGGTATCTCTGCCCATGGCAGATGGGTTGGAACTCGATTATTTCAAAGTCCCTTCCAAACCAAACTATTCTATGATTCTATGAAGCAGCCTACATATATTATTGAGGTTAGAAGACAGGTGGGAGTGGACAGAAATCTCCAGGAATTGTTCTGAAGACTTATTTTCATACAGTGAGATCACAACGATGTTAAAACAAGACAGACTCGGATAAGAAACCCTAAAACTTGTCCTATCTCTAAAGGCAACACTGTAGGCATCTGCTATTGTTGAGCTGTTCAGGATTGAGGAAAATGTCCTGGAGAAAGTTTAACTAAGAATTGGGAGAGATTTGGTTCAGATATGTTGCTCACTCCTTAGATGTTTGTTTTGCAATAGTCTTTCCAACCTTTCCATCAGGAACCTAAATTTTTCAAAATTTGTTTCTATTTTGAGCTTTCCTCATGTTTAAGATTAATGCAGACATATTTGAGAGGACATGTGTTACTTTTTATTTCTTGGTATAAGCAAACCTATGACAAGTGATGCTGAAAGAAAAATATTACCACCCAGAGTTTGATAGGATAATGTATTCCCAAGGCTCCCTACATTCATAAAAGAATAATGACAACATGTTCACAAAAAGAGGTTAAATTTGATGAAAAAAGTAAGAAATATTGGCAATGCTCTTGCCAGTTTTTCTTTCCTTGTTTGCTCTTTAAAAAACATTAGCAAAGTTAATGAACAAATGAACACAGTTAAACAGCTGGTAAATCAGAAATGGAACACTAAATACTAGCAATGCAGTTATATCTTCCCTGATCTTCCACCAGACAACAAAACCAAAAACTTGCAGAATTGTCAAAGGAATTTTCATCTTGGTTTTAGCAGCAGCATCCTGAATGGTGTCAGACTTCAGCTGAAACTGATTATAATAAGTTACTGGGAGCTAGAGGGGAAATTTTGAAAATACGTAAATGATGGCAATACAGATAATTGACATTAATTTGCTTAGATTACCTGAGTGACAAAGTAGAGCCTATATCTCAGCAAAGCTTCACAATACTTTCCTCTTTGAGCAGTGATTCATACATTTTTATTTCCCTCTCTTTATTTGCAGAACAAAATGGACACCCGATATTAATTTCTTGGAAGGACTTTTTCTGTGCCCCGCCCCCCTCCCCCCG
>JAOXJM010000001.1:134592382-134605194 GCA_026413425.1 Tringa solitaria
TATCTATTTTAATGAAAGCCCATGTAAAATGTGTGTTTTCAGTGGCAACCAGGGTGAAAAGAGAAAAAATGAGATTTGGAAGACTTGGAAAGATGTGTGTGGGGAGAAGTGAGAATCCTGAAACTAAGTTTTAGTGATAAAGTTCTGTCACATATATGGAGGAAAAATGCTCTTTGTATTTAAATCCATATTGAAATTATTAAAACTTTCGGTGACTTTAATATGCGCTGCATCACATTCTTAGTGAACAGGAAGAAATAGAGATATAGAAAAGTACTAGTAACTGCCTTGTAATCAGCTATCACTAGACAAAAGATTTTAAGATCCAAAAACGCACCGATGCAAAAAATTTGCCAATCAGACAGTTTGACCCTTTAACTTCTCATCCTAAGCGCTAGCAGTTACTGATAGAACTTATGCTAGAAAGTCCCATTAATGGTGTACTTTATTACATGAGCTGAGAATGAAGAACTTTATGGAAGTATGTGAATAACTTTCCACTTTCTTAAGTTGAGGAACTGGAAAAGCCAGAAAAATTAAGTCTATCAGCAGGGCTTTGTTGCCTTTGTATGGTACATTAACCTACTTACTCAGAAGCAAAGAAGTATGTGCGAATATAAATAAACCAGAGTTAATTTGGTGCATGCAACCTTGTTAACCATTTTAAAAATCTGATAAAGCATTGTACCCTGAGAGTGAATCAAGAAATAAATGTATACATTTTAAAATGTAGGAATGCCACGTTACCAAGAAAACTTTAATAGGTCATGACTGTGTAATTTACTCTTTACAACTCCTAATTCTCTTCCTGCTTTGTCTAGAAACTGGACTACCTTCCATTTGCTCTTTGTAACTTGGAATAATTAAAAATCCATTATACTTCCCTCTCTTCAATGACAGTACATAAATTAAGCCTCAGCACTGTTGAAACACATGCAAAAAGTGATATGACCCTTTCAAAGTGTCACATATTTGCAATGCAAATTTGTCCTGGGCAATGAGAAATTCAGCAAATATTTTTCATTTAGAACTCAATCTTTTACAGCTAAGTAGTGTTCATTTGTTGATTCACAGTTCAGAAGTTACTGAGGTGTTTATTTTTGTTAATAGAATGTGCACTTCTCTAGTTATTTTTATACTCCAGAAGTCCCAGTGGTCAGACTCAAGGATGCCTCAGTGCCTCTCAGCACTGATAACTGCAGAAATAGGCAGCCACGTTTTCACATTAAAAAGTGTCCATTTTCAGTAATCCAACAAAATGTAACATGAAGCCAATTTTGCTAAGTCCATGGTGTTATTTACCTTATTTCCTCTTTTGTGTTTGCATATTTTTATTTAACCTAACCTAGTGCTCCTCAGACCTCTTTGACTCAAACCTAGCATCAGCTGATTGAATCAAACTTTGCAATTGTGAAGTTGCATGAGTCCAGGGCTCACAAAAAGGAAAAAGTACTTGTAGTTAGCCTAGGTCAGATGTATCTGTAACTTTTCTCAAACACCTGATACTATTTCCTTGTCTTTATTAGTGCTTTTCATTTTTATCCTGTGAAAAAAAAAAATGTTCTTCTAAGATTTTCTGAAGATAGTGCATGACTTTTCCACTTTTCATTCTCTAACTTTGTTAAGTGCTACAAGGTCTGTACTGAAAACAGTCGTAGAAAAGTTGGCTGGAAGCAACCTCTAGAAGTCGTGTAGTGAAACCTCTTCTTCAAAGTGCAATCAGGTCATACAGGGCTTTGCCCTGGGATCAGAAAGTCCAAGGCATGGCTCAAGCTGAACTTGGCAAGGGGCACAAAGAGCAACAAGAAGGACTTCTGCAGGTATACCAGCCAGAAAAGGAAGGTCAAAAGAAGTGTACCCAACACTGATGAACAAGACTGCCAAACTAGTAACAACAGATGAAATCTAAGGTACTGAAATTTTTTTTTGTCTCAGTCTTCACTGGCAATCTCTCTCCCCACAACTCTCAAGTGCATGGACTGCAAGGCAGGGACTGGGGGAGAAAAGTCCCTCCCACTGTAAGAGGAGATAAGGTTCATGACCACCTGACAAACATGAACGTACAGAAGTCAATGGGACCTGAAAAGATGCATTCCAGAGTCCTGAAGGAACTGGCTGATGTCATTTCCAGGCCACTCTCCATGATATTTGAAAGGTCATGGCAGTCAGGTGAAATCCTTGGTGACTGGAAAAATGGAAACATTGCACCTGGTTTTAAAAAGGGTAGAAAGGAGGACCCTGGGATCTACCAGCCTGTCAGCCTCACCTCTGTGTCTGGGAAGATCATGGGACAGGTCCTCCTAGAAGGTGCTATAAGGCACAATGAGGTTATTCAAGACAGCCAGCACAATTTTACCAAGGGCAAGTTGTGCCTGACCAACTGAGTGACCTTCTATGAAGGAGTGATGACATCAGTGGACAAGGGAAGAACTGTTGTTGTCTATCTGGACTTCTTTAAGGCCTCTGTGGGTCCTCCACAACACCTTTCTCTCTAAATTGGAGAGAGATGGATTTGACGGATGGACTGTTTAGTGGACGAGGAATTGGTTGGATGGTCACATCCAGAGGGTGGTGATCAATGCCTCAATGTCCAGGTGGAGATCGGTGACAAGTGGTGTTCCTCAAGGGTCCGTATCGGGACCAGTACTGTTCAATGTCTTCATTAATGACAGACAGTGACATTGAGTGCACCCTCACCAAGTTTGCAGGCAAACCCAAGCTGAGTGGTAGGGTTGTGACACCCGAGGGATGGAAGGCACCTGGACAAGCTTGAGAAGTGATTGTGAGCCTCGTGAGGTTCAGCAAGGACCAGTGCAGGGTCCTGCACATGGAATGGGGCAACCTCTGGTATCAATACAGGCTGTGGGATGAAGAGATTGAGAGCAGCCCTGCAAAGAAGGGTTTGGGGGTACTGACTGTTGGCTGGACATGAGCCAACAACGTGCACTCATAGTGCAGAAAGCCAGCCGTGTCCTTGGCTGCATCAAAAAAGCATGGCCAGAAGGTCAAGGGAGGTGATTCTTCCCCTTTACTCCATTCTAGTGAGACTCCACCTGAAGTCCTGTGTCCAGCTCTGGAGCCCTCAGCACAAGAAAGACATGAACCTCTTGGAGTGGGTCCAGAGGAGGGCCACAAAAATGATCAGAGGAGTGGAACACCTCTCTTATGAGGAAAGGCTGAGAGAGTTAGGATTGTTCAGCCTGAAGAAGAGAAGGCTCCAGGGAGACCTTATTGAAGTCTTCCAATACGTAAACCAAAATAAATTCACCAAGGGCAAGTTGGCCTTGACAAACCTGATCGCCTTCTATGACAAAGTAACCTGCTCAGTTATGTTGGGCAAACAGTGGACATTGTTTACCTGGATTTCTTCAAGGGTTTCGACACAGTTCTCCACATCTTTCTCCTACAGAAACTGATAAGTTATGGTCTAGACAAGTGGCCTGTGTGGTGGGTGGGGAACTGTCTGACAGGTCTCACCCAGAGCGTGGTGGTAAACAGCTCCTTTTCAAACTGGCAACCTGTCACAAGTGGGGTTGCCAAGGCAGCCATATTGGGCTGTTTAATATCTTCATAAGTGATCTAGATGACGGGATCATGTGTACCCTGATGAAGTTTGCTGATGATGTCAAATTGAGTGGGGAAGTGGACACTCATCCTGCAGGAAGACCTGGATAGTCTGGAAGAGGGGGATAACAAGAACCTTGCTGACCCTTCAACAAGGGAAATTGTGAGGTTTTGAACCTGGGAAAACATAATCCAGGAGTGCAGTACAGGCTGGGATCTACCTGGCTGGGGAGCAGCTCTATGGAAAGGGACCTGAGGGTCCTGGTGGACAGCAAACTCAATATGAGTGGACAGTGTGCAGCTATGTCAAAGAAAGCCATCAGGATGCTAGGCTCTATCAAGAAGGGTATCACCAGCAGAGACAAAGAAGTCATTATCCTACTCTACTCAGTGCTTGTCAGGCCACACCTGGAATGTTGTGTTCAGTTTTGGCCCCTGGTATACAAAAAAAAGATGCAAACAGGCTGGATAGAGTCCAGATAAAGGTGACCAAGATGATAAAAGGACTGGAAAGCCTGACGTATGAGGAAAGGCTGAGGGAACTGGGCTTCTTTAGCTTTGAGAATGGAAGGCTTAGGGGAGATCATGTTACAATATTTAAAGGGTGGCTACAAAGAAGATGGAGACTCCCTCTAAAGAGGGAGTTAAAAGAAGTTACACAGAAAGATGAGGGGTAATGGGTACAAGTTACTCCTGAGCAGATTCTGACTGGGCAGAGGAGGAAAATTTTTCATGATGAGAACAATCAGCCATCAGAATAATCTCTCCAGGGAAGTGGTGGATTACCTAGCATCAGACATTTTAAGATTGTGCTGGACAGGGTGATAAACTGTGCTTTTGCCAAGAAAGACTGGACCAGATGATCCTTGAGGTCTCTTCCAACCTGATATTCTGTGATTCTATGATTGAAAATCAAGATGGTGGCAGCAAGGATCTCTTGCAGTAATACTGAAGTATTTTGTCCATTCAACTGGCTATGTCACACAAATGAAAAAATTGTGGCTTATGTGCCAGGGGCATGTGTTCACCCTTCCCACAACCCCAGGTCCCACCTGTCTTCAGGCTGGCTCGGTACTGGACCTCAGTCCACCCCATCACTCCAATCTTGCCAGGAAGTTGCGGGCTCTGGCCTGGCCACAGTCACTGTCGTCAACCTGGTCCTGCTCAGTCACTGGGTGCTCTGGGATGGGTCCCTGCTTTAGGAGGGCATGGCCCTACCAGCCCCATGGCCGCTTTTGACTCCCTTCCCTGGTGCAGCTGGCCCTCACAGACCTCACAGATGGTCAGCTCCAGTCTGTCTGTAAGAACTTGCTGCATTTTTCTGAACTAGAGAGCAGGTTGCATCTTTGAAAACCTCATTGCTTTTCAAATAATGTAGTCATTTTTCTGCTTTCTGGTGTTTTACCAGAAAAGCGTGAGCAAAAATCAAACCTCATCATTCTTGTATCCCTAACATCTACTTTTCTATTCTTCGCATCTAGTTTGAAGACTAGTGACTGTCTTCATGCATGTTCCCCTTCACTATAATATCTTGAAATCTTTACCAGACTGCTTATCACTGCAGTTGTCTTCTTCTTCAGTAAACCACACTTTCACCAGCTCATTTAAAAGAAAAATGTTGAAAATCTACTTGTTCTGTGTGTAATTTGTCTCTTTTGTATTGAATAAGGCAGGCTTCTAGGAAAAACAGGAATTCAAAAAATTAAAAAATAGGTATAAAATCTAGGAATTCTCACATAAAAAAGGAAAAAAGTTGAATACTTGACTTCATGAGTCACAACTATAACTTTCTTTTATATTTGCTTTGAGTTCTTGCAAATATGTGAGCAAATTTATCTTGGCATGAAATGGAAACTTACAAGCAAGTCTTTTCTTTTTCCTTATTTCTTTCAGTCATTGGCTTGAATCTTCCCCAAGGGGTGATTTGATTGAAGTCTTTACATTACTTTCTGATGGCTTGAACTCTTTGTGTTAGTGCTGCACAGTGAGATGAGTAGAGGCCAAGGGTAAATTAAAGGGGGTTGGCATTTACTTCAGAGGCACTCATATCAGTGTTGTGTCTCTGGAAACACTCTATTCATGTTTGCAAAGTTTTCTCCACATTTATTATAACAGCTAGAAGTCCTTTACTTTAGTTTAATTCCGTTTTTAATTAAATCTTAGGTTCTTTAAAAGGAGTTCTTTATCTAATTTATTATATGAATCATGAATATTTTCATTTACCTTCTCACTTCTTCATGTATCTACTCTTTGGTCTCATAATGTCTATTGTCTTAATGTATTTGTAAAGAACCCTTGGGCAGCTTTAATTTATGCTCATTTATTTTTTGCTCCTCTTCACTTTTTTTAAAAAAAAAAACACAAAGAAAACTTAAACTGACTGTGAGATAACAGATTAAGCTTGGATGTTTGAGCAGCTATTATTATGCTATTGGTGGGTTCTGGGCACCATTGGTAAGATTTTCTTTCATTAAAAAATAATTCATAAGGCTTTAGTAGCAGCATTGTTCTTGTGTTCTCCTCTAGGTGGGACTGACCAGAGTAAATGTAAAACTCTAGTTCAAGACCACTGTCTAGCTAAGCGGCTGAAGTAGGAACTTCCATGTCATGATTAACCGCACTAGTTAGCTAAAATAAATCAGATGAATAGAAGTCTGAAGTGCCTCCTTTTCTCCACTGACTATAGAAGTAGACAATGAGAGTCAGCTCAACTTTAGATATTTATATTACGGGCATCTAAACATATGTTAGAAGAATCTTGCCAGAGTTGGGTTAAATAAAAATTACTTGGAAGCAATGGAGTCTGCATCCTACATCCCTGAGTAGGTCTTTCTTTCTAATACACTTCCAAATAGAGTTCCTTAAGGAGTCAAAATGTTGAACAGATAAAAACACCTTGCAAGTGGAGACAACATGAATCTTATAACTTACTCACCATCCTACACTGTTCTGGGATGAGGAAAATATTTAATTTTATCCCTCAGGAAACTAGGACATCCTGAAACCTGCTCCTATTATGATCTCAAAGCTGTGGGCTGGGGGGGGGAAGGAGGAAATTAATCAGCATTTAGACAAGTATCTGAAACAGGCATGCTGACTGGGGATGTCAGATTGCCCTGATGGGGGGTCCAATGACTGCACATTCTATCTAATCATTCTGCCAAAACACTTAAAAGGAGGCTGAAGACCTAAGGAAAAGGAAGAAAATAGAAGGAGGGATAGTTCGGAAAGGAGTATAAATTGCTTTTCGTTTGCTAGTTTAAGGTCTCTACTTTGGGATTACAAACAGAGAATGATTTTTCTCAGCCCTGGCTTAACAATTTTTGAAGTGGTGACAGCGTGGCAGGAAGGGGATAAGGCAAAGTTTGTGAGATAATAAGTGCTACAAGGACTTTGGGAAGAAAGGACAGAAAAGAACTTTTAAATGTGAATTTTTCAGTGAGCACCAGAAAAAGAGATAAAAGATATTACCCCCCCATCTTTCCAGCTGAAGGTTTGAAGAGAGGGAAAGATATTTTCTTCACACTATTTCTTGGTTGTGTCTGTGAGTTTATAGGAACTTGTCACACATCCCAATATATAATGCCAAGATTCACAGATATTTCTTTATTCTTGTATGAAGTAGTTGTCTTCTATAGAGAATAATCCAATTTTTCACTTTCAGAGCTACTTTGCTAAAAATTGCTGCCTGCGGCCACCAGGTATCTCCTGAGAAATTATTTTAAGCTAACAATGGCAACGGACAAAATATAAACACAAATAGAATCAGTAAAAGCAAACTCTGCATGCTCCTCAAAATAAGTGTCCTTTTAGGTAATAAAAGAACCCCAGTCTTCAATTCCTCTGGTTCCAATTCCTTTCTAAGTTGCCTTTTGCTTTTGTATGCTTCTTTTCCTTTCCCCGTGATCGTTCCCTACATGCAGCTGTTAAAGATATTTTTAGGTACATACAGAGATTGCCTGTAGCACCAACTGAATGAGACTGTCACATAGGAAGGCTGTAAATGCACACAAATAATAAAGCAAAATCTAGGACTTTGGCTACAGCCACCTGTTCCTAATATTCTCTCATGGCCCCTGGCAAAGAAAAAAACTGAATTCTTTCAATTGCATAAAGGGTTTGTTTTGTCTGGGTGGCACTATGCAAAAGGTGTGTTGCAGGAATTGTTGTGGGGATAGGCATAGAAAAGACATAATGGGAATGCTGGCCAGTGTGAAAGCTCCCAGATAAAGCTTATAGAAAGCTATGCAGCATCCTCCAACAAGAAGTGCTAGCATTTGGCCTGTTTGAAACTAAATGGTGCAGTTCCCTGATATACTGCCAGAATGAAGAACTGGGCACTTGTAGGTGTACGGGTAGGGCCAGAATGATTTTAGTCCTTCTGCTCCAGAGGATCAGTGTGTGAGCTCACCCATGGACATGACTCAGTAAAAAGAGCCATAAGAGGCTTTTGGTACAAGGGTATGTTGTTTGCTTATGAGAAAAGGAAGGGCTACTTAAGAACAAAAAAAAGAGACCACATGTAAATTGTTACTGTTGGTCAGTCCTTACAGGACCCTCTTCTCTGACCAGCAAGTGGCTGCTCTGCCCCACAGGCCACTATCATCTTTCCAGGACACGTCAGCAGCTCTGCCCTACTCATGTCGTACCGGGTGCAGATGTTTTTTCCCTGGCCAAAGCTGGGGGAACACATTCATTTAGTGCTTGGTCAGTGTGGCCCTGTCCAGAGTTTACATCTAACTCTATCAACACATTCATTTAGTGCTTGATCAGTGTGATACTGCTTTTATCAGTCAGATTTCTTTATCTGGCAGGCATATGTGGTGGTTAAGAAACGTACACATAACACTGTGCTCAAACAACACAAAATTGGATCTCCTTGGTCAGCAGTCCGATAAAAATAATTGAGACAATTCCTCTTCATGTAAGTAAGTAGTTCTTTATGCAGTACATTATTCATTTCACGTTGGTTCTCATCTTCCAACAAGTATTTTCTCATTAACTAATTATACTATTTGCATGCTGACTATGTGCATAAGTTATAGACATTAGTAGCACACTATTCAGTACACTTTATATATCTCTTAATGACATATTTGAACATTTTCTTCCATAAAGTACCATAAGAATCTTGTGTAGAGATTTGCTAGTCCTTTGACAAACTACAAGAACCCGCTCATGATTTCTCTTCAGCTATTTAAGAGCCAAATTTTCAAGGTACTTAGTCATCATATTTTTCAGACCTTAGCACTTTGGTTTAGAATGCTTATTAAATGAAGGCAACAGGCAAGTATTATTCACAGACTGCCCTTATCAGAAATGGCTGCTTGAGGACTTCAGCAGTATCTGAAAAATGTTTATATGCCCTGTCTCGACTCTTGACTTGCCCTAAGTTGAAATGCCTGACACTGATACCAGAAAACTGTGTTGCCTTGTTAAGCTTCCTACCTGTCATGGCTTCCCTCAAAAGAAGTATATTCATGTCCAAAAATGCAAGGGTGCACCTAAGCACACCAACCAGTTGTGGGCTACCACAGATGAACAGCTGTCCAGCTCCAGATGTGTGTCTCCTGAGGGGAAGCCCATGCCTGTGTTTGAGCTCAAGCAGGCAACAGTTTGAGTAATGGTGTCTGAAACCTGCCCTCATTACAAGAGAGGCATATCTTGCCAGATGCCTTGCAGAGCACTGCTGGGCTCCTGCACTGTGGAAAAAAAGTAGATAAAGTACACTTCCCAAACACATACATTCATGGCACGAAAAGGAGCTGCCACTCACAGTTGATTGAGCACCTCTTCAGAGAACAAAACTCTCTCTTTTCTGACATGCTTTGATGAACAGTGAAATAGTTAACGGTCTTGACATTTATAGATTCCCAAGAACAAGTACACTAGCTAGAGCATACTGCCTCATGGCGACCAAGTCAAGCTTTCATTGTCAGCTTCTACCTACAAGCCTATAATGAGTTGGTATGGATAGATTTTTATGAAATTAAAGAGAAGAACAAATAATAATTTTAAATACCTCTGGCAGAAACATTTTATATAGGTAAATATACATGCAGTGGTTTTCTGTTATATAAATACAGGTCATATGTTTTTTGGGTTTTATATCTTTCCCAGAGATGAATTCTCTTCTATCAGAACTCTTCTGTAATGACATGAAAATATGAGACATTAAGATTCAGTGAGCTCATCTAAAGAGAAGACCAAATTCCCATGTTTCATAATCTTAAACATCTGCTGGGGGAAGAGCAAAACAAACAATATTATGAAATAGAAATAATTGGTACCTAAACTGAAAAAGTGTCTATGTGTGTGTGAACAAAAGAGAGACAGAAATCTTTAACAAACCCACATTTGTTCATTCCTCACCCAACAGTTAATTCTGCCCCTAAATCTCAGGATCAATATTGTTCTTTCCAGCATGAAACCGGTAATTCTGTTCCTCTTTTAAGTCTCTTTCTCACGTAGTGTCTGAGATTCTTTAACATCATTCCTAAGGCTGGGATGCTGGTCTGTGCCTCAGTCCTCTTTCAGCTTTTGCAGAGTCTCTGTATATAGCATTTGTTAGGGGTCTGGGTAGTTAAGGATCTCTCTTCTTGCTGCCAGACAGATAGATGATGGAGGAACAAGTGCATTGTCTTGGTTTCTGCTTTATTTTTTCCCTTTTTCCTGTCAATGGAAGAAGGGAAGGGAGGTAATTTTCCTCAATGTCCCAGATTAGTTGTTCTTCCCGAGAGATGTGGTTTAAAAAATAATAAAAGTCTAGTCAAACTAGAAAGAAAGAAGGTGGCTTCTTCAGATGACATTACATGTATAATCTCCAGAAAGGATGTTCACATTGTAAGGATTGGGTTCTTCTGTCTGTGGCTCATAAATACTGAAAACAATCAGTGCATTCCTGTGCAGGTTCAGGCAGTTATCCACTGACATGAACCTCTGGTTTTAGAGTATTAATATCAGAGCTTTTGTAAAAGATAATAATTTTCAAGCATGGTCATTCCGCAAGCTATTGAGGGCTTGCTGATTTTTTTTTAAATAATCTGGGAAGAGATTCTAATCCTCTATAACTGCACAGCTTGTGGTGATATTGACCAGTAATATCTGGGAAAATGGACACCTGATAATGCTGTTCTTCATAGCCTATTTGTGAAAGACAAATAAATATGTCAATCATTGCAGTGAAGACATTATTCACCTGACCAGACACTGACGGTGATTAAACCTGATTAGGTAGATGTCCATTCTCTAGGCTCCTCCTAAATCCTGCATGAGAGCTCAATAGTCTGAGTGTCCTCTTTTCCAAACATAATTTTAGAGTAAAACCAATGTAATTCAGAAGCAGAGAAGAAATAAATCAGACAGCATTAGATTTTTCTCGCACAGGCTGTAAGAGATAGACAGGAAAACATCTGGAATATACCAGCTGGGTATTACATATACAGATCAGATCAATTACACTAGGTCTAACTTACGTTAGACCATTGATGAGGCCATGTGAAATATTCAAACAGAAAAAAGTTTACAGTTTTTAAGTATATTTTCAGGCAGGATGTTTTGAAGAAAACTGAAAGCCTAAAGTGAGAATGACTGATGTAGGGTTATCAATGTAATACAAGATATATGGAAAAAAATGCATCCACCTAGCTCTGTGTTTAGGAAACATTCACAAATTTCTAGCAAGCCAGAAGATTTCTTGACACTGCTAAAGCCATCATTTAATACTGATGTTGTTTTCCACTAATTCTACTTGTAGACTTGACAAAACCATCAATTTCACTTAGCAGCTGCCAGGGGCTCCCCAACCCATGGCTCCCAGACAGGAGTGCAAATAGTCCCAGCAAGTAAGCCTCCTTTCCAGCTCTGCCTTAAAACCAGAGAAAGTTCTCTGAACCCAAGACTTTATTTTCCTTCTTTTTTAACATTTAAGCTTGATAAATGCACACCTTTTTTCTGCTTCTGTGAGAACTTTTGGGGTTTACTCTGGTGCTAATTTACAGCTCTCTTTCTGGCATGTGGGAAGATGAAGGACATAGGGATACTCCTGTTGTAGGGTCGGTAATCCAGCAAGACATCCGATAAAAAAAAATAAGTAGATGCAAACAACTAAGGGAGCATAAGAAGAAAAGGGAAATGAAGCAAAGGTAACAAGAATATGATGGTGCTTACTGCAAATAAAGATTCTTAAAGCCAATTAGTCAATCAAATTTTGGGGCATAATTTGATTATACTCATTACTGTGAAAAAATTATTAAATAACTTTGTGTGTCAGCTGCTAGTAAACTCACTAATATTCTAGTTAGATGATTTAAGATGTGTTGCAATACAAAATGGAAAGTTTTTATTTTAATGACTCTGTAAACACATTGTAATCAAATGTACAAATAAACCATTTAGCTTTGCATAAAATCTCTTCTACCTGATCATTTTCATATGTTCTCACTAAAATCTGTGGAAGTTCAGATCACAATTAAAAAGCTGCTTGTCCTTGTTCATTAAATGTTCCCAGTGACATAGCACTTCAGAAGGACAAAACATATCA
Source organism: Tringa solitaria (assembly GCA_026413425.1). Taxonomy (NCBI): domain Eukaryota; kingdom Metazoa; phylum Chordata; class Aves; order Charadriiformes; family Scolopacidae; genus Tringa; species Tringa solitaria. The sequence continues at coordinate 134,604,489 of JAOXJM010000001.1, forward strand.
AAATTGTTTTGGATGGTTCAAAACTGTATTGCAAAAGCTGTCTATTAACTATTATGTCTGCACAGAGTAATGTAGATAGCCTTTAGTCATAAACAAAAATGTCTAGCAGCTGTTCAGATTTATTTTGAAAAGTCGTGAAGATTTGCAGCTGAGCACTAAAAATGAAATATGAACTACATTTTGAGGCTTGTGTTTTGAAATTATATTGTGTGTTAATATTTAATTTCTAATATAACAGTTTTATCATCTGTATTTATATAAAGCAGTAAGATGTTATGGCATAATAAAGAACTATGACATACTTGTAATATAGGCTATTTTTACACATTAAGTTGCAGGTACACTTGAGGGATCACAATGCACGTAGATTTTTATGCCTTCAAAACATGGACAGCGTTTTGTTTAAAAGGGACATAGAAGTATATGTGGAAAATTGCGTGAGTTTCTGAAAATGTGTTCATACATTTCTGAGCTTATATTTCACCAAAATAGTTTGCACAAAAAAGTACAGGAATACAAAAAAAGTACAGAAAAAAAAAAAGTATGGAAAAATACAGTTTTTATTATCAGTGAAAAAAGACAATAAGCAGGCTAAAGGATGGGTGAATGTGCAAATAAGATTGTTTCTGAATTTAATTTAATTATCAGTCCACAGTTGCCTAAGACAGAATTTTTCCCTTGCCATCAATATTCCTTGTATTTACTA
>JAOXJM010000001.1:134625565-134636283 GCA_026413425.1 Tringa solitaria
TTTGTCAGAGTTAGGTTGATGGTTGGACAAGATGATCTTGAAGGTCCTTTCCAACGTAGAAGATTCTGTATTCTATGTAAATCAAAACTCCCTATGCTTTAATACACTCTATTAGAATATAGGATTTTTGTAGCTATGCTTGCCCTCTTTTTCTTGCTTTTTCTATTTCTTCCTATGTCAGGTGACATCTTATGTGATATTTTCTACATTGTCCACACGTTCGAACACCTGGATCTCACATTACTACAATGTGAAATAAACTATTGCTGGCAAGTGATGATTCTCACTGAGCTGTGAGGAATACAGACCATATTCACGTAGTACTCTGCAAACTTTCAGTTGGATTTCAGTGAGCTGACACTTATCTCTAAAGACTCATCGTTTCCTTTATTTCTGGTTTGTTTGGGTTTTTTTCTTTTTCTGACAGAATAATTTGAGGCAAGTCAGGCTATCTCTATTTTTAAGAGCCAGGAACCTGTGACACCCAGTCTCTGAGGGGAAAATATTTAAATAATTCCATGTAGTCTCCTATGTCTGCTAAAAGAGAGAATAAATATAATTGGAAAAATGAAACTAATATATTTCTCTGAATCCCCAGTGTGCATCTTTTTTAGTCATCTGTTCTCTCTCCTCCAAGCCCCAATCCCACATGTGCTAAGCAGTAAGCACAGAACCTACCTGCGAGTTAAAGGTATCTTATAGTCCTAGTATAAGGGAATCTTCTACATTCTAGTTTTCCAGCTCCTGTGCCTTATTGACTAGTAAGTGCACCTTTACTACCTTATCCCTTTCAGTATTTTTTGTTAGTTTAGTATTCCCAACAGTTAGAGAAATACTGTTATCCTTCTTTGGGTAGAAAGGAGCAACAGAGAAACAGAGTTAAATGGCTTGCTCTGGGCCATACAGGGATTATGTGACAAACTAGGATGTGATACTGTTAAATAATACTGTAAAGGAGTACGCTTCCCTCTGAAGCTTAACTCCCAGTTTAAACTGACATATTCTACAAACAGGCACCATGCTACAATACCAGTGCTCATTAAATGATAGATTGAAAGTCAGTTTCAAATACCAGAGCAGCACGTTCTCCTTGAGCCTTCTTTGTTAATAAATTGTGAATCAGGTATATCCGAGCAATAACCTGTTGTGAAAAACAAAACTTTTCCTGGTTAGAACAGGCAATGCCACTTCAAAAATGTTGTATTGTACTTCTCATTTTATCTTGCAGATAAACAAGACTAATTACCATGATCTGATAATGCCATTTCCAGAACAAAAGGTACAGTACTGAAAGGTACAATACATTTGCAGTACAGGGATGGTTTATTTTAGGCATTAAATGAAGTTGCATTAACATAGAGGATGAAAAATACTGCCCTATTCTTAATAGAATCTTTCTTGAAGGAACAATTGTAAAAATGGATTTCGGATTTTACTGCTTAAGTCAAAATATTAAATGTTGTGCTAAATTATATTTTGAAAAATATGAAGCTTGTGCCACAAACAAGAAATAACTTTTATTATGCAGGGTGTCTTGGGTGAAATTTAATTTCTTAGATTTCATAATGCAAAGTTAATCCTTGCTAGACCTTAAATAAGTAGGAGGTTAGCAGAGTCAAGGAGACCTAAAAGTCAAATCTTTTCAGAAAGACTACTTTTCATTTTCTGATTGATAAGGGCAAAATAGCCATCACAATCAATATGACAAGCAAACAGGACAATTGAGTGGTAAAGAAATAGATGGAAAAGTATTTGAGGGGTGTGGATTTTTTAAGAAAGGAGGGTATAAAACAAAGGCCATATTCAGGCAATCAGAGCAGTAGAAAAATTATCATTTTTAATACCTCAGTCAGGCAGCACAGAACAGCTGCTGTGCCTAACAGAAAAAACAATTCTTGCACCTGCAGAAAGACAAGAAATAATAGCAACGCAGCATCTTCCTGATGAAAAGAAGTAGATGTGGATGTCCTTGAGAATATAAATTCAGATTCCTGTTAAGGTCATAACCCAGCAACTGTGTTAACAAAACAGATCCAATGACATCTAACACCTTGTTTGAGTTACTGCTGTGTACCTAACACACAACGTATTTTCTCCCATATGCTTAAGTGGGCGTATTTGCTTAAAAACTTTTGTGTAAGCTGCATGGGCTGGAGAGAGCCTCCCCCCACACAATGGTACTCGGTGCTCTGGCAGCCAGAACTCTGGCCTCAGCCCAGGCTACCCACCCACTGCAGGGAGAGGCAGGCAGGCACCAGCACTGTGCCTCACTTGGACCACATGGTGAGGATCAAAAATTTGGGATGTATGCATCCTGCCATGACGTCAAGAGACAGTCACTGATCACTGCAGAAGAGTACTTGTATTCTAACTGTGGGCATCAGTCATTAAATATAGCAAGAGGGAATTATGCCACATGAATGGCCATCTGTCAACTTTCCAGGTACAATATAAACAGTCCTGAGGTTATCAGGGAAATACTTGAAGAGAGAAACTTTATCAGCATGCACAGGACTTTGCTGCCTACAGAGAGCTTGCAAAGCACATACTTAAGATAGACAATCACAAACACCAAGGTGAAATATCAAAAATAGGACTTCAAGGGAAGAGTACATTTCCCAGGACAGGCATCTGGATATTGTGGAGAATGAAATTTTGAATGAAACTGCAGCAGAATAATCAAATAAAGCCTAGGTTTTACAGACAGAGAAATATACCATATATAACAATACATTTTTATAGGACAGGCTTCAATAGCTCCCAAGAACCGGGTCACAACCTTAAGTTGGCTGACTGAAGCTATTACATTGCTATCATCACAGATCACTTTTGCATTAGTGATGTGCTAATACCACCAAACGGATTTTAGTACATTATAATGTTGGAATTAACTAGTGTTTTCTGATAAGGAGCAAGTCACCTTCTGTTATCAGACATCAAATCATTTTAGTATTTTGCTGATAGGTTCTCCTCTGGTACAATCTGCCAAAGAAAATAGTTTGCCTGCCTATAGAGTGGAAAGAAAATGTGCCTGAATAAGATGGAGATAAAAATGGATACAGAAATTAGGCCTGAAATACTGCAGATTTCCCAAGGGCTCGCTAAGAACTGAGAGACAGTTATATTTGGCTTTAAGTGCTCCAGCCCAAGTTTCTCCTCAGAAAGTGATAGATCCTATTCAGAGAGTTTAAACAATGGCAAAGATATTTAAAGGAAGACAAAATTTCATTTATTTGTGATGGACAATACATTAATCAATGGAAGAATAGGTATGGTAGATAGTGAAAGATATCTTTGTAGCATCATGTGAATTTGGAACTCGGATATCAAATATGGACCAAATCTTTCATTTTGGCAACTGGGCTATGACCATAAGTGTGTGTCTATATCAGGGATTGAAGGTTTTGTGGGTTTTGGGGGGGCTTGAATATATATATATATATATATATGGAGACTTATGGTACACACTCAAGCATAAAACTGGCACACGTGAAGTGGGTTCCTTTTGAAACAAAGGTTGCTGCCATGCAATAGAACACTAGCTAGGGAGCTCCATTTTAATGTAGATGCAAAGTCTTCCACTACATAGCTTTCTAGATTTTTTTAGCACATGCAATGTTAGATTGTTGGCAATTTGTTTATGATTTCATCTCCATGATGCTTGTTGATATAGATGCTGTTCAGATCTGCTCTTTACCTATCAATTATCAAATTATAGTCACAGGTGGACCTCTGCACTGTTATCTCTCTATTTTTACTTGGTGCTATGTCCTATTAATGGCGGATAATACTTATCAAAAAGGACAGGAAAGTGTGCATTTAGGGGTTGTAATTGACATAAACTATAGGTAAATTCCTTGCTTAGTAAGAAAAAAGCTGAAAACCTAGAAAATTATCTCATATAGAAAACCCCTACACCCTACCCATTTGTAGATGAGGATGGCAACATGTGCTTTATACTGATTCTTGTATCATAAAGACAGAAAAGGTGTATCTTGCCCCTCTTCTCTTGGCACATTTTATTGACTGAAATTCCCTTCTACTGCAATGATGTGTTTAAAGACAGGTCCTCCAGCATACCAAAACCTTCTGAAGGCTAGTACTGCAGTGGTTCAAGTCAGCTACCCACGCCCTCTTGTTCCAGTTTCCTAAGGAGAATTACAGATATTGTTTATCCTGAGTGCACCTCTGGCAGGTTCCCTTCTGAGTCATAGTCACAGGAGCAAGACTGAGAGAGAGATGAGCAACATGGCTGGAGCCATGGCTTCCAGAGAAGATTGTCCCATGATAGCTGGTCAGGGACAGAATGCAGGGATCTGGTGTGGTTGTCTACTGCTAGGTATATGACCCTGAGGATTTCGTAGAAATAGCTCTCTGTTTCTGGAGTCAGTGGGACTTTCTCTTCAGGGTCTCTGGAAAGATCAAAGAGCAGTGGGGGATCATGTCGTGTGATGAATCCTCCATGGCAGAAGCAAACGTGGGAATCGTAGCAACCATTGGAGCCTTCGGGACTGAAGTTTGGAGTGAAGAAGAAGACTTTCCAGACAGATTCACCTGCAATTTACAGACATAAAACAGCTCGTGGTAAAATGACAAACTAAAAGTCTCCTAGTCTTATGAAACTCTAATTTACACCATGGGAAATCAGTCTCTTAGTGCAACCTCACTTTTTACAGGAACTGCAATATAATGAAAAAGTAAAATAAAATTGAGCAAAACAAAAATAAGCAAAACATGGCAATTTTCGTGCTACACATATTTATGAAAAAATTATGATCATTTCATTCCCTTGGAAGAATTCTGATTAACTAAATCATAGAAGACTTAAAAGAACTCTGTTTTACATAAATAGTGCTAAGAAGATTTGCATAAATATTTACTAAGCCATTACACTGTCTTCTTTAAGACTTATTAAAATGTACCTTTGCCCCTTGATCATATCCAAACACTGTTGGGCCATGTCTGCTTCTCATTTTGCTAATCAAAATAATTTCATTTTTACCTTTTCCTTTCTTACTCTTTTTGTTGCATTAACCTATTGCCCTCTGCCACATGCTTTCATTGCAAACACCTGGAGACAGACCTTCTTATTTTATTAAATGTGATGACAAAAAAGTGTAATGGATGCTAAATTACTGTCTTAGGCCTCAATATTTTTTTCCAGAAACAAGTAACTGTTATGGTAGTGCAATTTTTAGATGACATTCTGCTTTGTAAAATGGGAAACAAAAGATCTTCATTTACAGATTGGTCATTCTCTCTCAGCTTAATTTGCTAGTAGAGAAACTAAACTGTCTGCACTAGCGTAACTTCAGTCAGTGTTTTTACTGCTAAGAAATACTAATTATTTCCTCAATTAAGAATAAGCAGATATCAATTGGTTCCTTCAAGAAGCTCTCTGGAACAGAAGGTACACTGGAAAATCTGAAAATACTTAACAAGAATGGAGTAAACAAAAAATGGCTCCTATTTTCCACAAGTATCACCGAACAGACAGGGAAGGCAGGAACAGACAGGCACTTCCAGGTCACTTCCACTGTCCTCCCATGGTCAGGGAAGACTAAAATTCTCCAGAAATGGACAAGAGAATAATTAATCAGAGTCAAAAATCTGTACTTTATTCTTAACAAAAGTAGGATACTAAACAGCTGAGGTCTATGATGTCAGACTACCTACCCACTTGAGTGTATACAGATATCAGAAATACATATTCATCACTAATTTACATTCCTCAGCACCCTATTATGAAAAACATTTTTTGCATCACCTCATTTTTTTTTAAATACTGAGGGAAAAACTCTTTTTGGTATTTTGTTAAATTCACAGAAAGCTTGTTAATTTAGTAACAGATTGTCACAGATTTATGTGCACTACAGTGTTCAATATTCATTAATCAATTCATCTGTTCAACAGAATGGAAAGCACTAAAAAATATGGGAAGGGCAGAGATGAACTGGTACATGCTATGCTGTAACTACATCACACCAGGTTTTAAAGATAAAAACAGGTTTAAAGAAAGAAATATTTCAGTGGACTAAAGAGTCCACTGAGTTCTAGTCTATATCATGAATTTAAAGGACAGTAGGTGACCTTAAGATTCTTTACAGCTTCTTCTATCCCAAAGTATTTTTCACATTATAAGAGATTTTACCTTTAGGAACCAATTCATTGACAGAGCCTGCAGACTTCCAGTTCACTTAGTCTGCTCTTAAATCAGGGCTGGAGAGGTAGTGGTTATGATACACATTAGACTGGGAGAGCCTTCTGAATGCTGCTTGGAAGTCAGCAAAGGGGAAGGAGCTCTAAAGGCTGAGTGACTTGCTGGCACAGACAATAGGACAAACCAGGCTTTAAAAGGCTGTGGCTGTGACAGTAGCCATGGCACAATCTTAGTGGGGAAAAAGGAAGGGAAAGGGAAAGGGAAAAAGGAAGGGAAATGGAAAAAGGAAGGGAAAGGGAAAAAGGAAGGGAAATGGAAAAAGGAAGTGAAAGGGAAAGAGAAGGAAAGGAAAGGCAAGGCAAGGCAGCATTCCTTCGTCTGTCTTTCCAATAACATTTTGAAAGGTTGGTTTGACACTTGAATTCTTTGGTGTTTTCTCAGAATTAAAATAAACACACAAAATCTAATTCCCACCCCTTAAATTTCTTTGAACTTACGCATGGAACACTTCCCAGAGCAGAAATATGCCTCTCATTTACTGAGACTTAGAATTTACATTCTTGGAAGGTATGTAATCCTATATTAAGCATTCCTTCAGGCTTTTTAAAAGTGTTTAATTGGCACATTGGACAATGAAGAATAGAAAAAGCCAAAGGGCTTTATTAATCAGTGCACCATATGCCTTTGTAGACCATGCAATATTTGCCCCACCTGAGAATTTGATTCAGGGCTCTATAACACATTCATAGAAGAAGAGCAGAAAATATATATTTTATTATATAGCTAATAAAATGTCAACTAAAAGAAATTCCGGTAAGGCCATGCACACAAGAACTTTGTGGTCAGGCTGTCTTACCACACATTTATCTTTCATGGTATACTTTTTCTGAATGACATTGAGAAGATATTTTAGCCAACTTTTTTTGGTCTTGGGCACTGTAGCACCAGGCCAGTTCAAGGGCTTACAGATAGCAATATAAAGTTGAGGATTCTGAATTAATACAAGTCAGTACAAGCAGCTCTTATAGGTAAGACATGGGAAAAAAGAAGTTGTACCAGGACTTTTTTCCCCCACAGAATAAGGAACTGTTCAGGTTTGCCTATATACAGAGCATACAGCATGTTGCAAACCATGTGTGGGGTTGGAGACAGGGCATGTGTGACATCCCATCATGTCTGAATCGACTTTCTAGTGTTTTGAAGAGCCAATACAAGTATATGAGCTATGCAGCTATATAATACCATGATCACACTGCGCAAAACACTAAGCTCTGGGAGCACAAAGTCTGTTATTGTGCAACGTTCATCTGTTGCACTGCAGTGGTGTTTCAGCAAGGATCTGGACCTTCATGTGATGCTGAAGGAACAGCAGCACAGACTTTAACCACCAATTTCCTAGTCATTATAAAAACTAAAGCATATCTGTCAGTGTCTGTGACTATGGAGTAGCCAGTGTAATATACCAGGAGACATAAAATGCTGTCAGACTTCAAATCTGTAAAGCTGATGAACTGTATAAGGCTCGATATTAAAAAGAGAGAGCTCTCCCCCAGTCTCACTTGGCTGATATAAAACCTCATTTTGTCAGAGGGTTAACTACAAGGATCAAATTAATATCTCAGTAATTAATGATAGCTTTGTTCTGCAAAGCATCTGGATAGTAAACTCTCTTTATATAAAAAGATAACTATACGTCTCTTCCTCAGTGAACTTAGTAGGAAAATTGTCAGGGCTCCCCCACAGTCAAGTATATCAAGTCCCATCTAAAACAGCAGGCGAGTCCTAAGCATTCAGCACCCTTCAAGATCCTGCCCCAATCTTCACAGCTACTGTATTTAGCATCCATTTTCCCTGCAATTCTCCAGCTCTCTGAATTGTCCAACAGTTTCACCTATTCAGCTATCAGAATACCTCTTTCCTTTACATGATATGAAAAACAAAAGCTACAGAAGTTGTACATATAAGTAGTCTCAAATTAAAACAGGTTGCAATTAGTTCAATCTAATCTGCTATGAAAGTAATTGTTCAGAGTTCGATCTTGCTAACAGACTCCTCTTCTGTTTTATTATCCTTCGCTCAGCTATTTATCCTCTCATACAGAGAACCGTAGCTCCAAAAGACAGGTAGCAACTGTGAGATTAAATAAAAGTCTCTCGGTAAGATATATTAATATTTCCAAGATGAAGTGACACACTGGATATGGATGTCATTTCTCCTATAATAGCACCGCTCTTAATCACTGATGGTTAAATGGGGTTTTCTGATAAGCAGTTCCTGAAGTGAATAGTAGCTATTTCTGTGTTATTGCCTGGACCTCATTTTTACCACGTTTAATCTATGACAGTAGCTTTATAGGTTTGCTGCTACTGTCTTCTCCTTTGTTTAGATTATTTTGTTTCTTCTTTCTGTAGAAGAACAAATTAAACAAGTCTGTTCTTCACTGTAAATTAAGGAGATGGTCTCTCCTTGACTTCAGATGCCTTTGAGTGTAACCTTTTGAGTGTAGTATACAGATGTAAATTGCCCACAGACTTTTCCTAAATCCTGAGTGTGCTCTGTACCCATTGTCAGCTCCCCCATTCTAACTCACGGAAGCTCTTCTTCATTTATACAGAGTAGCAGATGAAAGCTGCAACACACTTGAAAATGACACTTTCAGGTAACTTGTTATTGTTAGATTGAATCCTTTCTTCCGGATTCCTCTATCTTTAGAATAATTTAGAATCGTTAGATTCTCTGCTAATGTTATATATAATTGATATCAATTATGACTATATATCCATCTCTTCAATAATTTTACAATTTACAAAAGGTTTCAGTAGCTAAATTATTGTAGAACTATATATAGCACATAAAGAATCCAATTTGTTTACTATAAAGAAAACATACATATTATTTTCGTCACTGTGTGCATTCCTCAAACAGCTAATAAAAATCTGCTATTTGAGTTTTATAATTTGTAACTTTATTGCTCTTTCAGTGAAAGTTTGTATTTTTTTAGGTATTTATTTGGTATCTTATGCTGTTATGTTGTTACACCAGTTAGAAAACAGGACATTATGTCCCAGTGTAGGTGGAGAACAACTGAGTGATGTTTGAGGATGTAATGTTAGTTTATGTGGCTAGAAAAGGCTTGCATAAAGAACTGTGCAGAACATACTGTACTTGAGGTAAAACCATGAAAAAAAAAACAGTAGCAGCAGTGATTTTAAAATCTTAAGGATAGAAACTGCAGTGTTAAGTGAAAAAAAATAGTATTGCATATTGGTGGATAACTAATAATAATTGAACAACTGATGGAGGAAAAATATAAGACATATTGAAATCATGCTTAGGCTGCTGAAGTCAAGACAGAAATCTCATGACTGAGCTTATTATCTAAAGTGATGTGGTATGAGCAGCTTCCACTGAATTCAAAAGTCAAGATTATCTGCTGAATGGTAGCAGATAACAAAGAATTATTTTCCTGATTTTTTTATCATCATCTTAAAAGAATTGATTGATCATTTACAGTGGCTTCTTTTCTTGTTGCAGAAAGTCCCAAACGGGAAGAATCTGTGAGTGTAGAAACTATTCTGCTAAAATATAAGTGCTATAATGCAATGTTATGCCTCATGTTTGGAAACCCTAGTTAACAGTAACATGGAAGAATACATGTTGCCCTGGAAAAAAATTCTATCCATAGTAATTTGCTGTACACAATCCAGACACTTGCTAAAGATTTGTTTTAATAATCTATTTACTTGCTGAATGGTTCATCCAAGCAGCAATTGATGCCATACTAAAGACAGAAGACAATGTTGGCACACAAAAAAATTACAGGTCATTTTGAACCTATATGCAAAAAAAAACCCAGAAAAGCCTTATTTTATTTGCTTTGAGAGAAATAGATCAATTTACATATACTGGTTTTCCATTGGAGTTGTTAAGAGACAGAGTTAAGAACCAGGAGAGCAACACACTTAAGAAACAAAGATGGCAAAAAAACCCAAAGAGAAACCTATTCAGAATTGTGGTTTGCCTTTTGTTCTTTCTGTCCTTCAAAAATGCATTTTATTAACAGAAAATAAATTGAGGACAGTCATTACTGTCTTACATAAAATGGATACAAACATTCTGAGTGAAATGAACAGACTGTAACATTCAGACAGCAATTTTCCTGATACCAAGCAAATGTATGAGACAAATATGCAAAGGAAGTCTTAAGCAACCTCTGCAAATATTTTCAGACAAGTTTCAAACAACAAAATCCAAACTGTCCCCAGGAATTTGTTTATACATTTTTTTCTCCAGACACTTTTCAAAATTTGGAGGTCAAAAAATCCTTCGACACACAAAATGCTAATGAAGTATTCCAAATCATTAATCTGAAAATTGATAGTGTGTTTAGACTTTAAATAGCAAGAAGAATATCTAAAACCAAAGAAATAACTATACAGTTATTTTAAAAATGAAAAGTAGGAATAGTATCCTAGAATTTTGTACACTGCCAAAGAATACTGAATACTCATTTGTTTTATTTTTAGAAGCTATTTCAGATAGTTGATTTTTTTTTTTT
>JAOXJM010000001.1:134653941-134665714 GCA_026413425.1 Tringa solitaria
CAATGTTTATTACACAGGACTACAATATATATTCTCCTTATGAGACAAAAATTTTGCGCACAATCAGAGGAGATTGAAAGACGCAGTAGTTCCATTCAACTGTAGATTTGCTCTGTATCTGATGAATTCTCTCCTTATAATGAAGTTGTCATAGCAATGCATTTTTAATAGTACTGATTCATATGCCATTAATGTTCTGGAGGCAGAGCTCTTGATAGTTTTGTAGTATTTACTTATGCTAATTATAACTTTAGCAAATACTCAAGTACTAGTCTAGTTGCACTATCAGAACATGTGATCAGGATTAAATTAGGCCAAAGCATAATCTGACATACACAACTAACAGAAAGGTGCATAAAACTTTGGGTGGCTCAGTTCAAGAAAGTAAAGGCAAATTCTATATCTGCTTTGTTTTAAATGTAAATGTTTAATGATTAAAAAAACCTAAACAATTATACCTCCCTAGGCAGAAAGAAAAGTTTTGGGATTTTTTTGTCCAAAGGTGATGCTTTCATATATTGGTACTTTTATGGTACACCAGGCAGCTGTGTAGAATAATCCTTGATAATGGGAAATCACAGTACTTTGCTGACTCTGTTTTAGCATGTCTTCTTCTCTGTGTTTTTAACAAATCAATTAAATTACACATATTTCTAAGGTTTCAAAATAACAGGAAATCATCCTCCAAGGACTATGTTGTGGCTGTTTCCAAGGCACTGATAACAAGTGTCAGCATGCATGAGTCTGAGAGCAAGACATGATTCATGAGCACAGAAAATTGCCTGATATTACATTCTTTTTTTAATTCAGAATGTGAAGATTAAAGTGCATTATTTTTTAGTAGCAGGCAAAATGTAAGTGAATCAAACAGAAATGAAGAAGAAAATGGTGTTAATTTATTTTCTGTAGCTGAGAAAGAAAAGGAGTGTGGAGGAGAGAGATTCTTTTTCTGATGTTCCTCTAGAAAGTGTAAGGCTTAAATTTTGAAGTATTGGTTGAGAAGACCATTACATAGCACACATCATCTAAATGATCCTTCAAAGGGCTGATGAAGGGGAAAGTATATTGTGAATGCAGTAACTGGCCTAACTAATACGTCTTAATGAAGATGTGTATTGATTTTGTTATGAGGAATACTTAGCCTCTAAATATATAAATGTAAAATGGTAATTGTTTACTCTGAAGTTACTGACCTTCCCTGGATGATGTGAGAAACACAGCTCTAAGTCAGACTTCAGAAACTTGCTAGCAAGGGAAAGGTGTGTAAGAACTATAAATTTCTCATACACTTAATTTACCTGTTTCATATATATAGCCTAAGAGTGAAAAATTAAACCAATGTTGTTGGTTTGTTTGGTTTTTTTTCCAGACTGAAGCACAGTGGAAATCAAACAATGGCAAAGATAGTAAGGGAACTGTGCAATGCAAGCAACAAGGTACCAAATGACTAAACTGAACTTTTGCTTCCCTCTTTTTTCCTGATATATGCATTTTTCCTTAGGATCAAAGCTAATTCTACACTTTGAGTATCTAGGCAAAAAATTAGAATAGGTAAGCTGAAGCTGACATGCAAAATAAGTCTTCTCAGAAAATAGAGTAAGAAATATGAGAATATATGCATTAATAAGCGCATATATGCAATACATGCACCTTTAGTTTTTATTTAGAATGGGTTGTATTTTTGTTAAGAAATAAGTAAATAAATAACATTTTCCTTAGCAGTTTAAGCTTTCTCTTCTATGAATTTCTAGCTGTTGCTGTTTTGGTCTTCAAAAAGTGCATCTTTAAAATTAATAGAAGCTGCAGATTTGATTAAGGGATCAGCAACCTAGAACGTAGTCTCAGACTACAACAACTGGACACTTCTAATAAGGGCCCATCACCAGATCCTGAATATGGCTGGGGTTATTAATTTCACACTATCATGGTTTCTTCCACTAAACTTCAACTATACTAGGAGGCAGAACTGGGCAGAATTTGGCCTGTATGTACAGGCATAATCTTCAGGTCGTATGTTTTTACACAATTCCAAAGTACCTCTATTCAACCTGGTTAACTATATGGGGAACACAGATCAAGGACAACAAAAGCCTTTCCTGGTCTAAAAGATCACTTACAGTACACAGAAAGAGACACCTGCTCCTTGATGACATTTTTTTTTCAAGAATATCCTGATTTTTCTTAGATAAGGAGTATCACCGCTTCAAGACTATCCTTAAGAACGTTAAGCATAAGCTGCCGGAGGTCCTCTGTGAATTAAATGCTATTCACCTGACTACAGTCATTGGCAAGGTGTGACTAAAAGACTAAAGATCCTACAGTAATTTCTGGATACTGGAAAATGTGTTTGTTTACGGAAGAATGTGGTACTTACTTAGGCCATAAAGCACGTTAGACATGGAATCCATGTAGAGTTAGGAATGATGATCAGTCCATATCCAACCTCTGAAGACTTACAGCCTTGTAATTGATAATAGAAGCATGCTCAGGTTGAGTGAATGTTGCAAAATTTTGCAGCTTTCTAGTCTATCTTTAATGAACATGGCCTCATTCACTTTCTTGGAGGTTTTCCTAACTAAAGGGAATGAACTATTGCTATAGGATACTTCCAATTTAGTTCTTTGTTGCTATTCAAAAGCTCTGTAATGTTTTAAATTAAGCATTTGAAATAATTGCCTCTTCAGGAAAAACAAACAAACAAACAAAAAGCATTGCATTACATTTCTACTTTGTGTTCATTTTCACATATTAAAATGTTACTTAATAGTAGCTGAAATAGTGACTGTGGATGGACTCTTAGATTAGCTGTAAAGAGCAAGCTGTAGTGGGAGGCTAGAAGAAAATAATACTCTAACTAGTACTATAATGCACTTTGAACTTATCAGTTGCTTCACATAGAGCTGCTGAGATATCAGAAGAAAACCCAGCCATACTCATTTTTCCACGAGTACTCAAATCAATGCAGATACCACCAGGTGCATACAACTGTAATGCAAGTGTATTTATCTCTATACAACAATAACACATGGGAGAGAGATAAACAGAGGTAAAGCTTTATCTGACTGCAACAAATAACTTTACAAATATGATTGCATTGTCTATGTGGAAAAGGCATTTTTGAAGATCTGAGACTGGACAAGTAAGAAAAAGAACTTGTTGAGCACTGCCAGGGGCACCAAAATAGAGAGAAATATCTGGCTATCATAGAATCATAGAATGGATTGGGTTGGAACCCAATGAGACCAGGTTGCTCAAAGCCCCATTCAACCTGGCCTTGAACACTTCCAGGAATGGGGCATCAACAGCTTCCCTGGGCAACCTGTTCCGGTGTCTCACCACCCTCACAAAAAAGAATTTCTTTGTGATATCTGATCTAAATCTCCTCTCTTTCAGTTTAAACCTGTTACCCCTTGTCCTACTGCTACACTCCTTGACAAAGAGTCCCTCTCCACCTTCTCTGTGGGCTCCCTTTAAGTGCTGGAAGGCTGCTATAAGGTCTCCTCAGTGTCAACTGAGACTAGACAAACGTGTGTTTGACTACATTCAGCACAGAGATTTTTTTAAAAAGGGAAACAGAATGGTTAATGTGGAAGTTGCTACTAGAAACAGCAAACTGTTAGTTAAAAGAAGGAAATCAGTGGGAAATGCTTTTTTCCTTGGCCTACAAAGTGGAATTATGTTGCTCATAGAAAACATGAAAAAGGACTCTATAATACTGTATTCCTTTATTGGACAATTATGACTTTGACTTGGTGATTCTCCTATACTTTGCTATCCCAATAATAAAAATAGCCAGGCCGACATCATACTTGTGCTGTTATTCAGCAAGTCATCCTATTACCTGTATGTTTTTAGGAAGATGTAAAACTTAACCTTGATTACTTCATTCTGTACCACCGAACTCGCTCTCATGCAAGTATAAAAAAAAAAGCAGTTACAGATACCATAGATCTCAGTATTGTACTGATATGTAATATTAATGCCTAGCAACAAACTAATGTCAAACAGAAAAATGGTGAATAGGTGCATTCTAACAAAAAGACACATGAAAATGAAGGAAAAAGGCTACACATTTTAAACAATTTATTTGTTAGTATAGCCCAAGGCTTTTTTCCTGATTCTTTTCAAGCTGCAATAAAAATTATATGAAATATTTAAAATGTGAACAGGCAAGTCTACTTACTGTTTCCTGGATGCCAGCGCACTGCATTTAAATATGCATTACAGTAATGGAAGAGAAATTCATGCTTGGATCTGGTAACTTTTCCTTGAAGTAAGGGCATCAGATCATGTCCATCAATAATTCTGAGTAAGAAAGCATTTCAACATCAGAACAATAACACAAACCTCACTTTACTGAGAAGATATTGTAACTCTGTTTCCACTTAAAAGATAAATCTGAATGGCCACCTCCAGTTGGTCAATTCAGAGAAAAACATTCAGGTGCTCTTCCCCTTTGATTTTTAAATTATTTAAGGAAACATTAATGTTGCATTTTGCCATTAGGAATGGTTTTTTTCCTAAACCATATTTTTCTTTTTTTCCTTTTTTTTTTTTTTTTTTTTTTTCTGAGAAAGGGACCAGACATATTGAATAAATTACAACACAGTCCTCCAGGTATACCTGATCAAGCCATTTGGGAGCAGTCTGACCAAAGTTACCCTAAAACAAGAGAAATATATGCTGTGTTACATGAAATATATGTTCCAACACTGGAAGTAATGGTAAGAACTCCGTCCACCAAATTATGTGTGGCAGAATTTAAAACCAAAGTAGTAATTTCAAAGTTGAAAATGAACTCTGTTTAAATATATGTTTATCAACTACACATGGACACACAGAAAGAAATTTATATATATATAATATATATCATATATTCTCCAAATACTGCTGGACATTTCTGATCATGCTGTGAAAAGTCAGTCAATTTACATCAAAATGGAGTTAGAAAAGAAGCAAGGCATTTAAATGTTTCCATAAATTAAGCCTTTGAATTTCTGGAATCAGCTGGCAGGGGAGAAATCACAATCTGCATTTTTGACCTGGTGTGAATTGCAAAAAAAATTTACAAGAATTTTTATGTGATATTACTTTTTGCTGATACACAGATTGGTAGGTAATTCGCTTTGTAGCATTTTGAGCAACATCTCATAAAAACTTTTCTGAAACTTTTTAAAAGTTTAAAAATGCCTATGTTAATTTTCATTACCATGTAAACCCCTTTTCACATTAGTGTAACTACAAGACAGATACTAATTTCACTTTTTTAAGCCATGAGCTATGTATGACTGTGAAATTCTTGGCAACAATTGTATGCAACAGCACCATTCTGAGTAGAACTCTTCTTAAAGGATGAGCAGGAAATCATCCTGGAATTCCTAAAACTATGCTGTGTGATCTGCTTTCTGGGTGCATCCCTGTCTGTGGTGGTCCATTGATTTAGTTTTTCCCACTTTCAGTTTGTTGTGTTTTCTGCTTGAATAATGCACTCTTCTCTTGTCCCTGCACTGTCCTGCTAACTAGCAAGCTGAGAGCAGGACAAATGCATGTCATTGTACAGTTTCTGTTTTACAGCCTGTGGATGAAGAAAAGGATGTCTCCAGAAATATATCTCCAGGACTCTTGCATTCCCACAACTGCTGATTTCAGGGAGTTACATGAGACTTGTTTCTGATGACTTATTGTTCTTCTTTAAGGAAATACTGCCTCCTTTCCTTTTCAACCTGCTGCCTCCCAGTGATTAAATCCTAATTGTAGTAATTTCTCTTATTGCTCAGGAAGAATTCAGTGGAGTGAAAGGAATTCAGCAGCTGGATCAAAAATGATTCAAGCTAGTCCATGACCTATCATCAAGTCATAACTATGGTATCTAATCTGCACAGAAGAATCAGAGTGGAGCAATTTGCAAGTGAAAGTTACACAATTATATTGGGATTTCTATCAGAGAGATCAAAATAAAAAAATGGTGCTTAGTCTTCACTCAAGCAATATGAAAACAAAGTGCTTAAGATCTGCCCACATTAAGAACAATCTGAACCATTTAGGTTCGACAGTTACTGCTTGTAGGGGATCTCTCAGGACCAGCCTGACTAATTTTTCGTGTCTTGCACATGTCCTGCCCTTCCATTTCCTTCAAGAACTCAATGAATCATCATTAGCAGAGTGTCTCTGCTCACCATTGGTTTTCTCCATGCAGGTTCTAGATACTTTGTGCTCAAAAACTGTTTGGGCATGATAGATGTGTTCAAAGCATACGCATATCATCAGGTTTCTTCACTTATTGGATGGCAACAGAGTGTAGGTGGAGGCACCTTGCTGCTGAGACTGGGCATCTCTTGAACAAGACAAAGTACAGGGGTGTGGAGTGTCAATAAAGCATCTTATGAATTTTCAAAATCCAGTGGATTTTCTTATCAGGCTGCAAAACTCTATACGACATTATTTTCATCCACTTGGTAGTGAACAAAAAAATCTGTGAGAAAAGCGTAGCCTACATTTTGAAGTGTTTTGTTACACTAAGCAGGCCAAGGTTGAGCTCATAAAGTTTATAACAATTTTTTACACTTGCAGTTCTTTTTTCTACCACGTTCACTCATACAGTACAGAGCCTTTTTGATACATTCATTTTTTTCTTTTATTAAATAATTCTAGGCCTGATTTGGTAGGATGTTGCTTTTCATGGTATTCTCTTATTTTCTTGTTGCTTGTTCTGCAAGTTAAGCTGTATTTACATACAACATTTCTGTAAAATATATCAGCATGTCCATATGAAAAGAGACAACATACTACTGTAAGTAATGACAAAAAGGTGCTTTTAAAATCTAGTTTTTTCTTTCCCTTCTCACCTCAATAGACATCACCAGAATGTATAAAACACTCATGAGACCTTCCCTAAAACAGAGATAACTACTGAACATACCTGTCAGAGGGTAACTCTGCCTCAGCAAGTTTGACTATGGTAGGAAATATATCCATGTTACTTGTTGGCTCATCCATATGGACACCAGCCTGTATCACTCCAGGCCAACGAAGCAGCCCTGGCACACGAATACCTCCTTCCCAGTTTGTTGATTTTCCCCCTGAAAAATGAAAGTTTCATTTGCTAAGAAATCAATTTCTTCTTAGAAAAATACCGCGCACATACACACACCGCCCCCTGCAAGATTCCATTTAAATATTTTAAAAGTTCTATCTAGCTAGAATCTAATTAGATTTATCTTATTTTTAATTTGCTAGGTTTAGATTTTCCACCTACAATCATCAGCTTTTTCACAGTAAACTAAATGTATTAGACAGAGCTTATAAAATTTATTTAGTTTACAAACAAATTGAAATAACTGTAGGAGATAAAAACACACCTTTCAGGAATCTTCATATAGAATTTGGTCTAGATAGTGTGCTACATAGCTATGTGAAGATATACCAAAAGAAACAGGTATCAAAAATAAATTAATGTATGCTTAGATGTCTGAGATATAAACCCAGAGAAGATATATGATATTTTATATAAAATGGTGCTTAATGATTTTAAATAGAAGAAAGTACTAATTTAAGTATGATACTGAATTCTCCAATTCAATGCATTAGGAAGAAATCCACTACAGTGATGGTAGATCTCAGGATGCTGTGAAGATCTTCTTGACTTCTAAACCAACGCAGTTGCACCAAATGTGCTATCAACTGGTTGCATTCAACACTACAATGCAGCCATTTCTTTTCTTTCTACAATATCCATTACTGTCCAGTCCTCCCAGCATCTTTGCAAAAAGGCAATGTGTTTATTCTTTGACAATATTTCTACCGTTACTTAATATATGTTTGACACAACTCTATATGAAGAGCAATCACAAGTACTACTATTAATGTATTACATACATTAATAGCCATGTGACTATGCATAGCACTTCAGGCTGATCTTTGAAATTAATGCATCATTTGGAAAAATATTTCTAGTAAACAGATGGGTTTTGGATCTGGTTAGGCCTTTACATGGTCTGGGCCAGGCATTTACAATAAATTGAGATTGCGTTATACAATAGAAATGTCTGAAAGAAAAGGAATATGTATGTTGAACCCCTGTCACTGATTGAATCAAACAGCAATTCATGGTTCAAACAAAATGAGGCTATTTTTCCTGTATCTCCATTTTTCAAGTAAAAAAGCCCATAAAAATACAAAATATTACAAAAAAATACTTCAATAGTTCTGTCTCCTCAGCCTCTCAGACATTCAAAACACCACATAGATGTTATTATCTTCGCTGTCAAGCCCACACCTTGCCATACATTTTGTCAATCTTACTGAATCCTTGATTATCTTTTTTATTTCAGCATTGGGGGATTCAGAATCAACCTGCTTCTCTACAGGGCTTTCACTGCTCAATAAGGTTTTCTACAGGTTTTCCACTGTTGATAAAAGCAAGTGGAAACTTCAAGGCATAAAATTCTCTTTTGCATTGACCTTTACCCTTTATATATAAATACATAGTCTTGTGGCTGAAAAAACCCCTAGCTCGAAATTCTTTGTTATATCAGATTATATCAAATTTTTGCCTACTATTTTCATGAGCTTGATCAGAATTCATAATATTGAATAGCCTATGACACATAATTATCTAATCTGACATCAGAAAACTTAGACTTTCTAATATCCAACATTACATCAAGAAACAATCTTCCTAAAGTATTTTTTGGAAAACAGTACCAAGTACAGACCTCAACAAGATTATCTGTCTTTTAAAGCAGTCTTAAAAATTTACTCTTTTCACAGCAGCAAATGCAATTCCATTCTTATGATAAAGCACATGGCTACCTATTCTAAAACTCAGGAATGAGATGTATGGATTATTTTTCTTTACATTCTTTTAAAAAATATGATTTTCAAAACAAAAATCTAAACAAAATATAGATTTACATTTATGAAGGTATTATTTGGTGAGATTTAAAACACCTGTCACCTAGCAGAAGGAAGTGTTCACCAAACAGTATGCTGATCACTTGTTAATACGGTTGAGTCAAGACCAGTGTAGATGTCAATAGACTATGTGCATCTTCTGTAAAAAAGCTGACTCTATCCATGTACAATCATCATTAGGGATTTAAAAGTTTGGTAGAGATTATGTGTTACCTAGCAGGAAAGGGTCAAGATAAATACCCTGACTGAACTATGGTTCACAGAAAGTTCTGTTGAGTGGGAGTAGTTAAATCTGAATAAAAACACTAGTATAAGGACATAAAATTATGGATATCCTTAAATTAAGATATTCTTCAGTGAACTGTTATACCAGGGAGATGATTTAATTCATGCACCAGATCCTAGTGCTGTGTACACATCACAGCAGCTTGTCGCTGGATAGTATGGACAGACAGAAAATTCTAAGAGCTGATCTATACATAGCTTTAAGTGTGAGGTTCCTTTTGTTTCTGTATGCCTGTCGGAACCTAGTAACTGTGCTAGCTAGATTGGATTGTTTAAATAAATTCTCGTTTTACTGTTGCCTCCTGTGTAATCTGAAGACAGAGCAATTTCAAGGTAAGTGGTGAATCCCATTCCCAGACATGTTGCAACTCTTACAACCTAGATATCAGATCACTTTCATAGCTTCTAGGTTCACTTTAATTTTCTTGAATCACTGCAGAAAAGGACAGAAAACTTGCACGTTACCCAAGCACAAAGGGAGCACTCAGAAAACTCTGCATCCCTGCTGTGAGGTACAAAAAGCAAAATGGACTTCACAGCAGGGCTATCTCCTCACTTATATCTATGAAGAAGTGACTGCTGTTTTCCTTTCAAAAGACTAATTGGAGCATAATTTTTTGATATCTCTGGAGGTTAGGAATAGCAGGGAACCAGGGCAGGAATTACAGGTCATTGCGGAAGACTGTCTTCTATTATCTATGCCTACTTGGTGTTCATCTTTATTAGAACATTGTTTAGTGACATCACTAGAGTTACTTAAAGCCATTATGTGATTATAAATCCCTTGAAATACATTGTCTTTAAAACTCTGGCTGTTAAGTGCTATTCAAGCTATCTGCATTCTTTTTTCCTTAAAAAATAAATCGTTTCACTACCAACTCTTGAAACATGAAGCAAACCTCCAAAATAGAATTAGAAGGAAAATAAAAAATCCACAAAAGGTCATTATTTACAAATAAAATCTCCTGATATTTCAGGATCTGAGTTATTAGTTTTGGATTTTGCTTGGACTTGACAACACTGAAACAGAGAAAAGGCAGCAACCTAGTAGTCTGTATGCCTGGCAAACTCTAGGCAGCCTAGCTATATATAATTTTTGTTCTGCTAAATTCTTCTAAAAATGTTCTTAAAACAGCATAAAACACCCCAGGCTGGATTTTCATACTTAGCTATCTGTGCTTTCTCAGTAGTTGCACCCTTCAGTGTTATATTGAACAATAGACTCCATTCATGTTTCCTGAAAAATCTGCAAGAGCAAGCAAAGTATAGACATAACTCTCTGCAGTCATCCACAACATGATGTCAAATTTCCATTTAAACCTCATTTCAAATCTTAGCTAAAAGAATATCTCTGTTTTTTTTTATCCCTCTGATTTAAATTGACTGCTATTACCTAACTCAGGGAATAGAGCTTTTACAAAGGATGATATATAAAGAGTAACTCTGTGGTCTATCACTATTAATATTTTGAATGGTGAGTGATGAAAATTATTTAAAATAGCTTTATTAGATCACTTGGATTATAACCATACTACCCTTTTGATCCTTCTTATATTCTTCTAAAAACAAGCCCTCCAAACCCAATTTATTCTGCTGAAAGATAGACAACTACAAGGAAATTTATTATTCTACTCATCTGTAGTGGACTTCATGCTACAAATATCAACAACCAAACGGGTTACTATTACTTACCTTATAAAATGATCAAACAACAATTTATTTTCAATGGAAAGCTTACTCTTTACTGATTTTCAATCTCTTTCATGTACTCCTTTTGTTAATTTTAAACCTGAGCTGTTCTGGTACAGGTGAATGTAATAGACACAGCTCATTTGGACATCTTTTCATCTGATCTTTCTTCCAATCAAGTAAAATGGTCTCACAGAATATTTTCTGTTTCAGTCAAAATTGCAAGATGGGTTGATTATTTAAAAACCTGGATCACTTCAGAGAGAATATAAAAATACAGTACTTTTGAAAAAAAAATCAATTCCTGCTCTCATTAAAGTCAGAAGTGAAACTCCAACTAATATCACTAAATATGCAATAGCATAGTTCCTGAGTCCAAATTAATGGTCAGCTTTATTTCTCTGTGGCTTACAGATAAGAAACTAATAGCTTCAAGAAACATGCTGAACGAACTTATCACTGCAGTATATGAAATTGTATAAATATAATAAATTTCAACAAAATATTGGGTAATTGATTCCTCCAGTCCTTGTTTAGCTCTCATGGATCTGTAGTAGATTTAAAAAATCATGGTCTAAATCCTTAAGAAACATTCATTATTATTTTTCATGGATATTAACAAAATAAGTATGTATATACCTATTTCTAAGACACAGAGCACTTTAAATTAATGTTGTTCAAATTGTTTGCCATTAGCAGCATTTGACTCCATTTCCATTAGCAGCAGAACTCATGACCCACTCTAGCAGCATGACAGTAGCCAAGTATTTTTCACTGAATTTATGGAGTTGGAAGGGACCATAGAGACCATCTAGTCCAACTCCCCTGCCGAGGCAGGACCACCCAGAGCATGTCAGAGCATGCCACTCAGGACTGCATCCAGGCG
>JAOXJM010000001.1:134702346-134756515 GCA_026413425.1 Tringa solitaria
TGCTATGAATAGATTGCAAGAAGAGTTGAAAAATGCAAAATCTAATTATTATACACATGGCAAGAAGTCATAAAGATGACAATATGACTGAGAAATAGCTAGAAAAGAGAATGACATCAGGAAGTCCATTGCGTGAACTCTGAAGAACTTATAAAAATAATATAGGTAATAGGTATAATAAACTTACATAGATGAAGGATTACATTGTAATTGTTATCTATATACATAACTATATATACATTCACATATATATTATATAAATATAGCATAAAAGGGCTACATAGGAAGCACCAATGGTGCTGAAGATTGGAGTTTCATCATATATTTATTGTAAAGATAATTAACCAATTAACATGTATGATAGCTGATGATTTTTAGTTTGATGATAAAATGTATTAGGAACTGTTAAGGTGAGTGGCTCCAAATTCTCGAATTCAGCATTGTTCATACTCTGGTATACTTATGCACAGGGATTACTGGTGTACAGGACTGAGCTTTCTACTTATTGTATTATTTGAACAAAAGAAGCCTGTATGACAAATCAAGTGTTGAGTCAAACATGTAACTAAAGGAGGGAAATTGCTCGCTGAAAGAAGTGGAACAACAGGAATGCTGAGGAGTAACCATGGCTTCCAAATACCTGGTGGCCCTTCGCTTACGAGTGCCAGGTGTCTAACTGCTGCTGCAACCTGGTTGCCTCTCGACAGCTGTTCGCGTACAAATGGCTGAAGTCAGTAGATTAGTCTTAAAAGCTACTGGTGCACTGGAGTTCACAGGTATGAACTATATAATGTCAGAACTAGTGTGTCAAAGCAAATACTGATTTTGTTGCTTACACTAATATATGGGACAGATCAGTTCAGTGAATATTAATCTAATTACTCCTATCCCCATGAACAAGTTTTATGGTCATATACTTCACATGTGAATTCACTATAGGGAACAGTTAAGATTGCTCAAATGCCCTTATTGCTTCTCAATAAATTAATGTGCTTGGATATTCTTTACCTTAACATTGACTCTGAATTGTCTGGATTATAATTCTCACTATAATGGCAAAATTCCTGTAACAAAGTTTATTGTAAATTACAAATATGTGCTATTAACCTTGACTTCAATTTAACATCACTTTTGTTTGGAAACTACATTGTGGACTGGGGCCAAGCACTCAGCTGATGTAAAGCCACTTACCTCCAGCTGAGTCAACAAAGCTATGCTGACTTAGATGATACATTGTTTTGCCAGCTCTAAACACTGACTAAGCTATACAATAACATTGTGCATATTATGAATATTAATATAGTTAAAAGAGTTACTAGTTTCCAGGCATTGATTTCCAATCTTGAATTCACCTGTTTTGGGGCTACCAATTTATTGTCATATATATGTCAATAAAACATATAGAGATATCGAAAAAATTATGAATCACTATAGCAGATTACATACTTGTTAGTCATGGAATAATCTGCCAACATATAGCTAATGTACTCAAAAGCCTTTCAAAATCACCAAAAGCTTGGTCACTAAGCAAATAAGTTCTCAACAACTTTCATAGGGGGTTATGTGTGTATGTTTGTAGCAAACAAAGTACTTCACTGCTATATTAATTAGAATGTAGATGAGAAGGCATCTTCATCACCATTGCCAAAAGGAAATAAAGATGTTTTAGTTTATTTATAAATACTCATGAGAATGTTCATTGTTGGGAAGACTTACTCACTTAAAGAAATTTGTTATAAAAACCATTTTATTATGGTCTGATGAGTAGAGATGGCCACATCAAATATTTATAATGATAGAAAGGATAAAAAAAACCTGCAGTATAAGATCAAGATTTTAGATCAGCATTTTTTCTTGCTAACAGTCCCGATGACTATTTCATGTAGTCATTAATTCTAGACAACCTAGCATCTTATTCTTTGGTATAAGTTTTCATTCAACAATGACACCATGTCAGTGTATTCACAGTAACTACCTGGTACATACTTTTCAGAATAGTAATTAAGGGATGACTTGTGTCTTAGAACATGTTTTTACTTATGATTAACTATTTTCAGAAATTATGTGACCTGTTTCAAAAGTGACTGAGAAACATATGCTTTTTCAGAAGCATCGTCATTGTGAAATGCCAGTATAAACTTATAACACAGTTAGAAACCTACCTTCCTATAAACTGTATGGCTTCCTTTGTTAGTCTCTGAGTGAGGTTCTCATAGGATAGTGGTTGCTGGATAATCTGATGGTCCCTCATTAAGAAGCAGTTCAGGTGTCGAAAGTGGTAAAAAAAAAATATCAAAACTGCAAGTGAAATAGCAGTTATTAACAAGCAGTAACCCAATACTTGGAAAGGTACTTTGAGGAGGCCGATGTACTGTACTATTGCCAAAGAGACCAAGGTGATTCCAGCAATTTGCATTGGGATGACAAGGGATTTCTGAACCCCTTTTAAAAATACACTCCCTTGGCCAGGTTTGCAGTCTCTAAAATTGGTCACAGTAAGCCCATAAAAGTAATCAAATCCGTGACTGAGGGGGTGGTGACAGAAGTCATTACTGCTTTCACAGTTCATCCCAAGATGCCACTTTCCTACAAAGAGAAAAGAACAGGGAATATTTTTGTAGTTAAATCATCAGACTTATATTGTGTGCTATTTCAAAGATGAAACTGTCACTATCTGACTGATATCCCCCCCCATCCTCAGCATTTATTGTGTGGATCCCTGTTTTCTATCTAATCTTTCTTTATGTCATCATCAAAGACTTTGCTTTATGTCTGCCTCATTGTTTTAGTTAGAAATAGTCTGGCACAGCTCCTGATGGAGACCATTAAATTCTGAGTGGGCTAGCAGGTCACTGAAGAGCAACAGAGCCCTAACAGACAGTTAATTTTGAAAATGAAGACTTTGTGCATGCGTAGTTAAGTAGTCATAAGAAAATACCATTTGGTAGCATCTACAGCTTTCTTATGAAGAGCCAACATGGACTTATGAAATATCCTTTCTGAAATTTTTTTGCAAATCATTCATATTTGACAAGTTTAAATTAAAAAAAAAAAGAAAACACTAACAAGCAGGAAGTCAGTCAAGAATAGTGAAATTAAGAAGGCATTTATTACATAGATGATTACAAAATCTCTGAAGTTGCCAATGTCTCTCACTATCTACATATGTAGTGTGTATTTTCCCCCTTCCCAAACCACCCCAGCTTTGTAGGCAGTTCTGAGCATCTTCTGGGTCTGAAGAGCAGCATATTCATCCTGCACTTCCACTTTTGGCAAGGACAAATGTGGGTACTGGAGTACCAAGGAGGGTGAAGATGGGGTTAGTTCTGATTTTTTGAAATAGTACCTAAAAAATAGGCTTGTTATGACTATATCTCTTTCACAAACGACAGAACTAGGGTATGGGATGGGAATGTTGTGTGCCTGAGTTCAACCACCAGCAAAGGTAGGGAAAAATACCACAGAAATCTTGAGCCTGATAGAATACTTAGATAAGAATCCAGTTCTCCTCACACATCTCTTGATGGTCTTAGGTTAAAAATATCTTCTGTATATCACAGAAGCAGGTAGAAAAGCATTTTCAGGTCTGCTTATGTGCCAGAGAAACGAAGGTCACTACTGGTTTTTCATCCCATCAGAAGTTTCCCCTCTTACTGTCAGATGTCCCCTCACCCGAGGTGGTATATTTTGCTTTCCACAGGAAGAATGGCTCTACTTACTACTTTTGATATGGTTCAGTGAACATTATTGTGGCCGATTACAAAAACAGCAATGCAGAGCCCTGTACTGAATTTTTAGATGCTAAAATGGTGCCATAAAGGGCTATCTCTGACTGCAACTCTGAATTTCATTCCCAGCAAGCATAGACACAGATTTTGGAAAATAAATGCTTCAATGTATTCTCTTAGAGGTTTACATGACAGTCTTTATGGAATAATCATAAAGCCAGATGTGTAGCAAGGTGAGCATGAAACAACTCTCATCAAGTTAGATAACTGAAATAAAGGTAGAGGCTTACAATCATGAATGTAACTGATCTTAAAGCTTTAATTTTTAATTTTTTGCTGTTATTTGTCAATCTCAATAGACCTATAGTTCAGTAAAAAAATATGAAAAAGAAACCCAGACAAATTAAATATACTTTCAAGGTCATTTATCATGACATAAAGAAGTTTGTTTAAACTGGATCTCAATAAAGCCAGACATTTCAAGCCAGGACGGAAGAATCTTGCAGCAACAAATTAGGACAGGGGAAAACATAGGATCTATTTTTATCGAAAGAGTTTCAGCAAGCACAACAAATTGTTCAATGTCAAGATGAACTTGGGCCTCAAAAAAAGATTTGTTCAGAAACAACTTAAGCCAAATAAATCAGAGTGCAGGTTAGCTGGGAAAAGCAACAGAAACACTGGTTCAAATTATATCGGCAGCTGTGACTGAAAGACACAATTGCCATACTCAAATGGCTGAGGAGTTGAGGGATTTGATATATCCTGTGCTACTCTGAAAAAGCAAGTGATGACTGAGACCACAATACATGGTTTTTTTTTCATTCCTTGTGAGAATAACCCCTGCCTTAAGCTATCATTTAAACACATTACTGTAATGTGCTTTACTCTCTGGGGCTCTTCTGAATCTGAGAGCAGTGTAAAATGCTCTCACCTCCTTGCCAAGTGAAGCTTTGTGGTATGAACACTTATACATACAGACACTCATACAAACATCATATGGATTTTAGCAGATTATACCAAGCTTTTTACTGAAATTTAAGCTGCTAATTATAAATTTTGAGTATTTTAATATTTTGAGACTTAGTCTTTTTCCCTCTCCTTCGGACACAATTAAGATTTCTGCAGAACAAAAGCAATGTGATGAATGGCAAGTGGAAGTGAGAGGTAAGTTCATTCAGCCAAGAAACTTCTTTTGGAACTCAGTTTTTCACAACGCAGAATGCTGGAAAGGCTGAAAAAAGCCATGTTTTTCTTCTGCTTTTCCCTAAGACAGTTGAAAAAGCAGCAATCCGAAGACTGAGTTATATAGACAGATATATTTCTTTTGGTATGGTTTTGTGCTCTTCAGGTAAATGGTAAGATACAAGATGCAGAGCAAGATGCAAACAGAAACATTTTATGTGCTCAAAGAAACATATTTAGGTAAGATATAGCAATAATAATATAAAGTATATATGCATTTATTATTAATAAGGTCACATTTTAAGTGGTTCTATTAATAATTGTTCCCTTAATCCCACCTCCTAGACTCTGTCAATCTTGTATTTCTCACTACTGTGATGGTGTGTCCAAATACTACAACATTCTGGAGGAAAGATACTAGTGCTGATTTGTCCATTAGAATTTTAAACTTTGGAGGTAAGCTACATAGTTAGGCTTTAAACTTCTGTGGATGCCACACAACATTCTGGGTGACATTAGTGAGGAAAAGTTGATCTTTACTCAATTGTAATTGAATATACCAGTAGTTAAAATAATACCCATATCCTTTCAGTTGAATTTTTGTATTATGAACAGCTGTTTCCTACAAAACATCAGTATTTCTTGCTACTCTCCAGGATCCTTATCTGGTGAAATATTACATATTCAGTGCAGCTGCCTTTTTTGAGAAAACTTGGTTTTCTTGCAGATCTTCTGACTGCATCTCTTCCTGCCAGATCTATTGCATGTCACCTTCTTTGTGTCACAAGGGAAAAATGAGGTAAAAAAGTGTATACATAAAAGAGATTTATATCTAAATATATGTAGGGATGTATCAAGCAAGAGGAAGCATATCTTCAGAGGAGGGAAAAAAATTTAAAAAGTAAGGAAAATGCATTTAGGAAAGAAAAAAAGCATCCTTACAGATTAAAGAGGAGAGAAACTTGGCAAAAAAAAAGAAAGTGACAGTACAGGCTTGAGGAAATGAAAGGCTTCAAATTACCCTTATGCCAATCCATCACTGGTGCAGCATTTGACAATTAATTGTTTAGGAACTGCTGAGTTAGACTGAACCAAGCAAAGACTCCCTGACCTAGACCAATATGATGTGATAAGAATACCAGCAGAGGCAGCAAATGGGCTGGCTGGGAATCAGAGCCTGTCTATCTAGTCTTCAAATCTACATAATTTTTCTTTTTGTCATTTACATATAATTTATCCTTAATTTTAATGCACTTCTCGATTTTTGGAAGCCTTCATTATACTCTAAGGATATGGTAATATAACATCTTATGGTTTCACAGCTATCATTCAGGCCACTTGGAAGAATTGTTCATTAACCATCATGGAGATAACTACTGGAGATCTAAGTGGCAAGCTGTCATGTTGCAGTGAAAGTAGTTAAAAAAAGAACGTTAACTAGGTCAGCCCCATAAAATGAATATTTGTATTACTGTACTTATTACAAACAGAAAAATGATTTTTTTGCAGTCTTTAATTGAATATGGAGCAATAGGAATTAACTTCATGATGAAAATGACAAATTATGAATGGGTTTTTTTGCACTATGGTTCAAATACACCTGCACTAAATATACTTCTGTTAGATTTTCTTCTTTTTTATTTTGAATCAGTCAGGGCATGAAGGTATTTTATACTTTCTAAGACTGGGCTATAGTCAGGTAGGATTTTTTAGATAGGAACATCAACATTGGTTACCCATAATATGGGGTTTCTTTTGAACTGTGGTGTGAATTGTTAGCCTTGCTAAACAGTCTGATTTTTAATGAAAAATTACTCCCTAAATTGCAAGCTTTTGTTACATTTTAAAATCAAATTGGGTGCATCAAGCTTCTAAAAGAACGTAGTGACATTGCAGTATGATGTGCTCTAAACAAACAGCTACTTGCTAGAAATTCCAGTACAGAAATGTACATTATGTAGTACAGTTTGTATTTCACAAAAATCTCTTCAAATGTAAGCAGTGTGAATAAGTCAGTGGCCAAATCAGGAAAACAACAACAACAAAAAATAATATTATTTAAATGCTATACCTTTATGACATTAATTCCAATTCTGTTTAATACTCATCTGGTGGGATTCATCTTACCCATCACTGGGTATTTATGATGCAGTTCAGTTGTCTGAACTATCTTTATAATGAGAGAGAAACAGATTTTTATATTGAACATCTACCACATGATGAGAAAAAATTCCCAAAAATTCTGATTTCTGTCTGATGACTAAGAAGAGAATTCAGATGGATAGCCCAGGTACTACATTATCTACTTCATGGATATTTGAAAACTGGTGAAATGAATCCCGTTACTGTGCTGACTTGTACCCTGCAATTGATGTCTTATCGTCTCTCTGTTGCAATCAAACTATTTATACTGAAAACTTTTTAAGAGCTTGAGTGATTTTAATTTGTTCATCATGTTTCTTCAGTATGTAGCACAATGAGACCATAACTACACAAGTGAATTAGACATACTTACCTGATTAGTGTTTCACATATGCATGGGAATGTGCTCAGATTTATGCCAGAAAAATAAGCTCATTATGCTGTGGGGGAAAAAGCTCACTGCAGACCCTTAATATCCTACACAGAAAGGAAATGTTCTTTTGTTGAAATGAATGAAAAATAATGCTGCGTATGTATGCAATTTTACCTATTAGAGCTGTTGCATAACCTCTCTGCTTCAGCAGTTCGGAAAAAGTTATTTCTTCAGAAGGAAGTCCTCCAGAAGAGGCAGAAAATAAGAAGACACCAACTCGTGAGAAGGCAGCCATTCCTAAATGCAATGAAAATTAATGAGATTTGGATGATATAGTGAAAAAATTTCCATTCATTCATTCTGCATGCACTTTTTTGCTTTAGGTGGAATCACTTAAGTGACATATTACCACCAGACACTAAACATTGCAAACGGCAGATAAAATCACCCATATAGCTGAGCAAGGTCTTTTCTGAATTGACACTAGAAATTGAGAAGTGGCGGAAAGATTTTCTGCTTATAACTGTGGGGCCAGCCACCACATAAACAGCTGCAGCCCTTTCTGTAGATCTTCTAAGGTATACCATATCTGAAAAAAAGTTGAGCTTGCATAATTTATTTTTCTTGTACACAGGGAAGGAATGGGCCAGTGGACTAAGCAAGATCCCTTCCAAATTCTACTCTCAGAACTTCCACTTTCTTTATACGTAGCTTTCTACATGCCTTTAGGGTTATTTGAGAGAAGGGAGTTGAAGTAGGGCAGTTTTACAGCTGGGCATATAAATATCATGAGGTCAAAAAAGAGCAAGAGAGAGTCTGATTCTGGAAATGGAGTGGCTAAGGCACTCAGCTTTGATGGACTAGCGCTCCAATAGCATGAATACACATGACTCAATGTACACAGAGTGCATTAAAGCAGCATCAGGTATCAGCTAACAAGACAATATCTAAATAAAGCACAGTATGCACTGAGAGTCTCAGGAACACAGACTTGAGCTTATAAACTACTCTAAGGATAAGGAACTTGAGAATTCAGGTTCATGAAAATTAGATTACTAGGATTCCAGATGAGAGCTAGCTCTGACTATAGATAGACAGAACATAGAATATCTATGCAAATCTGTGCAGATGTATCTCCAGGAAGCCTGAATTATGCAACTGGATGATTGCAGTGCCAAAGTTACATGACTGATGAAGACAACCGGAATCTCCCCTCAGGTATCCCTTATGGTTAGATGAGAAAAAGACTCATTAGACTGGTTTATTAAAGAGAGCTCAACCTACCCTTCTAATGTTGAATTCAGTTTTTGACCCCAGCTTTACTGACAAACAGTTTAGGTAGCTTTATTCATCTATGCGTATCTATATTTTATTTATTTATATTTATTTTAAGGTACTTTGATATCTTGCAACTGAAATCAGTTTAATTCCCTTAAGTAACCAGAATGAAAGTACAGAACTATATTTTTTTTTTTTTATTGTTACCTTTCTCTGCGTTTGTGTCTCATCAAACATTGTGTTTTGGAATATATTTTTTTCCGCTCTATTAGCAGGAGTTTTAAATTTCTAACATTTTTTTTCCACATCATAATTATAGTATCTTCTGTAATAATCCTTTATTAGTGCTCCACTGATGTTCGCTAAGAAGTTTCTATTTAGGAATTTCGTAATTTTTGAACCTATATGGAAATGATTAGGTATAACTGAAAGCAGACCAGTTAAGAAAAAAATCGGTTCAAATCCTAATTTTTCAGAAATAAGAACAAGGATCATAATGGAAAATGACCTGTGGCTTTACCTACAGTAAATATTAATAGCCATATAACTGTAACAGGTATATAAAATTTTCCTTTGCAGCTGAGTGTAATGGAAAATTTAGCAAGTTATATTAGCTGGCACTTTTGCAGAAGCTTGTTACTTGATTTGAACGAGCACAAATGTATCAAGTAGGCTCCAGAGTCTTGCTTTGCTTTCATTCCCAGAAGCAAGGACAGGATGTTTTATCACTAATGAACAAGTGATCTGATTAATGTATAATGATCCTTGCTAAAAATGATGTTAAGAGAATGTTAAAGTTGCATGGATAAGCACTGAGGGGCTCAGTCCCAGCACACTAAAATAAACAGACTGGATCTTTACTGACTCAAATGGGCTTTGGATCAGGTACTTTAAAAGTAAGAGGAGTTATTCAATGCATGTATTCATAGTATATTTAACACTGTCTATGGGTAGATATGGAATAAAAATACTTACAGAAGGGAGATTTTTTGCTTTCTTCTTCCCAGCTTTGAGGGCTGCTGGAATATGTTAATGAACTGTCTTCCCCCCCTCCCCTGAAAAAATAACGATTTGTCTAAACCAAAAGGGTTTGTAGAAACAGAAATATCTGAGCAGAAGAATTTACACTGGCTTCTTCAATTGTGTCTTTCTAGATGCCTCTCTATGGCGTTCAACACTAAGACTACCCACCAACACCCTGGGAGCAGTCTGAATGCAACTGGGGAGACAGGCTAAGAGCCCACTGTGTCATTCCGACAGTGACGGAAGTCGATGGAATTTGGCTGCATCTTCCACTAAATAACCACATTCAGGCTTTTTCCTTGGTATTTTAAAAAAATAATTTTCTCAATAAAAAACTTTAATTTTGTGTTAACACTTCTAAAATGTGAGAATTTCCCATATATATGGAAGATTTCAAATGCTAAGCTTGATTAATCATAGAAATGAGTACCTAATCTGGTAATGATAAAAATATCAAGGAAGGCAAGAGAAAAAAAGCAAATAAAACATGATATTTATATATAAAGTAAAGAGATTTTACCTGATCTGATAGGATACCGCCCTGTCAGGAAAGCTGCTCTGCTTGGAGTACAAAGTGGAGATGCTGCTAAATGCTGAGTAAGTGTCACTCCTTCCTCTGCAAGCCTGTC
This sequence comes from Tringa solitaria, assembly GCA_026413425.1. Lineage (NCBI taxonomy): Eukaryota > Metazoa > Chordata > Aves > Charadriiformes > Scolopacidae > Tringa > Tringa solitaria. Next base: position 134,712,705 of record JAOXJM010000001.1, read on the forward strand.
AATATTAGGGGTTCTAGACATATATATGCAGGGAAAAAACAAAAGAATACATGAAGATGATTATTTGGAAATGGGCATGGTGAGATCAAGGCATCCAAAGCCTTTTTCCCATCAGGAAAATCAAGTTGAGACTTACTGTATGCAAATTATCAGAACCATGGTGGTGTTGCAAGTCTAAATACTATCGTGTCAAATATATATACTTTAGGTGTCAACTCTGAACTGAGACACTGTGGTATTGTGCCAAAAATCTCTTTCCCTACTTTCATCTATTCTTCATGGCCAGTACTAAACTGTGACCTGTGGATGTGTTGTATTGCCATCCCTTTTAATACATTCCTTGACCTGGAACTGTAACTGCTAATAAATGGCTTTTCTGCTTCAGCAATGGGGAGAGACTGGAGAAAGCCTGTGCTTCCTTCCCCCCTACTTGGTGTCATTTCTCTCTTTCCCCAGAAAAAGTTTTTTGGCTACAGGTAATGCGTAGCCGTATCAGTTATTAGGAGAGATTCCAATGGTCATGACTGTGTTAGGCTCTATATTAACAATGTTTACGTGTCTGACATGGTTATATCTGCAATATTAGATCCAGGGGCATATCCAATTTTCTGAATCTGCATGAGAAACTTGTCTGTGACCTGGATCATCATGCACATGAAAATTGGTTCCTGCAGGAAGAAATTCTGTGCCTGTGATACTGCAGAAAGAAAACCAGGAATGCAGATGGGCCAGGAGCTGCAGCATGCTCTAATAGGTCCCTGACCTGGAAGATTAATGATCATGACCTCAAGGCACAGTAGTCCTCCCATCGTCTAAGTCTGAATCGTCAGAAACATTAATTTTCCAACAGACTACTTTTCTATCTCTAATATCACCTACTAATAACAAGCAGTATGATGAAATTTCTTCATACTCCAAAGATCTAATTCTGAATTGTCACATCTGAGAACATAGTTCCTGGAGCAGTTCTGGTCCTTGGGAGGGGACTGATCCAAGCATTGGTGTTGCATATACTTTTTTCTGTTTAAAACTAGAAGCTTTAACTTGAGTGATTTTTGTTGAGTTCGAGTTACAAGGAGTTTTTACTTCCAACTAACTTCAGCAGGAACAATATTTGACAGAACAGTGCTTTTAGTCGGAATATTTTATTTAACTTGATCAAAGACTTTGCATCTCTGAAACACAATGACTAGGTACAACCTGTGCTGTTTACACAATCATTGTACCTAAGCTGGTAGTAAGGATCATACTGGGGAACACTGCTAAATTACTCAGCTTCAAAGTGGAAAAGGGTAGATTTACATTAGGTATCAAGAAGAAATTTTTCACTATGAGGGTGGTGAGGCACTGGAACACCTTGCCCACAGAAGCTGTGGATGCCCCATCCCTGGAAGTGTTGAAAGCCAGGCTGGATGGGGCTTTGAGCAACCTGGTCTAGTGGGATATTTCCCTGCCCATGGCAGGGGAGTTGGAACTAGATGATCTTCAAGGTCCCTTCCAACCCAAACCATTCTATGATTCTACAATTCAATGATTCTTTTTAATGAATTTATTGACTACAGCATAAAGAAAAATGAAGGGAAAAAAATCAGCATTTTATCTACAATTGGTTAGTGACAAGCTTGTCTCAAGCCACAGGTGCTTCAAAATACAGTTAATTCATAGTGTTTGCATCATGCATATTTTAAAAGAAAATTGTTGATTATACTTTGCTTCTCTAGACCTACCCTTATGTGGTTGGTTGCTCAATTCTCTGTTTATAATGCAATTTTTCAGCAGCATAAATACATCAGATAAGTCTTTTTCTCTTATTAAGAAAAGAAAACAAAGATTGAATATCCTATTCTCTGGAAAGGTTATTAACTTTGGTTACTTAAAAGAAGTTAAACAAAAGAGTGAATGTTTTGGGCGTTTTAACTTTAGAAATCTAAAAACCTAAAATACAAACAAACAAACAAACAAACAAATAAATAAAACTATGATGCCCCCAAATATATCATCATACCTTAGAGTTCTGTTCCCATAACATCCCAGGTCTCCAATACCAAGATCATCAGCCATCAGTAAAACGATATTGGGATTTGAAACATGGTGGGTATTGACACTGTTTATGGCACACTGGCAAATTATTACAAATAAAAGGAGTCGCATCTTCTTCCTGGTGTGTAAGAACAGGTGGAAAACATAATAGACAAAGACCATTTTTTTTTTAATTTGATTGTTTTTTAATTTAGACCTATTGTTGCCCTGGATTGTACAGTAGAAGAGAAAATTAGATTGTATATTTTTATTTGGCTTTTTTCTTAAAGGGTTTTTTCATTATTTTCTCTGTCATACTTTTTAAAAATAAAAATGCATCTTTTAGTATATAGCTAACCTTCCCTTCCACACCTTTGTACAGATGAAACCTTTAAATAATGATGAACAAAGGACTAGTGAAAACATCAGTGACAATGATTTTGCATACATATTCACGACACACCAATAAATAATGAGAGCAAAAAATGCCTTTTTTTTTTTTTTTTTTTTAGGTATAAATGTGATTTGAGGAACAGAAATTGAAATCATTTAGGACCAAAACTTTCAAGGTTCATTGCAAAAAAAAAAGCAGCTAATTAATTGTGCCACTGAATTTCTCTTCAGCAAGAGAAAAAAAAACTGCTCAAGTTTCATGACAGGAATAAGTATTACATCAAAGGGGGTAAAGAGATGCACCGCCAAATTATTCAAAAGACTGATTAAAAAAAAACTCTTCACAAACGTTTTACGTATCAGGGGCTATAGCAAAATTATGTAAAAAATATTTGATACTGTATCACAGTATTCTATAAACAATGGTCATGCTATATCCAACTTATAACAGGAAGAATGTATTGTACACAATACTACATATGATACTTTTATGATAAAAGCACAGTCAATTTGCAGATGTGCATGCTATAAATGTGATTTTACCTGAAGAAGGACTTGTATTTCTGTTTAAAACTGCATTGACTATGCCCTGGCTGAAACTGAGTGCCTCTAGACTGTAATGAACTGTGCCAGGTATACACATCAAAAAAGAACAGAGACTCTGTCTCTTTTGCCCCTGGTAATACTCCCAACTTTTCTGGGTGCAGGGAGCCTTTTTCAAATGCAGACAAGGCATGAGTCACATCTGCATTCTGGATTTTGCTGGGACAACAAAGAAAGTGGAGAAAACCAAGTCTGATGTAGAAGTTTTAAAGTGAAAGAGTAGGAAAAGGAACTAGAAACTAGGATTTCCAGAGAGAATGAGGACAGCAGGTCAGGAAATAAAAAAACTTGTAAATCAGTGAGTTATGGTAGATAAAAGTAAATGGAGTGAAGATAAAGAAGCCAGAACTGGAAGAGCTGGTACAAAGAGACTAGACATCAAGGGAGACAGATTCATAAATTAGTGAGGTGTGGTGGGTAAAAGTATCTGTAGATAAGAGGAAGTAGTCAGAACTAGAAGAACTTGCACTGACTTGAATAAAAAGCAAGAAGGGAAGCTTGAGATCCAGCTGGAATGAGAATTGCAGGTTGAAATGAGGAGAAAAGGTAGAGGGTTTAAGAAACACTAAACACAGTTCTGCTTAGTGAGACGCATCTAACCAACCCTTCTTCAAATTACCATACTAATGAAGCTGTGTAGCACCTGCCACAGTGCAGACTTTTAATCTGCACAGCAGATCTACCTTTCTTCCCTGAAAGGATGAATATGTGTGAATTGTTTCCCAGGCTTTGCTAGAGAACAGCTAACACACTGACCCCTTAGTATAGGAACAACCTGCTGCTCTATCTTACGTTCCTCCTCCACTGTTCAGAGTGTGAGGGTCACAAGACCCATGCTAATAGGGACGTTGAAAAGGGTGACAGTACATTTAGAGCTGCATGGGTGCTCACAGGACCTGCACATTTATTTCACAGAATTACTGAGTGCCCTCAGTTATGCTGTAGGCTTCATGTTGTCTGAATAAAACCTAGAAATATATACTTGTGCCACTAATAAAACCATGATTTTAAAGGCACAATGCTGGCTGTTTTGTAAGTTTTACAAACAGAAATTCCAGGGTTTAATTCAACTGGTCCAAGCAAAACATCCTGTGTTTTAAGAAGGTATGGAGCTATGGAGAGCATCTTTTGAATATGTATGAGGTCTTTAGCCTCCAATGAATGGAGAAAATTAATTTTCCTTTTACTGAGAAAAATTACTGTCAGAAAACAGTAGCTGTATTTTATTTTCCAGAATGAAAGAAATCTAAAAGAATGAGTGAAATGTCTTAGAAATTAACTGACTACAATTTATCTGAATTTAAAGTAATTTCAAGTCTGTATAGAGATAACATCAGCAGGAAAATAACCTATTCATCAAAATACCTGAGAAAATTAGTCACCTTGGCCAAAATTTGAAACTGCTGTATATATTATATAGCCTCTTCATATAATATTTTTAAATAAATCTATACAGCAGAGTTAACAATAGTTGTCCCCAATACCAACTGGATCATTGCCATTTGCAAAGTGGCTGAAAATTGTCTGGATCTCCTCCTGGAGAAGTTAGTCTCATTTATTACCTCTATTTCTCATTTTGCAAATCAACAAAAAAAATCTTATTGAAAGACGACTATGACACACTATTGTTAGATACTCCTCCAGTCTGAAGGAGTATCTGTAGACACTCTCACGCATTGGGCAATTTGCCTCCACCTGATACCATGTCAAGTGAAATCAACAAGGAAACAGGAAAAACAAAAAAATCTCAACGACTCTGATTTCTCTGGTGTACTCCTTCTCTGCAGCAGACTTTCATGCATCTTGAAGGGACGTGCTTGGAAAGCAAGAAAAATTGGATGGATGAAATTGAGTGGAATGGACAACAGCAAAGAAATTCAGAGGAGTAAAAAGGGAAGGACGTGAGAAGAATGAAGCTCTGAGAATGCCAAGGCTCATCTGTGACACTCCAGGGTTTTAAATGGTGAAAAGACAGGCATGTGCAGACCTAACATGAAAATGATCTCACCAAATCAAAATGAAGCTTTCACTTAACCTAGTATTTCGTCTCCAACAGCAGCCAATCCAAATGTTCAAGGAAAGAACATAAGAAACTTGGCAAGTATATTCTTCTCCTAGTGTGCCTTTCTAGTTTTGGCAATCAGTATTCAGGGTATTTTAGACAGGAGAACACTGTATTCAATAAGTCCCCATGGACCTCTTTACCTTCATGAATTTGTTTTAGTCCATTTTGAAATAATTGACTTTTTTTTTTTCATTGAATCAATTTACTTTTCTTTTTTAACTTCCACAACATCCCTTAGATGTTCCTGCAATAGGCTTCTGCTTTGAAGACTTATGTTCTAGATGGAGGTGGCAACATTTTTCCTTAATTGCCTGTAGGACACATAACTGAAATTTTTAATCCCTGCTTCACTTTCCCTGTGATAGAATAGGACTAATAGTACCTCCTTTCTTCCCAAGCTTGCTGCTAAATTGAGTAGATTTACAAAAGTGTAGATGCCTGTAGATGCATGTGGGTGAACATAAACACATATCCCACTTTTTCCACATTCCATCAAATTACATTCTTGGGATTCTAATACATATTTTTTATTTGTATCAAAACAAATTAAGTGTAAATATGTAAGTACAAATGGATGAAAACAACAGATATAATCTACTATTTGTTGATATTTCATATAGATTTACCAAACACTTTTCAGTTTTTTACATTAAAAACAGGTTGGCAGATCATATAGAAGCCAGAGTTGGATCACCCCCCGGGACAACTGGCTCAAGATATCGCTAGTTATTTCATCCTTATCATGATTACTACAGACATGCGCTTCTCTTATGGGAGCAATGATAAGAAACTCTTTCAAACCCCTCAATCATCCCAGCATTTTTATTCAGTTTGATTAAGCTATTTATCTCTATTAAGCTATTCACTTTTTTAATATAATAGAACCCTTTGAGAAAATGCTTAATATACTTTATCCTTGAAGGTACAGTATTTTCCGATGAAATAAGCAACATTTAAAGATATTCACCTCATTAAAAAACGCTGTGCTATCCTTAAGCAGTATGCAAAAAAAAAGAAAAAAAAAAACACCTTGCTTAACTGAATGGCAGAACCTAAAAAATTTTCTTAAGAGTCATAAAAATCATACTCTAATAAACAAACTAGAAGAAAACCCTGCCCTCTGTAACATTGTGTAAAGAAAATTTCTCAGCTTCATGAGAAACAAAAAAGTAAGTTTGTAAAATTTAACAAATGTTAAAAAAATATACTAAATATACTATTAATTTTTTTTTTATTTCAGCTTAAGATTCATTTGAATCTCAATTAATTCTTCTCTTACAAGTCGGTCATATCTGTTGCATCTTTCATGTCATATGACCATGAAAAGAGAAATAAAACCATATGTTTTTGGCCTGCTCGTAATGCTGATTTATTTAGATAAACAAACATTACTTTGCATTCGCAACAAGCTAAGACCATGCAAAAAGTCAGCTATGGCATCCTAATTGGTAACTGGTAGCTCAATCTCAGAAATATGATTGCTTCAAATATTTATTTTTTATTAATACTGTAAACTCTCTATTTCTTAATGCTGATCTTACAATATTTTGCTATTTCTCCCCCTCCCTGTTAAGATACCTTCTCAGAGTCCTCTCCAGCTGTCAGAGTCAGACGTGCTCCTCCTGTTTCCTCAGGTCCAGGCACATTTGATGTGCTTATTAGTTGTTGGGGTTTTTTTGTCTAGAAAAGACCAAGCGACACAGGAATCTTCCATCCTGCCTATTGGTTAGGCGCTTCAGATTTAGTGCCAGATTAGGATGACTATTTGTTTTCCAGGTTGGAACTGATTTGTATTCAGCCCTCTCATGGTGTGGGCAAAGAGGGATGGGTCTGTCTGTATCTGTAAACTGATATCTGTGCCTGTGAAGCCAGAATGCTTTTCTGAAAAGTGCCATTAGATTTCAGTATGCACCTTCAGGTAACTGTGGATACAAATGAAAATCTGTATTCGATTTATTGAAAGTTGTCTCATTTGAAGACAGAAGTTTGACTTAACATGAGCTGGGAAAACACCAGAACAAATAATCATGTTTCTTGTTCAAGTATGATTAATAACTGGGTCTGAATCAAATTGAGATGAAGCCACACAGCCTCCATAGATATAAGTTCAGTTTAAGAGTCTTTTTAAAATGGTCTCTCAAGAACTTGCTAGTTTCATCTCAAATAAATTACAAAACTTAATGGCAGTATGAATAAATAATAAACATTAATTCTGGTAGTAAGTTATAACCTGAATGGAAGGTAAGATTACCTTTTGTGATAAAATGCCATTATTTTATTTGTAATAAAACCCCAGTATAATTACATACACATATTAGACCACATACTCTTTTCCATTATTTCTGTTTCACAATATTCCTTATGTTAGAAATTTAATTTTGAATATGGGTCAGCAACATAATAAGGGAGAATCACAATATAACACAGACAGTCATCCTATTTGCCTGTTATGCACCATACTGAAAGAGAAAAATCTTTTCATTTAAAAAAATAGATGAGAGGAAACAGCCTGAAGTTGCACGAGGGAAGGTTTAGATTGGATATTAGGAAAAATTTCTTCACTGAAGGGTTGTCAAGCATTGGAACAAGCTGCCCAGGGAAGTGGTTGAGTCATCATCCCTGGAGGTATTTAAAAGGTGTGTAGATGTGCTGAGGGACATGGTATAGAGGTGGACTTGGCAGTGTTAGGTTAACAGTTGGACTCAATGATCCTAAAGGTCTTTTCCAACCAAAAGGATTCTATGACCCTTTGGAAAAAAAAAAAAAAAAGCTAATAATGAGTAACTACTAGTGACTGTTGTGTCACTTTCTTGAAATCAGAGGCAAGTGTTCTAAACAAAAGAAATCTTTCAGGTTCAGTAATTGCTCATGCAATAAGCATGTATGAAGGACAATGCCACTGTCTGCTCTGTCTTTACAGTTCACCACTTCTCAAGGATTTTAGGTCTGTACCTCTCTGCATATTTCTTGTAGTGTAAATATATAATAAGTTAGTATTAGATGTTGCTGGAAAAGAAAGATTAGAAAGCTTCACTTCTGAAATCCATACCACCCTCAGTATCAATTACATGATGCTTATTGACATATGTAAAGCTGTTGACATATGCTATTATTAAGTTTCTGTTTTACTGTGTATGCCTATTTGAATAAGAACTTTGTAACACTGTAGTAATCAGTGTAATATGACACTTGCTTACATACTTTGAGGGCTTAGCTAAACCCATCCATGATATCTAGCTTAATTAATAGTTTTGAAAGCTGTCAAATCAGGATTGTTTTGTAATACACCAGAGCTGGATGATGTGTGAAATGACTATTTTTGTTACTTCCTTTTGCAAGAGTGTTATATGGACACGAAAAAAAACTTGTAAGACTAAAACTTTGTACTTTTGTTTTTGTGATAAGCAAGCAGATAAAAACTGCATAGCTCTACAGGACTGTGAGTCTTACACATGGAATTAGCAGAAGAGTTTCTTTATGTCCATTTGAATTGGACCAACACATAAAGCATAGCTTCATCTCATTTACTGGTTACAGACTCTTCACCTTCACCTAACTATAGCCACACTGGTCTCTTCCGAGTTTCCATTCACATTCAAAGTCATAATCCACAAAATGTTTAAAAAGGAAAAAAAAAGTCTAAGTACATGTAACATTGAACTAAGACTCTAAAGTCCACCAATACACTGCCTTCACAGGGACAGTGCACACCTATGAAGGTTAGTATCTAAGTCTTTTGAGGGACAGCAAGCCAAATGGCCAACCCCTTAACACTAGATTTCAATTTCATGCAATTTGAAAGCAGTTTCTAAGCCTTTTTCACTGAAAGTGTGGTTTTAAAATGCCTATCAGAGGAGAACATGTAACCTAACAGGAAAAAAACCCTAAACACCTCCAAACCCATAAACCCCATCTCTCTCCACGGGCATCCTTTGGAGTCCGTGAAGATCAAAGCTTTGCATTTTATAACATAATATTATTGCATTTACCTATATCTGCCACCACTTTTCTAGTCAAAGTGGTTTACCAGAAACATTACAGTGAAATGGCTAGTTAATTTTTCTAGGAAGTAGCACATCAATAAAATGATCCAGTATATTATAGTATTTCCAAAGGGTTGTTTCATTTAAAAAAAAAAAAAAAAGAGAAGTTGCATTTGTATTAATTTGTTCTCAAAGTGTGGGAGTATTATTTTTAAAACACCTCTATTGTTATTTATACTTGCATTATGATAACACTCAAGGGCTCTCAATACAGCTGATCATATCAGATACAAAACTTGAGAAAAGGCTGCATTCAGCCAATATTAATTTTACCCATGTAGAATTTAAATGTCTAGACGGCCTGTATCAACTAGGCACTCATGGTTAAACCAACGCATCTGAACGTATTCATCTTAAAATTATGCATTTAGTCTGAGATAATTATCTAGGCTTCCTCTCTAATTAATAGGAAGGGACAGGCACCTTAAGAGGATGATTCATCTCTTTTTAAGATTGGTATAATGAAATGTTGGAAGTGATGCTCATGATCTTTTTCCACAGGCAGAAAGAGAGCCTAAACACCTAGTTTAGACTAGGTGTATGCACAAGGAATAAATTTACATGAAATAAATCCCACCTTGATTGTGGGTTGCCTGTTTTATGTGCTCAGCATAAAACACGAAAAACAACTTTGTGTAATAAACAACCACTACATTTTTCAGTTAGTATAATGTGCTCTACCACCCTTACTGCTGTGACAGTTTCTCAGTCTCTGAGTAATTCCACTGAAATCTGAGAACCGTGGACAACTCTGCATACGTTTTAGTTGCAAAATTTTGGTCCAAGGGATGCATGTAAGTATTCTTCCTTTCTAGATTGCATAGCAATCTGATGAATATTCCATCTTAAATATTTTATTCTTTCATTAGTCTCAAACAAAAGATATATAAGAGTGATTACATACAACAGCAAGGATTTATAGGAATATTGGTAATTCTCTGATTGAGGTCAGCTATAGCCAGCCCTGTATCTAGGTTACAGTCACGTCTGATCAGACAAATAAACTTTATCTCTGACAGAGTTCTGACAGAATAGAAATTAATTCCCCACTGCTACTGGAGCCAATGATATTTCAAGGAAGGTGTTGTCAGAGGTGACCAACCAACAGACTGTGGGTTCAGCCCGACTGTGTGGTTCACTGAATACTCCCTGCTGCCCTCTTGCCTAAGGGCTACACACCCACAAGGTGACCAAAACAGCCTGTGACCAGCCAGTAACTACTAGATCCTATTACCTTCCTTCATGAGGTCCTTTTCACAGAAGAAAAAAACACGTTAGCTCCTTACATATAACAAGAAAGAGTCTGTTAATGTGCATGGGCACTGTTCAGTGATTCACATGGATAGTGTACATTTTGGTCACGTCACTGGAATGCACCTGCTAAAGTATTACCTGTTGTCCTGTGCACCTGTTCTCCTGACCCCTATCACACCACAGAGGATAAATTCATTCTTATCACGGGACAAAGATGCACGTTTGTCCTGTCACATAGCGGGTAGGAGAAGAGAGAGTAATGGTGTACTTATCATATGATACACTCGGATCATTTGATGGAGAAAAGGGTACTGCAAGCAGCCCTCTCATTTGTCCATAAGGAGCTGTTCAATCTGCCCCATTGCAGAGCATGAGCACGGCATAGTTTTAGAAGGCAAGTAAACTAATTGAGAGGAAATGGTTGTGTCTGGACTATTACTTATGCCCAACCTTAGCATTCTTTCCCAGAAACACTATTAGAAAGAAGCTGTATTAGAATAAGCATTAGAGCATAAGGGAAAAACATGCCTCCCGTGTTTATCAAAACAAAATATCACTTGTATGTGCATTCGGATTATCTCAATTTACCAAGCTACTGAAAACCCCACCACTTTTTCACGGTAATGTATTGGAACGCAGGTGTCAATTTACTGGCAGCTGGGGGCTGAAGAACGGGTCTCTGTGGGAAGAGATCGGGGCTGCCCTGGGACAAAATGAGTCATTCCAGCCAGCTCTGCAATGGACCCATGGCATCACACAGCTGAGCCCATCAGCCAAGCTGCTGGCACCTTGGGGAAGCTTAGTTAAGAAAGGGCAAAAAACACTGGGGAGGAAGGAACACAGAGAGAAGGGGGCAGGGGGAGGAAGGCGAATAGAGAGTGAGGAGGAGGAGGCAGGAACAAGGCCAGAGCAGTAGGAGGTGCTCCACACTGGAGCAGATATGTGCTCAAAGGGACTGCAACCTCACACCACAGGACAGGAAAAAAGTGAGCAACAAGGTCCGGCAGAGGGAAATGGCTGAACACTGACTTGGTCCTCCTGTGCCACCCATTGACCCACTGAAGGGACCAAGTGCAATCTGCAGCAGTAACATGGCAGGAGGAGATGTCAGGATTGAAGGTGTGAAGACTAGGAAGGTGGGGGACAGGAATCTGAAGTTGAGCCAGTGAAAGTGGGAGGAAAGGTGTTTTTTCTGAATTTTTAAATGTTTGTCCTTTTTTGTTTTTTCCCAATATTGCAAGCAGAAAATAAATACTTATGCTACCTGGAAATAACTTAAGTTTAATTTCCAAAGTTGTTTTGACCATGACAGTACCTGGTAAGTGATTTTCCTGTCTTTATTTCAACCCATGAGTTTTCTCACTCCTGTTCCTCCTGTTTTCTCTCCTCATCTCACTGGGGAGGAGGGGAATAAAGTGAGCAAGCAGCTGTGTGGGTGCTTGGATGTCAGCCAGGGCCAACCCACCACATTTAAAAAGAAAAGGATAAATAGCAAATTACTTTCATTGATTACCAATAGCCAAAACTTTCTTTGCTATGATCCAATCCATCTAGGTTCTAAAAGTGAACCTTTTACCAGGGAGAGAAATGGCAAAGCATTTTAAGTAAAAAGTAATTCAATTTGAGATCAGCTGACTTATGGTGTTGCTGGTGTAAAAAGGAGGCTCACAAGACATAAATGAATATGTCATATTTATGTCATAAGACATAAATTACTCTTAACTTGTACCAGTAACACTTAAAATAAACGAGTGTAGCTGCTTATTGAAGACCAAGTTCCTTTTCTACAGTTTCTGAAGCAAAGGAAGAACTGGTTTATATTACTTCTGTTGTACAACTAATATTTAGGGAATGGTATGTTCTCATTCTGCACATATGCCATTAACACATGACAAATTGGAATTTTTTTGAAAAAAATCCTTCTAGTGGGGAAAAGAATGAAATATAAAGAAAAAAAAATGTTTTAAATTTTAAAATGAAATTGTTCTCCATTACTTTTACATCTAGAAAAGTAGCCTGCTTATCATTCACAAAGTGAAACCAAACCACTTCTGTTGTTCTTTTGAGCTGGGAGATGTTTTTACTCATTATTTTGAACAGGGTTAAAAGATTCACCCCAAAATCACCCATTTTTTATAACCTAGTACAAAATTAGAACAAAGGGAATATATTTATCAATTAATAATTTTTATTTTTCCCCAATTAACATGGTGAAAAAAAAGCTTCAGAAATGGGGAGGAGGGGCAGAAAGTAAGGTGGTAAGTCATTTTCTAACCAGCTCTAATGCAGACATACTCCACTAGCATTAGAGCTGTAAATACTAAAAGTACAAAATAGCTTTAAAATCAAATACAATTATTGGAAAACATATTTGAAAACAAAAGGCAAGGATCATTAAATTAGGAGGTCTTACAAACCAGGAAAATATTTATTCTGGAAAGAACACTTGCACAATTAGGAAAAGAAGGATTCTGAACTGCATAGTGGTTATATAGCTGCCTGACTACAAACTACATACATCAGAATCTTCTAAAAATTGTGCAAGCCAAAGGGTAAAGACATTTACAAAATAAGGCATACATATTACCCAACTTTTTACCCCAATTCCCAAGATTTGATAATGTACTAATATCAGTAAGCATACAAAGGGATAACTGACTTACACCGCCATCAAGAAAAAAAAATAAAATTGTGAATATACATAGCTTGGCAAAATATTTGATGGATATAGTTAAAAGGATTAGGATTAGACCACAGTCAGAATGAAGGTCTCAAAATGAAGGATATGTGAAACAGCAAACAATTCTAAGACTAAAATTATCTGCCTAAAATACAAGAAGAGGAAGTGGGTCCTTAGAGTCCGACAGAAAAAAAAAAAGTCTTGAACAAACAGTGTAGAAGTGCATATATCATATTGCAGCAATACAGGAAAAACCGCAATTTAAACCACAAGGTGTCAAGGTTCCTTCTGCCCTGTGAGTAGAAAACTCCTGCTGCTTCCCTCTTCTCCTCCTTCCCTCTCCCTCCCCTTCTGTTTTTTAATCTAGTTCTTTCTTTCTTTCATAGGGACTCTAGGAAACTTGTAAATTCTTACTGTTAAAACACAACATCATCCCTTTGCACATAGGAGCTAAGTGGCAAAATCCCAACAAGATAAAATGAAAATTATCATTAGCTCAAGACTATAGTAATTCATTTTCACCTTAGTTTCTATGACATTTTAAGAGCATAAATAAATATAAAAAGTATTCTGAAAAGGCTTTTTTTCCATTTTCTTGTAGTATACCAGTATTAACTTCCTTTTAACATTTGAACAGTTTCTCAATTATACCTCCAAGTATCTCATTATCTTTTGGCCTAGACTGGAGCATGCTGCAAGTATGAAGTGAATAACATGCTTTTTCAATCATATCATAATGTCTTTAAAGAAGTTTTTAAGAACGGACATTTTCCTTCACTCTGTGCCTTTAGGTACAACACCACCTTAAGTTTTTAAAGAATGGATTCTGTTCATCAGTGAAAAAGAACATATCACTCTCTCTGTCCAACATGTATTCTTCAGGACTAATACTTTACTGCTATTATTGGACATCTGCTATAATAGACAACATATCCAGTTGTCTATTATAATAACTTATATGGTGATGTGACACTTCTTAGGTAGCTAAGAGTAACTTTCGTAAATGACTAATCCATGTCAACAGCTTTTAATTTTCTTCAACATAGTTGCCAGTTCAGTCAGCAGCACAGAATATAAACACTAACAAAAAAAAAAAAGAGAAAGAAAAAGAAAGAGGATAAAGTAGCCTTCTATCTTACTGACTGACTTCTAATTAAATAAATTTTATAATACTAGGGATTCCTGCAGAAAACATGTTTGCATACAACACTGTATAACTGCCAACCTGCCCAGTTTAAGACAATTGTCAGAGGAAAATAGATCTGACTGATCCCTGCATCCTAAGATTTCCTTATGAGTATGGCTGATCAACTCATTCTTTACCATGGAAGAAAAAAGAAGACACTATTTTTACACCATTACCTTTTAATTTAAAACATTTGTCCAGGATGAGAGAAATTCAAGATCACTATCACTGTGAACATGAAGCAGTTCAAACTTGTATTTTCACAGCACAGAGTGCCACAGCCACAGTTCCTGTTAAGCATTTTGTAACACTCCATCTCAAATGCCTTCTCTTCCTCCTTCCCCTTTTCTCACCTTAAACTTCTCACACTAAACTAATTTTACTTCTTTGCTCCTCATCCCCAAACTTCCTCCCATACAATCAAGAAGATACCTTTCTAAACCATGCCCCATCTATTCCAAATCCCTTCCAACTCAAGAATCCCGTATTAATGCGCCACTGATCTAAACTCAGGCTGAATACCTCTTCGATGCAGCTGCTCACCTCCTCCAATTCTGCTTGCCCAGGGCTTCCTACTGTCACTGCCACTCTACCATTGCTACTCTTGATGCTGCTTTGTGTCACTGCTTGCCTCCTCTGTTCTTTTCTTCCCACAACACACACTCTTCCTCTGGCCAGCAGTGCTCCCTGTTGCTGACTGTCACTCTCCTGGTACTAAAGCAGCCTCAGTGTCAGGTCTGACAGGGATTTAACAGAGGTCTGCATTTACTAAAATCCACCTATAGAAAACCCTAAGGGCAGAATTAAAAAATATGTTTGTGAGAAAACAGAATGTATGGAATCCATACTATTAATGAGTCATTACAAAATTGCATAGCAAGCGTTATGTGTGATCAGATTCTGTTTAACATTTGTTTTGGTTAAACAGGTTTCTCCTCTCTCATCTTCCTTCTTCTTGTCTCAGTGTGCCCTGGCAGACACATCCTATT
The DNA here is from genome assembly GCA_026413425.1 of Tringa solitaria. Classification (NCBI taxonomy): domain Eukaryota; kingdom Metazoa; phylum Chordata; class Aves; order Charadriiformes; family Scolopacidae; genus Tringa; species Tringa solitaria. The sequence goes on from JAOXJM010000001.1 coordinate 134,727,937, forward strand.
CAGAAGCGATGATTTTTTCCTTACCTTTTCTCTTTCTTTATTATTACTTGCCATTCCCTCTGTCTCAGTGATTCCTCTTATAGAGACTGTCCCCTCAGTATCTGTGTTTACCCCACTTAGCAGTTTGGATGTGTATGAGATTACAAAGGAAGAGATTAGATTTATTTAATATCATTTAAAAAGTTACAGTTAAGTCTTGTATGCTTCCACCTTTGAATCAAAGCCTTTGTCAGATTACATACAGTGCCCATGAAGCAGAGTCACTTCAAAACTACAAGCTTCTTTCAGAACCTAACCCCCTCCAAAACATTTAACAATTTAACAATTTAACAATTCATTTCCATTTGATTCTTAAAACAGTGCCCGTAATCAAAATTACACATACTTTTAACATTACTTTTTAAACAACCAGAGCTTAAGTGGTAAGAGAAAAACCACTGTTGCACAGCTGGAAAATGTTCTAGTTCACCAACACCCTGCTCTCTTTTTTGTTCAAAATGCTTTCACAATTCAAGTAAAGCTTATACCCTTCTTAACCCATTGTAAGCAGGGAACGTTATACTCCGTTGCAATACCTAATAACAAAATACATTTTGTTACAAAATAATTTGCCACTATAGTTCGTAGTATCTTACAGACAAGAGTAGACAGTATTAAAAACCTTTCTTTCTTTCTTATATAAAAGACAATGTTAATTAATTCAAGTTAATGAGGAAAAGGACAACACTGCTTATGTTATTACTTCTCATAATTGCTAATTTCCTGCAATAAAGAATTTGCTTTGACCTGTGAAAGAATATGGACTCCAACTATATGTGTCCTCAATGTTTACTATGAAATCATATATAAATTATATACTTTGGGGCAGGAAGGGCATTTTACCTTGCAGCACGGATTTGTTTCAGTTTCTGCCTCTAGTTTTCAAAAAAGATGGCTGCTCACTTATTATCAGTAAATGGGTACAAAGTCCAGTCACGTGAACTGAAATAGAAGGGTGGAGGGGAAGAAAGGACAACACTGAAAAAGACAACTTGTTCTACAACACCAACAGTATTTCTTGATAAGACACTACTTCACTGGTAGGAAAAAATCTCAACATAATTTCATGATACCTCTATACACATTCCTAACCAAGACACTTGGTTTAGTTGTTGCTGAAGATCTCTGGTTAGGCTCTTCAAGTGTAGTGACTCTGCCTCATATTTTTGGAAAACAAGGGCAGTGTCGGGATCTCAGGTACATTTCTGCCTTCAGTACACACGGTAAGCGTTCCTGCAGAATATCAACATAGCAACTTCTGAGAAACCGCATTAAAACATCTTTTAAAGTATAATTCCAGATCAGTCGTTTTCAAACTTTTCCATTTGAGGCACAGAACTATTTAGAAATTCTCTCTACGTAAATACTGTACACCATAGCCCACCCTGGTTTGCTCACTTCGCAGTCTCCTAGAAACTGTATATGACCCCAGAAAATGACTGCTCCAAGGACCCTAATGTGAAAAATCATTCATTGACCTTTGAAAAGTGCTAACTAGTTTCATACTATTCTCCTTCCTCCACCCCAATTTATGTATTTTTCATAAGGAAACTTGATCAGGAAGGGAAAGATTTATGTCCAAAGATGTGTAACAACCGATGACACTGAAAATTAACAGAATTCAAGCTTTACATTCTAAATACAAAATTTTACTTTTCTTCCAGGCAAAATATTGAAGCTAACAATGACTGGGAGAAATCAAACCAAACCAATGTTTTTGAACAGCTAAGTGCAAAGTTTAAATTACATTTTCATGTGGTTCAAGAAATCAGTACAGCTTGTTCAAAGCTTTTGTCCTGTGTTTTTCCTCCCTTTACTTTAAAAGAATATTGTACTGTAACAATTTTGAAACAGATTTAAATTAGCAACCTTTTCTCTGTCTCATATACAATAGGAAGTGCTAGCTCTACCTTAAACCTTTGAAAAACTTGCAGCTGTTGAAAGCATTAACAAGTGAAAAAAAAGACAATTTTAAAAAATCTTTTCCATCTCCCTACAATAACCAGCAAGCCACTTTTTAATCCCTTTAATTAATCATATTTTTAGATAAATCATATTGTAGAACATATATTTTTATATAGACATAAAAAGCAGTACAAGAGATGAGATCCAACATCCCCTGACACCACCCGAAAATATTTGTACTTCACCAAGTTTTTTAGGTACATACACTGCAACTCTTCAGTAATGTATAATAATAACTGTTTACTTACAATAAATTTTATTAAAACAAATTGTTATTAAGCAAAATTAATTCAAAAACTTGTCATCATGTAAATTAGAAGAAAGTAGTGATAAAAAGGTATGTATGCCAAAATATAGATGAATTGAATGAAAAGCAGGCTTGTCTGTGCTAATTAGTGTGACAATTTGAAGCATTTGATATGGAAAACCAAAATGCAGCATAAAAAGATGTATTCATTCTAACTAAACCAGTATGCAGAAATTTTTGATGCGTTAATGAGTGAAAAAACAAACATCCTCCCCCTCTCCTATTGCAATCTGAGCACTGAATGAAGACTGAATGGAGGGGCTTGCTTTGTTTGGGCTTCTTCTCCATGTTTGATTAGAAATCACTAAAGGGTGCTTTACTCAATGACTTCAAAGCTGAAAACTGGTCTGAAAACTGAAATGCTAAAGGAAGGCTGCATTTAGGCTATGGTAAACAGGGTACTACGTTACCTAATAATGTATTCTCCAATGATACGGAAGCTTGTTTAACGGATTATAGTAGCTGTTTCTGGGGTTTGGTTTTTTTTTCCACATGGATGTGAACACAGAATCCAACGTTGCTTTTTTCTTTCATAATTTGATAGAAACTTTTTTATCCAGATATTTTGCTCTTCACCAAACAGTGGACAGTATTGACTCATTTATATACGAACATTCATACGTACCACAGAGTTCAACTCACTGAATTGGTAAAGGAAATTATTTTCTTCAATAGTGTTTGGGAAGAAAAGGAAATAGAAGGATGCATGACTGGATCTGTTAGCATCTAGCGGAAGGGCAGAGCTGAAGTGAGGCAGGCGTTTTGTCTCAGTTCACCAAAACATCTCTGCCAAAGCTTTAAAAGTTTAGGATTGAACTTAATCACCACTAATTGCTCATCCACCAGGCACAGTGCATATATCTTTGTGAAAACAAAACACGATGCACTGCTGTCTTAGACTGGCTGAATGCAGATGCACATCTAAACGTTTATGTTTCCACATAAATCTGCTAATACAAACTTGTATTTAACAGGGATCCAAATGAAATATACCAATAACAGAGCTAAAAATGGGAAAAAAGAATATTTGTTAACTTCTCTGATCATAGTAAAAAACAAGGAACTTAGCTAATTTCAGAAAATATTTTTGAAGGTCACACATATCCAGAATTAAAAGATACAGCTCTGTTATTCCTAGGGACCTTGTACAAATTGGATTATTGGATGTTTGAGGATATTTATTCTGCAGCAGATCTTCACTGAAAAGGTGTTTAAACTTCATTCTTCAGTTTATTCCAAAGCCACCAGGGACAAGTTTCAGTCTAGAAATTCTGTAGCCATGTAGTTATTCTGAAGGATGTAGGGGAATCATTATATGAACTTGTGAAATCTGTGGTGTGCAGAGGACTTTGTTACGAAGAAGTCACAACGGCTTTCATAAATGGAACTCAGTGACATGGTCTAATGATTTTGGTATTTTTTTATCATGGTTGTGCTTAACTTTAGTTAAGAGTTACATATAGGAGTTCAGCTGGAATAACACATCAGCTGTGCCATCTAAGAATAAAGATCCAGATTTTGTAGTCGCTATAGCCTTAGTTTCTGACTATCAAATAATGCTTTTCTAAGCTACCTCAAGTCCCACACAGAACAGGATGTTTAGAGAAAGACAGGCTTGAACATACAGGAAAACAGTATTTAATTTGATCTTCTAGATAATGTATTTTATTGTATTTCCTGGATGTGATGAAGTTGGAAAAAGCAGGTGAACATGCAGGTCCCCACCCTTTGTCAGGTCCTTCAAGAAGCAACTATCACCCAGCTGAACATATTCCAAAATTGAAGTGGGCAAGCGTTTATTATATTTCCACCAACTTTAAAAAGCTTCAGTGCAGACACCACCCCGGAAGACGCTGGTAGCAATTCAGTGACAAGAGTGCCACCTACTGAGTGAAGCCCTATGCTTCCTGAAGCACCTAGGCTTTCCTCTGAGCTCTGCAACTCAAGAATACAGCTTAAACCTACGTCATTTCATGACCACAACACAAGGTGGCTAGTTCTCTGGATGGCATGTCCTACTTAATTAGGATATACAGCCATCTTAATATTAGAAGTCTTGTTAATAGCTTTTGGAAAATTGTATTAGTCTAATTTTTCCAGATGAGAACATAATTGTTGGCCAAAAAAAAGAAAAGTGAGTGAAAAACAGATTATGGAGGCAGGTTGTCAAACATGGTCATTAATATAATACTAATTCCCCATTGCTTGCAGCAGCCACTGGTCTAAATGACATGCAACATTTTAGAAACAGTGATACAACAATTCATTCTGCAACACAGCTTCTTGCAGATAGCTGCCTCATCAGGCTTGCAAGATAATCATTCTTCATACTTTAAAGATGCAGAAAAATCTTTCAAACTGTATGAAGAGGTATTACGCTCTTCATGGGCTAGAGATGTTGCTACTGATCTCTTTCAGTGAAGTATAATACTGACTATTCTTAATGAGGATACGGCTAGAAGTGATCCATAAAGACAATTTTCAATTGGATAAGTAGCAACGAAAGTTTTCAGCTTTTGGCTTGGTACAAAAATGGCAAATGACCTGACTAAGCAGCAGTAGTAAAAAATATTTGCAAGGATTACATCATTCATTAGTGAACAAAATACAACTATGACAAAACCAGTAATTAAGTTTTCATGTTAATTCAAAGGAATTCTGTATCTGGGACTAAGGTGGCAGTCTGTTAGTAGAAGATGGCCCTTCTAATTTGTCACTTATAAAACCCACAGCTACAAAAATTTACCTGAGTGCTAATCCAGAAGAGCAATCAAAATGCTAAAAGCTTCAGAAAGCATAACTTTATGAGAAAAAGTTAAAGGAATGAATTTTGTTAAATAAATTTAAAAAACTAGAGGAAGAACATGGAATATCTTAGTAGAGCAAAAGATTCACTGAAAGATTTGGAAGATTTTAGGCATAATGTCTGGACCGACATTTTAAGCATATACAGTTCTGTCTCAATGCAAAGAATTCATCTAGATCTCGAACATGTCTTGAGGTCTTACCTATATGTAAGCACATGAAATGGAAATTTAAGATTCTTCCAATCCTGCAGCGTCACTGTGATCAATCACTCACCTTACAGAACTCAAGGTGAAATGTTTGAGATGCACTTAGTAGATGGCGCTAGCTGGCTTAGGAAAAAAAATAATAATTAGATTCTCACTAGGACTCTGTCACTTGACAGCACTAGGACTACTATGTTTCCTAATATATAACTGTATCAGCATTTACAAGAGGTGTTTCTTCTTTTACAAAGGTTTTATGAAAACAAGTATCTGTTACTGATCTTCTAAGAAAATTTTAGTTCAAAGTATAAAAGGAGAAATAAGGCTACATTACGTTCTCATACACTTTGTTACAACACACTGAACCTAATTCCCCAAGGCATGTAAACATAGGCTTAACTTAAACTAGGTAGACGACCTAATGAAGGGACTATTTCCTCACCCAAAAATTAGTTAGTGGCCTACGTGCTAATGCTCACAAAACATACTTGACATTGGCTGTCCACAACAGCATGTTCTGGAGAATACTACCACTGTGTTTGTGCATCTGCACAGCTAGGGAGGAAAAAAGGGCAGCAGTTTCAGGAGGGAAGAATTCCCAAAAGGGAATTATGACTTGGTTGGGAGGTACATTAATTCCTGCAGCCAAGGAAAAGTATTAACTCCCCCCTAGTCAAGAACAGCCTATATATCTAACTCAGCTGCAATAGGGATGCAGCTGGTTAACTCTGCTTGGTACTGCCCCCTCTCTTAGGTCCTGGTTCTCACACTCTCGCCCCTCCCTCACCACCATTTCTGCTCCCTGATCAGAGCTGCTACTTCAGGTGTTCCAGCACAGTGTGACAGCTTCTCTGGCTACATAGATCTAAACCCTCAGATTCCTAGAATCACTGCAAAACCAGAGAGATTGTGGTACTGTACAATAGCTGCCCTCCAACAGTTTCCCTCCACTACCTAGGCTGATAGCAGCACATTTACCCTGATCCTGTAGACATTCAGGGCTGAGTGTCAGCAAGCTCATTTATCTCTGCTCCACTCTTCTGGGTAGATACAAAATTGTAAGGGCATGCACCCAGAAAGCAGACAGAATGTCTGAGCTCTGAAGATTCAACTCCCCACACCTTGCTGCATGCTGAGTGGGGAACATGCATATTAAACTTAAATCTGGAGCATTACAGATCAGTATTTTAGAGATCTTGTGACCCAGAGAACCACAATTCCTCCTCTCTCTTTTCCATTTGAAGATGTAATTACTGCAGCCTTTGAAGAGGTTGAGCTTAGGAACACAAGACTGACAGGGACCACTGGAAGGGTAACTGCATTCAGTTCTACATTTATTAACAGCAACCAAGTGAAAGATGTCTTGCTCAGGAAAGCTGACAGAACGTTTATTCTACACGGCACTACAAATACAAAAATTTTCCTATAATCTGTAACAATTGAACTGTAGTAAAATGAAAAAATACAGTAATAAAATTCAAGAAAACCAAAAACATAAACAATATTTTATGCTCTTGCCATAATGGAAAGCTAGATAGTTAAAGTTGCAAATGATCCTACAGAGGAGGCCCAGATCACACAGGAAAAGCAAAACAAGATACAACACTTCAGATCTTATCTGGGGATGCATTCCCTTCTGCCCTGATCTTCCTGATAGTTTAAGGCTAAGTGGGACCCACCCATTAAGCACTTCAGGATTTCAATTACAATGATACTGCTAAACACCTGAACACATCGGCTTCCTGTAGCCAGTGTTTTACTGGATGACCAAAATGATGTTAAAAAACGAATTCACAAAGCATAGAGGAAAGAAAATGATTCTCACTGACTTTAATGGAAAGGAAAAAGGCCCTGAAGCACAGCATTAAGCCTTCATTTCCCACTGTTCATTCTGTTGTACAATCCCATCAATAAATACAGCAATTGACATCTAAAAATACCCTAGATCCCTTGTTCCCCCTTGTGTGCTTGGTTGGCTTTCCGAAAATTTCACCCCTCATTGCTGCTTAAGAACCTTTTTATAGTGCTTCATGTACATTTACAGATGACCGACATTTATCTTCATCACTTTGTTCTCCTGAAGCATAGCACATCATCTTTCTTGCCTTTGTAACTAAATCACTTGTAATTGGTGGTAAAAATCAAAATCCAGAAAATGGACAGCTCTCCTCCCCCTACTTGTTTCGCTGTAAGATGACCCATACGATTCATTAAAGAAGATACACTCCCTTTTGACTTATGTAATCAATAAAACATGACTTAGATCAGCAGGTGTACGGTATTATTTCACTGCCTCAAGACATGGGCTCAGTTTCCCTCCTGCAACCACAAAAACATGAAGTGAAACAAGAAAATTCACTTAATTCATATTCTTAGGATAAAAAGCTCTTATTTGGTAACATCCAGCCCTGGGAGGGGCTTCACTTTCTGAGGGCTTATAGGCTCAACTATAGCAACTGTTGTGAATCTCAGCTGATACCTGAACTAAATTACATTTAACTCTAAGTCATTCCAAGTAATTTGTTTCTAATAGTGGGTTTAACAGCTGTTCATATGAATCATTGTGAAAGCTGCATTTGTTACTGGATTTATACAAGTCTTTGGATTCTTTTCTAATATTCAAACTAAAATGGGTTATAATCTGTTTGTCCTCTTTGCCAAGGCGCCTGTGGAACAAGAAAAATAAAGTTAATCATTTCCATAGTGCATGATGCTCCTATCAGTGTCATAAAAATAATATAAGTGAATTCACGTTTCAAGCACAATATTCAGTAGTGAAATGGAAAACTGCAGTTTTTGAGTTGTGTTACCCAAGAAAACACCTAGGCATATTCTGAAGCTTTTACTTGCCAGGTAAAGAACTTAAGGCATAAACACTTCAGGGATGTGGAAAACTTTCTATCTTCAAGGTAAAGAAAACTCAAACATACAAAGGTTAAAAAAGGGTTATGAGGAGTGTGTACTTAAAACATTGTGTTTCAATCTTAATAAACCCATGGATACACGCCTAAGTACTTATCTCACATGGAAGAACAGTAAAAGCAAAGTGATTTTAACATGTGATTACGAAGCCAGAGAAAATAGACTTGCTCGTGGTGAGAAAGAACACTTATAGGCGGCTAATTTACAGTCGTTTAAAACCTGTATATGTACCATTAACAACATAAAAGGTAAAACTCGGCAAAGACTTACTCGTCTGCTTTGGTATGTGTCCAAATAGCAAATTAGTCATTAAAAAATGTACACGAAAGTTAACTGTGTTCTTCAGACTTTGCAGGATTCAAGTCTATATGCGTGACTACACGTCAGTAACCCAAGTTCACCCTTCTCAATAAGGAGTCATCAGGTTAGTAAGCACAGAATTAACTACAGGTCTTCATGGTTACTGTACCTTCACCACAGTATAAAATAAATAAGAAAAAAGAAGTAGCACACAAAAAAATCAACTGCACAATTCTCAATCTCAACTTCTTTTCACTCTTTCTTTAAAAAAATAAATAATACTGCTGAGATGTTTAAGCCAAGTATTTAAGACCGCTTGAATAAAACTTCGGTCAGCATTTTCACTTCTTTTTTGCATCTAGAAAACTATGGTCCACCATGAATTTAAAGTTCTGCTTGGACTTTCATCCCATTTCATTCTGTTAGAGAAGACTTAGCCACACCGAATAAACCTAAACAGTTTGTCTATATTAGGAAGATTTTCCACTGTTTGAATGTAGCTTTGAAGAATCAAGTAAGCTAACATTATGTTGATTATCACTGATGAGCCAGAATAAAGCAAAGCAAATTGAGGTCTCAGCATGTCAGGTAACTGACTGTCTTGAAATGAGCACAATAAGATTTGTATCACAGACCACTTAACCCTAAAAAGGTTCATCTGGTCTATTACACTTTAATTTGGTGGGGTTTTTTTTCAAGGACATTGTCTTTAGGATTTGTGCCTTAAATACTCAATAGTTTTGCATAAGCCTTGTTTTATGAGATGAACTGGTAGTTTACATGCTAAAAATATTACGTATCTCCCCTTTTGGGGAGAGGGGAGAAGAAGGTGGAGTTGTGATCAAAATACTTATGCTTTTCTCCAATTAGAACACTGACTCAAGATACTGCACTGATGTAGCTTTTGTGTTAACAAGTACAGTTGTTACGATGCCAACAAATACAATAAAAGGTGGATTTTTTAGAATATTCGATAATTAGAAAGTGAATGAATCCACCTCAGGTACAACCAACATACAACCTCATTACTCACTCTTTTATTACAGTTTTTGCCACAACAGTGTACACTTTTACAACAGAAACACAGTCTTCCTTAGAACAGCAGAATATTACAAGTATTGAGATTTATTTTATTTTATTTTCCTTTTAACAGATTACCACTTTTTTGGACATACCATATTTAGGATTTGGCCTTTCTTTTGATTCTAGCTCTGCTCCCACCTAAGTGAACTACTAAAGAAACTAACGGATTTGCTGTCTGAAACAAAGTTGGAGCATTGAGTTGCTGTACAGTGTTTATTGCAGAAACAGAAGAGCTGTGTGCATTCTGAACACTCATACTGTAAAGTTAAAAAGAAAAGTTTAATCTGGAAGCACAGAACCCATTTTTTAAAATCTGTGCAAGAACTAACAAATACATGTCATGACTATGCATGACATTTTTAAAAGATATTTAAGGCACCGTGCACAGCCTTTTCCCTAGCTGACATAGGCAGGGCCTAAGCAGCATTATCAAACATAATAATTTCAGATTGAGGCAAGTTTAAAAAAAAACACAACAGAGAACCAACTCAAAACTCAAAAAACTTTGAAAGTCAGTTTTTATTATTAAAAAGGTAAAAGTAAAGGGCAAGGATGTTTTATTTGTTGTCATATTTCCAACTAGGAGGAGGTATGAGGACTTTGGGTCTATGATATTTCTCACAAACATAGGGTGCAGGTTCTTTTAATGGATAGGTTTTGGGGGCAGGTAAGATGTGTAAGGGGACTAAATTTAAATTCAAATATGACTGTATGACACCTACAGTAAGGGCTCTGAAAACCACCACTTAGTTGCTAAAATGGTGAAGTATTGCCCATTCAGATGAGGGCTCTGTCAAAGAAAACATGAATTGCTGAGAGGCGTACCTACAGACAAGAGACAGGACTTCCCTTATTGCGAAGCCGCCACTAACCATTGCCTTCACACAGAACTGCGAAGCAGTACAAATCTTCAAGCCAGTATGTCACCTTGGGAGCCTGACACAGCTCTTCTCACGCCTGCTTCCGCAACCAGTATTTCAACGATCTTGACGCCCAACGGTGGGTTACCTGCACGAAAAGAATAAAAAAGGGAGGACTGATGAGGAAAGTTATTTCTTTCTCTCCCAACTGCCCGGTTCATGTGTCCGTGCTTCATCTCAAGAATTTGTCTCCTGAACTCCAGAATTTTTTGACCGTTTCAGAAAAAAATCCAACACCCAAACCAACCCACAGTTCACACCAGCAACCCATAATAGATGGGTTTATACACCATTACCTTACTCTTTTCTCAGTTTTACACAGAATTGCATCTTTTTGATTACGTCTCCGATTACGACCCAGCGCTAATATCACCCTTTTAAAACCCTACACAGGCACGCAAAAGTTTGGGAGGAACCGAGCTCCACGAAAAGGCCCGTGAAGGGAAACGGACTTTAGTTTTACAAGACAAAAAAAGAGAAAAAAAAAAAAAAAAAGAAAAAAATAAAGAGGAGGCTCGTCCGCCAGGCTGACTGCCACCGCCCGCCCAACGGCCTTCCAAGCACCAACCACCACACGGGGCCAACCCCGCCCGCCCCGGCCTTGCTCCCCGGCGGCGGCACCGCTCCCCGGCTCCCCCTTGGCTCCGTCGGCCGCGGCGGAGCGCGCTTGCGCCGCAGCCACCAGACGGGGCCGCGGCTGCTCCGGCCTTGCCATGTCCGCTCACTCCACCTCCTCCGCGGCCGCGCTGCGGCCGGTCACTCACCTCATCTTTGACATGGACGGCCTGCTGCTGGGTGTGTAGCCTGCGCGCCTCTTCCCTGCTGCTGCTTGGCTCCCTCAACCCCGCCACGGCCGGTCCCGTTGTGCCGCTAGGCCCGGCCCAGCCGCCCGGGCAGTGAGGGGCCGTGGCTGGCGGTCGGAAGCTCCATCCCCTCCCCGCTGCAACGCGACGCGACGCGCCGCGCCGCCCCTCCGCCGAGGCGCCTCCCGGGGCCGTGCCGGCCGGCCGGCCTGCCCCCCGCGGCCTTCTCGCTCCGGGAGAGCAGCCAGGCCGCCCCGGGCGGCGTTCTTTAAACCTGCTGAAGGTAGTAAAGCAAGAGGAAACGGTTTATTTCCTCGTCCCCGCCACCCCCTGCCTCTCTGTGGGTGAATTTCGCCTAAGGGCAGAATGAGGTTAGGGTGGCGGTGGGGTAGGTTGGGGTTAGCGTCCAGGGAAAGTGGGTGAAGAGAAGGTGTTTCCAGTTTGCAGAGCCAGAGGAGCCATGGGGCCAGGGTCTGCCGGAGGTGGCCAAGAGCAGCGAGTCCCTTACACTGGTGGTTCCTTGTGCTGTGCTGGGTACAGGAGAGCATTTTTCAGTTTTTAGAGTCTCAGTCACCAGCTGAAAAGTCTGGAAACTACTGTGGTAGTCATCTTCCAGTTTTTTGTATTGATAGACTTTCAGCTTTACAGGGCGATTCTGAAATCTGCCGGACTTACGTGCTACAGTGAGATTGGATCTTGAAGTTCAAATAGTATTAGAACACTGTTGAAGTTTGCTCTTAACTATTTGCTGAACCACATCTCCCGTAGAATAATGGAATGTTTTTGTATGTGACTTGGCGTTGGAAATAGTATGTGTGGATTATTGCACAAGAAGCAGCTTTGGATGTGGGTGAATTCTTAGGAAGTTTAAATTTGAGGCAGGTGCCTTCCTTCTGCAAAACCCAAATTGTTGCAGTTTCTGGAAAGACTGCTGTGAAGTCTAATGAGCTACTCTGTTTTCAAGAAGTTGTGCACTTTTCCCTCCGCACCTGTAACAGATAAAGGCAAGTCGGTTGTCATAGTTTAAAAAATAAACTTCTTTACTTGCACTAACATGAATAGTTTCAAGCATTGAGAGACTTTGGTTTCTGTATTTCATCTGTCCTCTCAATACACTATGAAAAACAGTGATTAAGATGAGTTGTTTTAGTTTCATTTTCAGTTTCACGACTGGAGTCTCAAATAGCCTGGGGCTACGTGTTGTTTTCTTTTGGGGTTTTTTTTTGATTTTTTTTTTAATCCAGAACCGATTATTTTAATTTCATTCTTATTTAGAACTTTCAGGAAAGTATTTTAATTACTACTGCTTTTTAGCAGAATTTGAAAATCTGCTTCACTCAAAATACTCACCTGACTAGGATAGCCTAGGTAAGCAGTATTAGTATTTAAGCATTGTTAGGGATAGGTAAGGTATCTGTACCAGTTTAAAGTGAATTTATTATGCACAAGTATTGACAAGGTAGGTGCTTCAGCTTCAGACAATATTCTAGAAACTAATGACATTTTTCTCAGATGCTGTCCTGTCCATATTTAGAAATTGACTTTCCGTAACATTTCAAACAGGCAAAACCAATACAAGTTGAGGTTCTGAGTCATGTTTAATTCCCCAAACTCCTGGGGTTCATACAGTGAAGAAGCATGAAAAATACTCTGGATTATGAACTGCTCCTCATACTGGGAAAGTAATTATAAAGGATCCATAATTCTTGGACCTAAGTTTGTTGAGATTGAGACACTCAAGGTATAAAGCTACTCCTTGCTGTCATTAAATTTATCTGTTGTAAAGTACAGCTCAAGAGAAATACTTTGACATTTTCTGGATTCAAATAAAATAGTAGACATAAATTATGTCATTTTGTGTGCTTGTATATAAAATACACTTACATGAAGAGTTTATGCATGCTGGTATAATTTATCCCTACATATGAGACATCCTTTGCACTGATAAATATTTGTTGTGTTGTGTTTCCATTCCCCTAGTTACTGTTATGCTACAACATGGATATGATTTCTTCTGTTTAAAAAAGTTGCATAGAAATAGTGTTTTGTATTTCAGTAATCTTTCAGCAGTGATGAAACTGAAAATACTCTTTGTCTTCCAGTGCAGAGGCATAAAAGGGATACCACCTGGATGATTTTCATAATGTACGCTTCCTTTCAGAGGTTTTGTAGTATGTTTCAGCCTCTAAATACTTTGAGTTCTGTCACAACTTTATTGTGACTCTATTCTGTCACAATTTTTTGATGAACCTGTTTGTTTCAAGATGCATTATGAGGCAAAAAAGGAGTCAGGAGACTGCTTGGACTTCCCCAAGTTTCCTCAATGTTTCAAGAAATTTGGAATAGTTTGGTCGAAGGAATGAAATAAGGGGCACACAGGCTAGATGCTTTCTGCCCAACGTGTTTGCTGTAAATCTTCTGAATAAGGCAAATGGTTATATTGATGTAAACCTAGATGAGAAGTAAGATCCCCTTTAATTTTCTTACGAAATTTTTGCTGCCACATGTGTCACATTGAAGATGATAAAATGAATTACATATATATTTTTAGAATCTATAGAAATATGCATAAAATTACTTCCTTTGAAAGAGCACAAACAACACTTTCAGTATTGGATATCTATAACTATACTTTTGTATCTTTTTAAAGTACCTTGGTAGCTGATTGCATTTTTCAGAATCTGAAGCTTTAGGTTTTGCGATGATTTTAACAAGGAAGTAGTGTGTGAAAAAATGTATGTGGCTGGCTTTGGTATTTTTCACCTAAACATTGCTAATTTTATAGGCCAAATATTAATTGATCTTTAAATGATGAAAAATTGAACATTAAATTGATTTAATGTAATGTGTGATGAACTTGCTTTCTATAGCTGATATATCAGCTTCTGATTAAGGAAGGTAGGGTGTCTTCTGATAGGAAGATTTCCAAAATATTCATGAATACTTCATCACTGTGAATGTAAAATCCTTAAAAGAGGTCCAAGGCACTTATAAGGTTCTTGAATTTGGAAACAATCCAAGCGTTATGCTACAGAACCTGCATCCATATACTTTGGTGGCTAACGCTAGGCTATGTGAAAGCATTGCTGAGTCTGATCTTATGTGACTTTACCTCCCCCATCTCTTTAACATAATTGAGGCTGATTAAGTTGTCCTTGAGTCCCACCTTGATATATCAGCTTACCTTCAATAGGGAAGTTCTTGCCCCTGAACTACCAGTAGAAGTACTTCATCCCTTTCATTGAGAGTCCTTCTGTATCATTATTTGAAGTGTTATTTAACACCCTTTTTTCAGCACTTATAATCAATGCAGTTCACCCATCTTCTGAAGTTTTCTCCTTTTGGATTTACTTCTCTTTCCCTTTAAGCCATTGGATGACATCTTAGGTTTTTTGTCTGTCGTTCCAGTTGCCAGGAAATTAGCACACTGGAAAATAGTGCTCTCATTTAGAATGTAAAATATGTGAACAGTATCTCTAGACAGCTTTTTATTTAATAGGTAAAATTAATTGAAGGATTATTTGTAGGAAACTCCAGCTGTAATAGCAAAAATAGCCTTTGTGCTATTGTTCTACAGCTGCATCCTGCTTTATTATACATATGCAGGAAAATTTAGTTAACATAGTTTATAAGTGCTCGCCTCACTATATAGTATAAACCAGAGGAAATAACTTAATTTTATTTTTTGCTGTACTTACATATTTTATTTTTATTTAAAAAAAACAATACTCTTGTAGCGTTAAATTTCTTCTTGCTTCTACAGCAAATCCTAACAATAAATGCTCAGAACTCATACAGGAGATTGCTTTTTCTTAAAATACTTTAGTCTTCCTACAGAAAACTACTGTTCTAACTGCTAGAATGTAGTATAATTAGAACTAGTAAACCTACTTACATGTGCACTTGTCTGACCGTACACACAGTACAGGGTTAGATGGCTAAAATAAAAAATAAAAAAAGAGAACAGAAGATAGAGATTTTTTGATACCTAAAGAAATACTTTTGTTGTACTGTTTAATATCCTGACCTGGCATTTTAGCATATTGTAAAAATATACAAAACCAATACTGAAGATACAGAAGAAAAAAAGTTATTGAATTTGTACAAAATATACAACTCGAGTAATGCCCTCTAGGATCTATCTTCTCAATTTACTGCATTGGTTGTATTTTGAGCTATGACAAGTGGTTTTGTGACATAATTGTGGCCAATAGCTACCCCACCACCAGAACACAGGTAGGATTGAATGTTGCCTTTGTTGATCTGTACCTAAACTTGTAGGGGACTGAAAATATTTTAAATTAGAAATTATATTCTTTACAAGCTCTACGTGTAATACTAACCTTTCCTAACTGACAAATGAACATAGGAAAACTGCTGCAAAGACAAGATGTTTCTTAGCATTGTGCTTAAAGCTGAACTAAAGCTAAATTAACATGCAGAGAACATGACACTTTAGTATAGAAAGTTTAGTTATGTGTTTTTTTTGTTTAAATTTTTGTTAGGACTAGTGGTTATTTTATGTAAGTTATTATCCTTGCCAGTATCTCTTGGTGTTATGGAACAGCATCTTTATATAAGTTAATTCAGCATATTCAAGTAGATCTAAAAGATTAGTTTTTGCAAGGTACCTTTTCCATAACTCAAAGTCATAACTCAAAGTTGGATTGTACTGGCACAGGTATCTCAGCTTGTGCTGACCATTCGCAGAGGGCCAAGAATTAGTTTAGGCAAGTGGGAGCAGAAGTTGCTGCTTTTGCAGCTGCTGTTTTCTTTGTGTGGAGAAGACTTCTGGATTCTTGTGTTCCCTTTCTAAGCAACTCCCACGTGGCTAGTCATACAGGTAATCTCTGGTCTGTAGTATAGAAGAAATTAACTTGCAGTTAAATTCATCACAGTGTTGTGAGATTCGCAAGAGTTTTGGCGTGTTTTCTTTCTCCCCAGTGTTACCTACCGATTGTCACAAGGTCAGAAGTCAAAAATGTACTCTTACTTTCATTTCATTGTAGAAGTTGCCTAGGAGATTGCTGTTACATGAAAACTGGTAAGAGTTCCATGCTGGAGTTTGGTTATGTACATGCTGTCTTTTATTTTACAGTGTGAATGGGAGGTTAAAACAGCTTCCTATTTCTTCTGCATCAGAGCAAATAGCACCAATTCAACTAAACATCAGTCCTCTCTAGATTGTCCTCTATTATGGCTTAAGTGCAGGAATTAATCTTTTTAGGCTGGCAATCTTGTAAGCCTATTTTCGTCTTCTAGGTAGTGAAAGCTTACTTTCTTGCCATTCTCCATTTCCCTCTGATTTCGGGGAACAAAGAAGGAAACAAAAATACTGTCTTGCCCATGTGTTCTCTACTTGTATATTGTTGCAAAGCCAAAGAGATTAAGGATATTATTAGATTAAAATACCTCATAGATGCTTCACAAGCAAATTTTGGAGATAAGTAAAACTCATTGAGAATTAACTAACCGTAAATAGACTAAATAAGATTTGTCATATGCTTGAAAGCTAACATTTTAATTTAACAGCAAGGAAAATTTTGGCAAGAACATAACAGATGTGCTAACCTAGAGTCTAACTTCTGTTATTCCCAGATTGTCCATCCACATGGTTGCCTATTGTTTGTGGTTAGAATAATCCAGAATTAGAGTTTAGTTCAGCATCTGTAGAACAGTTTGGTTTTTTTTTTTTTAATTTCTGTAATGGTTACCATATTTCAAAATGCCACGGGCAGCATTAGCATGATCTTTTTTCCCCTTTGGGGAGTTAACAGAGGAATGCTCCCAAACTGAAAAGATCCGTGATTTTATTTTCATAGTGCACATAAATTGCACACAAATATGATGCCTTTTTGGTACTTATTTATTTACTTGCACCAGACTCAAAACATTTGGTTTTAAAAGAAAAAAAAACCAAAACCCCAAACCAAACATGCTAAGTAAATTGATCCGAAGAGATTTCATATTTCCACTGTTAATCGTGTGGCTTTAGTTTTCAACTGTTAGGCAAATTCAGTTGTATAGAGAACCTTTCGCAGCAGAGAGGTATGTTTTGAAGGTCTTTGGACCTTCAAAAAAGGTTCTGTTTAGTGATTTTAAAGATGCACACAGCAGTTTGATCGTTTATAAAAATTGCTCTCTTTCTGTGCCTAAATGCAGATTTTCCAATCTGTTTGTAGGTGATAAGGTTTTATATTTGTTGGCTCCATACACTGTTCTGTGTATAAAGTTCATTTATTTTGCTTTGAATGTAAATAATAAGGTGTCATAAATGGAACAGAATTTCACACAAAGAAAAGGTGCATAGAGTTTTCCCTTGTAATAGTGCTATTTCCAGCTGCTGCATTCCAATTTTCTTTTTACTTAAGAAGAAAAACAACATTAACAACCCTGGCTTTATTTTTCTGCATAGTGGCAATGGTTATGCTGTATGCCATCTTGGGCCCAACTCTGCAGCTCTTGTTCTGAGTACATGTAATTCATTCATGTAGCCTTGTTGTGAGTTGGGTAATTGAACTCTTGAAAGGGGAATTTTTAAGGACACCTTAATTTTCCTGGGTAGGACAGTTTACCAGTAAAATTCTGCTCTATGAGTTCTGTTGGTAAATTTTCTGTGAGGGACAATCTTATTCTTGAATACTTGCATTTATACTTCTAATATTAGGGTGCATAGGTGCTACTTGTTGTTATTATTAACTATTTTTTGACTTTTAAAATTATTTTTAATTGGCAGCAGACCTTAATGGTGATGACAATTTTCAGAATATGATCATTGCTCTTTTATAGACCAGGAACTATGTTAACTAATAACACAAAAGCAATTAAGCTAAATATCTTCCCTGTTCAAACTTGATATCTACTCCTTTGATTATAGACAACTGATTTTCTTTTGCATGATGTAGAGACTGTTCACAATTGTTGCTGCTTCTGTTATGTGTTTCTGTACCTTCTGTATTGATCCTCGTTTCTTTCAAAAGGCTACTGAGAAGTATTTAACCAAGATAATTTTTACATCTTATAATGGTTCTGATAGAAACTCTTGACCTTGATTTATCCTTTTCCTTCAATAATGATGATAATAAAACCAGTATGATCCAAAGTTCATTGAAGTACTGCCAATCTTTATCAAGATTTTCCTTGGTACTTAGGGGAAAATCGTCTTGTTTTATTTATCTTACTTTTGACTTCCTCTCCTTCAATAACCAGTAAGAAATGATTGTCTCTGTTTCTTGTGGCTCTTTTTTTTTGATGACTGACAACTTTTTTTTTCTTTTTTTTTGGGGGGGAGGTGTGTGTGCAATATATTGCACACCTATTGACAGTATCAATGTTTGCTGTCTCTATGTGTGCTTTCTGTTCTTGTGCAGCTTTTAATAATTTTAAGTTCATCTTATAAGTGCTATTTTCCAGTAATTCTGATGCTGTAATTTGGAAAAACTTGCATCAAAGCTGATACTGCTCTTTCCCAAGTATAGTTTTGCTGTTGTTATATATAATAGCTGGTTTCTTTTTAAAATATATTCTTACTTTGCTTCCTCCTTCTGTTTTGAGGTATATGAAGCATTTTCGTAAAAGTCGTCAAATAAGTCCTAGTAAACCGTGTGTCTCTGGAACAGGTTTATTTCTAGTACTTGAAAACTTTCCTTTAGGCACCAGTTATGTATCAGCACTCCAGATATTACTTTTTCCCTTTGCTGTTAGTTTTTGCCTCTGCTGTGCCTGTGTGTGCTTCTTTTGGACAAGTTTCGTGTTCAGACTGTCTAAGGATAACGCAACACAACTGAAAGCCCAGTTCATTATTTGTCAGCACATTCTTTCTGTCTGACATCCGTAGGAATTTACTCATGATCTTTGTTATTGTATAATACGTATGGTGTTATGCAGTGTCCCATTCTCCCAGCTCATTAATACACGTTCTCTGACCTGGTGTAATAGTTCCAGCAGCCCCTGTGTAACCTTTGCTCTCTGAAGGATAGATACGGGCTAGCCCTTTGCATCAGCCCTGTGCCTGCGGGTGCTGAACTGATTGGGTTTGCTGCCAAGAAGCTCAGCCCTCTTGTTCACTCCTGGGCATTGCTTGTCTGCTGTGCATACAGATTAGTTCACTTGGGTTCTCTTTCACGCTGTCACCATATACTGCAAATTGTCTGCTCAGGTTGGGGCATCTTTTTGAGCGTTATGTCTTTAAAATTGTGTCCTGCTTCAATCTGTCCATTTGGGTGTAATATAAACTGCCACAGAGTACGTATTCAAACTAATAGACCCTTATTTGATTACTGACCGGTCAGGAGAGGAAGTGTCTTTGTTGGATTGGTTTGTTTTATGAGTTTGATGCTGGCACTGTTCATTTGGGAACATTTCTAATGAAAAAGAAAAAAAATTGCACTAATACTGGAAGAAGAATGGAATGAAAGATAATGTATGTTTAATGGAACAATTGGAATTATAGTGTATCAGAAGGGCTGAAGTGGGAGAAAATAATGGGTTTAAGGTGGAGCATAAGTACACTGAGACATAATTTCATTTGAATAAATTGTTTTACGGTAAAGATTTTTTTTGGTTTTGTAATTTCCATACAGAAAGCTCCTTTAACCTGTCTTTTGAGGGCAGAAGAATAGACCCATGTGTGCCTGTAAAGTGGCATAACCTTGGATAATACCATCATTCTACTACAACACCATTACTGCAAAAAATTACACCATCTGAAATGAGGGATCTTTCTATGTTAGGACTGAATCCTCTCTATAGCATTATATTATTATTGGAGTAACAAAACCTTATTTGCCTTGTGGCTCAGGGGAGATGGAGCCACAAAGAGTGTATCACAATGCAATAAATTTCTAGTCTTTAAAAATTAAAAACAGTCTTTCATGGGGTACATATCTCAGGAAAATAAAAATATTTGGGCCACTAAGGTATTGTAGTTAATTGCTACTCTGCTGCCTAATAACTTGCATTGTTATTATTATTGTAGATCATATTTTTATGATATTTATCCTTCTTCCATTTTTAATTTGAACTTCTTCATTTTCTATGAATGAAGAACAGCTAAGAGTAAAGGACAAAATGTAGTGTTGCTGTTCTGTTTTTATGTGTTCTAGAACTTCAAATTTTTTATATGATACTCAATTGCAAATTGTATATGATTGTAAAATTTAGTTTCTTAAAGTGTTTGACCCACCATTAACTTTGCATAGTTTACTGTTTATCATGACTTTACCTTTTTCAAAAAGAAAGTGAACTATTTCTTCCCTCTTTTGGAACTTGTAATTAGCATGTGCACTTAGAAACACTATAGAATACCAAGACAAAATTGAAGTTCTAAGGGTTACGTTAATAAAGAAAAAAAAAAGTTTTGCATCCTTATACCACTTGTTATACTAAAAAAAACCTAAAAACAACTAGACTGTTCTGTTACAGATTAAAAAAAAAAATTTTGGTTTTACCCACTAATTATATTCAAAGTTTTAAAGAACTTTTGGTGTGTTTTTTAGCTGTCTATTACCTGAGTCGTCATACTTTTAGAAATAACTGCATCTCCTAAAAACCTGACACTATACCACTGCATAATTTCCGGGTGGTTGTGATCTGTCACACACAACCTCCCCTGTCCAGACTGGTCCATGAACTTCCCTCAGAGGAGAGCTTTCTGGAGTCTGCTGTAGCACTACTGTCACTTGCTGTTCAGACCATTCTTTTCCTATGGAAAGCAGAATGGTGAAGAGAGGAAGCAGTCTACACATATTTGACAATATTTGACAATCTTTGACAAGATTTGAAATAACATGGCCTGAGCTCTTCTAGATCCCAGGGTTTAGAAATAGCTAATGAGTTCCAAAATAGACCTACCGAAGTAGGAGTACTTTTTAATGGCAGTGTCAACAACATAAGAGTTTATCCCAATACTTATGCATATATACATATATTGCGAATATACTTTGTATAGCAGTCTTCATGTGACTGCTTGGTCTCTGAGAAAACTTCTGAATTTTGACGGCATCATGGGAAGTGTCGTAACATTAGGAATATTCTTCTTTTATACTTATTTTTGTTGTTAAGGTTTTTCTAAGACTATACTGTAAATTCTGCAGTTGGCATTCCTTGAATATCATTCCTTGGATATTTTATGCCTGCATTGCTTTTATCTCAAATGTATTTCATAAATAGAAGAAAATCTGTGAAGTGTTCATCATAGCTTTAAGCTTTCTGTATATGCTAATAAATTTTTTTCTAGGTATCTGTTCATTTTACAGACTTCAGAATCTTTCAAGTAATATTCTTTCAGTTTGGAAACTTCCAGTGCCCTACAAAAACCTACAATTCCTAAATAAAGCTTTAGAGGTGTAGGGGAAGCCATTTCTTGTGTGGGTATGTATGTAAAGGAGAGGATTTCTTCATTTAAAATAGATGATGAGTGGCTTTTCAGTAATTTGAGGTTGTCAAAGGAAAATGCCTTAAAAAATATGTCAAAATTTTCTTTAATAAGGCTCTTTGCATAATGGAGAGTTAACAATAAAACTGGATTATATGGTTTATGAATGAACTAGGCCTTGTTTTTCCCTAGTCAAAGCTCTTGGCTTTAAGAGTTGGCATTTCAGGATCTGTAGCTGGTACCTATCTGCATTATACTGGTTAAAGCTGCTCTCTACATAAATCTTTCTGTTTCCCCCTCCCTTTCCCCTAAGTAATACTACAAGATGATTAAGTTGTGTGTTAGTGTGGTTTTTCTCTCCTCATTGCCTTGGATAATTGAGAAATGGCTATATGTTCTTCGAAGATTCTGCTAACAGGGGAGAAAGAAAAGCTATATTCTAAGATTTATAGCAAAACTATGGAAGTTATTTGCCTCTTCATCCATTCCCTTTTCTAATACTGTAGTTCAGCGTGGAATAGATTCGTGTTTTCTTTTTTCTTCCTTCTGTTATAATTGTAGCTTTCAGGGGACTAAAATGAATATTCCAGTTTGACTCAAATGTTTCTGTATTTGTATGTAAAGAAAAGGAAGGCAGTATACTTTTTTTCCTCAGTGTACTCTTCAGTAGATATTTGGTTTACACCTTCCTCTTCATAGTGTCTTGCATACTGAAATCAGGAGCTTGAGGTCTTTGCTTTACATTCTAATTGTGTGTACAAGAAATTAGATTTCATAATGTTCTAATGTTATTCCTAATTATATCTTGAAAGAATTACAATAAGAAAAATACTTGCAGTACCCATTCATTCTTTCTGGATTGGATCCTACATTTACATCTCTTCTCTCCTCCTGTTTCTTAGAAGTAGTCTTCTTGTGCCATGAATTAAAAATAGGCTTGCTTTTGAAAAAAATACACTGTAAGTTTAGGCCCAACTGAGATTTGATCAGATTTTTCTAGAAATTTTTCTCACTAAAGTCTTGAAATCCTCATCTTATATGAGTCTTCTCGACTCAGCATATTTGGTAGTGCTTATCAATAACTTCCCCGAAACCTTGTTTTTTCATGCCATTCTTTTTCTTTTTTTTTTTAGAGATAAGCAAAGCATGAAAATATATAATGAAAGATTAAATTTGTATTTGTGAGTGGTTACAAGGTGCCAAATACATAGGTGTTGTACTATATCAGAGGTTAAATAAAGGGTACCTTACTGATATTGCTCTTTCCTTGGATAGAAAGGTAACAGATATTACAAAATCCTACAGTTATGTTTAAATAACAGTACCTGTTCCTTTCCTCTAACCTGTGAAAGTTATTGTTGATAATGTAGGCCCAGAAGCAAAAATCAAATAAAATATTTTATAAAGGTCAGTGATTACAGGTATCGTGTAATTGTACTTAATGGTAGTCTGTTTGGAAAATGTATTACCCACTTGAATTATCTATAATGGAGCCTTTGAAACAATTATAGACTACCAAGAAAATTATTTTTTCAGGGTGATGATGATGCCTTTAGCGGCTTCAGTACTGGCAACGTAGATGCTTCCCATTTCCAGTTCAAGACCTAAAGAAGCTCCTCTGACAGTCCATGGGAGGGAGTTAAATTCTCAAGAGTCATGCTAGATTTTCTATAATTAGTAAGAATAGCTCACCACACCTCTCAAGTGGATGGTACTGCAAGGCAGGGACCAGGGGAGAAAAGTTTCTCCCACTGTCAGAGAAGATCAGGTTCAGGACCACCTGAAAAACATGAACATACAGAAGTCAGTGGGACCTGACGATGCATCCCAGAGTTCTGAGGGAACTGGCTGATGTTGTTGCCAAGCCACTCTCCATGATACTTGAAAAGTCATGGCAGTCAGGTGAAGTCCCTGGCAGCTAGAAAAATGGAAATGTTGCATCTGGTTTTTAAAAGGGTAGAAAGGAGGATCCTGGGAACTACTGACCTGTCAGCCTCATCTCTGTGCCTGGGATGATCACGGAACAGATCCTCCTATTAACACAGGCACAGGGAGGTGACTCAAAACAGCCAGCATGGCCTCACCAAAGGCAAGTTTTGCTTGACCAACTGAGTCATAATGGAGTGATGACATCAGTGGTCAAGGGAAGAGCTGTGGATGTCATCTATCTGGACTTCAGTAAGGCCTTTTGACACAGTCCCTCACAACATCCTTCTCTCTAAATTGGAGAGAAAAGGATTTGATGGGTGGACTGTTCAGTGGATGAGGAATTGGTTGGATGGTTGCATTCAAAGGGTAGTGGTCAATGTCCAGATAGCGATCAGTGACAAGGGGCGTCCCTCAGGGGTCTGTATTGGGACCAGTACTGTTCAATATCTTCATCAATGACATAGACAGTGGGATCGAGTGTCCCCTCAGCAAGTTTGCAGACAACACCAAAGTGAGTGATGTGATTGACACCCCTGAGGGATGGGATGCTATCCAGAGGGACCTGAACAGGCTAGAGAAGTGGACCACATGTGAACCTCATGAGGTTCAACACTGACAAGTGCAGGGTCCTGCATCTGGGTTGGGGCAACCCCTGATATCAATACAGGCTGGGGGCTGAAGAGATTGAGAATAGCCCTCTGAAGAAGACTTGGGGTTACTGGTGGACAAAAAGCTGGATGTGAGCTGACAATGTGCGCTCTCAGTCCAGAAAACCAGACATATCCTGGGCTGCATCAAAAGAAGCATGGCCAGCAGGTCAAGGGAGGTGATTCTACCCCTCTACTCCGCTCTGGTGAGACCCCACCTGCATCCAGCTCTGAAGTACTGCGTCCAGCTCTGAAGTACTGCATTCAGCTCTGAAGCCCTCAGCAGACAAAGGACATGGACCTGTTGGGGCAAGTCCAGCAGAGGGCCACAAAGATGATCAGGAGGATGAAGCACCTCTCCTATGAGGACAGGCTGAGAGAGTTAGGGTTGTTCAACCTGGAGAAGAGCAGGGTCTAGTGAGACCTTATTGTGGCCTTTCAGTACTTACAGGGCCTACAGGAAAGACGGGGACAAATTTTTAGCAGGGCCTGTTGCAATAGGACAAGGAGCTTTAAGCTAAAAAAGGGTAGATTTAGACTAGATAGAGGTGGTAGATGTGCCATCCCTGGAAACATTCAAGGTCTGGACAGGGATGGGGCTATGAGCAACCTGTTTAAGATTTCTCTGCTCATTATAGGGGGGTTGGGCTAGATCTTTAAAGGTCCCTTTCAGCCCAAACTATTCTATGAATAACAATAATAAGGTAGAGGCCACTATGAGAATTCCCTTTCCTAAAGAAAACAGTTTTAATTCTTGGATAACTTAATTTTATTTATTTTTAACCAGAAAAGTTTTAAAGCTCTGAAAAATGCAAGTTCATAACAGAAGTGATGACAGGCTGATAGCCCTGTAGCAATACGACCGTGAACCATGTCAACCTACCACAAGAAAAAAACCTCCAACTTCTTTACTTATGACAAGCTCAGTGACTAAAACTGCCCTTTACATTTTAGAGGGTAGACTGCAGCCATGTTCAACAGTGTTCAGCTGTGTTTTCTTTGATTGCAACATTTCATACAATGGCATTCTTATATAGGTAGTTAGACTTGCTCTTCAGATGAGGAAAAAAAACAAAAGGCTTTTCAGCTTGTTGATGGAATACCAGATTTGCATTTTTGTGCAGTTTTTTGTCTCTCTGAAAACTACTGTCCACAGTGTTTTAGAAAGATGTAGCCTATGGTGTGTTTGCCTGTATTCAGAAGAGAAGGGCCTTTGGTGATCAGCTGTTTTATTATTATTGCAACTTGCATACCTTTTAAATTTTTTTCTCTTACATTTAGGAAACATGTAAGTAACCCTGTTTAACTGGATATGCAGCTCTAACTCTGCGCCCAGAACATGGTAATCCTTCTAACAGTTTCAAACCAGAATGGGACAAAAGGTGTAGCCTTAGGACTTCATCTTTTTTTCTAAAAGTCATTTTAAGTTCAAGTGGCTCAGTTCAGTGTATTCAGCAAATGAAGCAGATGCTTTTTATTTTGCTGATTGTAAGTTTGATTTTTATATCAAGCAAAATGAAATTACTGGAATGGGTTAGGAAACTATTTATTGAACAGTGTCTGTTACAAATGGCCTATTTCAGAGTTATTTCATATTCAGGCTTTGGACACTGCTGAATATGGATGTCAATAATTGTTTTCATAGTTACTATATATAGTTGCATAAGCAATGATTATATCAATAATTTCTATCTATCGTTTTTGCCATACCTTGTCAGATTTGAATCAGACTTTTTTCCTAATTTCCTTAAACTTCTCACCCCTTTCTAACTTTGAAGCTGCCTGCAATGCACCTTCACAAAAAAAATTCACATTTACAAGCAGAATTATAGCGAATTGTTGCTATGGAGAAAAGAAAATTTTTTTAAGAATCTAATTTCAGGTTAGTTACTGTGGAATTGGAGATGTGTACCTCATCTAACATACTTGTATTCAGAAACAGTAGCTTGATTGTCTCTTGCTTGCGCCGTTGTGACTTAATTGATTTCAGTAGATTTGTACCTAATTCTGAATGAGAGAAAGCCTGCTTTTTTTTCTTCTTCTTCTTTGGTTTTGGGATGTAGGGAAAGAAGTTTGGGCTACTTTTGGAAATAAAGGAAAAAAATCTCCTCTTCTCTGCTTATTGAGTATATATTTTGCCAGCCTGTCTTTTGCAAGCATTGTTGCAGTTGAACTTAGCACACCCCAGTGAAGTAACTCCTGTGTCATCCTTATTAAATTGCAGCCACGGGAGAGTGAAGCTGCTTGTGCCTCAAGATGTAAACTTTGACCTCAGTTTGCAGAACTGAGGTAGAAAGGAAGAAAGATTGAGTGAAAGTGGAATGACTCCTAGTTCGGTTCACAATATCTGTTTTTATTTTTAGTGCATTAATCATATAGAAGAATGAAATGATGGACTAACGTTTCTTTCACTGTTTGAGTCTCTGAACACATATTTTTTATTTCATTTCATAGGATACACAGTGGAGTTTCTTGTATCTCTAAGCTGTCACACTCAAAACAGAGTCATAACATAACATTTCCATTACGCCCAAAACCACTCTCTAGCAAAATAATATTCAGCCTCTCCCCTTTGAGGTAGCTGAAAGTATAACCTTAGCAGCTACTGTCAGAGAGACTTGCTTCAGCTTTCTATTTCTTCTGTAGTCCTCATGTGAATTGGGTTCACTGATATGTTAGTGAGATCCTCTGTCTGAACCTTTTTGTAATCATTGCATTCTTCCAGTTTGTAATGTCAGTAAGTTTTATGTCTTTTTATAAAATATCCATGGTACTGTTTTGTTATTTTTCCCCTGTTTTAAAAAAGAAATAGTAGAGTTTAGGTTAAATGGGTTTTGGTGTTTGAAGACCTTATGCTGTTTAGAATTGTTATAAAGAGCTAAAATAATATTAAATCAGTTTGACGCAAGTACAGGAATTAAGAGCCAGATCTGTTCTCAGTTGCCTCCTCTGCCAGAAAATGCCACTCTTAGAAAAGCTTTAAAAGCTAAAATATTTTACTTGAAAGTTGGGACTGGGTCCAGTACATCCACCTTTAAGTACCTGATGTGTGCCAAATATTTAAGTGTTCTCTGTAGCACTTCTACTAAAATAAAATAATTTTTGTGTGCAGTGAAGAGAGTGATGCTTTTTATTTCTCCAGATGTAGGTTCCTGAGTTGGTTTCAAACTGAGGTGGTTTGAAACTCTTTCACAGGTATTTTTGCATTGAATGTTTAATTTTGAAATGTCTCCTCCACATTTTACAGGAACTGTAGTTGATGCCTTGTATTTGCATTTCAGGCTGCTTAATCACTCTGCATCTGCCGTATTAAGTAAAGACTTTGTGTAATGGGAGGTGGAGTTCTTGGGCAGAACACACACCTTGCACGACAATTTTCACAACAAAAACCCAGCTCAAAAAATGCTGATAAGATTTTTCTAGTTCACAGAGGCTAGCATACACTAGTATTTCTAGGTAGACTTCATCTATGCAGAGAGGCCATAGATTTTTCAGCAAAATTTCAAATATGTACTGGGAGGAAAACTGTACAGCTCTTCAGCAGAGAAGACTGCTCTGTATAGAGCTATGATGGATGCAATCCTCCTGTTTGAACCAAACTCAACTTTGGTCCAGCCAGATGCACAGCAAGTAGGCCTAACCAAAGTTAGTCCTATTGTGTGAGGCTATCAGTGAGAGTTCAGCACCCAAACCAAACCAAAAGAGTTTGGCTGGAGACTGAGCTGATAAGCAGCTGGAACTGCATTAACAGAGCAGAAAAGCTGACTAGAAATCAACCACTTCACACTATAAATGGCTGCAGCCATTAGGGCCCGTTGAGCTCTCCCTCCACATCAAGGTTACCCCTTGAGCCTGAGAGATCCCTTAACTGACACCAGACTTTGATGGGTTAGTGATATTTTTTACATGCATGTGACATTTAAGATACATATAGTAAGCTTAAGTGATAATCTTTGCATCCCATACTAACTTTAAGTATAGTAAATAATAATGACCACCAGTCCATCTGTACTTATTAAATATTTTACAGACCTACATTTACCGAGTCGAACTCAATAAACTAGCTACTAGATTATCTGAGTGATCTCTGACACTTCTGCAGCAATCACCTGGGTAGAAGTCATAGAATCATAGAATTGTTTAAGTTAGGAGAGACCTTTTAAGACCATCAAGTCCAACCGTTAACCTAACGCTGCCAAGTCCACCACTAAACCACGTCCCTGAGCACCACATCTACACATCTTTTAAATACCTCCAGGGATGGTGACTCAACCACTT
>JAOXJM010000001.1:134756638-134773199 GCA_026413425.1 Tringa solitaria
CCTCCTTTTAGGTAGTTGTAGAGAGCAATAAGGTCTCCCCTCAGCCTCCTTTTCTCCAAGCTAAAAAGTTCCAGTTGCCTCAGCTGCTCCTCATAAGACTTGTGCATTTATCATGTGGTGTTGGAAGTCCCTTAAATTAATTTATGTACCATGGGTTTGAGGTTTCATCTACAGTTTTCAAACAAACAGTGATTACAATTCATGAAACATCATTTTCAGTTTGCTATATCACATTTAACCACATGAATCTCAAAGCTTTGGTTTTTTTTGTATTTTAGTCTAGTTAGTATCTCTACTAGGGATAGTATCTCTATTAAAGAGATATTGTGATCAGGTCTCACAGTATTGCTGACATTTTCCTCTTAACAGTAGGCAGTCAACCATGAAAAGCTGTCCTTTGTTTTGCAAAAACAAGCACACTGATGATGTTTGGTTTTCTCTTCTTAGTGTTACCACCGCAGAGAAATTACTCCATCAGCAGATTTACTTCAAAAATTGTAGGTGCTTTTGAGTGGACAGAAGAGTGGAAGCTTTATTAATCTGTAGTTCTTTGCCCTTCCTTTGTGGTACTATGTTTGACACATTGCTGCAATTAAGTTTAGAAGATTTTTCCAAGGCCACACTGGAAAAATAATATTTTTCTTTTCTATTAAAGTCATTCTGTCTTTTGAAATATTTCCGCTGTTTAGGGAGCTGACTTTTTGGACAGTATTACAGAAAGTGATTTCTGATGATAGAAACATGTAACACTGAAAGCCAAACAGCTTGAATTCACAACTTTCCTAAGCCTTTATGTGGTCTCCTGGGCAAGCAAAAGCTTTCTGAAAATAAGGAAATCAGCAATAGAAGACAACCGTGAGTTGCTGAAGAGAATCTTCTATTTGATTTCATTTTGTTGGGTTTTTTTGGGGGGAGGAATAAAGTTTTCTGACTCTGGATTTTTTTTTCCAGTCTCTTGACTTTTTTTTGTCATTGTTGCTGTTTTATGTTGTAAGTTAACCAGAACATCTCTGAGATGTCTGTTCAGGGAAGTTTGTATGTCTTGTAGCTTTTTCTGGAGAAAGTATTAAAAAGATATATTTGATTATTCTTCTGCTGACTTCGTGACCCTGTGTGGTAGTTTTATCCAAGTGTCTTGGAACATCTCATTTCAAAACAACTTTTTAAACCCTGTTTTGCATTCCTGAGGTTAGTGAACTGCTGCCATGTGTTGTCAGCAACGTATCGAGAAGATGAGATACCCACTTGGTGAAAGGCTGACTTCCTTGTGAACGTGCTATAAGATGTTCTTCCCAGAGCTAGTAATTGCTCCTCTAGATGAGAATAAGTAGCTCATATGCTAATGACAGTGTACCTGTTACCTGACTTGGGCCTTGACATACATGTTTGAAGAAGCTATGTTTCTGTTAGCCCTAGGTTTCAGCTCAACAAGCTGGATTGTGTAAGCACTGTATCAACTGCTCTTTGCATAGTTCTATTTTTAATTGTCAAGGGCCTGTGTGAATGCCTAAGAAAGCATATTGGGCAGTTTTTATGAATCAATAGCTTTTCTATTTTTAAATTAATGAGATGCTGTCATGTAGTTGATGTTTAATAAGTACAGGTTTAACATGTTTTGAATTAAGTCATATATATTGCCTGCTATTTCAAAGTTGGGTTCCCTCAT
Source organism: Tringa solitaria (assembly GCA_026413425.1). Taxonomy (NCBI): domain Eukaryota; kingdom Metazoa; phylum Chordata; class Aves; order Charadriiformes; family Scolopacidae; genus Tringa; species Tringa solitaria. Next base: position 134,758,305 of record JAOXJM010000001.1, read on the forward strand.
GCTCTGGAATTGAAATGCGGACTTCTCTTTACTTTTTCATGAGTTATTTTGTATTGGTGGTGGAGTATATGTTTACAGCTCGACACCAGAAGAGTGTTTGTATGGTTTACTCGTGAACTGTTTCTTCACTTCCCTATGGCATTAAAAAGAAGCATAAGGTGCATATGTGAATACAAGATAGCATTAATATGTGTCTGCTGTGTTATTGTAAACTAAAAGCCCTTTGAATTTGTTCAGAAGCTTCTCTTCCTCATAAAAGTAAGACGTTTCTTTGCATATAAAATGAGAAATTGGCTTCCTCTGTAGCTACTATTGAAGAATTCTCCCAGTAATATAAGCCCAGAGGGGCAAATATGTGATACTCATTTGGGCACAGTTCTATGCAGCTAATATTTTCTGGGCACCAAACTTACTTCTTTTTAAACCTGTTAGCAATAACTTGAATTCGCAGTAGGATGTCTCATATCAGAGAAGGGCAAACAGACTGACAGCACTCTGAGTAAGTTAGCCAGTGGCAGTATGTTTCTCTGGACTTAGTGAAGTAATCATCATGTAGCATATTCATATATCTTGGAGTGTACTTATATTAATATTCTAGTACAACAGAAAAAAGAAATAGATATACAAAAATTAAAGCTCCAGAACAGACTTCTACCTGCTCCCTACTAAAATGAATAATGTATCATTTCAGTGAATTTTTCTAAGTGCTAATCAAAAATAGAATGATTTGCAAATCATTTCTCAATTAAATTGGAAGCAGTCACTTTAATTTTTGGCAATTCTACTCATTATTTTTTCTTTATAAGTTACAGTTTATCAATCATGTAAAATAGTTTACCGAATAACTTGCTCCTTATAACTAGTTCATGATACTGAATTAACCATTATTTGGTGCTTGCAATTTATTTTAATAGAGGCTTTACTTTCCATTAACTTCCAGGTAATAATAAGATGAGCTTAAATGGTACTGGTTATGAGATTAGATCAGTAGAAAGGTACAAGATATGAATACTGGAGCAGCATATCCTTTGACTGGTTTGATGGGCCAGACCACGTTTAAGTTCAGCCTGCTTGACTGGCTCCATCAGCACTACATTAGGCATTGCTCAGATATTTTGGTTGAGCATGCATAAAAGCAGTGCAGATTTCCTCCTTTGAGAGCGACTGAAGGGGTTCTCTTTATATAGTGATAAATTTTTATTTTATTTTTCTTCATAAGCAAGTTCATTTTGAAGGAATGGGGGGAATAGTACAGCAAAGAATAGAACATTCCAGTTCCTTATCTCCTCAACAGCCCATCTTTGCTAATGGGTTTGAATCAACATCCCTTTAATGAGCCCTTAAGTCAACACCTCCAGGTTGATTTGTATTCACTGGCTAGCACTCACGTGAGTTTTATTCTTTAAAAAGCTGCTTTTGCCTTTAAAACACTATATATACACATTCACAATATGTGTGTATATATGTAAAAAAATATTCTTGGATGTGTCATATATATATATATATATATATACACACCAGCATATAAATGGTTCGTATGTGTGTATATATATATAAAACATAATAGCATAAAAAAGTCTCATGGGGTGTTAGAGAAGCAGGCTTAGGCCCTTAGGGTGTATTGAAAGGCTGAGTCTCATTTTCTGGACTAGAGCTGTAACACTTAGGTTGTTGTGTAAAAAGTAATTTCTGTTGCCTGTCTTCCTTATCCCCACTCTTGCTAAGCTGCTGTAAGTGATTTTGAGGTCAGCTGTTAAACTGCTGGTTTTTCCTCCTCTTAGCCATCATGGGTAACCATAGTCATGCATTTTTAAACTAGCTTTCACAGTAACGAAAGTGTGAATGGAAGGATGTTGGGAGGAAACTGTAAGAGTGATCTTTGACACAAATTCCAAGATAGTTGTTCTTTATAGTTTGTTCTTTATAGGTAGTGTGTTCTTTAATGCTGTTCGGTTGATATAGTAGGAGAATAAACACACTAAGAGAAAATGTAAATGTCATTATTATTACTATGGCTCCATGACTAGAACAAATATCTAATACTCTCTGGAAGGTTGATTCCTCCCACCATTTAAACAATTGCATAATTTGTTAGCAAGTTAAAACTTTGTACTGTGCTAAATGCCACCAACTGAGTTGTAAAAAGCAAAGCAAAATTTTCCACTTCTGTAATTACGTTCTGTTTTACAATTATATTTATCTCTTGTACCCCAAATGAACATTGCAGTAATTTGTGTGGCTTCTTACACTGTTGCATACCCTAAAGACAGTAAAGGAATATTTTGAAAGACTGATAGGAGAGCAAAATCAGTAATCTGTGTGTTCATTCAGTACTGATGGTGACAAAATCCAATGAAATTTTCTCAATTTTGGGCAAAAATCTTGGTAAAAATGACTAATTGTGTTTGAATTTCGATAAATTGAATACTGAAGATGGTTCTACATATGAACAGAAATCTGCCTTACAGGTATCTACTGCTTGAATTAAAATTCTTCCCTTTAGCCATTCCTCTGTTCCATCTCAGAATAAAAAACTCGCAGAGTTTAGGTGTCCAGGATCTGATTTTGGTTTACTGGAATATGCTGAATGTACACAATTAAAATTCTGTTTAGACTCCTAGTGGAAGGATAAATCGTAGGTGTATTTCTTCTGGGAAGCTTGATGCAAGGATGGGATGGGTTATTCAAACAAAGAACTCAGAACCAATGGTTAAGATGGGCCTGTGAGCATGCATGCCTACTAACCTCATATCGTTGATAACCTAGAGGCTATTTTAGAATTACAAAAAAATAATTTCAATAAATTCAGAAGGTGTATAACCTTCTGAAAAAATCAAGATCCGTATTCATTCATGAAGTCATAACCTTCTGTCTTAAATTGTCTTCATGGGTAAGAAGTGATTGATAAAGCTGAGGCTTAGATCCTGCATTGATGCTTGCTGTACCTCTAACCTAGGTAGATGTGCACTTCTAATTCTGGCTCTGCAGTGATTTGAGCAGATCATACACAGTTACACACTGAGGTCTGATGCCAAGTGACCTGTAGGTTTCTGTGAATATGTGTCAGCATATTTTTGTGCCAGATCACAAATTGAGTAATCCAGTGCCTCTGCCATTCCTGTCACTTGATTTGTATTTATTGTGACTGGCTTTTACACACTATAAACAGCACCAGTGGAGTTGGCTGTGCTTTTTATACAGAAGAAGGGTTGCTATAAAAATGACTAGAAGATGATATGTGGCTAGGGAATGAATATCACTCAATCAGTGAAATTTAGCGAGTGGATGGACAGTATGTCATGCTGATAATGTCCATGTAAAAGATATATTAAGGGACGAGAGATAGAAAGATAAAGAGTATTTTGAAAGGCAGAAGAGAATGAAGCTGAGGTTATACATTTACTGCAAATTGCAGGAGTTAAGAAGTCTTGCTTTTCCTTCCCACATTAGAACCGGCCACTGCCACGTGCATCCTGCTGTGTTCTCAGCTTGTATTCCTGATGGGAGCGAGCAGCTGGGGCTGGATTCAGTTGCTTAAATGTCTGTGTTTATTACCACTTGGGATGCTGTAGGGCATTCAGCTGCTCATGCAATAAGGTGTGAGTCTCACTGAGATTACTTTTTTTTAATGTCAGCTGTGTGTGGATGTCTTGGGTATACTAGGGTGACTAAAATCACCAGTAGATGCCTATAATTACATACTTGAATTGAGCTTTTAATTCCTCTTGCTTCCTCATTGATGTGTTATAATCATGTGTGTGCATTAGATTTAATTTCTTGTTGTATTGCAGACTTTTAGTAGTTTGAAATTATGCTTCTTTGCTATACTTAAACTCTGATTAATCAGTTGTGCTATGGTGTATTTCTGGTTACAATAGGAAAAAAGCTAGCCTGCTTCGTATTTGTTAAAATTTTTTTTTAAGATTCCTCAATTTCAACGGGAATAAGAATTCTTGAAGCTATATTGTTATTTAATATTTATTTACTGCTGTCTAATGATAAGGGGGACATACAGATTTTCCTTTGTTTGCAATCAAAACGAATGTATATCCTTATCTGTTATACATATATGTAAGAAGTGAAACTTTTTCAGCAGTGGTCTCCTCAGATTCCGATTTTGCAGGGGGGTGTGTGTTCTTGTGTGTGTAATTTTTTTCCCTTCAGATTTCAGTTTTTATTCCTGTGCTGTATTGAAACATTCAATTCAGGCAAGTAACATTTCCATATCTATGTTATTATCATGCAATTATGACAATTAAAACTATGTTGTTTCTCAAGAATTACAAATATGTAGAATCATACGTCATGAATCTTGAGATGATGATAGTCGGCATTGCAACTAAACTGATGTCGAGGGTCCAAAAGCTACAACTTCAGGCAGTGTCAGTGATTTCTTTGAAAGAAAAATTAGAGGTTTTTGTACGCCAATTCTTTTATTAGATAATTAATGAGGAGAGGGAAGGAAATAAAGCTTTCTGACATCGTGCTTGTTTAAATATTTATGCTGCTTTAAACACATGAGTAATATGTGAGACTAACTCACGTTTAAAATAAAGGGTTTGGTTGATTGGCTGGTTAGTGGTGGGTTTTTTTGGTCAACACTGAGAAAACTTAAGTTCTAACATAATACAAATAGGGTAAAAATTAACTATTTTAATATATTTGACTCGAACATGTTCATGAGTGCTCTTCAGTTGGGAAAATGCAACATTACATAACAGGTTATTTTTAAGTGCAATCTGGACACAAGCTTTTCTTTAAAGAAAAAAAAGGAAATCTCATTTGCAGGTCTGGTATGTGGTATTTAAATGCAGGAGGCTATTAACTTGAGTATCTTTAGCTATATAGTTGAGTCTTTCATAGATTAGCATGTAAGTATTGTAGAGACCTATAGGAAAATTTTCACATTCTACAATTATACTTTTTGATTCCATGTTTTGTTTTATTTCTTCTTAGTTTGCAATGTATTACTTAACAGATGAGGATTAATTTTCAGTTTCATTTTTAAACTTAGGGTAAGAATTTTATGTCCTTCACCTATTGAGTCTGAGATATAGAAGAAAAATGAGTGCATCAGAAAAAAGGAAAGACAGAACTCTGAAATTTTAAACACTATTCTTAATTCATCTTCTCAGCTTGCGGAGAGTATCAGCTGGCAGTGTCAAGATTTTTTGTTTGTTTTTTCTTCATTTCTGGTTACTAGCCAGCTTAACGCTTTTCAAAGCCCACTTGATTGTGTTTCTGCTGATTCAAAACAGTATTGTGGTACCTTTCTTGTGTGTTCTGCAGGTCTCCAGGACTACTCTCAACTCTCTTTTTTCTGTAAGCGTCATTGTTGAAGAAGCATTTGCAAAGAGTAGTACACGTGCTTTTTTTTTTTCTTTTCATTTTTAAACTAGGAGGGTTTTGTGAGGCTTTTTCTGCCTTGCACAGATAAGTATGTTGGATCTTTAGCTGCTCTTGGCTCAATGTCCCTTCTAGTTACTGAAGGGGAACATGGAGAAGAACGCTCTGGCAAGCGGCAGAGCGTGTCTTGTGAACTGCTGTGTGTTCACATGATGGTAGGTGCAATGATGTGAAACGGCCCCTATGTTTCTCATTTTATTTCAGATCGGAATCGTCTGCTGATCTCAGAACAGGCAGATGACTGTGGTTGAGCAGCAAACATTTGTCAGACTGCAGGGAAGACCTTAGCATATATTGTAGCCATGGGCTCTGCTCTTCTTTCTTCAGTCTTCTTCATAGTATCTGTGTTAAAGTTTAAAGTTTAAACTCTGTTGCATATTTCTTATATATTCAGAAAGTGAGGCAATGTGTACATGAATAATTTCACTATTTTATTACCCCTATTAAAAATATTTTTACATGGCAAAGGATACATTCCTAAGTAAGTCCCTGATTTCTCTAAATAAGTCTGATAAGAGCAACTACTTTCTTTCCTTGCTTTTGCCTTTCTTTGTTCAAATGATAATAATAAACATACCTTTAGACATACAGAATGCAAAGGCATGCATGAGAAGGAAATTAAAACACGGTTAACAGCAGTAGCTGGCTTTTCAAAGGAGACTACTTAAAAAGGTATACAGATTTGTAGAAAAGCCACTGTTCAGGATCTTTGCTGAAATGAAGTCAGGAGTTGAAAGAACTTTTCTTCCCTGTTTTGATGTTAAAATAAATGTTATTGACCTTTTTCAAAGATTTGTCTAGGGGGAAAGACAGGGAGGATTGTTTGGTTGTATTTAAAATATCAAAATCCGTTTGAAAACTGAAAACAACTTTGACATAGAAGCTGATAATTTCACTGGCAAAACCCAGCCTGAAGTTTACTCTTTCCAGAAATCCCCTGGAAATACAAGTGGGTGTGTTCTGCTTGAGTAATCGCATGTAAATGCAGAGGTGCCAGCAGCACTGTAATAATGACTGTAGTGTCTTTGAAGGCACTCTGAAGCTTCCGTTCAAAAACACTCCTAAATAATTAAGTATTTTTTTATTTTTTCAATTTACATGCAATATGTAATGACATCCCCCAAGTATCAGATTTCCTTCCTTGTTTTTTCATTCTCATGCAAAGAAAAAAATGAATATTTTAATTAAGACACTGCTTGCTAACCTGTATAGTACAGTAATGTGATGAAGGAGCAGGTCGAGATAGTTCTTTGTTGTAACACTCAGTAATGTTTTCTTAACACAGAAGTGACAACTTGAAAAACCTAGGTACCTCTGAGGTGATCCTAGAAGTCTGGCTTCCCCTCTGCAAATAAAGGGAGGCAATTTTGTCCCCTTTGATATGCCTTCTGGCTTCTGGCAGTTCAATCTGTGACTATTTATATGGTACTCCTTGTAAGACTGGCTGCTCTGCTAGCTGTACAGGCGTTTAATCTTTTACTTTTTTTAATTTTTTTTTTTTTTTGGCAGATACCGAGCGTCTCTATACAGTGGTTTTCGAAGAGATTTGTGGGCGTTTTGGAAAGACCTATACCTGGGATCTAAAATCCTTGGTCATGGGTAAAAAAGCCCTAGAAGGAGCACAGATTATTCGAGATGTTCTAGATCTTCCAATAACCAAAGAAGAGTTATTACAGGAAAGTAAAATGAAACAGGAGAAGATATTCCATACTGCTGAATTGATGCCAGGTATGTTTCTCTTCAATATTTATGAACCGTTTATGGAATTACTTAAATGCTAATCAAGGTAGAAGTTTTTAATCTGCCTTCCACAAAGCAGTTTCCAGTTTTACCTGGTAAAAAGTCATGAAAACGTTTTTTTTCTTATTTACTTGGATAACAACTATTTTCTATATGTTTTCAAAGAAGAAAAATGTGCATGATTTTTATTTTGTAAACCAGATATTTTTTATAATTGTTGTTGGCAGCTGTGTAACTCAGCAAGTTAGTTTTCTCTGGCCATGAGAGTAGTTCAACTTCGTTAAGCACAAATACACTTTCAAATGTGCAGGCAAATGTATGAGCCCATGGGTTCTTCCAGCTGTGATTAATCTTGCCTAATCTTAGCAGTGAAATTTAAGCATGGCATCTGAGCCAGCTGTGTGCCAAAGGAGTAGGAAGGTTTCTCAGGTTGTCCTTGGACATGTCTTTTACCAGTGATTGTGCAGGAAGCCCAAATGAGTAGGTTAAATCAGGTACTTTTTCAAATTGCATCTTTCTCACAGATCCACCTGAAACTGTAAGCCTGGTTAAACTCACCAGGAAAACAGATAGCGGAATGTGTTCTAATTTGTTCATGTCAAACTTTTGGGTCTGCCTTTGCAGCTATATCTTTTGCAAGACAAACAAACAAAAAGGCACCCTTTGCCACTGAATCTGTACTTTGCTTGGTAGCACCATATGAGAGAAAAGCTGAATTGCCAAGAATTTTGACAAAACTAGGTTAGTGTCAGCTAATAATCCAGAAAGAAGTGGCTCCAGCTGTTTCTTTAAAGACTGACATGTTCTTCAATCTGATAACCAGATTTTTTAATCGGATACCTTTTTTTTTCCTTTTGTACCTTCTGAGGATATTTATTAATGTAATCCTTGTGGATTTATTCTACAGCCTCTTAATGTTTGTTAATTAAGAATGGACTTCATGCAGGTCTTGTGTAGAATATAGGACTGTGGTGACATTTGGAATTTACAGTGTTCTCTGACTACACTGGTCTTTGAGATAGTAAGGTAAATACAGGAAAGCGAAATTTAATTGTCATATTAATTAATGGTGTAAGATGACTCTGATGTGCTGAGTCTCTGGAAATCTTTTGGCAGTTAATAGGCAGGTGATGTTTTATTTTTCAATCAATTTCTACAGGTTTTCCAAAAAACAAGGTTCAAATTTGGTTTGGTGGAGAGCAGTGGTGAATGATGACTAATGATGTTTGAAAAAGTGACTCAAGCAAAGCAGTACTTGTTTCTGAACATACAATGAGCTATGCACATGTTTGTGCCAACAGTGATAACTGTTCTATTTCTCAAATCAAGTAATTGACAGGTTTATCAGTGATGGTTAAGGATGGTGTGGAAGTTCTATGAATATATGATTGGCAAAGCACTTCTTCCCCTGACAGGCTATATCACAGCCATGCCACTTATCGTTCAACAATTCTGAAGCATTAGTGGTTGTAGACAGAATTTTGACTATTTCAGTATGGCTGAACCAAGAGACAAGCTTCAATACATCAGGCTGTGGTCAAAATACAGATTTCATCTATGAAGAGGATATATCCATTTCGAAGGTGGAATTTTCTGATAACTGTTTGAGAATTTTTTGGAGTTATATTTATTTTTAGTTCTGAAAGAATCTTAGGGAATACTAGTTCTTATTCAGTGGAGAAAAGAATTAATCCAAAGACAATGCTGACAAAATGACAGGGCTGCCACTTGTGCTGCTTTTCTAAGTATTTCTGTCAGAGTACAGACATTGTTATCTGCAAGAGTGACATAGTTTCTGCAAATGCAGCACTGTGTTGCAGGGACGTAGATCATCAGAAGAATGGGGAGTGACAAGTGGAGCAGAAGAAAACCATGCATATGTACGTTTACCTATACATGTATAGGTATGCTTTTGCATAACATAAACCCAGAATATACATAGAGCCAGAAGAAACTAACTCCAAGTTACACAGCTGTCAACAGTTAATATAATCATGTCAGGGTTATGAAATTAATGCTGTAGCAGCCTCTTATTTTGGCTCATCATCACCACAACGCACAGATCCTTAAGGGTTGTGTGTTTGTGCATGCAGCTTTCAGACATTTTCCATGATAACTGAGCTTTTTTTGTTGCAGCTCCTATTCAGCCAGTGCAGAATGTGATGTACAAACTATTTTCCAGTTCAAGTATAGCTGACTGTCTCTTGCAGATATGAGGAGGTAATTTCATAGTTCAGTCTTAGTACCAAATGAAGCCAGTCAGAATCACAACAAGAGAAGAAAGAAAAGCTGTTCAAGTTTGAATGGCAGCTCACTCTAAAGTCTTTTTTTTTTTTTTCTTGAACTGTTCCATTCAACCAGCAGTCTAGTTTGCTTAGCTATTGTTTCTTGATTCATGTTGTGCTCTTAACAGTTAAACAGACTTCCTACCATGTTGTCTTTTCTTTTCCTTGGTATTATTGTTTTAATGGTAGGAAACTGTAGTGAGTCCATGCTGGGCTCAGTCAGCCTGTAACCCCTAGAGGTCAGTCAATTAGCTGCAAACTTGGAATGATGCTGTCTGTTTGGCTGGTTTCAAATATTTGGCCTTTGCATTAAGTCCTAAAGGATTGCAACTCAAAAATGCTTTTGCCAGGAAGTCAGCAATTCAGATGACAGAGGTTCTCTATTGTGTAAAATTCAGTACTTATATTTTTTCCATGGCCATGCATGTGTTGGTCTATCCAGACTAAAATGAGATTATCGATTTTGCGAACAGGGAGTCTGCCACCAGAAGAATATCTGGTATTTTTTAGAGAGCAATAAGATGAGAAGGTAGAATTCTTTATTAATAGCCAATTACCTAGCAACAACTAAAACAATATGAATTGTTGACATTCTGTGGAAGCAATCACTAGCAAGAAAATTAACTCTTTCCTGGCTGAAACCAGGACACCTTCCAAATTGGGAAGTAGGTTATTAGTTTACATAACCGCTTTTGTCCACTTTTGTAGCTCAGTGAAAGCTTTACATATCACTATAGATAGCGTTTTTAGTATCTCAGAACAAAAAAGAACCAGGTGGATCTGAGAGTTACATTTCCGTAGTCTCATCGGATTCATGGCAATTACACCAAATGGTGGATAGCCCAACCTCTGTCATGCTGTCACCTTCACACCAGCAATGCTGACTTCACTTCAGGATTGAGAGCAATTGTAGATAATGAAAAGTACTGTGCTGATGGGCTTGCAACTGCTGTAGCACACCAAACTACGTAAAAAATATTTTTTCATCAGTTTGTGACTTAAGCGAACAGACAGCTGCTTCTTTTTCTACATGACATTATTGGGGTTTTTTTTCTTTGCCCCTCTACTCTGCTCTCATGAGACCCTACCTTTTAGTTCAGAGACTGCTGAGGATTTTACTATAGAATCACTTTTATGAACTTAAAGAATTATCACTGAATTGGCTAGAAATCTAATCAACTTGACAAAGCTCTGAGTGGTAATGTTAGCTTTTCTTTGATTAAGGAGAGTGATAAAATATTGAAGAGCTTTAAGTTTGGTCTGATATCACATTCAGTGTAGGAACTGTAAATGATTTTGAAAAAGAGGAGCTGTCTTTTCATACAGAGGCTATATTTATCCTTAAGATTTCCGTTTGTGCACAACTGGATATAAATCATACAGCACATGCATAATGCATGTACACAGTTAATTTAAACAATGCGTGGAGCACTTTGGTTTCCCTTAGTCTTTTTCTCAGCAGTAAATCTTTTCTTCCGAATACACACTGAACGTTCTCAGACAGCTTGTTTTGTGTAACGTTACAGCAAAATGAAGTGGACTTGAATATGAGTATTTAAAGAGCCTGGATTTTTGGTGCCCCAGAGGTCAGGTGTCCTCTGTTCTCATGCTGTTAGTATGAGTAGAAGGCTAACTGTATCTACACAGCGGTGAATGAGGATCAACGCTGTGATAGATGTGTGTGAAGATCTTCTTAGAGGGAGTGCTGAAAGTCTGCCAAAAGAGTGTGAAATTGTATTACAGCTCATAATTTGTGTGCGAGCTATGCGAAGATAGCACTTGGTGACCAGTATAGTTCTTCCAACAAAAATTTTACTGTGCATGGCAAAAGTCTGTTGATCAAGATGGTATTCTCTAAAACAGCCTGTAGCCATGTTATTTATTCTGCAGCTACATCTCAGCTACTTGTAGCAAGTTTAATTATATTACCATGGGCTACGTAGTGCAGATGAGCTCTAGAAGTATATCAGGGAAAGAGAAACGAAACATACATACACCAGTGAAGGAAATGGGAAACATGGTAAAAGAGATAGTAGATTAACAGACTGGTCAAACATGACACAAAAAGGAAAACGAAAATGAGTATTTTTTGAAGATTAAAACCAAAAAGGCCAAGACAACTCAAGCATGGATAGATACAATAAAATATACATAGAAAAGATTTGATTGCCCATGAAATAAGGTTTTTTCTTCCTCAGTTAAAAAGGACTTTGTGGCTTGTTTCAATACCCCACCCCATTTGTCACAGAAGTACATTTCTTATCAAAAAGTTGCGGGAGACAACCATTCCTTTGGCTTATAATTGCAGTTGACAATAAAATAAATCTAACTAGTATTACTCAAGATTAACTTGTCAAATTAGAGTGGCCCCTATAGCTTATTGAAGCAAGAAGAATGACTATCTTTTCAATAATTAGAAGTTACTGGAGACCAAATTATGTATTGTTATTACAGAATACAGACAAAAATAAGAATAGCATGGGTATTTAACTGGATAACAAATAACTAACTGGGGAGGGGGGTAAGACAATTTAATAAGTAAAATGTCCTAAATAACTCTGTAGATCACAGAACTATGTCAAAGGATACACAGCTGTTGTAGATAGCAGTAATGTTGTTACTATAATCATAATGCTTTGAGACATATTAGAGAAGGTTTTAAATAAGAAGTAATATCTTTCATTAAAATAACTGAACTGTGGAGAAGCTTTTGGGCATAGAAAGTCATCTTCATGTAGTTTTAAAATACCCGTTTGCTATTTTGGGGTTTTTTAAGGGTTTGCATGTGTTTGCTTTCTAAAAGAGCAGCTATGAAGAGGAAGACACAAGATAATAATTTTAAGTCTATCTGAAGATTTTATAATTTCTGTACATGTGGCCTTTATCTTTCTGTAATACTTTAGCTTGAGCTTTCCCTTGAATCTGAAAAAGAATAGACAGAATCTATGAAAAATCCAGAATATAACCTGATTTCATTGATTGCTTGATGTTTGCATTTAATTAATATAAGGAATATGTTGTATTTATGCTGGTTTATTTCTTTTGTTGCGTTTTTTTTTCATGATTTTCTGTCTTGAACTAAAGTAATCCTGCATTATACTATTTCTCTGATTATTAGATGTTTGAGACTGTAATGTTTGAATAAAGACAACACTCATTTGAAAGATTTATAAGTTATTAATGTATATGATGGCTCTATGTTCCAGCTTGCTCGAAATGTTCTTAAATTGGTTAACAGCATAGCTAAATTAGTTGGAAACTATAAAGGACAATTATCTATGATGGTTACAGAACTGAAACTCCTGTGAGCTGTTCGGGTTTTGTTTGAGGGTAGGAAAAATAGAGATGTGTCTGCTAAACGGCCTTCCTAGTAGAACATGTTAGCTTTCAGATAAGAAATTTTTAAAAAGACATAATACACACACTGTCTTCTCTATTGCACACTGATTTCCTGTTTCTTTTCCTGGGATTTCGTAATGGTAAAAATACCATTAAGTAGAAATTAGCTGTAATTAGTACACAGGTAGCACACAAGGAGGGAGTAAAGAAATGCAAGAGAGGTATGGTACACTGTGATGTTCATGAAAGGATCTGCCACTGGTAATGCCACTGTTTTTTATTTGAGGTTCTCTCAGCCAGGTAAGACCTCCTGTAATTTAATTTTGAAGCTTAACTTTCATAAAAGTTACCTTGTAAATTTTAAATTATTAAATTCTTGTGGTCCTATTTACAATGCATTTATGTTTTTGCTTAAGAGAAGGCCTTGTGGAGTTCTGTTTATTTTTCAAGGACTTTTTCTTACATAGCTTATCTTTATCTTTTTTAGAATTTAATAGAAAAGACAGTGAGACTGCCTGTGTAGGCTTGGGTCAGCTGTATTCCTGAAGTCATAAAACTGTGGCACTTTGTCCATACTTATAAGACCATCAAAAAGTGGATTTTCAGGTTAAGGTACTGGCAGATCTGTGTAATTATCTTCCTGATGTTGTAGTTGAGCCTCCACATTAATTGACTGCAAGTGGAAATATGAACACCAGAAATCATTTGAGTGATGAACAGAGGAAACTGAAGTTATGGTTCAGTGCTGAAGCAGAATGAATAATCCTCTTCCCTATCATATATACGCCCAGTTTATGGTGGAGGTCACTTTCTTTTCTATCTTGAAAAACATTCTTATAGTCTCCTGTAACATGTTCATAGAAACTTCACTTTAGGAAAATAGAAAAATAAAAAATATATTATAAGACAAAAGTTTGATTGGAGAGTTACATTAGAAAAAAAACAGAAGAACTTCATATTCCATCTGTGATACAAGGAAGAGTAGGGAAAATGTGGGCACTCTCCAGAAGGAAATGGGAGACCTGGTTATATGGGACATAGAGAAGACTAAGGTACTCAGTGACATTTTTGCCTCAGTCTTCACTGGCAAATACTCTGGCCACGCCACCTCAGTCGCAGAAGGCAAACAAAGGGACAAGGAGAATGAGGTACTGCCCACTGTGGGAGAAGACCAGGTTCAAGACCATCTGAGGAACTTGAAGGTGTACAAGTCCATGGATGCCTCCACAGGTCCTGAGGGAAATGGCAGATGAAGTTACTAAGCTACTATTGGGACCTGTGCTGTTTAACATCTTTGTCAGTGACATGGACAATGGGAGTGAGTGCACCCTCTGTATGTTTGGAGACAACACCAAGCTGTGTGGAGTGGTCAACACGCTGGAGGGGAGGGTTGCCATCCAGAGGGACCCGGACAGGCTTGAGAGGTTGGCCTGTGCAAACCTTCTGAAGTTCAACAAGGCCAAGTGCAAGGTCCTGCACGTGGGTTGGAGCAATCTCAAGCACAAATGCAGGCTGGATGGAGAATGGATTGAGAGCAGCCCTCCTGAGAAGCACTTGGGGATACTGGTGGATGAGAAGCAAAACATGTCCTGGCAATGTGCTCTTGAAGTCCAGAAGCCAGCCATATCCTGGACTGCATCAAAGCATGATCAGCAGGTCAAGGGAATTGATTCTGTTCTTCTGCTCCTCTCTGGTGAGACCCCACCTGGAGTACTGCATCTGGCTCTGGGGCCCCCAACGTAAGAAGGACCTGGACCTGTTGGAGCAAGTCTAGAGGAAGGCCACAAAGATGATCAGATGGCTGAAGCACCTCTCCTATGAAGACTGGCTGAGAGAGCTGGGGTTATTCAGTCTGGAGAAGACAAAGCTCCAGGGAGACCTCATAGCAGCCTTCCAGTACTTAAAGGAAGCCTACAGGAAAGATGGGGAGGGACTCTTTTTCAGGGAGTGTAATGATAGGATGATAGTGGTAACAGTTTTAAACTGAAAGAGGGTAGATTTAGGTAAGATACTAGGAAGAAATTTTTCACTATGAGGGTGGTGAGACACTGGAACAGGTTTCCCAGAGAAGTGTGGATGCCCCATCCCTGGAAGTGTTCAAGGCCAGGCTGGATGGGGCTTTGAG
>JAOXJM010000001.1:134782613-134793058 GCA_026413425.1 Tringa solitaria
ATTCCAACAGGTCCATGTCCTTTCTGTGTTGAGGACTCCAAAGCTGGACACAGTGAGATGGGGGACTTGATTACACAGGACATGAATAAGGCTGAAGTACTGAATGTAGCAAGTGGGGAATGCCAGGTCTCAGAGGCCAGAGGCAAGTGTTGGAGCAAGGAAGATGTGCCCTTGGTGGAAGAGAATCAGGTCAGGCAAGCAAACTGGACATGAGTAAGTTAATGGGTTCTGGTGGGATTCAGCCTTGGGTGCTGAGCAAGGTGGCAGGTGTCATTGTGAGGCCACTCTTGATAATCTTTTATCACTCATGACCATTGGGAGAAGTGCCCAGTCCAGTCCTGTTTAACATCTTTGTTAATAACTTGGTTGATGGGTCAGTTTGTTGATGAAGAGAAGAGAATGTTCAGGGGGATCTTAGTAATGTATATAAGTACCTGAAGGGAGAGCATAAAGAAGACAAATAGGCTCTTTGCAGTGGTGCATAGTGAGAGAATTGGAGGATATGGGTACAAACAAACATAGGAGGTTCTGCCTGAGCACAAAGAAACACGTTTTTACTGTGAGGGTGTTTCAGTGGCCAGTCCAGCCCAAACTACGACAGAGGGTGACTGAGTACTGACAGAGGTTGCCCAGAGAGGTGGTGGTTGCTCCCACCTTGGAGATGTTCAGAAGCCATCTGGACATTGTTCTGGGCAGCAGGCTGTAGGTAGCCCTGGTTGAACAGGGGGATTCAACCAGATGAGCTCTAGAGGTCCCTTCCAACCTCAAGCATCCAGCGATTCAGTGATACGCTTCTCAGATTTGATATGGGAAAAAAAATAAGGAAACAGAAGTGCTTTCACTGAACAATATTTTTCTGTTCCATTTTGATTTAAAGGGCTCCAATTATTTAAAATCATGATTTTGGAATTTATAAATATTGGAATATTAATTTTTGCTTTTAAAGTGTTCATAAAAGCCTAGCTGTTTGTGTGTTTCTGTGTGTATTTGTATATAAGATAGATATAGCTTTGCAGTTTTACCTTGAAGCAACTTTGTTTAATAGTAACAAAAATGTTATGCTACTAAATTTGTTTCAGATAGGACTTTAACTCAGTGTTTCAGACCTTCCCATGCAAACATTTATACATACTTTCAATATACTCATGTCATAAAAACCACATGAATTAATTATTTACTTACTATATAGTGTGGCAGGGTAAAGGGCTTTCTTACCAGTATTTTGGAGTATTTTGGTTGTTTCACCTGTGGCTTTTCTGTAAAATAAAGGACCTTAGTAGTAAAGTAATTTAGAACAAACAAATAGTATTTATATCCATTGTTTAAAAAGAGGAAAAGGTTATAATAATAGAAATTATCATAACTCTCTTATGAAGATTCAATCTGTTCTATTTAAGAAGTTCCAAGTGATGTAAATCACCACCTTAATTTAAAACACTATTTCTTTGCAGTTTCTTCCATTTCTAATTAATTAATTAATCCCATAGTTAGGAATAATCTCTGTAGCAAATCTAGTGAGAGCTCATTAAAATTTTTCAGACTGATTAAATGGCATTAGGATTTATGAGTCTCAGTGGACTTTTTATGTCATAGAAAAGAGAAGTTCAAAGCGAAATTTTCTGAGACTTTTTTGCTACAAAAGATGTAGTGAAAGACTAACAGGGATTCAGAACATTATGACCGTTTTGTAATTTTTGTCTGTAATTGTACAAGGAAAGCAGAGGGTGAAGAAGGCAGATTTAGCACTTAACGTGACCATCATTATTGTGAGCTTATGTAAAAAGGATACCGACATCTATTTTTTATTTCTTATCCCTCCTCATTTTGTTCCTTTTCCCACTTTTTTTCCCCTTCAACTGCACCACTTTTAGTGTATGAATGTAGTGTATTTCACTTACTATGGTTTTCAGATAAGCAGCTATTTAATTAGTGATATTTCTGTTATTCCTTATGTATACCTGGAGGTTGAATTTTGAGGAGTACTTTAAATAAGGTACAGGAATTATCAAGGCATGAACAGTCATTCTAGGTGGTGTACTGAGCTGTAAATTGGAATCCCTGCTGTTGAAATCATGTATTTTAGTCATCGTAAATCTGCCCCTTTTCCATTTTATAAATAAATTGACTTGCAGTCTTTACTGAATGTTTACAATTCAAAAATCAGATATTTTATTTTAGAAATAACAAAGGCATTAAATGTGAAAATACATAGACATTTTCCAGCTTAATTCAAACCTACATCAATGACTGTCTCTTCACCCTTGGCTCTAGTCTGTCCTTTGAATTCCCTCCATTCCCATTTTTCCTCAGCTGAAACACTCTTCTAAACAGGCGTTCATGGTCTAAACCATTCTGATTTACCCATCCTCTGCTGTCTGATCTCCTTTGACTCACAATTTTTGCCAGTTACTTTAGCTTATTGCTAGGGGTTTGCTTCTCCCAGTGGTATAGCCTGCAGCCGTAATGCTCATAGCGCACCTGGCTTTTAAAGCTGCCGCCAGCGGCACAGCTGAGGAGGAGTTTGGAGCAGGTCACTGTTGTCCACATACACTGCGGTCTGTACAGAAGCAAATACAGCACGTGCCAGCGGCCACTTACTGTGTCAAGAGGGATCGATGTTACTCCAGGATTCTGCTCAGCTGCCAGTGTTTTTTGAGGTAGACGGCAGAATTCAGGCTTTCTGTGCAGAAGCCACTTGGCTTTCTTGTTTGTACAGATGTAATTACAGTTCATTAATTAATTCAAGTTAGACAGTTGATGAGTTAGAGCCAAGAAAGAACTTCCCGTGTCATCTGAATTGTTGGTGCCAACTCCTATGTAGCTGGGTGGTTAGTACGCTTACTGAAGGTCTGAGATGTTTGAGTGTTTCTGCTGTGTGTATTTTCTTGTTGGGCTTTTGGGGGGATAATTTCCTCACTGCTTGCACAGAGTGTCCCTTTAGTGTCCCTTATCTGCAAGGCTGTGCTCTCTCAGCATTCCTGTTAGCCTCACATCCTGTGCTGTGCTGTGGCCAGCTTCCAGACAGTGCAGAGAAGACTTTCCCTTGGCAGAAGTGTGTTGTGTGGTGGGAACAGTGCTCCCTGGGAAGCAGTGGGACTGCTGAGCAACTGGTTCGGTGCCACAAGAGCTTGAAACCGCTGCTCCTGCAATACAGACGGCGCGCTTAAGTTTGCATCAAAAGCAGAGTTCACTCCCTTGATGAATTTAGGTTACATATGGCAGATTTTACTGTTACTGTGTGTGGGGTGATTGGGAGGTGAATGAAGTATGTCACATCTTTTCCTTGTACTCAGATTAGTTTAATTGTTCCATGCAGACATACCCTTAAGTGTTGGGAGCAGATAACAAGTGGAATCTGAAAGGGTACATCTATTGTCTTGAGAACAGAACATTTCCACTGGTCTGCCTTCTAACCAAGATGAGATGCCAAGTTCAGTAGGAACTTCCCTTTCTGACTTGCTACTTTTTTGAGAAATTAGTTTTTTGCTTTCATGTGTGCATCCAAAATCACCCAGTTTCAACAGCTTGTGCCTATTCCTCAGGAACTAAACATCTCTTGCGGTTAATCTTTTGTAAAGCATAATTGGAAAAGTAATCTCAGTGTATTCCTAAAATATAAAGAAAAATTGGCTCTATGGAGAACATAACAATAATCTGGGACTTCTGCTTTCTTTTTAAAGCAAATCAGAAGAGAGGGTTGCCTTTATCTTGTCCACTGTGTGGAATACTTCCTCAAGAAATTGGGGAAAACTGCTTTTTGAGCGCTCTTTGACCTGAGCTGTTCAGTCTTCCAGTTTTGGGGTTTCCTTAGAGAATGTCCTAGTTGCCTCACAGTACAGCAGCTGTTTGCTCAGGAAGGTACTTGACTAGAGCTTTTTCCTGAATTCATAAAGCCTTTACTTTTCTTGCTCTGCAGTATGAATGAAGACTTCTTTCTAGATGGCAAGTTTTGATTTGAGTATTTAGTATGTGTTAATGGCCTATATCTTGAATTCCTACTGCTGTGAGGCACTGCAAAATAATAAACAAAGTAACTTCTTTTTTACCTTTTTCCCCTGGAGAAACTATTGATTTCAGACAGACACATAAGACATTTAAAGGAATAATAGGAATAAATTATTAATAAATTATAAGTAAGTAGGTATTGAACAATATAGGGTTTTATGTGTTAAGACCTCCATCTTGAAATACTGCTAGAAGCTTATAGCTTGAGACACAAAGATCACAACACTGTAGTGGAATACACTTTTTATATGATATGCTACTGGACAGTGTGTTGACTGAATCCTGCACATTCCTCAGCTTCTAAATTGTCTAAGCATGTAGCCCCATCCCAGGCTGGATGATGAAGTCTGTGATTATAAACCTCAGCTTCCAGCTACTTAAGTGTAATGGACGTGGCTGTAGAGAGAAGAATATGAGATACTTCACTACATCTAATACTCCAGGACTTCTGAAGATCTTCTATACACATGCATCTTTTCCCTAAATCCATAATAGGCCACTATTTAATATTTAAAAGACAATTAAAGGAAGGAGACAGTTATAAAGTTGTTTGTGGTGTTTGTATTTTTTTGTTTTCAATTATCATGCTCTCAGTTCACATGGTTGATTTTCTTCCTCCTTCTTCTCCTGAGGCATGTATGCTTCTGTGTGCACACCCCCACCCCCCCAGTGCTGGCAGTCTTTATTATATATTTGTGGAAGAAAAATGAGATGTTGCATGGCTTGAAAGTAATTTAGCTCTTAAGTGTTCTAGACGTTGCCCTTGTTACTGCAGTGCATGTTTATTTATGGAGGTATTTGTCTTATGGAGATGAAAAAAGTCATCGAAATTCCATGCAAAAAATAACCTGGTCAAGGTTTTCTTTCACTTATTGTGTCTGATTGTAAGAGGAAAAAAGGATTATAATTTTGTTCTTAGTCTTTGGGGTATCCTAGTTGGGGGGTGGGGAGGCAGAAGTATTTTTTTTCCTTTGCATTTTTCTTGATAATGTATCAAGTAGCTGCTAAGGGACTTGATGAAATGTGATGCAGAATAATAAATTATGTTCTGCAGCCTTTGCTTCTACGTGAGGTGAGTGTGTAAGCACAAAGAGACTGGTACACCTCCAAATTCTAAAAGCATCATATTCAGATTAGCAGGTCACTGGAGATGCGTTGCTAATTGTTTTAGGGAACTCATTACGGGTATTATCACATATTAATTATGCATGGTAAGTAGTAAAAAACAGGGGGGGAAATCCTTCTTTTATGATAAATTGCTCACTGAGTTATCTTTTCTTTCTTTCAAGACCTTGAGCGTTTTTTGGAGATGTGAAACAGAGCAGTCATTGAATAATTAGATTTTAATTAACAAGAATTTTCACAAAAAAAATGTTTTTAATGTCTTTTGGGTTATAGGAAGCATGAATAAATCCTCTTTTAAAGAGATCTAGTGCACTGATCCTCTCTGTATCTCAAGTTACCTTTGTAACACACCAGAGCTTGTTATAACAATGTTTTCAACAGTTTCAGGACACAGAATGAAGACTGAAACAAGGAATGGCATTGTTAGCAGTATTTTTTGGTTGCTTCTTTGTAAATTATTGTCATGGGGAGACCTCTGGAAACCTTTGAAAGACTAAGGTCAACTATGTGTTATTTTAATGCACTAAGGCTGGGGGAGGGAGACTTCATTTGTTCCCTTCTTTTTTAAGTTACTTGCTCTTTGTGGAGATGTGGTTGTAGGTAATTTTCAGAGGGTTGGTGTTCGTGGTACTGTTCTGTTTATTCTGTTGTGTTGTAAGGAATTTATAAGAGTCTTTTTTTTTGGCACAGTTGCAGAAAACCTACATACAGGACCATCAATTAACACTGACAAATTGTTTATAGTCTAAACAGGGCAAAGCATTTGCTCAGGCTGATTGCTATATCACAAAATAAGTGCACTTACAAGTTGATTACAAAGTGTACTCCATAAAGCAGTGTTTAAGAATTTTTTTTTATTATTATGGTGATAGACGTGGTATAAAGATAAAAGACCTTGTAGCACACACAAGAGCTGAAGAAGTGACAGCTTTATCTGCTAAAAAAGGATGCTTAACATTTCCATTCCAGCATCTCTTTGTCTTAGAATAATAGCCTGATTCAAAGCCAAGAAGGAAATGGTTCAAGTTAAGCTTCAGTAAGACTGAAGTGATTCTGATTTAACGTAGAAAACAATTCCATGCAGTGGTAGAAATGCTGTCCTCCTATTCCAACAAAGAAAGCTTTTCATTTTTGTCTAAATAGTACTGAATACAGGAGTTGTTGCTCATGCTCAGATTCAGTGTTCATCTTATTTGGTACCATCTGATGAAAGCTAATACCAGGGGGTTAATTTATCCACTTAAATTCTGTTGCTCCCATATCAAGTAATTGAAGGCTCTTTTTTAACAAAAGGAAAAAAGCGGGGTTAGTAACTCTTTCACAATACTTTTTTTTTCCTGGTGCTGGTCACTACCAGGACAATGAATTCTGTAAATCTTTTGTACATGTTCTGAATTTCTCACATTTCACTTCTTTGAATGTCAGCTTTTTTTTGCCTTTTTTTTTTTTTTTTAATGTTATGAGTGAGAAAGATAAGAATTGATCTGCCACTCAGTATTTTTGGGGGGTTGATGGGAGGTGAGGTTGGTTGGTTTTTTTCCTCATAAGCATTCTGATTGCATTTCTTCAGACCCTTCCTATCAAAAACATTTTAACATAGAATAATGTCTGTGGTATACAGTAGATATTGCAGATGAGACAGCACTATATATGTCTATGAATATATACAGTATCACCCAAGCTCTGGAGTTTTCACTGAGCTGTCTACAGTGATGTCCAGTATTTAAACTGGATGTTACAAGATGTACATGTCATTTATTTTTTCCAGCTAATGTGGATTGCTTACACTTCTTGACCATTTTATTTAATCTGACACTTGATTGCCCAGTAGACTACCTTCTCACTCCAAGTTTCTTATAGATGTTACTTATCCCAGCTAACCTACATAACTCTGTGTCATCAGCAGATTTTACCAAGTGTAGAGGTAAGGCTTGCTAGTCAATAATTCCCTGAGTAACACCAGAATTCTTTTAAAATGCGTCTACAACTGCTTTCTAAAATAGTAGCATGGTAATGAGAAACTATTTTTAAAGTTAGTAACCGCTTCACTTCATAGTTTAGTTGTTTCAAACCCTCAGGGTCTTGCTGATTAGCAAAGACTAGCTGATGAGATTTCATCCATTACTGAAAATATCTTCTATTACAGAACATGTTTTCATCCATTAGGAAATTGTCCTCTTTTCTACCTGGTCACAGTGATCCATTCAGTTGCTGTGTCCAGAACACATTATTGCATTCTGCAGCTTGAGACTAAAGAGTGGAAACATTAGAGGTTGCAGCCTGTTGTCTGGGGCTTCAAAGCTAGTATAGACTCAAAATATTACTGATTCAAAAAAAAGTGCCATGGGCAGAAAGCATAATAGTATATAACTTATCTTTCTGCTTTGCACTTTCAATAATGCAGTTATCCCAAAAGAATGCCAACAGAACATTTTATTCTTTGAAGAATGATCACCTATCTTAGGTAGAATGCATTTTCAGTTTTAAGATTAGCTATGATATATACCTTGAAGACTGCTTTCAGTTTTGAGTTTTTAACTTTTCAGGCAGAAAATTTTCATTGAGAAGACTTTTTCTTTCTTGAACTTCAGCAAAAAGTGTTTGCAATTATTTTAATATTTCACTCATAAGATATTAATATTTTCTAATTATAGTAATAACTAGTGCAATGTTCATAATGATAACTTACATGAAGAGTTATATTTTGTAAAGGAGGTGTTTGAATGTGGGAAGCTGAGAGTTCTGCAGTTATATGTTTTAGGAGTCAGCAACAATGCTATGTCTCTACCATACTATGATCATTACTGGACCTGGGAATGCTCCTGAGTTTCCTGATGTTTGTCTGTGTTATATTTAAGTACACATTAAACCCCATGGGTTTATCTAAGGCTATAAAAAGTAGCTTGAAGAAATGGATCACACACACCCCACACACACTGATTGGCATTTATTTAATGAGTGTTGTCCTTTTTTAGTCACCAAGGTTCCAAGTTCCTATTTTAGATGGCAAGCAAGTATTGTCCCTCAATTTTCCTCAGAGTTAAAGAGTTAACAGAGGTCATTTCTGATAGAATTAAGAAATGAATCAGCCAGCCCTGCATTAGCTTTCAGCTGTATTCTCTGCTGCCCTCGTCCAGAAGGGAGCAAAAGTGGTAGCAAGACAAATTTCTGTTAATAGGTCAGCAATAGAAGGGGAGGAAGAAGAGAATGTACCAATGATTCCTGAAAGAGTGTATTTTTAAAGATACTGCTGAAGAAGGATGAAGAGTGTAGGCACGGAGATTGTAAAAGGCACAGAGGTCAGCATGATATAAGACATACAGCTGAAAGTGGGAGAAAGAGATAAAGAATGCAATTAAGTGAAAGGATAGAAGATGTCTAGGGAGTAGAAGGAAATAAAAGCAAGACATGCAGTAATTGTGGGTAAGATAATATAGGTCCTTGAAGGTGAAAATGAAAACTTGAATTTGTGGCTGCATTAAGTAATCTATACAGCTTCATTATAAATTATGAAGACTTAATAGTGCGCAGTAGCCCATTTGTCCTTAACGCTTTCCGAAACATTTTTTAGGGAGTGTAGATGAAGAGTCAGGATACAGTAGATAAGTTAATGATGTATATACAGAAATAGTAAAAGCGTTTACTTTTTTGTGGCAAAGCATTCTGTCTAAAGAGCATTGGTAGATGATGTGACAGGGCTAGCATTACAGCAGAAAGTCTTCAAACATTTAGGATGCTACATGTCTAAATTTAAAATCTCATGAAGATAGTGGAAAGAAGAGTCAGTTGCAAATGAGTGCTTTGGCATGTCTCTCAAAGTGAAGAAGTTTTCTTTAGAAACACTGATGTCAGAGTTTCATCTTCTATTCTGTCTTGCATTAACTAGCAATTCTAAGGCATTTGGACAATTTGTTACTGTCCCTTTCTCCTGTCACTTTATTTTTTTCTTCTCTTAGCAATCAGTTGAAGACGAAGTACTCTTGAAAGATGATGGTTGACTTTGAGTAGGTTGGTGGAAGACTGTTGTACTGATACCTTACTATTTACAGCTCTGCTTTACAGCTGTGGTGTTATTACATGACAGCCTTAAATTTATTTAAGATTATTAATATTCAGTGGAATAACTTTCTTCTTGTTTCTCTGTTGCTTTTAGGAACTGATTTTGTTTTAATAATACAATGGTAATGAAGGATGAATATAATGTCTCTTAATTCAGATTATTCAGAAAAGGCCTTCAGTGTAGTTTCTGTCAGAAATTTTGAAATGTATTCATTCTTTGTAGGAACAATTCAGTTTCACCAGCTTTCACACCATTTTTAAAAACCTGTGAATTGAGTCCTTAGCTTCTCTGACTGAGGCGGGTGTGTGATCTGGCTTTGTGTAAAGTGATTACTAGTAAGAGCTTCAGGCTCAATGTCAGTCCAAGGATGAAGAAATCCATCACAGAATGCTGTATTTTAATAAAATGATTTCAGTTACTTGACAGTATGAAGACATAATAATGCTTGTGACATGCTGTGCTGTATTGCTTTAAGATCAGACTGAACATTGGAATAATAGCGGCATCGAGAAGAAAGGAAAAATGGGATGTCTGATTTGAGCATCTCTTTTTCTCCTATTGATTTCTATATTTAGTGTAGTGTATGGTATGCCAGGCCCTAGTTATAAAGACCTGTGAAAGAAAACTACTTGGATTCCTGGTCTTGCATGTTAGGAATCAAGCAGCATGTGATGCATAAACTTGAATAGAATTGGATAGATCCTGAGGAAGATCCACCACAGGATGCAGCTGTTAAGTTCTGTGATAAAAGCTCAAAAAGGCAATGGTGGGTGGGGGATCCCAAGTCACACCCTGCCCAGCTGCTTTCAGGCCCACCGTGGGAGCCATCAGCCCATCAGTGGCCCATCTCCATAAGCCCAGGGAGCAGACGGGAGCCCAGAGAAAGGACTCAGAGGCAGGGATGGCCTGTCTGGGCTCTCCCAGGGCTGTCGTAGGAAAGCCACCGAGGTGAATTACCCACTCCTGAGACGCATCAGGGTGAATCAACAGTGGATCCCTTTTTGAACTGAGGGAGGATACTGCCTGGGGTATGGCATACATTATGGGGTGCAGGGGAAGAGTATTTTGGGATGGCTCAGGATTTATTACAGGGAAGTAGAGGGATAGGGGATAAAAAGGGGTGAATGTGTGTAAATATGTGACACACTTGTCTGGCCACACCCTGCTTCTGACCAGGATAGTCTGTCCTATCTTACCAAATTCCATTTCTAACTCTTTTTTTTTTTTTTTTTTTTTTTTGCTGGGTGTAGGGGAT
>JAOXJM010000001.1:134793158-134821883 GCA_026413425.1 Tringa solitaria
AAAAAAAGTGAGCCTTTTTGTTTTTAAATCAGGGTCCTGGTAATGATGCGACCCTTTGTATTATCTTCTTGTCTGTCATGAAGTATGCCAGTGAGTGTACTGAACAAAAAAAACCAGACTCAACTAAAAATTGGAAAGAAAAAAAAAAGGGAAAAGTACCCTTGTAGAGGAAAGTAGTGCTTTAATTTGTACATGACTACTTGGTGTTTATCACAGTTTATTGAAACAAGTTCACAGGAAGAAACACAGGAAGAGTTAACACTTGCAATGCAAGCAAATGCCACTGCCCTGTAAAAATTATGTGTCGTTACTTTACCTGTGCAGATTATCCTGAAAGACAAAGAAGTAGGACTGAATGCTTGTTACTAACCACTACCCTATTGTGTCCACACATTGCTATTTATTCTCCAATTTCCCAAGTGTATGGCCGAGGTAACCTGTTATCAAGCCCCAGTTGAGTTTGAGCGATTGTCCTCCTGTGTACTATGAGTCCACAGCAGATGCAAGTCCCCAATAACACATCTATTGAGAACTGTGCTAAGTCGCATTATGCTACATTGGCTGTGGACTAGGTGTGAACGTGTATTACTTTTTTTTTGCTTCATGCTCCACTTTTAAACTCTGCATGCATATCTATATAATATCTATATAACATATCGACATTAATCTTTCTTCAAAGAATAAATTTTATAGTTCACATACAGAAAGGTGGCATCAGTGTTGCCTACTGATTCTGTAATATTTTTTTTCCTATGCCTAATTGTGCAAGCTTAATGTTATTATATTTAATAAAGTAAATCAGCTTCTAATACCTGAATAGCATTGGTCAGCCATCTGCTGGAAAGAGGATACAGCAAAAATCCAAACCTCTTGCCTTAACCCATTCTGTGCCTTTCACAGAAAGTAATCCTGGGACAGCCATTGAAAGGTGCCCATGTCCCACGCAGGGACAGTGTTGCTTCTCTGCATAGCTGGGCTGCTAAGGCATCTAACTAAGCGGCTCACCAAAAATGCTCTATACTTTGACCATGGAACGTAGCCAAAGTCTGAGTCCTTTTTAGTCATTAACTATGTCATCTTTTGATATGTGTCTGAAGTATTTACAGTTTTTGCATGACCAAAGGTTTTCAGGCTTAACAAAGCCTGCACTTCTCTGTAGTGTCTATGAATTGTCTGGATCTAACATTTCAAAGGCTTGCAAGATCCTCTGCTTATGTCTTAGAGCATATAAATAGCATTCATTCAATTTAATTAGCATCAGCAAAGGCATACTGCAAAGAGATTTGTTCTGTTACTGGCTTTCACCATTTCTTAATTTCAAAATGTTAAGCTTTCAAAAATGAATTTATCCATTTTTTTCAGAAGGAGAGGAGTAAGTTCTCACTTCTTCCTGGTTTTTACTAGAGGAGAGTTGTTTCAATTCAAATGTTCATTTTATTGGTGAGAAAGTAGTGAGAAAGGGAAGCTATTGCTATGATGGACTAAGGATATAAGGCAGGTGAGATAGTGTGAAGGGCTAAATTAGCAGGTGGTATAATACAATTGCCACATTTCCCTGCAAACTTCCCTGGTTTTTTCCTTCTGTAGCACCATTTAGTACAGAAAAGGGGGGAAAAAATTGCAGTTCTTTAGCCTGTTGACATATCTGAAGATCTTGCACTACAACAGTGAGAGCATAGCTCCAGACAGAGGGCTGAGCAGTCCTCATTCTGGCGAGAGTAGATGCCAGGCCAAATCTCATCATAATTAAAACCATTTTGGAAGCTGTTTCCAATTATGGTAGCTGCCATGGGACCACGTTCCTCTCCCTACCCACACCCCCTCCTGGTCACAGAGGAGCGGGGTTGTCACTGGAGCAGCTCCACGCACGACCACAAAACACTTCTCCTGTGTCCACATTCACAAAACACGGGAGGAAGCTTCCTCTGGCGGGTGAAGAACGGAGCCTGTAGTTCTGATCTGGACTTGCAACCGAAAGGTTACTTAGGAGGCAAGTGCTCTGGTTTCCCAAAAACAGGCTTAAAAGGCTGTAGGGTATATTTTCAAAGCACTGTGCAGGATTTCAGCCATGTGACTCATTAATGTCAATGGGAATCATGTTGTTAAAACTTTGTGCAGTGCTTTGAAAATGTATCCCTATATGTCAATTTTCTTTTCTAGGCAAAATTATCAAAAACAGGCCTTGTGGGCCATTCTTTTTAAAGAAGGTTTTCAGTATTATATGCTAATAAATCAACGGTTTAGCAGGCTTGATCTGCTCTCATTCCTTCCTCCTCCTTCTCCACTTTCCATTTTATCATTGAATTTGATTTTATGCAGAGTTATAGTAACATATAGTTTTTGCAGATGTTGCCTGGAGGAAGACAACTGCAAAATATCAGAGGCTGGATTGCAAATTGTGTGTAAAGCAACAATTGTGATATAGAAGGATAATAATATTTGTTGAATCATTTCAGCTATAAAGCAGAATCAGTAAGGAAAAAAATAATTTAATGACTATTTTCTTTAGCAAATTGCAACAAATCAACCCTTACTTATTAAAAAAAAAATAGTTTGAAGGATTTGTAATTACCTTTTCACGGTAACTCTGGGATCTGCTAATAACAAAATATCAGATGACAGGAGTATGTGCTTAGCAGAAAACCAAACTAATATAATGAGATCTCTGGTTTCCCAGGAAGAATTATGCTTCTTTTGCTTCCATTGAATACAGAGAGAATTGCCTGAAACACTTGTAAGCTCTGACCTACAACAGATGGATGAATTGTATATTCCTATTAGCTACATTTTGTATTTGTTCAGAACATGCTGCTAAGCTTTTGGTCCTTCCTCCAGAAGTGAGTGACATCTCCAACGTACAGTTTATTACTTGTGCAGCAAAAAAGTGCATCATTTCTATAAGATCCAAAGCTTTTCAACTTTAGATCACCAGCTCATGTCTGTCCTGGGAACCATATCTTAATTTGAATTAATCTCTGGAATAAAACGATTGCTGTCTGTATGGATAGCGTATCATATGCTTCTGTAGTTCCATTTCTCAGCCGGCAGCTGTTCCATTCAGTAATTGCTCTTTTACAAGTCTCAGCAAAGACAGAAGACTAGAATTACACCCTCTTTTTCTCTTGAAAGTCACTGTTGTGGAACAGTTTTGGGACAGTGTTGTTAAGAAAGCTTGTATGCTGCTGCTTTGTGACCGTACGTGGTGACTGGTAGTCAATCAGTGCAGGAATGTCTCTTAGATAATCCGAGTTGAAAAGAAAACAGATCCGTCTTCGTGATTGCTAAATAAGAGAATAAGAAACTGCCAGAATTCTCCAGCTAACTAGACAAAGGTAGATGGAAGTACTCCTAGAGAGGATAAACAGAGTGCACCCGTCTGCTTACCTGCTTGTTTTTATCTTCTATCTTCCTTTTCAGAAAGAATTCATGTTTTTGTCCAGTCCGCTGTGTTCCTTAGCTTTCTGGCAATATTGGGTGTTAGCTTTTGTTATGCCCTAACTTAAGAGAGTAGGATAATTTTATTTAATGCTAATTCTGTGTAATAATGTCCTCCTATGTTCCAAGAGCCCACTGTTATATAGCTTAAAACATGTTGCCTTTTATGACTTCAGAGAAGATGGCATAGTGCCACTGAAAAGTGGATATTTGGATTACAATACCAAATGTAAGGATGCCACAAGGGTTACTTAGAGAGAGACAAGTTCCAGCACATTTTCCAGTAGTCACATTTCCTCCTTTTTTATTTATAACACTTTTTTTTTTTTTTTTTTTTTTCCTGGCTGAAGGGCATCTGTTCTCTGTGTCTGGGGGCTCAAATGGAGTCAGACCCCGGGCAGAGGCCCATGTGTCCATGGTGCCAGTGGCTGGAGCAAGCGAGGGTCTG
Source organism: Tringa solitaria (assembly GCA_026413425.1). Classification (NCBI taxonomy): domain Eukaryota; kingdom Metazoa; phylum Chordata; class Aves; order Charadriiformes; family Scolopacidae; genus Tringa; species Tringa solitaria. The sequence continues at coordinate 134,797,042 of JAOXJM010000001.1, forward strand.
GGTGCCAGGCACTGGGTGAAACCAAGTGCCATCCCCTGGAATGGGACTGCGGGCCACAGGGGACTGTCCCATGTATCTGCAGTGCTAGTGGCTGGCCTGAGGGCAGGCGAGTGTGTGAGAGCTAGTGAAGAGCCAGCAGAATGAGCCCATGGGTTCAAGTGAGTGCTCAACGCAGCACTCACATCAACTGCATTGATCCGTGTATATATATATATATTTATGTATGTGTTTGTGTGCATATACCTGCTGGGGATGCATGCTTAGCCTCGCTGCTGTTTGGACCAGGGGGCAGGGAGCTGCAGCTGCCTTCCCTCTGTCAGGCTACTGGATTAGACCCCATTCCCAAACAGCAGTAGCCCTGTTCCCTAGGATCACGTTTCTCTACATAAAGGGAGACTAAATAACCAGTTCAGGTGTAAGTGTTCCAGGTAGTCCTTCTCTTTCAGACTCCTAATAAAATCTCTTCTTTCTAAATGTCTCTCAGAGCTATTTGAGCTATTCCACCCTAGTTCCCTAGTTTCTACTGTAGAATCTACAGTAGATCTATGGAGTATCATATCTTCTCCTGTATTTTCTATTGCAGTTCCGCTGGGACAAGTCTTGCCCCACTCTTTCCTATCTGGGAACATCACCTTATTCTACCTATTTTCCCCACCCCCTGACTCAGGAAACGGGATGTTCTCATAGTCTAAACATAAACTAAGAGAGCAAAAATTGTCTAAATTTGATTATATTATCATAGAATCATCTTAGGTTATGGTAGGAAAAATCTTTTCAGTTGTTCAGATATCTGTTGATTTTGCTTTGTATTGCAGGGATGTCAGGAAGTGGAGTGTATGAGAAAGAAAATATTTCCCTTTGGCCTGGCAGGCAGGTCTCCTTTTAGGTAATAGTTGCTCTAACATGCAGTAGGTACAAAAGGTCAGTATCCAGTGTACTGGTAGTATTGTAGAAATTACTCTTAATGCTTTGAAGGATTGAAAACTGAAGCAGAGGAATGCTTAATGATACTTAATACATTGTTTTAATTATTCTGTAGATTCATTCCAGTTGGAATGAATCTTGCAAAGTAAGTAATCCAACCTTCTGAGAGCAGGTCAATATTGAATTCAGACCAGATTGCTCAGGGCTTGTCCAGTCAGGTCTTAAAAGCCTCCGAGGGTGAAGACCATGCAGCTTCTCTGGACAACATTTTCCAGTGCTTAATTCTTGCTGTCACCTTTTTTTTTTTTTTTCTTTTTTCTTTTCCCTTCTTTCTTTATGTCTAGTCAGACAGAACCTCTCATATTTCAATTTAGGACCATATTCTTATGTTCATACTACGCACTTGGTAAAGACACTGTCTCCATATTTTCAGTAATGTCCTCAGAGATAGTGGGCAGCTGCTGTTTGGCCCTCCTGACGTCTTCTCTGGGCTCAACAAGCCAAGGTCTCCTTCAACATTTCCTCACAGGGCATGTTGCTACAACCCCAGCCATTTTGGTGGCCCTTTCCCTGTTTTAATTTCTAACCTACTTTTAATATGTTTTTGTAAATAAGTTCATGAATACTTCTGTTTCACTTAGAATTTCTCTCTCTACCATGCCTTCTTTCTTTCTTCAAGGAGAAGGAAAGGGACAAACAGTTTAAGGACAATCTGGATTTTCTGTTTACAAAGCAATAAATGTTCTGAAATGAACTGCAATTGTATATGTTGTAAAATTGCTTTTGTTTGACAGGTTAATAAATCTCGGTCGAAGGTCTGAATGACTAGAGATAGTCATTCAGCTTGTGTTGCTTGAGAAAAACAAAGAAACCAACCACTTTCTTGCATTACTTTATGAATGCAGCACGGGGCTCAGTACTATTCCAGTTGACTGTGTCTCTCACTTTATTTGTAAATTCCTTTATTTATGGGTCTTTCACACAGTTTGGTTTTGGTTTTTTTGTTGTGTTTTTTTTTTCTTTTTTTGTGTAGAGCATAAACAAAAATCACCTTAATTGGCAAAAAGTTAATAATGCTGTGGTTCTTCAACAAGTACACGTGTTCATGGTGCAGACAACACAGTGACAAACCTTCCTTTATGCAAAGATGAATACTTCTATCACATAAATTAACATGTGTGTGTATATGTGTGTGCATATATATATATTTCTAGATATGAAAATATACAGATCTCTCTCTGTAGCAATTTTAACTGCTAATGCTCCATAGATGTTCTTTGGACTTATTAGTAATGTGATGTTTCATAACCACAGAAGATTTGGAAGGAAAGATTCTTACTAATTAAAAACTGTCTAGCTAAGCTGCCTTCCTTTTCCCCAGGGAGGATAGTTAGGAAGGCACTGAAAGCAGGGAGAGAAACTTTTTTAGTTGATAGGGAAGTAGGAGAACATGTAGGAGTGAAGAAACTGGCTGGCAGCCTGCAGCACTGCCACTGCTGAGCACAAGAACATCTGATGCAGAAAAGCATTTAGAGTGTCATGAGCAATGTCTTTGCTCTCCATCTAGATGCAATATGCTGGTAGTCTGAAGAAGCTCAAAATGACAATTGTCACTTGATTATGTAAGATTTTCTTCCCATTCCTTTTTGGTAACAAAGTTAAAACTTGACCTGGTTGAGATTACAGTAGTCCTAAACAGAGTAATTGTTTATTTATGGTTTTAACCCATTGATTCTCCATAGAACTTCTTTTTAAACTACTTGATTTACTTGTCAATGAGGAGGCTCTTCTCTCTGGCTTTGAAAATATTGAAGTGTTTTATCTGCAGATGCAATGTCAATGAAGCAAACGGGTTTAGTGTCTTTTCTCACATTGTTTTCCTTGCTAAGACTAGAACTTACAAACCTTTGAAGAATATGAAACAGTTGTATTTTGCTACACTTTCAAGACCTGCAAACCCAGAACATATACCCCCAAGACAGTTTTTATGTGTGGATGAGAAATTTCAGTCTTCACTCTTCAGTCGTATTTGCCATCTGATTTATAAATCTTCTGTATTCAATAAGGCATCTTACCTGTATCTCATTACAAGTAGTTGAAATCAATTAGCAAACTTTTTTAATATAGTAGAGAGAAAACACTACAAATCAGAAAAAAATGGGGGAAAATTACTTGAGATATTTCCTGTATAGTGAATCATGGTGGTTGAAATTCTCTTACTTCTTCACCTGACAGCCTGTCCTTCGTTTTTTGTTGGGTTTTTTTTGTAGTCACAGCATATTTTACCTGGTAGCCAGAACATATCTTTCAGTGGGTTGTGTGGCAGTGATACTTTGTCACCTTGACATACCTGCTGCAGTCTGGTTTCCCCAGGGAATCCTTATATACTGTCTGGGAGCTAAAGCTTCCAAGTTGTCAGCAAAATGCTGCTTGTAGCACTCAGCTGCCTGTCAATTTATCCAGATTCTTGGCAATACCTGTGGCAGTGTCTATTTCTGAACTGGTCGTGTTGCCATATTCAAGGTGGTTTCTTTCAGGTCAGATGTTGCAATGGTTAGAGCAATGTAAAATCACTATTTGCAGTATGCTGTGATAGTCGTACTAATATATACATATACACAATTTGATTTTTAAAAGAAGAAAAAAGAGGTGTCCTGTGCTTAGGCAGAGATGACTTAGTATTTTGCCGAAAACAAGGATATGTTATAAGCATAGTAACTCTCATTCAGATGCTTGTTTGTAAGTTGACTGCAAGCATTTGTAGAGAAGGCAATTTGCCTTTGACTTAACTGTGAAGAATTGTGTTTATATCAGAATTGGGGTGACTGAAACACTTCCTAATGTAGTGTTTTATATTCTCATCATAAGTTCTGTAATGGTCACTTAGCAATATGTTTTGTCTGTATTTTTTGCACATTTGTCATTCAAACCTTTAAATTTAGAAGTTCCATTAAAGTGCCATCTGTCTTTGCACCAGTGAGTGGTGCAGGAAAGAACAGGAAAGAAAACCAAATTCATTTCATACTCTCAGAAAAAAAAGATAATTGTGATGGCTGCTGGACACCAAGTTGACCATGACCTAGAATTGGGCCATTGTGGCAAAGGCACTGATGGTGAGGAGTGTTGCCTGCAGGTGGAGGGAGGTGATCCTGCCCCTCTGCTCAGCACTGGTGAGGCCATACCTGGAATACTGTGTCCAGTTCTGGGCTTTCCAATACAAGAGACGTGGTGCTACAGGAGGGAGCCCAGCAAAGGGTCACAGAGACAATTAAGCATCTCTCATATGAGGAAAGGCTGAGTGAGCTGGGAATATTTAGCTTGGAGAAGAAAAGACTCAGCATGTATCTTATTAATGTATATAAATACCTGAAGGGAGGGTGCAAAGAGGACAAGGCGAGGCTCTTTTCAGTGGTGTCTAGTGACAGGACCAGAAGCAACGGGCACAAACTGCAGCACAGTAGAAAGCTGTAGGAAACACTTTTTTATCAAGAGAGTGGCGGAGCACTGGTGCAGATTGCCAAGAGGGGTGGTAGATGTCCATCCTTCGAGATACTCAAACACTGTCTGGACCTGGTCATGGTGTAGATGTCCCTGGTTGAGCGGGCGGGTAGACCAGGTGACCTCCAGAGATCCCTTCCAACCTCAATCATCCTGGGATCCTGTGAGTCTGTATACAATTTATTTAGCATTTGCTTATTTTCTGTGTGAATGTGTATGTATATTATATGTGGGCATCTGTAATCCATAAGATAGTAGCACAATAACATGGCAGCAAGCTTTAGAGTATTCCAGCAGTCACAGAGAAATGGACGTGTTTAAATAAGAAATCAACCCTCATGCCTTTTCCAAAGCCTCACTCAAACAGTTGAAGGTCAGCAAATGCAGGATACTTCAGATTAGTAGATTCATTATGTAAGTGGCGATTCTTACTTTTAATATAAAATCATTTTTCTGTTGGATGAGCAAGTAGTTTTCACTTAAGCATATGGCCTGTTGCAGTGTTTGGAGGACTTTGCTCATGAAAGGTTGATTTACAGGCAGATAGGTGGTAGTTTTCCTTTTAAACTAGTCTGCCATCTGTCAGCTTTATACACTGTTGACATCTGGATATTTCTGATTGAAATATATAAACTCAGCAAATATGGAGTTAATATTTTTCCCAGCTTACTTTTGTTCTTTGTTGTCCATCTTCCTCTAAGAAAATCTGTATTGAGAACAGAAAATTGCCATTTTTAATATAAATATTTGTTTCCTGTAGTTCAATTATGTAGAAAATTATAATTAATTTTTTTTAGTGTTTAGTTTTGTTTACTTAAAGCTGCTAGTTTGTGGCTTTGTGTTTGGAGTTGTATGCCAATAATATTAAATATTCTCTAAAAGTTAACTTTCAGCTGATTGAAGTTTGAAAGAAAACCATTTTCTTCCTCATCATGAAGAGTTAAAATGGACCACAACTGCATCTCACCAAGTCACTCCTGACCAGTGACACTGTAGTGTACAGTTCAATAAGAAGCTTGTACTGAATAGAAAAAAAAAAGACATTTTGCATGACTTTTTTTCACTCCAAATGAAAACCTCTTTAAAGGTGAATGCCTTTTCTCATCCTTTCTTTACTGAAGAAATTAGGAAATTACTTTATGTCTGAAGCATATGTGGGTTGTTATTAACACTTCTGTCAAAGATTATACAGTAATTAAGATGATGTTTAGATCAGATTAAGGTACATTTCAGTATGCAGGCTGATCTTGCTGTGTGGGAAAATAACACTGGTCAAGGAGATGTTAAAGAACAAAAAGAAACTATTGCCAAAAAATTACACTGCTTGAAAACAATTGGAATCATGAGAATCAGCTGCCTTCTGCAGCACCTGCTGGGTTGGTTATAGGCAAGTGGTGGTGTCCAGTTAACAAAACAGGCAGGGTACCTGCCATCATCAGCCTGCTGTGCTGCACCTGCGAGTTTGTAGATATTCTCTGTTGCAAAAAGCTTATTGTATTTATTCAGGAGATACTTTTGATACCTACTTCCAGTTTCAATCTGAAAGCTAGAATTTGAATTCATCAAAACAGCTCATCCTTTGGATTTACCTGGTTCATATCTCTGATGTGTTTGCTCATGAGGTGGGACCAGCCTCTTCTCTGAGGTGCGGAGTGATAGTGCAGTAGGCAACAGGCATAAACCATCACAAGCTGGAACACAAGAAACTCCTGCTAGATGCTCGGAAAAAACATTTTCACTATAGAATTGGTGAAATATGGGAAGAGGTTGCCCAGGAGGTATGTGGAATCTCCATCCTTGAAGATACTCAAAGCTTACCTGGTCAAGTCCCTGAGCAGCATGCTCTGGCTCGATGTGGATTGAGTAGGGATGTTTTTAAGTGGCCTCCAGGGATCCCTTCCACTGGAAATTATCATAGAATCATAGAGTGGTTTGGGTTGGAAGGGACCTTAAAGAAGATTGAGTTTCAACCCCTCTGCCATGTGCAGGGACACCTCCCACTAGACCAGGTTGGACAAAGCCCCATCCAGCCTGGCCTTGAACACCTCCAGGGATGGGGCATCCTCAACTTCCTTGGGTAACCTGTTCCCGTGTCTCACCACCCTCACACTAAATAATTTCTTCCTAATAACTTTCTAAACCCCCCCTTTCAGTTTAAAACCATTACCCCTCATCCTATCACTACAATCCCTCATAAAGAGTCCCTCCCCATCTTTCCTGTAGGCCCCCTTTAGGTATTGGAAGGTGGCTATAAGGTCTCCCAGGAGCCTTCTCTTCTCCGGGCTGAACAACCCCAACTCTATAGGTGCTCTATCCCCCTGATCATCTTTGTGGCCCTCCATTGGACTCATTCCAACATGAGTCCATGTCCTTCCTGTGTTGAGGACTCCAAAGCTGGATGCAGTACTCCAGATGGGGGTCTCACCAGAGCAGAGTAGAGCGGCAGAATACACCTCCCTCAACCTGCTGGTCTTGCTTCTTTAGATGCAGCTGAGGATGTGGCTCATTGCTGACTCATGTTGGACTTGTCATCCACCAAATTATCCCACAGTTCTGAGCTCTGCATGCAAGGTGCAGTTACTTGAATGTGTTGTGTACTACATGTCAAGAAAGTCAGTGGTTTTAGTAAAGGTACTTCTGTGTGGAAGGGAAGGCAGCACAGATTAACTATTTCATTGCACAGAATTCCTTGTTAGGCCACTTTTAGAGATAAGGGGCATAAAAACCAAGCATGTCTCTCAGTATGAGTAATCTCAGTAGAGAGCATCTTGAGTTATTTGCATTGTGTCCTCCGTAAAAGAACAATGCTCTTCTATGGCTAATTCAAACTGCAGTTGATTGAGTTAGCTGCCAGGATAATTGGACACTGTTTCAGAAATGCCTGGGAATTTCTTGAGGCCTGTAACACAAGTTGCCATTCAAAGTTCCAGTGTGCTGTCCTCTAAACACACAGTCCTCTGTGAAAAGAGTGCTCCAGCCATCCGGAATGATCAGAGTAACCCCGCATGTAAATGTGACCTTCTCCCTGCTTCACAGAGCCGCTGTGTCTGGGTCCGACTGTCACTCACAGAAGCACTTTCTTTCACTTGGTTGAGTCTTGAAAACAAGGAAGAAATTTGTAATTTCTCCTCCTTCTTCCCCATCCAAACCATTTTACTCCTGGCCGACCTGAAGATAACATCCTGTGAACTGATTTGTGAGAGAGTAGCTGCTACTCTAGGTTGAAATGTGAAGTGGCATTTATGCAAGAGCTGGAAAGACAGAGTGATCTAATTATGTGCAGATGTAACACACTTCATTTTTTTCCTTTTTTTTTAAGCTATACTAATGATTTTTGGTTTTATCTTATGAATCTTCTGATAAATAATTTGATTCTTGTACTGGTCTGCAACATACTCCTAGTAGCAAATTAATAAAAACCTGAATTAAAAAGCATATGTGGGTATAATTTCTGAACAGTTCTCATATGAGTCATTGAATCATAAAGAATGGTGGCTGGTAGTTAGTATTCTGGATACTCTGATGCTTAATTCGTTTGATTATAAGTTTCCAGCTTGTTTGTTCATTTGTTATATAATTTAAAAACTAAGGTTGATGATATTTCTCTTTTTGTGATTTGAATTAGGCCTTAAGTGCTTATAGAAGACTGCATTGTCCATGTATATGTACGTAAAGTAATGTATAAGGTTGCCAAATGTTTCCAGAGTGCAAATTTTACAAATAACACATCACACTTTTGACCAGTGGATTTGAACATGGAGAAAGATCACCGACAAATAAAGTAACAGAAGTATAATATGTAATCCATAAGAAGTCCCAAACTTAATATATCACATATTTCTCTGTCATTTGAGGACAGAAGATACAATAATATTCTACTGCACCTTCTCACCAAGCATAGAAATAGACTGGTCCTGTTCAGTAGCTGGAGAATGAACATAAAGATAACTTCTCAGAGTGCTTACCAACCCTTTTTGAAACTGTGATTTGAAACCTTAAAATTCCACTATTTCCCCTTTTTGCTTTCATTCAGCATGAGGGAAGGATAAAATTAATTATTCATCATTAATTTTTAGCCACTTTTTCCCCAGAATGCCTTTTGATTTTTTGTTTGTTTGTTTAAAGTCAGAGTACATAAATGCAGTGGCTTTGAAATGGAGTTTTAATGTGTGGTGGGACAGTGACTCTGTTGTTAGTTCCTCAGAAGACAGGGTAGTTTTAACTTAGTTCTGTGTAAGACTTAGGGGGACTGAAGGTTTTTTTAAGTATTTTTTTCCCAGTGAAAGACTTAACCATGTTGGCTTCAGTTTCAACAGACTACAAGGTAAATGTAACAGCGTTAAGAGAAAAAAAAAAAAGAAAACTGAAGTTTAATATTTCCTCATTAATTCCACAGAGAATATGATGTGAAAATGATAATATATTAACAGAAAATGTTTGGGGAAGAAAAGAAACAAACAAATGCTCAGTTCCTTTTCTTCTCATTCTTTTTATGACAGGGAACGAAATGCTCAATATTCTTAATAGTAAGACTCTGGTTCAAAGCCAAAGTGCTAAAATCTGGTGGTTTAGTCTCCATGTGCAGATGTTTGCCCTGAGATTAAGGACCTAAACAGACAGGACCAGAACCAGAAAACTGAAGATTTTTCTAGGTAAAATCTTTTTTTCCCAGATAAGTTGTGGATGCCTCATTCCTGGAAGCGTTCAAAGATGGTTTGGATGGAGATTTGAATAAGTAGTGGGAGGTGTCCCTGCCCATGATAGGAGAGTTTGAAACTGGATGATCTTTAGGGTCCCTTTCAACTCAAACCATTTTATGATTCTGCGATTCTACTATAATATGAAAGAATTTGAGACTATATTTATCCATTTTAAAGACGATGCAAATTTTCTTTTCATTTTTTCTTTATAGAACAATAGATGGTAGTGTTTAATTTGCAGATGAGTTCTATGTGTATCGATTACACCATCTTCAGTCTCGTCATTCTGTTTTAGACACAGTAGTGTCATATGTGCTCAAGGATATTCATTCGATATTATCTACACAGGTTTTTCAAAATCTCAATTTCAAAACTGATTTTAGTCTTTTATATTTCCAGACTTCTTGGTTATCACTAATAGCAATAGCAGTTATGGATATCCCTGTTAGTTACATAAATATTCCATCCAGACATTTACAGTATATAGGTTGGACAGAGTCTACTGTATATATCAAGGATCTTGCTAGCACTGTTTTCTTTTATTTTTGAATTCCAAGTAGGAAGATGAGGTAATGAGGTGCTGCAGTGATTTTATTATTTATTCCTTTGGTTAAGTGAATAATTTTTCTAAATTCATAGAGTGAAATACAAATTAGTATGCTTTACTACTATACATTTTTAAGCATCTAGTTCATTCCAAAGTGAAAACTGTCCTATATTAGTATGACCTTTTCAGAGATCTCATAGCAGTAGTATTGATCAGTGACACAAGTTTTAGAAATAATGTAGAGAAGCAGCCAGAATCTCAGCTGAAGTCTGTATAAATCTCATCTGTCTCTCTCAGTTGGAGTGATGCTGATATTGCAATACTTATGCAAAATGGGGGAGAACTTGCCTGCTTTCATATCTCTAAATTTAGTATGTGGGTGGGCCAGCACAGTGAACAGTTTATAACATTTCTGTGCAGCAAAGTTAATAAATCCATTTTGTATGTGAACCTCTGTAAACCTTTCATCATCCATTAAAAAACGTTGCTGTGCTGTTGACAGTAAGTGTCAGTAGCAAGAAAGACTGGAGGAAGACCTAGTACACTTATTTCCTGTAACATTAAAGCCACTGTAATTATGGGTCATTTGCCTGGCTTCTTTGGTAATTAAGAGTTTTAATTGCTTCTAGTTCCAGGGAATTAGTTAAGCTTTTCATTATGCATATTGCCTTCCATAATCATCGGCTCCTCTCATACAGTAAGCTTAGTGACATCATGGAAGTCAATTAGGCCTTTCAAGGCAGAGCAGTGAAGTACTTTTCTTTGTATGGGCTGGATTAGGAAAGGTTTCTAAAAGGTCTTAATAATGCTGTTCTGTGCAACATTTAAGCTTACTCTTCAAAAGGCAAAGCCTGTCAGGGTTTCATTTACTGTCCTCACAGTGCTTAGGGTCACAAACTAAGGTGCTATTAAGAACAAAGCCTAGAGGCATAACCGTGCTTCCGTTCTAATAGCAATTGTTCCAAGCTTTGCAGGATCAGCTGGTTACATATTTGTAATTAGTAATAGTGACAATGATCAACATCTGAAAATCTCGTATCATTCAAACTGGAATTTAATGACTGTATAAAGGAAATGAGCACAAAAGAGATTGGTGTGATTCCATTGGCTTACTAAAATCATTAAGTGAGTTTTATTTTATTACATGCAAGGTAGAAAGCACCTCTTGCCTTCTCTTGGCAGACTCCAAGTGGTTGCTGGCATGTTGATGGCCAAGAATCAGTACTTTAAAAAGAAAAGAAAGCAGAAATAAAACGTTCATTCCCTCTTCCTCTTCCACAGTCTCTGATACAGATGGGTATATACAGAGCAGACGTTTAGTGCATTTTGCACAAATGTTTTCTTTGAATGTTGTAAAGTTTTTGCAGGTTGCAACTTGGTTCTCTTAGAGCACAGCCAGAACAGACAAAAGTTGTGCATCCCTAATCTTCCCTAGTCAAATAGTTGTGTGTTAGAGAGCTTAAAAGATGCAGTGTGATATTGTGTGTTCTCCCAGTGTGTCATATCTAGATTCAGTCAAAAGTTAAACTTTTAAGTTTAGCAAATCATTACTTTTACCCATTTGCGTTAGTTGCCACAGCCTATTGTATTGTGAATAAAAACATGAGATAATCCATCCTGGATGGGATTTGGAAGGGATTTGGTAGATCAGTAATGACTGTAGAGAAGGGCCTAATGGACGTGAGAGAAATTTGTGATAAGGCTTTGTCTGAAGGGTGTGGGGAGAATTGCACTAACCATCCCAACATCTATGTTGAATTACTGAAATGACTCCTGGCAGTAATTTTGGTATTAGGAGTAGTACCAGTGCTAATAATATCGATAATAAATGGTCTGAATTGCAGAAGTATTAGAAACCACTTGTCAGAGGAGGTCAGAATTTTTGGGATGGTTAGATACCAAAAGTTGCATTGGATTGTCCATGACCAGAAATTCAAACTCAAGACTGGGTAATGTCAGGAAGAGATGTTTTATTATATACATTCTGAAGTGAACTCCAGAAGCATTATATTTTATTATATAAAAGTTCAGACTAGATGATTTGTTATATATTATTTCTCAATATTCTGATGTTAAACTACAAAATTCACATAAATAATGTATTGATTATTTTTAACAACTTTGCTTCCAAACTGCAATATTGAATAATTGTTGTAAACAATTGAACTTTTACCTGGCTAAAGTGTCTTTTCTCTAAAAGTAACCTTCCAATATAATTGCTCATTTTCTTTCTCACCATTACTTTGGAAGAACTAAGTAAATAGAGCATGAATTTGACAGCGCTCTCTTCTGACAAGTGACTTCTGTCTCATACAAAGTCCTAATATTGACCTAGGTAATGCAGTCTTCCTGCTCTCATGTATGTAGAAAATGACACATCTGTGAGTAAAAGCATTGCTTTTGCCATTTTGCAGGTTGTAAAGTTGGTCTTGAAGAGTTAAATTGCCTGCTTATAAAGGTATTCAAGCACTTGCTTAACTTTACTTTAAGCCTGTGCTTAAACCCGTCCCTATAAAACAAATCACCTAGAAACATCTGGATAACCAGTTGCTGGGATTTAAGTATGCGTGTTGATGTTTTTTTGAATTTAAATTAATTTAAGGTTAATTACCATGCAGATGTTCAAATTGAGGTTTGCTCTTGTTCTAATTAGGGGTGTCTAAGCCAGGAATTGAATTTACCTTTCCTGCTAAGTTTTACTTGGGATCATTCTCTCTTTTAAATCAAAAGATTAAAAGTTCATAGTAACATTATTTTTTAATTTTTTTTCCTTACCTCCTTGTTTCTCAGTGTCTTGTATTTGAAGATGCACCACTTGGAGTGAAAGGAGCCCTGGCAGCAGGAATGCAAGTGGTTATGATTCCAGATGAAAAATTAAATCCAGATCTTAAAAAGGAGGCAACACTACTGCTGAACTCCATGGAAGATTTCAAACCAGAACTGTTTGGTTTGCCAGCATATGATTAATGCCTAATCTCTATGAACATGCATTTGACTGCAGATTGGGAAAGTGGAATGAAATTTTGTTATGGTTTTATGATCATTTTGCATCTTTTCCTCTCTTCCTCAAAACTAGAGCACAAAAATCCTGTTAACACCAAGTCTTCCACACTGTACTTCTGAAAGTTGACTGGAGTGTTTACGACTTGTCCTCATCATAACTGCTAAATTAAAGCAGCATTTCGTCTTGTGAAGTGAATCCAGCCTTGTTCTCTGCTGTGGTGGGCTGTCCCTGGCTGGATGCCAGGTGCCCGCCACAGTCGCTCTCCTCAACTGGAGAGGGGAGAAAAAATAAAACAAAATGGGTTGAGATATCTCATGGCTTGAGATAAAGAAAGGGAGAGATCATTCACCAGTTACCATCACAGGCAAAAGAGACTCTACTTGGGGAAATTAATTTAATTTAATACCAATCAAATTAGAGTAGGATAATGAGAAGTAAAAACTGAATCTTAAAACACCTTCCCTCACCCCTTCCTTCTTCCTGGTCTTAACTTTACTCCCAAATTCTATACCTCCTCCCGTCCAGTAGCCCAGGGAGAGAGGCAATGGGGGTTCCAGTCAGTTCATCATGTTGTCTCTGATGCTCCTTCCTCCTCAGGGGTGGGACTCCTCACACTCTTCCCCTGCTCCAGTGTGAGTTCCCTCCCAAGGGAGACAGTTCCCCATTAAATTCTCCATTATGGGTCCTTCCCATGGGCTGCAGTTCTTCACGAACTGCTCCAGCTTGGGTCACTTCCACAAGGTGCAGTCCTAGAGGAACAGACAGCTCCAGCTTGGGTCTCCCACAGGATCACAAGTCCTGTCAGGAAACCTGCTACAGTGTGGGCTTTTCCCTATGAGATCCCAGGTCCTGCCAGGAGCCTACTCCAGCACAGGCTCTCCACAGAGTCACAGTCTCTTTCGGGTGCGTCCATCTGCTCCAGTGTGGGGTCCTCCACAAGATGCAAGTGGAGATCTGCTCCACTCTTAACCTCCATGGGCTGCAGGGGGACAGCTTGCCTCACCATGGTCTTCATCATGGGCTGCAGGGGAAATTTTGCTCTGTCACCTAGAGCACCTCCTCTCTCTCCTTCTTCACTGACATTGGCGTCTGCAGAATTGTTTCACATATTCTCAATCCTCTCTCCAGCTGCTATTGCTGTTGCCCACGTTTTTTTTCCTCTTCTTAAATACGTTATCACCGAGGTGCTACCACCGTCACTGAAAGGCTTGGCTTTGGCCAGCAGCTGATCCGTCTTGGAGCCAACTGGCATTGGCTCTCTAGGACACACGGAGAAGCTTCTAGCAGAAGCCGCCCCCATAGCCCCCCGCACTACCAAAACCTTGCCACACAAAACCAATGCATCTGTACATCATAGAAGCTTCTTGTTCTGTTTCCACGCTAATGACTTATTGTTTAGATCTTAACCAGATATCTGTTCTAGATTGGCTTTTATCCCATTACATGTTTTTTTATACAGTTATCACTATCAACTTGTTTATTCATTTCCTCATCCTGTACTTCCCCACCTAATGCCCTTTGTATCCTGTGGTCATTGGCTTTTTTTTGCAGTTATTTGCAGAGTTTCTGTTGTAATTCTTGTGTATTCTTATTTTGTTTTCTTCTCCTTTAATATTCAAGGTGAATTTCTTTACATTTCTTTGCTCCTGGATTTAAAAAAGACCAAACTTTTACATCTTCTATATAGACTTTTCTTTTTTTCTGGTACTGTAGTGTGTTCATAACTCAAAGAATTAAGAAACTTTTATACAATAAAAGTCAGTCAAATAGGACCTAGATGATACCAGAAGATTTTTAGTACATATAGTATAAAGTTTTACAGTTAAACGCTTTTCATCTAATGATCTGGAAGCAATTTTTTAAAAAATGGGTAAATATTGTTTCAGTATAGGTATTTTGCATATTATGTTACTTCTTTAGGTCCATGGATATTGCAGTCAGTAATGTTTGTACAGTAGTAACAACTCATCCCACCCACTATGAATTCCATTTCTGGTCTTTCCAGAGAAGATAACAGAAAATTTGCTGTATAATTCTTCCTTCGGCTTATGTTACGTAACATAAAGTGTTACTGTAGAGCAATAATTCTGAGCTTTCAAGTGTAAAACAGGTGCCTGTTGGGATCCCCTTTGTTCATAATTGCTGAATTCCAACAGGGAAGTTACTAGGTAGAACAAGCTTTAATAAGCTGTAATTAGTAACTTTTCCAAAGTTTTGCATATATTTAATTTAACTGAGGATTTTTACACAAAATAAAAATGAAAAAAAAGGAAGCACATCTCACGGTTTACTTCGAAGGAACTGTCATCAAAGTCTTGACTTTTCTTTTTAAAAATGTAAAGACATTAATAAATATATCACTGACAAAATCAGAATTACTTCATCATGACCACTATGATGAGATCAGCATACCCTGCAATTCTAATTTAATAGCCTTATCTTATGCTGAGAATTGATAGTCAGAAAACTATCACTTCTTAACTCAACAGTAAATGCTATCCCATACAATTATTTTTTCATGCATTTAGTATTCCACTTGACAGTTGTCGGTGAGATTATTGCCCCAAACTAAAATCTCTGAACCTGAGCCATACACTATAACCTTCCCCTCCTTTTACTAAAAATTCCTTTCCATCTACTTTACTGATTGCTGTTGACCAACAGCTGGTCATGTGCTGACCCATTTGATTCTTATTAAAGGAAGTATCAGGGTTGTGGTTAGCTTTTCTGTTGACTGAGTAAGAAATAAAAGAGTACACAAAATTAAATTCTTCACCTATAGTAATCTTAAAAATAGTTTCATCTCCATCATACAAAAAGTGGATATTCATGTCAGCAGTAGGTGCCTGTAGCCAGCCTGATTAACCATATACCAACTGTCAACATATGTTTGTGTATATTTCTTTACTCACTTTGTGGTTGGATTTGTGGCTCTGTAGCTCGATCATCTCAACAACATCTGTTCAAAAAGAAAAAAAAAAAAGGATTAAAAACTTGGATCCCTTCCTTCCATCTGCTGCTTTGCAGTTGAAGTCCTGTTCTGACTGAACTAAAAAAATCCATACCAGATCCTGGCTACAGATCATGAGGACATGTGAGCAATCAGGACATTTGAATGCTCCATCTGTGTTTGTATGAAGAGGACGGTTAAAAACTAATCCAAAAACTCTATCCTCTTAGCTCAGCAAGCAGACTTCATTCCCAACAAATACTGAAGTGCATGCTTAATTCACTTTTATTAAGCATAGAAATTAAGCACCAGCTTAATTTTAAGGATATGTTTAGTTTTATTTTGGCTTAATATAGAACATGTGCTTCAGGAAAATCCTGAGAATTCCAGCCTCCACAAAATAAAGGCAAAACTTCAGGACCAACTTTTTACTATTGGAAAGTAGGATAAGTGCAGCAAGATGGAGCTAAATTCAGCCATGAAGTATAGATAATGGGAAAAAAAAAAAAAAAGGGCCAGTTAGTCATGTATGAAGTGTTGTACTAGAACTCCTTTCTGCCTCACAGAGCTACAACTACAAAACTGGAAGTGTATGTCATCAGCTTGAAGACAACTGGAAAAAACTGCTACATACCAGTTTTCTCCATCATCTTTAGCTCAAACTGAATATTGATGGAGTGAATTCTTCATTTCTTTGAAGTCAACAACACCCCCATGGCAATTAGAACAATTTACTCATAGGAGAGGATATTGGAAATGTACCAGTAACGGTCTTTTGCCCATGATATCAAGGTTAAAAGTGTATTGTGCTGGTGTCATTTACTCCTCATGTCTCAAAGAACAATAACGCTATATAGCAAGCCCCTCCTCCTCATTTAGAGAAGTTTGGAAGTTGGAGAACAAAGGTTTAATTAAGTTCCTGTAGATCTGAGAAAGCAGTTTCCACTGTATCATCTAGATGTCTCACTATTAATCTAATTGATTACTACTACCTACATACGTAGGGTATGGGCAATGTGTCTACTAGTAACAGCAGCCAATCCAAATTGCTGTGTGATTGCAGGTAAAACTGCACTAACTTACACTCAAATGTGATAAAATCAAAAAACTAGGAACTTCAAACTAGAGTTTCATTGTCCAGATCATCTGCCATCTTTCTGAGAAAAGGAAGTGTTTAGTAGGGGATCATGTAGATCTACAACTAATAGAAAAATACACTTGCCAAAGGATTCTCATACAATGATGCAGTGTAAATATGATAGTTCCATAAAATAGCTTTATTCCTAATGACTTTTTCCAAAAATGGGGTAGAAATGTGCACAGGCAAGAGGAAGACACATATTGGTCAACCATCCTGATCCTCTTTTGATTCTGCCAGAGGGTGCCTGAGATCAGGAAAAGGAGAGGAGTTTTTCTGACTGTTAATCAAAGTACAGCTTTGGCATAACAAACTCAGATACACAAATTTTATCTCTGTTCTCGCAGTTTTCTCTATTACATATGAACTTTAGAGGTAAACAAAAATATGTGAAATATAGTTAGGCTTCAGCTGCAGAAAATTCTCAGTATACGTTGCCAGAAAGGCAAACAAGCATCTCAGTGACATACCAGTATAACCGCCGTTCTCAGTGGTTGGCCCAGATGCAGCTTCTCATGCTCTATAGTCAGCTAAGACACTCAGCACATCAAGCGCTGGACCAGGGTCTTATACTCAAGAAAGAGAAGATATGTGCTACAGTGTGAAAAAAAAATAATAAAAAAAGAGTAATGTTTTCCCTTTTCAGACAATGCTGAAAGTTGGTCAATAGCGTTGTACCTTGTGAAATATCTTTTTGCTGTAGCAGAATGTAATTTCAGCAAGCAGTTTTATCACATAGGAATATTTCACACATTTAACCTGCTGCAGAATAACCACAGACATGGATGCCATAAGCCAGTTCTAAGCAGGGCGAGCACAGTTTTCATTGCAGTACCAAAAAAGAGGGCAGGAGTGGGGTACACTAGATGAGGGAAACCAAGTGTTAATCTTTGCTAAAATACCATCTTGATTTAAAAATTTTGAAGACTGTGCAAACTGTATTGAATCATTTTATTACTGTGTCTTCATTGCTTGGACATGATCCAAAACTGCTATATTTTAACTGAAAAATTGGAAAGCTGATTAAGTCAAAATGGATTTCCTGGTGGCCTATGACTGCAGCCTTGTAAACTTATTGATTATGGCCCTCGACATAGTTCTTATTGATGGCTTCATCTGAAACATTGTAAAACCCATGGCGTTCCCTTTCTTCAAACCAAACACATTAGGAAAGTGACTTTATGTTTTTCAGTGCAATATGAGGCAGCAAAATACAGTGGATTTTTTCCCCTCTCTAAAGCAAGTCTTACTGTAAGTAAATTTATTAATCCTATAATTTCATCGTGTCCTATTTCCTGTAACTCTGGTCGGTGATGATCTTATCAAAGTTAGAGAGTACATGCGTAGCTGAAATTTGTGTCCAGAAATGAATTTATTTGTCTGGAGTGTACTAAACACATTCCATGGCTATCTTATCAAATTATTTTTAATTTTTTGTGGGTATGGTTGAAGGAAGGTGGTTTGTGAAATTGTATATGGGGCATAGATCCTTTCAGCCCTGATTTTCTAGTAAGGATTCAACTGTATTAGGAACAGCTTGTAAACGTCTTCCTACCCAAAGGACTTTTTGACATCTGGGTGAAAGGAGCTGTCATCTGTGCACTTCTTAAAACCATTGCTGTATCTGATATGAAATTAATACTCCTTATAAACTCAGCAGAGACTGCTTTATCTTTAGTGAAGTTCACACCTGTGTAAAATTTTGCTGAAGGGGAGTGAACTGCCAAATGTAGCTCAAGGAAGGAAGGAAAGCAGGGAGGGAGGAAGGAATGGAGGAGCAGAATGGCATGCTGCCTATTTAGTTGACTCAAGCCTTCTCAGTCAAATGAGTCACCAGTTTGGACATTGAAGACATTTATGATTATGAGATCTGTTTGGCTCTTCTCCTTTCAAGCTGAGACTCCATGGGTTTTAAAAATACAGGTTATTTCTCAATGACATTTACTTAGATTACCAGTCTTCCCTGTAAATGGAAGTAAACCGTTATCACTATAAATTCTGCTTTAAAGAGAGAGACTGCTTAAAGGACGAAACATTTAGTATGAGCACCCCACAGGGAGGCTTACATTCCCCTTTCCAGTGACACTGAACCAGGTGTAGACTACCTAGTCTGATGTTTAGCAAATAACATCACCTAACACGAAGCAGCCTTCTTTTCAGAGCAAGCTGCATTAATATTTACCTCAATTTTGATCTGAGATTTACGACTACATCTACCTCTCTGCTTCTGTGGTAGTATCAGTACCCAGTCTAGCTATTTTCTAGGTAATCTGGATGTGTATTGTATCAGCTTTTAATTGCTATAATGACCACACCAAAGATTACAGATTTGGGAGAGTATATCTGTGAATGATTACATACTGAGTATCTGAGATATCCTCTCTCAAAGGTAACTGGGACTATCCATTGGGAGCTATCATAGTTATTTGGTCTAGTCTGCCCGTGATTTTTTACACAACTCCCTGCATTCTTACTTCAATAATTTACAAAATGTCCTGCTTACACCCTCCCGCCCTTCCATCTGAAGTTACTACCACAGTATTGACCTTGTTGGTTGTTATTAAGATGTCTTATTAGTTGGTGGGGTTTTTTTGTTTGGTTTGGGTTTGGAGGTTTTTTGTTTGTCTGGTTTTTGGTGGTTTGGTTTTGTTGTGGTTCTGTGGTTTTTTTGTTTTTTTTTTTTTACTAAATGGTAAGTAACTGCAGAACAAGTAGTCATTTCAGCAAAATGCCAATAAAATGTATTTTCTCAGACATGCTGTTTCTAAGCCTCAGTTAGGGGGAAGTGAACATTAGAAACTAGACAAACCTCTGACTTCAGGAGGGTTGGGTTTTATGGGAAGACTTCCAACACTGCTTTGCACTGAATTTTTTCTGTAGCTAAATGTCTAATCCACTTTGTGCCATTATGCTAGGCAAACTTCATCAACATTTAATTGATGTAAATTAACATGAATTTTAGAATTGCTCATACAATTTTATAGAAAATTTAAAAACAATACAGCAGACTATGATGATCTCTGAAAAATCATACCATCTTCCTACCTGGTTCAGCGGTAGTCATAAGACTGAAAGGGTGTAACACGCTTTTCTTGTTTGACTGTGATGGCTAGAATAAAAGAAAAATATCTCTCATGAGAGGTACACATAATTGTAACTGATAAAATCCTCTGTTAAATGGGCTGTACATTACACAAGTATATGCAGGTAATTTCCTTTAGCCCATCTCCCTCTCTCCTCTGTTACATTCTTCTTCCCCTGCCCTTGACAGATATAAACATTTGGGTTTAGTATGTGCTAAAAGTTAAACGCAAGGATTAAAATATGTTTTAAATTCCTAACAGTGGATTAATACTTTTGACGTGATTGAACACTATGGCTTGTATGAATTTATCTTTGAAGGTAAGAAGTCGTCAACATACATGTGAGTCTAATGCTAGTGATTAAACCCCATCTTCCCTTCTGGGTTCTACAGTTGAGGTATCATTCTCGGTTTTGTTAGGTTTATGTCAAAAGTGTTACAACAAATGCTCTCTTCAAATGTATGGATGTTCATCTGGGTAAATATCCTATCTGCCTTGATAATTAAAAAACCTTTCAAATATTCTTGCCAAATAATTCTTATTTTTTTTAATATTTGAGGTTTGTACCTGTATAAAAAGCAAAAATTTATTCTTACCTGTTTTATTCAGTAACTCATCTCTTTGTAAGTAAAGTGTCCAAAGAAATGTCTTATAAAACTTTAGACAATCCATTCAAAACTAAAGATTCCAAGCATTCCAAGTAAATGCAGTTGTTTGCACTTATGCATTAGAGAGGGATCTTGTCTTTGGTATCAGATTGTGACCTAAAGGGTACCTAGGGAAAACACTAACCATTTCAAATGTGAAAAGAGAAGAAGTGCCTTCTGCTAATTAAATGAAAAACACCCTGAGATTATTTGTCAAAAAGTAAAATTTGGCACCTCATCGAGAGGTCTTTTGGGAAAACACTACCTAGATCTTTGTTTTACAGTGAATCTTATCCCCAGATTTCTCAGTTTACAGCCCAGCGTGCTGGCACAGTTATCCCTAGTGATCGGAACATAAATCCCTTTTGCTGTTGAAGATTAAAACTAATACACTGGGACTCCTGGAAATACAAAGCCAACCCACTGCGTGGGTCACATTTGCTATGTGCAGTCAGGGTGAATAACTAGACTATTGTCTGCTAGAAGTGCTTCTACATGATAAAATAGCTGCCATTAGTCATGTTCTCCAAAGGGAAAGACAGGAAAAAGGTATCAACAACTATGAGCAAAATGTGCATACAATCAGTGATCAACTGATCACTGCGGAGCAGCCAGATGGCAATTCAGACCTTGATGAATGCCCTTAGGAATCAGTAGCCACCTTCAGTGCACAGAACTCCTTGTACCAGAAGAGCAGAATTGTCTGTGTATCGAAATGTTTGATCTAAGAATTGTCACCATTATGCAGATATACCCCTTTCTAAAGTCCAAATCATAGCTGTGAATTCTTTGGTTATAGTTTAGTAATGATAGCACGATACTTTCCCCTTCTTGTACTTGCAGGTTTTTTTGGAAGTCTATATAAAATAGTTGAGTTACTCAACTCCTTTAGTTGACTGATTGCACGGCTGATTACAGATGTAAACAATCAGCAGACATGAGCTTTGCAGATGCAATTAATCATAAAACACACCCAAAAAATATAATTCTGCATCATAAAAGTTAAAAGCTTGTAAGCGAGAATGCAAACAAGGATTTGAAATATTGAGAAAATATTAGGATTTTTTACCAGGAAATTTTCTTTAGTATTATTATGTAATATTTTTAGCAAACAGTTTGTAATTAGTTTTTTAAAAGACCATTGCTGTCAGGAGTATTATAACTCTAACTGCACAAATTAATGATCATTGAAAGGAAGATGTCAAATTTACCAAATGCTGTATGTTATCCATATTACAAATCATTTCATTTTTTAATTATAGCTGTAAATTCTCCAAAGACAAACTTCTGATTAAGATTAAAAAGTAATATAAAATAAAGTAAAACCTGTAATAGCAAACAAAGAATGTCTCCTAAACCTACAATACACATAAATCCCTGGCTGTCCATTCTCTTTACAAAGAGAAGAGACAGCTCTTTTATCCCTTTCTTCTTTATCCCTCTTTCTCTTTTATCCCTTCAAATATGGAGCTTAATCACCCGGGATTATTATGTGTACTTCCTCTGATCAACACAATAAGAAGTTAGCATCTCAGAATAATAAAAAGTATTAAAGACCGAGGGGGGGAAAGATACCTCTTTCCCTGTGTAAAGCCAGGGTAAGAGGAAGCAGTGCGGTTGAGCTGTGTTTCCACACTGTGGCTAGGAGTAATGCATGCTTCAGGTCTAAGGTGGGTGGAGAAAGGTTAGGATATCCATTGAGTGGATTTTGTTTAGATTGTTTATTCAGCTTCTTTTTCAGTTTTCTGCTGTGCGAATGTGACCAACCACAATGTAAAAACAAAGAAATAGTGCAGTGAGCTGAATGTAAATTGCAACCCTTCAGCTGCTTAGTGAAATTAGTGTCTCTGTGCCTTTCCCTGCTATGTGTTGGATGTGGACTAATGTGACTGTGGAGCTTCAGGAGGCCCCCTGGGAATGCTCCCATCCATGCCCGTCATGGCACAGATGTGTCAACGTACTGTCCTAAGTCACGGACCCAAAGCTTCCAGGGTAGGGAATCAACAAAGAAAATAGTGACTAATTTTCTGTTTGGGGCATGGCTTCTTTGTATTGGAATAAATGGAATAAAATAAAATATAATGAATCCACAATGATTATCACTGGACAAAGTAAAAGATTTCCTCTAGTATTTCTGTTGTCTTTTGAGAAACATCCAGATAATATATAGTCCCATCATAGTCGATGATAAAAAAAATTTCCATTACAAAAGTTACTCTGAAGGTTGTTAAGCTCTTTTTCCCTCTTACTTGGATGTACCATCAGTGTGTCTATGTAATTTGCATCAAAGAATTATAACAGAAGTGTCAGAGGAGTTCTCTACACTGTCAAGGTTAATTTTCAAAAGTATTGAGACATG
The DNA here is from genome assembly GCA_026413425.1 of Tringa solitaria. Lineage (NCBI taxonomy): Eukaryota > Metazoa > Chordata > Aves > Charadriiformes > Scolopacidae > Tringa > Tringa solitaria. Next base: position 134,819,892 of record JAOXJM010000001.1, read on the forward strand.
GAGGACATTCAGGAATCATCTGGAAGCAAAATGAATGTCGTGCCAATATTTCAAAGGGAATAAATAGAATAACCTATTTATTTATAAGTTTGTCATCATAAAATGAGTCTGAGAAAAAAAAAAAAGAGAAACATCAAATATGGGACTCCGTTTATAAAGAATTGAAATAGAGTAATTTAATTAATGCAAATCAACACAGACTTCTGGAAAACAGATCTTGTCAAAGTAATTGGAGGGCTTTTCTGATGTATACAAATTTGACTTGTAAAGGTACTGTTGCTGTAATATTCTTGGATTTCTGTTCTGACCTGATATGGCACAGTATCTTGATAAATAATGTGAAACGATTTTAAAAGTCTACATGCTATACATAAAGTCTGTTAAAAGTTATCTAAATAATGGCTCAGTGTAATTATAAGCAGGACTCGTTAACTGAACTATGGTGGTTGATTCACAGGGATCAGCTTTTGGCTCTGAGCTATTTAACGAGGTTATGAATGTCTTGGGGGAAATAATTACTGATACAGTCTTCAAATGATACACAAATTACAGAAGGAGGGAACAAACAGGTAAAGGCAGAAGAATGACTGGATACTGATCAGGAAAAATCTTCACAGGTTACTAACAGTGCCTCCCAGCAAAGAATTTAGGAATGCAGCCAATTCCCACAGGATGAAGAACTTTGTGCTGGTAAGCTGCTGCTCTGAAAATACTCAGAATCACAGTGGATGGGTCTGCGGGAAATAAGTCCCTGGTGCAGCAGCAGACATACTGGTTAGGAGTTGCCAATCTTGCAGTGGGGGTGGCTCCCAGCATTCACATGCCCACAGAGCACAGGTATGTTCCATATAAATTGTTCAGTATGTTTGTTGTTCAGTAAATTGCCAGCCGCACGGTAACACAGACAGACACACAGACCCCTCACTCAAACACAGGCAGCACCAAGGGACTCACCCTGTGCCCCTGTCTGCCCGAGCAGGGTGGAGGTTGGCTACTAAGAATATATGTGTACACATGTGCAATGTGGATCCCTCCAGCATCTGGGCTCAGACAGCTAGTCTTCCCAGAAGAGTTTTTATCACACAATTGGACAATATCTGCAGTCTGGGAACAGTCTGCAACACATCAGTTTTCAAGCCAGAACTGGGAACACACCATCTACCCCTCCTTACACCCCTTTTTCCAGCAGAGGCATCCTTGGCTCCCAGGCTAGAAGTCACTAGCCATGATGGCTCCCCCTGTCCAGAAGGGCACTCATGCTCGAAAAGCTCCCTTGTCAGCCCTGCCTTGCACAACATGCAGAGCTGCTGTAAGCAGAAAGGCTGAAGCCAGCCTTGTGCCCGTGCCTGGAGAAATCTCAAGCAGGAGCAGAGTAGCCCCTGGGTTCAGTACTGGTGCCACCATTATGAGAAAAGAATCTTTGAGAAGCTCTTCAGTTTAGCAGGGGGTTTGTCAGGTAGAAGTCTTAAATTTGAAGCTAGATAAATTTAGATTAGAAAGTAAGCATGCTTGGAGTATGATGTTGTTGCTAGGACAATTTGTCAATTGATGTATTGAATTCACTATTTCTCAAAATGTTGAAATCGGAACTGGGAACTTTTTCGGGTTTGGGTTTGGATTTTTTTTTGTTGTTGGGGTTTTTTGTCTCTCTTTTTTTTTTTAGATTTATGCTCTAATTTATGAAAGACCTAATTCAGGGAAATAGTTCATTGTCTGTCAAGGGATAATTGAGATCTGAAGATCATAATAATTTTACTTTGCTTTATAATCTATGAAAATGGTCTTTAGGAAAATTTTAATCCTTGCTGAAAAATGTTCCCAGTCTTACTCCCAAAGTTAACATCCTAAATTTTGATTATTTTTTGTCTGGACACACAGGTACTTTATGAAAGAAACAATGCAGATTTAAAATCAAATATATTTTATTGTAATTATACAAGCTTGAGTTTATAATATCCTGCCCTTTAAATATTTAAATTTTCAGAATTTACA
>JAOXJM010000001.1:134854373-134868048 GCA_026413425.1 Tringa solitaria
AAAATGTTTTCTATTAATTTTATAAATTAAACACTATATAGTGCAAATGTTCTCAAAATTGTGTTATGAAATCATAGAATTATAGAATCATAGAATATCTTGAGTTGGAAAGGACCCACAATGATCCTTCACTCCAAATTCCAATATTTTCCAGAGGGCTGGATGCATGATCTGGAGAGACACTTCCTGTGTGTGTGTGGAAGGGACACAGGCTCACCATTTCTAGGCTATCTGCTGTTGACATGGAAATGGAGGCTGCAGCCAGCACAGCGAGGGGTTTCCAGCTGCAGGACACCAGCTGTGCAGCCTCTGATGGGCTCTGCACTGTGAAGCAAGGCAGAATCACAGGCTGGGTGGGTTTGCTGTAGAAAGGGAAATAAACTTGAGCGCACACACAGTGATTACCCACACAGCTCAGCTGTTAGTTTGTTTCTTGTTTCCATTTAGGCTTGCTCTGTCCAGGTCTCGCTAATGCCATTCCTAGGTGCAGTCCTGTGGGGCTGCACTCTGGGGACCAGCGAGAGCTGGCTGCTCTGCAGGGGAAAGGGAACGGGTAGTCAAGGGTGACAGCAAGGTGGACGGGACAGCAGCCCCAGCAACAAGAGCCTACTCACGCAGTACTCATGCAAGAAAAGTAAGCCAATGACAAATAGGGCCAGCCAGCATCTGATGATTGCTGGACACCAAGCAACAAGGTAGGTCTGAGGCTAAAGGAAGTTGATTTGGTGAGTCAGAGCAGGATTGGCAGGGTATCAGCCTATGTACAACATAGCTAAGGCAAGCACCAAAAGGTATGGGCCTGAGCTCAAATGCACCTCCTGAGTTCATTCAGGGGCAGGCCTTGATGAGGTGTCTCCAAGCCCAACCTCCATCCCAGCAGTTTTATCCCAGTTTGCCCAGCCAGGCTGCAGCAGAGCTGGCCTCAGTGCAGGCAGCCACAGTCTGAGGAGAAGGAAGGATGACAACGACGGGTACTGCACTCTTGAGACACACATATCAAAAGGTAGTACTGACAAAACACCATAAGTCTTGGCTTTTTCTCCCTTAGGAAGTCCTCCATCTCTCTCTCAACAGCTTTGTATACTCAAAAACCACATAGACCCTCATGCCCAACATTTCCAGAAAAAAATTACTTATTTTGTCAAATAGACCACAAAGGACCCAAGGGAGATTCAAGGCAGTGTGCTTTTCACTACAGACATGGGAATTTGTTTTACACAAGACTAGCTCTAAGTGAATGGGAATCAATTCTTGACACTGGATTTTAGGGTCATGGATCAGTCCTCTTCTATTTAGCAGAATTGACTATGTCTAGTTCTTTGGTGGTGTGGCATGTGGGCTGGCATAAAACCAGGAAAACACTGGAATTAATTCTGCCTGCACTCCTTCAGCAGTTTTTCATAATTGATACTGTTTTATCAAAATGTTTTAATTAAAAAAAATAATCTGATTCATCAGAAAATTCAGATCAGCTGAAACTTTTACTCTTTCAACAATCACAGAACTCCAGTGAAATCTGAAATTAGTTGTTTATCTACATTACATTAGCATGATATAACTTCTCATAGAATGCGGGTTTTTTAATTCATCTGCCTTGGTGAGTTCACCACGGTCCTTTCATACCCATCTCCAAACAAGAGCACATTGAACCATTCTCCTTGTTGCAAGCCAAATGACTTCACTGATAATGGTATTGGCAGTGTAATTCTATTCTTTTTACCAGCTTATGTCAGATAAAAATGTAGATCAGAAAGTGAAAACGTGAATTACTCCACGTGTATTACAAGGACACTAGTAATTTTAATTACATTACTATACATGTATGGAACAGAACTACTTTCTGAGTGATGGGTATCCTTAGGACCCAAATGGAAAGCTCAGTTTTCCAGGCCAGAGAAACCTATTGCATTCCAGAATAGCTTATCTTGAAGTGAATGGTATAAGGTCATGTTTCTTTTTCCTTTTTCCTAATTCTTCAAGCAGCTTGTAATATTATGGGCACATGAAGTAGCAGTTCCTTCATATTTCTAACTCTGAGAACTCAAATTATCTTTGATTCTCAGTGCAGTCTATACAAATATGGTTGGAAGTAATTTGAGTTACAATGATTAAATGTTATGAGTTGCTCAAACACACTAAAATAACAAAATGAATTTCTAAGATACATTTCTTCTTAAATGTCTGATCACTTTTAATGAAACATTTTGTCATCTGAGAAAAGCATCAACTTCAGGTACACATATTTATTTATTTTCAGAAACATATGACAGCTGCATAAGTCAGGCTGAAATTTCTATCTCCAGCAATGGTCATACTAAATACTGGGAGAACTGTATAGTGAATCATATGAGATCAGGCCAATCAGATGATAATATTTTACTGAGATATGCTGCCAGACTTCAGCAATTTGTAACAGGGGTGAGAGTGAGCACTTGAAGTGAAAGGTGCTGGTTTTGTGTTTAATAGTCCTGATGGATTTTCTGCTGTGAGTTTGTCCAGCAAAATCAAGATTTTGCTTCCACAACATCCTGTAGAAAAATATAACTTAACTATTCATTGTTTGACTAAATAATGCTTTTTCTTGTTGTACACATTAAATAAAATTATTTCGTTTCATATTTATGGATCTTTGATTAGAAAAGACAGCGAGTCTGTTGACTGTTTTCCCTGTACCACTCACCATACTATACTATAAGTGCTCAGTACTGGTTTAATTCTGTTCCCACTGAGACCACCAATGAAGGATTTGGTGGAAATAATTAGGTCAATATTAGGAGCTTCTGAAATCTCAATTTTATTCTTAGTTCATTTCTCTTCCCACTTTTGAAGGATGTGTTCTTTTTCATGCTGTCGTCTTGCACACTAGCTTCCCTTCTATTTTTTCCTGTTTAATGTTATGAAATATGTTATGAAGCATGCCATAAACATGTTTTGAAACCTAGCAGATACAACCAGGGACCTTTTTCATTTCCCAGGAGAAAGTTGTACAGAGAATGTAATAACCATGACAATAAAAACCTCTTATAAAGAATGCCATATGTTTGCCAGGTAACTTGGGACATATATAAATGAAACACACAGAGTTTGTCTTTGTATCTACAGTGACCAATGATTTTCAAGATGACAGAGATTGTTCATTTCCGTCTAGTAACAAAAGCAACAGTGGAATAAACTTTAAATTCCTACTTCCTTTTCATCACATTTTACAGATGGCAGGATGATCTCTTATTTAGTATATTAGACTTTGTCATAAAAAACAAGGTATGTATAATGGTATAATAATAAAATTCCTTTAACAATGACCATTAAAGCAATTTATTTTCCCCAGAGATCATTCAATTTACTTTCTAGTGATTTGGCTTGGCTCTGGTTAAAGGTTTTTCCAATCATCCCAAATTTAATCTAACACTTCAGTGTTAGTTTAATCATTCATCAGTTAAGGATTAAGAGCTATGTCCCCATTTAACGAATATCAAACACCACTTAGTCATCGAGTGATGCTGCTTAAAGATTAGTGTGTTTTCTTCCTCTTGTAGCTCCTCTAGAATGACACTTTTCATGTTATCGCCATTAACTGTAAAACCTTCAGTAATTAGTTGTCTTTTTAACTAAGCTTGATTCAACTTTGACTCCGCTGTTAACTATTTGGGCTAGCTTTAAAAAAGTTGAATGAGACTTTTCCTTCTTGAGAACAAATAATTTGTAAAATAAAGAATTTTAATTTTTCTTTTAACATGAATCAACAGTATATGTGAGAGACATAAAAATCGGGACATAGAAAGAAAGGAAATAGAAATACTAACCGGTCAAATGATATGGTTAATGATGCTGTAGGGACAGACTATTCTTAGGTGCCTGTAGGAACATTTGGCTTTGTATTTCCCTTGCATGTTGATGAATTAGTTAAGTATGCATGCAGTTATGATAAACATATGGACGACCATTTTAACTAGCTGTGTGGGCAAAGAAAACAAGATTACATGCATTTAACAGTTAGTGTGGGAAAAGGGAGAGAGATTTGCTATCAGATAGGCTTTAATATATTAAAAGAGAGATCTTTGCAGTGCAGATAGCAGACAGCTGTCAGAGTGAACCATTTACAAATGCTGACTTGTGCTTCAGCAGGGATGAGAAGCTCCTGCTCTCACTATTGCACTGTAATTAGCACTCCCTGAAATAGTTCACCAGAGATTTGAAGACTGCCAAGCTCTATACTTCTTGCCCTGGCCTAGTTTAGATAGCTTTTCAAGCCAATGATGGGGAAAGGTTAATGCAGAAGATTCTGCTCATTAGGAAGGAGAGAAATGTTAAGGGACTTCCTGTATTTTGTAGTACCCACTGTGTCTATGAAGCAACACATTCAGATTCCTCTGTTTCAAAGAATGAACACTTTATGATATTAAAAGCAGAAAAGACTGAATTGAAAAAGACATTATCCTGTCAGCTCTTTTGTTTGCTCTTGAATTGTTGTTTCAGGGTGGGAGGCTTGCTTTATATGTGAAGTCCTGGTCTTTCAATGTGATGAATTTGGCATATCCTTTCTCCAAGACAGAGTCCCACAGGATTCCCTAAAAAAAATCAAATTATTCAAATGATCTGTGTACTTAAATAGAAACAAAGGGCTGGTTGCAACAAGCAATGTCTGTTTAAATCAAAGAATAAACTTCTGGGATCTGCTAGGGACAAAATTAGGAACTAAGGAGATCTCAGTTTCTTCTTTTCTTTGGCATGTGGTTCTTTGAAGGGATGAAAGATTTTCTGGCGGTTACAGTTATCTTTAAAAATATTGAGAAAACGTATCCATCTATTCTATAAGGAAGATTATTTACAAATGTAAGATAATTATCTATTTTGCTCTTTGGATCATACAAAAAGGTAACTCAAAATGTCCTGTTAGTTTCTGTTGATTTACCCTGCATACTGGACATACCCAGAATAACCATACCTCGCTGATGTGGCCCTACTGGGGGTGGTGGCTCCCTGGGGGCCAACAGCAGTGGTGGTTCCCCGTGGTGGGTGATGGCAGGGCCTGTTCCACTCCCAGCCAAGTGCAGGGCAGCCAGGGGCCCTGGGACAACCCCAGCCCCAGGCATCAGGAACATCCCTGAGGATGGGGACAGGCTGAGGCTGGGACATGGGCCCATGGGTGTGCCTGGCTCAGGGTGCCCATGGCCAGGCAGGTCAGGGCTACAGGGAGCTGGAGACTAGCCCTGTTGTGGCATCTCTGGGGGAGGGGCTGAGGGCCCTAGGGGTCTGACACGGGGTCCTGGGCCATGGGCAGGGTGGGGTGAGCTCCAGGGTGCTGAGCAAGGAGAGTCAGGGCGGGTGGTGCCCTCAGGGACATGACATTCTCCTTGTAACATAAATACAGGCTGAAACCAGTTGAAAGATGCAAAAAATTAGCTTGAACTGTAAGAATCTGCTTTAGAGTGAAACTGCAGTTTGATAAATGGCTATTTGTTGTTGGGGCTGTGTGCCATAGGAGTACACTAGGACCTTAAAGTCTAACTGCCTATGGCGACCATTTCTATTTGTTATAAACAATTAAGATTATACAGTAATGCAAGTCTTAGGTCTTTTTAAACTTACTAATAAATATTCAAACATTATTTAACATTGAACACATTCATGCATTTTTGCTGGGCAAAACCCCATAACTAACTTTTTAGTACATGGTTACCATTATCCTCCAAATGAAGAGTTGTGGGCTCCAAGATGTATTATCTTTCCCTTTCCCCTGCACTGCCATCTTAAGCAGTGATAAGTGCTAATTGGGAAGACTTTCCTATCAGTTCTAAGGGAAGCATATTAATGCTTGTCCTACTTAGGAAACAGATACCCGTAAGAAGAGGAAGTGGGTGGGGGCCTTCCCCATAAGCCCTGAAAGGCAGACAGCTCTAGCTCAGGCACAGTGATGAGGTAAGGCTGCTGCTTGGCTAGAAGGGTCCAGGTGATTAGTCTCTGGATAGATGAACTGAGTGGGTAAGCATCTTGCGTAGGGAGCTCTCTATCATGCTTCATTGCGTGAAGTCTATTTTCCACAGTATGAAGGCAAAGTAATGTATGTTTCTGTATAATTTTGAAAAGTGAGTAAGCATTTGTAGCTGTTTGTATAAAAAGACATTCATGTTTAAGGTTGAGCACCACTGTTCGACTGGAGGGGGAGTGCAGATTATTTGAGATAAATAAACCTCTTCTTTCAGAGGTCAGAGATCAGACTCGGATTGTAAATTAGTATTAGTTTAGACAAACTGACTTACAAAGATGAAAGAAAAACCAGAACTGATGAATATAAAAAGTGAAAGGCTGTAGGCGACTTTCATAACATTAAATAGGGGCATTTATGTGACTTCCTGATAGCATCAGAGCATAATCTGTATTGTAAACAGGATGATACTTTAACATAGAATAAAAAACACATATATAGATTAATGCAAATTAATGGTAATCAATGCTCAAAGACACAATGCCACTTCAATCACAATTTGGGAAAGGCAGCTCCCTGTGTTTAGATTTTTGTATGTTTTTCTTTCTCCCTCTTTTTGTACCATATCCCACAGGAGGACAAACAAATAAATCTTTAAAGTTTAAGTCACCTTTAAAACTCAGCTTTCTTTCCATGAGTTTAGATAAAAGGGGTGGGGTTAGAAGTGATTTATCTCCTTTTTTGTTTGTTTTCTCTGGGGTTCATGGAATTGACTTATCCACCATTAGCAACTAAGATAACAGTTTTACTCAATGGCCGCTATTCAGACAGTGGTTGACAAAGGTGATCCATCTCCCCACCGTACCACTTTACTAAAAGACTTCTGCTATTTATCTGAAAAAAGAATAATTTCAGTTTAGTTCCTAGCTGATTCATTAAAAAAAAAAATACCGCTTTTGTATCAGAGAACAGTAGGAAGCATTTTTCTTTCTGGAACGAGTTCACTTTTTTTTATTTGCAGCAGCATGAAATGCTGGGAAAAGGTCAGAAGCTACTCCTTTGGTAGTTTTTTCCCTCCTTTCCTTCATACTAATTGAATATTTTATATACAAGATGGTATTACCTGAAAACCTTCTGAACAAAGATCTCAGGGCCAAAAAGCAAAACTAAGAGAAGGGAAAAAAAGTAATTCACCAGCGTTTTCATCACATCTCTTCCTGTATTAATTTCTTGTTTAATAGAGCCCTGATGGCTCCTCCAGGGAGTCCTTTTGACTCAACAGAACCACTCTTCATGTACATCCAGATTAACCCAGGTGTAAGTCTCAAAACCTCAGCATTATGTGGTGGGAATGTGTGAGTCACAGTGGGAGCCTTTTGATGAAGTTTCTAACCAAGTCAAATGGCAGTGATTATTTCTCCCAATGTCATTGCAGATTAATACATGTCTCTCCAGTTAGTGGGATCTAGTGAAGGCAGAAGAGCTGCTGTACATTCAGTATTTGCCTGATTTTGAGGTTTTTTTACCAGAAGACCTATCCTATTTATATTTCTCGAAAGTAGGATACAAGGCTATATAAGTGACAGAGTTGGTAGAAGACATGTAGTGAAAAAAAATAAATTATACGCGTTCTGAATTCTGAAATCTTCTCTCAGAAAAGTGAGTCATGTATTCATTTTTGGTTTATTGATTTTAATTTCTCCTTCCTCTTTCTTTCTTACTACTTGCATACTTTCAGTAACTAAATGGAGAGAAAACAAGAAGAGTAAGAAATACTGGGTATCTGTATTGAAAACTAGTTTCCAGATAATGTGACACAGACTTTCTGCAATGTTTAAAAATAGTTGCATACGTTTTTTGTTGTTGTTTTCCCTAAACTATTTAAATACAAAATAACAATTGTGACTGAATAAAATAATGTGTAAGAGGGTAAAAAACTAGTTATAGTGCAATTACTGATATACCTACGCTCATAATACAGTTGCACAGCATTCAAAATATTTTAGCCATAATATAAATGGATTTCTTTGCACTGAGTTTTCTCAGCGTATAGGTTGAATGCTACAGTGATATCATGCAGCTTCTCTGATTTGGACTTGACCTAGTTAATATCCTCTTGTGGATAATTATAAAGTTCCCACTAGAATGTTAACGAGCCATTGTTCTTCATCACCACTTAGTCACAAATTAATCCCACTTCGTCAAGATAGAGTGAGAGGTTTTTTGTTGGTTTGTTTTTTTTTTTATTTTTAAGAATTCAGATTTGCTAGCAAATATTCATCTTACCTTTTGACTGGAGCAAATTGCAGTTGTTTTGGGCCTTACTATATCTAGAATCACTGAAATGTACTACTTTTACTTTTCTTGATGGAAATTATTTGATATTTGTAGGTTATAACTCCATTCATGAATGGAAAGTCCATTACAAAATTATCTGCTCAATAAAGTAACTTTTATTCTAATTATAGTTGGAGGGAGTTGGTAGATATGGTTATTGCCTCCTTTTTTTTCATGGAGCTCCCATATAGCAGCCATTGGTCATGACTGAAAGAAAACAAACATTATCACAGAAAACAATGATTGCTTTGGAATTTTGTTTTCATCTGAAACCTCTTTGCCTTTGGTGAATCCGCACATAATAGATCTGGTGGTCTCATGAATACATTAAACAAGTTGTAATGACCGCTTCAGTACTAAGTGTTGGTGCAGCAGGCAGAATGTGTCACGGAAATGAGATCTTGAGAAACTAGTATCTGTCTACAATTGCAAGGTATTTGACAAAAGACCCAGAGAGCCTTAATATGAAGCTTGCCATCTTTTCTACAATCTTTGCTTAATGCTAGACTCTGAGGAAGTGCTACAGTTGGTCATAAAGTACAGACAGCCAAGGATTTTCTTATTAATACTACGTATCTGAATGAAAAAACCTACTCCCATTATCTGTTAGGTTCAATGAGATGATAACTTCATTAAACACAATGTACATAAATCCACCTCCAGTTAATTGACTAGGAACGTGTTTTCTTGCTTTTCAATAAGAATCTGATGAAATATCTATGCATTAAGTGTTAATTCTAAATATTTAAAATTAAATATACATAAAAGAAAAAAATAAATTCTTTAGAACTTATAAGAGGTTCTTATAAGTACTGTGAACAGGCATATTTGCAAAGATACATGCAGTTGTGTTTTGTATGGTCAGCTCTTTTAAACTTTATTGTAGTACAGCCTTTTGACCTCAACATTGGATCTTCGTACACAGTGATAACCTGATATGGTTCTGTAAGTTCTGTGCTAAAATAGGTTAAGATATATGTTTTTTCCAGCAAGTTTTGAGAGCTACTGTCCATACTTTCAACCAAAAACTTTCCATCATCTGTTTCCTTATCATTTTACAGAAACATCACAATTTTGCTAGGTAGTTTTGATATGTTATGATGCTGATATAAGCTTTGGAGGAAAAAGCAAAGAGTTATTGCCTATATCTTTAATGAGAAGCTTCTTGTATAACACCAAGAATAATTTGGACGAACACTGCATGTATCCACAAAGCACAAGCAATATCTTTTGCAAAGAACTACCATAAAAAAGTCTTTGGGGAAGATACAATCTGCCTTGTATAGAAATAAAGCCAATTCCATTTCCCACCCTCCCTTAAATGTAAGCTGCTTAGTGGGGTATCTCAAAAAAAGGATAAAATCTAGAGATTAAAAAGTCATATGACACATAAATCAGAAGAACAGAAGGGGTTGAGAATGAGTTTGTAAAGAAGTAATTTTTAGCATTCACTAAATTGGTCTGCTATAGTACTTATCCATTATCTGCTTTTTTTAGTTATCACCATTTTTCTGGAACATGATGGATAATTGTACTTAGGAATTTGAAAGTAAAATGTGGCATTTGCATAAAGAAATCATTTTTAACTCAATTTCACCTTTACGCTTTTTAGCTTCATCTTATTAGAAAAAGGCACCTGAAAAGCAAAGTTAGTTTCCATAAGGGCATATCTTTTATTGCTATAAATCACGGGACCTTTTGACTTTTGAAAGATAGCTTCCTACTTGTCACAAGATTTCTGTCCTCTGTGTCACTGTGACAGCAACCTCAATTTGATACTATAATGTAAGTGGGTAGAGAAGCTTGCACAGCATCTTTGAGGATTCAAAATGAAGGTGAAAATATCACTTCAAGAATATGTCCATTATTTCCAAAGAGAATGAGGGAAGAAAGCAGAAAACACATACAAAACTTCAGCCTTTAAATACTACAAACTGCTGAAATATGCACATCACACATTCAATCAACAACAGAGGCCCTTTTGGTGAGAGCAATTTATCATCAGATAGACATGGATTATGATAGATGATGGGATGCAGAAGAGCCTGTTTCTCTGCATGAGTCTGAAGAGGTATCTACTCATGTGAAACATTAAAGATGTTGTACCTGGGAGAGTTAATAAGGGATTTGGCAGGGCATATACTTTCTTGGATTATATTTCCCTTTTGAACATTTACATAAATAAGCACTCACAAAGGTGTGCCTGCTAAATGCTCTTGCCTTTAGTCTTCCCTTTCTGAGTTAGTCCAGTTTTAACCCCAGGCACCATTCTGCTTTACATGTGCACATTCATGTACATCATTGTAGCTTGTGCAGTTTCTTCAGAGTTGGTAAGAATTATTCAATTTTGATTAAACCTATGAAAAGTAGTCCTTCCATGAAAATATCATAGCAATTGAGTACCAAATAAAAATACAATTTATATTTCTGTGTAAATAGTTGCCTTTCTATATCTCTCAGTTGATTCCCTTTTGTGCTGCTAGAGTAATTTCTTTAAAATTCCTAACATACATTCTTTTCTTGTGGTGCTTTGTTTATAAATATTTTGTTATGCTTAGTCTTGCATTTAAATGATGTCTTTTTTTCCCTTACACTTACTTGTTTTTTTCCACTTGTGATCATTCCTCCTATTTTAAAGCTGTAGAGAGATCCTCAGTAGAATTATGTTGGAATAGCTCTGCTGATCTTAGAAAAAGTAAGGCAGTTTAAACACAAAAAAACCCCCAAAACTTCATCTCATTTTGCACCTGAACACAGTAATTGGGTTAAGACATAACAAATCACATCCTAAATGTGAAAAAAAAACCCAAACCAGACAAGTTGCTAAAACCCTTACCTCAACAGTGAGAAATTTAACCAAGAATAGGATAAATTTGTCATATTTCAAGTAACTTCCTCTAAATTCACTGATTTCTTGTTTGTATGCTCCTCCTACTATGTATCTTGTTTCAGGTTTATGCCTTCAGCTTTGCCTCTCATTCATGTTTTCACAGCTTTCAGCTTTTTTTGTTGTTCACTGCTGTAGTTTTTGAGGTCTTGTTCTTCACATGAATTTAAAGATGCACAGTGGGATTCATCTTGCCTAGTCTGGCTGACCCAAGATGAAATGTGTAAGTCTTAGTTAGTCCCTTGGACTGTCTTTATCAACAGTTCAAAATATAACTAGCTACAAAGAAAAGTCATTCCCATTATCTAATTCTCACAACAAGTTATCAAGAAAATCAAGATACACTAAGTCAGACTCAGAGATCCAGCTTTTAGATGCTTCAGTGTCTTGGATTTTTCCTCTAATTGCTTTTTTTTTCCTTGTTCTATTTTTTATACTTCAGCATAAAATTTGTCTTCTGGGTACCTCTAAGACAAGAGGTACGAATGCCATTCTGCCTATGGTTAGAAGTTCCTAAGAAAGGTGTATATGAATTGGATCAGACTACATTCTATCCTCCATTTTTTGGTAGGTTTTATTTGCAAGTGTTTCCTCCTTTTGTCCCTAACATCATGTTCTTTTCTCTTGACTCCAGAATTTGTATTGCCTCAGAAGAACACAGCTGTCAGTTTTCAAATCAAAACTCAGTCTTTAACATAGCTGTATCTCAATCCATTAATATGCCTAACACTGAGAAAAATGTGTTTCTCAATGAGAAGAACAATGAGCAACAAAGCTCAAGACGAGGAGTGAATATGTATATATGCATATGCATCTATGTCTCCAGCAGTAACAGGTTTGTGGGGGTTTTTCAGCTGACTACTCTGACTTTCAAAAAGACTTGTCGTATAGGTCCTCGGTCACCTGGAATACTTTTGAACACTATTCTTTTCTCCTGAAGCTTGCTCCCAAACTTTCATTCATCAGTGTCTTCTGGCACAAGCCTGTGTGGGAGCTGCAGTCCACTCAACCTACACAGCCAGAAAGTTTAACACACGTCAGGAGCAGAACATTTTGGAAATTGCCTATTTTCTTTTCCCAGTAGAGTCAGTCTTTTATCCATTTAGCTGCCACATTCAGAAGTCAAATGCCTTTTTTATGATCTTTCATTGCCAACAATGTACTCTGCACCATGCAATATATAACACTGCAGGCAGGGTCTTCTCTAGGGACAAAGTATGTTGTTCTCTAGCTAATGGCAGGCAGTAAGACTAGGGATTTTGCAGGCAAAATATCTTCTTGGGCTTTACAGCTGCAACAAGAATAAGATCAGTCTTTTGAACCAGACAGTGCAATCCTTACTGCTCCCTGTTAGAGCAGGGTTTTTATTTGTTTTGGATGTCCTTATATTGTATGCACAATACTAGACACTTTCTCAAAATAAGTCAATACTTACATCACCTTTTGCCATTGTTTGCTTGTTTACAAAGGAAGTCATTGTCTTTCTCTGTATATTTTAAGATGGGGAGTCACAGAGAAATAGTAAAACGATCTTCATCATTCCATATGCCAGTGACAGAAACAGAACCTTAGCTTTTAAAGAGTACACTGTCTGTGTCCAGCTATATCCTTTCAAATGATGGTGCTTCAGAAGCAATGTAAATGAAAGCAAATTTTATAGTGGTGGGGTGTCATACTAAAGGTACACTATAGACATATTAATGCAACTGCATCCTGCCAGTGAACTCAAAAAGTTTACTGAACACTGTGCTAAAAGGCCGTAGTTGTATTGGTCATCATCAACTTCTGCAGATGACATTTGGAAGCATTTGCAAGAAAATGAAATTCCTGGTGCTAGTTCTCCTTTTGAATCTTCAGTTACTATAGATTGACCAACCACTTTCTCCAGTTGTTCTTTATAGGTAATGTACTGAACTTTCACACACTTGCTTCACATTAACTCTCAGTGTCATGGATTAGATCTTCATTTCAACGTAAGGTATATGACAACATTCTGCAATAGCGACTGAAGAAGAGATCAATTTTGGGTTTGGCAAATATGAGATAGCTACTGTAACATCAGCTGGCAGTAAGCATACTACTCCTATCAAATAAAAATAAGAATGTCTAAAGGTGCCATTTTCCAACACTGTGAATAAAAAGGAAACTTAGGAATAGCTATTATTAATCCATTTAGTGATGAATGCTACTATTTTTCAAGAGTGTTAAATTATTTTATAAGGGGCTATGGCCTCACAAAAGTGAATTGCTACTTACCTGAGCAGCCTTAGTCACTCTGCAGGGACAAAACACACAGTAATTGCCATATTTGGTAAGAATGAAATACTGTCTAACACAGTCTATCATTTACAAATGCAGCCAGTACCAGATACTTCTTATAAAGATCAGGGAAATCCTATGATCTTGGAACAGAAAGAACCTCCCTACGTATTTTTAAAAAGTTTACTGTTAGCTTTAATGCAAGTTTAACAATCACAGAATCATCATGGTTGGAAGGGACCTCTGAGATCATTGAGTCCAACCAC
>JAOXJM010000001.1:134868148-134882147 GCA_026413425.1 Tringa solitaria
ATCTAAACCTCCCCTGCTGCAACTTTAGACCATTTCCTCTGGTCCTGTCATTATTGCCTTGGGAGAAGAGGCCAACTCCCACCTCTCTACAACCTCCTTTCAGGGCGGGCAAAGTATAAGAGGACAAAATTAGAAGTGTATTACAGTTATGTAAACACCAATAAGCATCATGTGCATTTAATTTTCATTAAGAATACTGTTGGCTTTTGCATATGAGAATGAGGATAGTACTAACCTAGGATAGCTGATTTTTTAAAAATAAGTTGCCCTAAGTTGCTAAACTAGAAACTCACTAATCTTTTTATATCAATTACTAACATATTTTTTCTTATTACAGTGAAATCACTGTATCCTGCTCAACAAAAAAGTGGTAAGGTAAAAAGCAACACAGGAAAAAAAAAAAGAAAATAAGTTTTTAAAAGCATTTTGATGGTCTCAGGGCAAGATTAGGACCAGAAACCAACAGGACCTAGACCATGGACCACACTCACGTCTGCAACAGCTGGTAATAATGTCATAGTCAATCATGCACTTACCCTTTCCTGCTGCAGTACAAATGTGTTCCTTTGAGTTTAAGGAACCCTATTTCTCTTTTCTTCTCTGGATCTGATTTTGGAGATGACCCACTGTCACTGGAAATAATAATGGGCTTAGTCAGATCTTGTGTTTTGTTTGTAGAGGGATCTTTTTATTAGAGGTGGAAGATTAGGCATTAGTACCAGAAAAAAACCACAGCCAACAAACAAACAAAAAAACCAACAACAACCCCCCAAAAAAACTAATAGAGGAGGAAGTTAAGGTGCAAACTTTATTTCACCACTGATAAAGAGTTAGGTGCTAAGAGCTAGTAGTACTGGATGGTGTTAAATCATCTGATTTGGCTTGCAGCTCACTAACTTTACAGAATTACCTTGCTAGTGTATCCTATTGCAATAATTTTCTATTTCTTTCTTTCCCATCTGAATTGTCTTCTCTCTAGAGTATGCTGCCTTCATTAGGGAAACTCTTTAGCTAGTAACAATTTCAAGTGAGTTGTCAACAATATTGATTTATATTAAAGGACTATGTTTGTTTTTCCCCAGCATTTCTTTTTATAAATCAGTTCTTCACATTTACAAAATTTCAGCTGTGGAAAATAGTCCTTCAGTACTACAGTGGTATCTTCATGTCATACCCCTGCCAAGCTATGATTAGTCTCAATAATGCAGTTTTCATGACACCATCCAGACCATTCTTTTAAACAAATAATATCTTAATCCATAAATAAGGTTTTTTGTACAACACATTGCCTCATTTTGTACCTTTAAGGCTGGTGATACTTATGAATGTAAGACTTAAGTTCTGAGGGAGCTGGTACTCCTAGGGATGAAAGTTGCAATGTAACACTGCTTGAGAGGAGAGAGAGGACAAGAAAATCTTTTTTTCATGAGTCCCTATGAATATTCTTTTGGTTTCTGATAGATTAATTCCCTGTCAACTTCCCAAAAATCTGGTTGAACCTTAGAGCACAACAGAGCTTTTCTGTGCTATTTTCATTCAGTGTCTGCAATTTATCAATGTTTATGCATGGATTCGAAATGCATATGTGCAGCTTGAGGAATGATTGTTTTTACCTATGTTTTAGGCTAAATAGCCAAAGAAAAGAAATCTGTTTTTATGCACTATCCCCACATTTCTGCCTAGTTTCTAAAGCAAAATGACATAATTTCTAATCTACTCAATTAGACAGATCCTGCTTAACACTGTAGAAACATAAGACATTTTTATCTCATTGATTACAGCTAAACTTTTATTTCAACAATATTTTGAACAACACCATTGGTTCAGGAGCTTAATCTCATTACTTTTATTTCAATATTATTCTTTTAGCTTTTTTCTCTTCAAAGAAAATCTCTGCAATTTGTCTTGAAAGCCCTGGTCATAGACAAATTATTTGCATTTTCTACCCAGTGAGGCTTATCTTTCAGTGTAGGCAATTGCTTTGGGAATCTGCATTTTGGGGTAATCTTCAGATCTTTTTTTCTTTCAGTGTGGAAAGGAGGGAGAAGAAATTCACAGTCAAAATTATTCAACTGCAGAAACTTACACAATTACAAATTTTATGGTGAATTTAACCTATGCTACAGATGATTGCACAGCTGCTACATCTTTATACTTATGTGGGTTCCAGTTTTCCTTCAACCCAAGTCCCAGTCACCCATATTCTGATACATAAGTTGACATTCAGATTCTACTCTTAAGTGAGCAGGCTGGCTTCCCTGGCAGTATAATGAGGGACTGCATTCAAGTCTTTTCCCTGCAGACTGTATGAGGACCAGAAACATACTGATTAAAACCAGTTCACTGTGCTCCTTGCACGTCTTCCCATGCCCTCAAGTCCGAATCATATTGTCAGTGCTGTCTTGACCTTGGCTTTTTACTGCTAAAGTTCATACAACATGGGCTTCAAGACAGCCCTCTAATTTCTGAGTAAGTTTTCTGTGTACCTCTTATGTAAGGAGAGTGATTTGTATCACAAAGAAAAACAGTTCTCATCCATACTTGGAATATGCCCACAGCAGAGTGCACAGCATCTGGTGTGAATTCTGTGGCAGGAAAAGGAGGATATTTCCTAGGATCTCCTGTGCCTTAGCCTGCAGGGGAGCCACACAGAATTTGTTCATTTTTTTTCTAAAATAAACTCAGGAGTGTTTATTATCTGCAATGTTCTACTGTATCTGTGATGAATTGCACAAGATACATAGCAGGGAAGCTACCACTGGGACATTTCACAGCTCAGTCAGCTTTAACTAAGCTTCAGAAGAAGTCCCAGCTGAAGCCTCAGTGAATGGGAATCCCAGAATCCAAAGAATAAAAAGAAGACCCTTTCACCCAGCTAGGCATGAAGTCCCAGTAGAGAAAGTTTTCCAGAGTCTAAGACTCCAGAAATAATTCCTTCAGAAATCCTTCAGGGCCATGTTCATTTTTCCTGTATTCTACATAAATACATTGCTATGTATAATCATACTGACATTTGTCGAAGAATAGGTAGATGTATGGGCTCTGCCAAGCAGAAATGTTTTATGAGATTCTGACTGGTTTGTAGAACGTGGCCTCTAGGACATAAGAACCATTAAGGTACATTAAAGCATTCATAAGTCCTCAGCATAGTTGTATCTTCATCATTCATAAGATATCATGGGAAGATACTTGTAGGTTAAGTATAAATGAGGAAAACTACACTGATTAATAAGGCTGCGCATATCTCAAATAAATTATTTTTTTTTAAATGCTGTTGGTAATTTGTCGTTTTGTGATTTTGGGGCAAACCTCTTAGTAATTCATTTCTATGACAATATCACCCATGGCAAGAAAATGTCTACCGTATCTGAAAATACAAAGGTAGTATCTTATCTACTATGAAATTACTACTTGTATAATTCATTGCTATGTTGTCAACGCAAACAGAAATGCAAGAATCCAAAAAGCATATATAAATCATATTTTATGCTTCATATAACTAAAAGAACAATATAATGAGTTAATATTAACAAAGCTAGAGCTTTTTATATACCATCAAAAGATTCTTTGTAAATCACAGTTTCTTGATGTGGGTTTATTGTTTGTTTTTTCTTTTTTTTGCATTGCAAGTACAAATTCATATTTGCAAATAATACATCTCCAGTTGTCCTTGACAGTAAGACACATTATATTTAAAGGATGGAGCCACATGGGTCTCAGAGGATTCTGTCAGTATTTCACATAGCTGAAGAGATGTTCAGAATTAGCTTCACACTGTACATTGTTCTCTGTCCTTCACTTATTGAAGTACTCGCACCAAGTACCCCAGTAGATGGAGATTTTCTCCTCCTCTAGACCTTTTTTCTTGTCAATGTCTTTACTTGGAACTTTTTTTTCAAGTGACCATAAAAGCATACCTCAGGTAATGCACAAACAAGCAACTAGCTGATAGAAAGGTGATCCTGAAAATAAGTATTCACAAAACTATTGTGTGTTAACTTTAACACTCCTCAGTAAATGACTGAGATTTATGTGAAATAAATTAAGATGTTTTGTAGAAAACCCAGTGTTAAAGAGGAATGCACCTTGCAGGTGGAGGTTGTTTTTGTTTGGTTGGTTGGGTTTTGTTGTTGTTTTTCTTCTCTGTATTACAGATATTATTTTGCTTTTACTTTAGGTTAGAGTAGTAGCAATATCAAGTTAAAGTATTCGGAATGACTTATTTTTAAAAAGCACTAATAATGCTATGAGAAACTGGCAAATTAGTTTCTTGCTTCGGTCTCAGTTGAAAGGTTTCTCGAAAAGGAAGGGAAGAGAACAGAAAAACAAGTCCAACATAATTTTCATTTAAGTTACCTAAGTAACCGGTATGACCTCTAGCTGACCTTACTTTGAGCAGAAGGTGTGGTTATAAAACCTCCTGAGGCAATTCCAACCTGAACTATCCTACAATTCTACTACTTAGGTATGATTTTTCACAGACTTTAAATGGAGTTAAAACAGGTCCTTTTGTCTGTTGGACCACTTCTGAATTACGGTTAAATTTCTATAAATATCCTATAAGGCTGTCATCAGAGATATTATTGAGGATTAATGGTGTATCAAATAGCAATACTGATTTCACATCTCTTTCCAGCATCTTTTCAAAGCCTAATTAAAATGTTCACGAAAGTCTATGTTATATGGATTTGGGAACCACTAAGACCAGAAATTCACCATAATCCTAATGAGGAGAAGGGTATGTTTCCTTCTGCTTGGTAGTGATGAAGCTGCTTTGGAAGAGAGTCTCCTGTTTTCGAAGCCCAGTAGATCCCTGGAGACTTTGGACTGGAAAGTGAAAATAG
Organism: Tringa solitaria; assembly: GCA_026413425.1. Taxonomy (NCBI): domain Eukaryota; kingdom Metazoa; phylum Chordata; class Aves; order Charadriiformes; family Scolopacidae; genus Tringa; species Tringa solitaria. The sequence goes on from JAOXJM010000001.1 coordinate 134,872,993, forward strand.
GTCAAAACAATGACCTCTCTGGTAAATCTTCCTCCAACACCACATGTATTTATAGCAACCTTTATACCAGTCAATAACATATGGTTTCTGACCCACAACAGCCCAATTAGTCTAAGCACTATCCATGCCCAAGCGCCTCCTGGGAGATTGCTAGATTATCCAGGCCAAAAATGCTGTGAAAATGCTGCTAAAAATTGATAATATGCCCATTTGACAGTATTTAGGGCTACAATCTGTCTATATTCAGTTTACAAGTACAGATAAAGCCAGAGTTTCAACTAATTCAATGATTATGCATTAGTATCCTTATACTGAGAGTAAATATACATCATGAGGAGTATCACAAACATTTTTTAAAATATTTCTATAAAAAATTCAAAAGAAAAGGTCAGAGAGATAAAGATAATTCATTGCAACAGCAATAGGCACTTAAAAACAACTCTGTATAAGAAATGAGAAACGATAGTGATGTCAAAATAGGAAACTAGATTTATTAAATACTCCTCCAAAAAAGAAACTAAATTAAGATAGTGAGTCAGAAGGTATGTATGTAACAATTGTTAAAATGTGATTAAAGTCTAAAAATACAACAGAGCTGGCAGAAAGAAAAAAGAACATTATTCAAACAATAATGCAGGAAACAGGAGGTGGAACAGCTGGGTGAAGCTGAGATTTTTGAATGATTGTGATCGGGTACCTCCATACTTAGTCACAACATTTGGGTTTAGATACAAATGGCTCCAAAGCTCAGCTGTGTTAGTGTGCTAAAAGTTTTTAATTGACATTTTGGTATCATGTATCTGTCAGAGATCTAGGTGTGGCAGCTTCACTTTTCATAAATAGCTGTTAGTCAAAGATGTGTTCATTTTGTGAGAGTGAAATCAAACGCTAGGGACTTCAAGGCAACTGTTAATCACTACAATTATGTTTGTTAAAGCTATCTCTGTTCGTATCAAGTCAGCAGACTTTAATTATCAAACCTATTCTGTAGACAAAAGAAGGAACTCCTTAGAAGTTTTAAGGGAAACAAAATAAATATTAGGATTTGGAGGTCTATATCCACCAGCATGAGCACTGGATTAAGGGGATGGGTCATGGCTTTTAATGTCCTTGCTCCAAATGGGGATAAGGTAGAGAGACAGATGCGAGATCTCCATCAGGGCTATAAAAGGAAAAAAATCCAAACCACCACTTTAGCATTTGGAAAGCATTTTAGAAAAGTATTTTAACGTCCACTCATTCAAGTCACTTTATTTACATGTTTGCATGAATGCTACAACCTTCTTAAAGGTTCCAAATATTCTGACTGTTTCAGTTGTTACTATATCTTCATTTCCACTTTTAAAACTCACCTTGTGTTAACTCAGTATAGTTTCCTTTTTATTTGGTTAATTCCTATCAACTCATTCCTTCTTTTTTTCCAGTTTTATTATGTTTGATTGACAAAGATTAATTTTCCTTGATTTCTGCTGTAATAATAATAGAAGTAAAAAGTCAGGCAAACTCATTTGACAGAGAAGCATTGCTTGGCAGCCAAGAGACCTGAAATATGTGTAAAAGGCTTGATGTTCAACACATTGTTTGATTTAAAGATTTCTTTGACTGAGTGAAATAGAAGTACTAAGGTACTGAGACTCAGATTAGATCTTCACATATCTTATGTCTAAGGAGTCTAAATTATGTTGAACAGACGGATATAAATAAAAAAAAAGAATTAATAAATACTGGAATATGGAAAACAGGGTTTATTTCAATAACCAGCTTTAATCCTTACATAGTTATAAGTAAAAATTTATCATTTTAATTACTTCATATAAGAAAACTTTTTTTCTCATTTTAACTTCTACTCTCAAAGAATAAAATTTCTTTTAACCAGAAAACTAACATGCACATTTTTAAAACTGTTTAATAACTTTAACTATTCTTTCTTATTGCTGCATTTTATTGTAGCAAATGTAGAATAAAAACAAATAATATTTGAATTCAGTTGTGGAATTCCAAAATATTATTAGAGTTCAGTTTTATTGTTTTTTTATTATAAGGAGTGACACTCCTCTGAATCTGGAAATAGATTAAGGGTGGCAAAATAGAATTTTCTGCTCAGTACAGGTGATTTTCAAGCAACTACATTTAGTCTACACTTACTATCAACTGCTTCTAAGATGAAACTGAACTTTTATGTGGTAGCTGCATATTAACTATCGAAATACTGAAATACGTGAATTTCTTATTGATTTTGAGACTTTACTCATACTCCAGACTTCCTAACACAGCAAAAGATTTTAACTTTAGCCTGTTATCTTCATGCTATCAATGCTTCTCACCACTTTTCTTCAAGTTTAAACTTCTTGTCATTCTGGAGTCAACAAGTTGCTTAATATATTTTTTTTTTTTGAAAGAGAGATTCTTAAAAAGAAAATAAATAGCACAATTCAATATCTCAAATGGAAGACAAATTGGAAATGGGGGGGAGGTGGATCATCCATTTGGCAAAATTTAGTGGAAATAAGTAGAAATATGTCTAGTAGCATAAATTATGGAAATTAATTCAAGTCCGTGTTAGTCCTTTGTTCTTAAATTTGGAGAAGGGAAATTTGGAAAAGCAATCTCCTTTTGAATATTTTCATCTGATCTGATTTGAATAACTCAGAAATTGGTAGTAAAGAATATGGGAATTAACTTTTTCTTCAATTAAGTTTATTTAGTCCTTTAACTTTTTAAGAATAGACGTACATATTGTGAAAAGAGTACATATCATGGAGATTCACTTGAACAAGCAATTAAAGCCATCAGGGTCTTTTGTTAGTTAATTTGAGCTATTTTTCCATAGTTTGCCTCCTCCATTTTACTCAATGTCTACATGCAATTATAACCTGAGAAAATATAGTAAAGTACTTGAAAGAACTGTTTTTGCAGAAACGATAAGTAAATTTCCCTCATAACAAGTGAGGAAAGCAAAACAACAAAACAAAACCAGTTGTAGTTGAATTCAGATGAAATCCATGAAGGTCTAATTTGCAGCATGCTCCATGCATGATCAAGGTTGTAAGGGAATTCTGGAGCTCATCTTGTCCAACCCAGGACTGTGTCTGGAAAGTTTTTTAGTACCTCCAAAGAGGAAGACTCTACCATCTCTCTGAGCAACCTGTGCCACTGCTCAGTCACCTTTATGGGAAAAAACATTTTCTAATGCTCAGACAGAGCCTCCCGTGTTTCAGCTTGTGTCCACTGCCACTGGTCCTGTCACTGGGCATCACTGAAGAGCCTGGCTCCATCTCCTTTACACCCTCCCTTCAGGTATTTATACCTGAGGTGATCCCCCCTGAGCCTTCTCTTCTTCAGGCCAAATAGTCCTAACCCTCTAAGCCTTTCCTCATAGGAGAGATGCTCCAGTCCCGTAATCAGATCTGTAGCCCTTTGTTGGACTCTCCAGTATGACCATGTCTATCTTGTACTGGGGAGCATGGAACTAGACTAGAGACCTCTTTCTACCATGGCTTCCCCTCAGCAGCTGTTGTCAGCTGCTATAAAGGATGCTGTCTCCAAGTGTATTCAAAGCATGGCCGCTCTTCTGCCTGCCTTTTCCTCTGGTGATGGCTTCTTTCACCGTACTGCCTTGGAAAAGTGATGAATGCCTGTCAAGATGAAGAAAGGGAAGTGTAAGGGAAATATATTCAAGGCAAAGGAAAAACAGCTTCCTATTTCTCAATGTATATACCAGGACCTAAACTAGTTTAACTGGCAAATAGCAATGAGCTGTAACAGATAAAATTTCATGGCAGGATCCATTACCTAAATTTTGCATTTAAAAATGGCGGGGGGAGGGGGGAAGGAGACAGGGGAGCTTCTAAATCCCTTTGCAGACAGTTTAGCAAAAAAAACCAATCAGGATGTTTTTTTCAGAATGAAGAAAATCTCCTAGCCTTTAAAAGACAGAACCATTTTAGATGATGTGTTAAAACATCACCCTGAGCATTGAAAATGCCATCAGTTTAAGTTGAGCAAAATTAAAATAAAACAATGTTAAAAACTTGCCAACTTTGACAAGCATCATTAGCATCCCAGATTATAATGTCATGAACCTTGGTGTTTTGTGGATAATTTTTAGCATCTCTTTCTTTTAATGAACATTTTTCTGATAATATAGATAATTTTTGGGTTACAATGTCAGGAATATCACAGCTGGAAAAGAGGTAATTACAGATAATTTAGCCATGTCTTATCAGTGAACTAATATCAAGCACAGCTAGACCTTTCTGGAAGATATTTATCTAACCTTTTTTCATAACCTTTTATGAAGGTATAACCTTTCTCATTAATATCTGGAACAGCCTAAAAAACCTTATATTTTTCTAATATGTATTCTGAATTTTTCTTACAAGGGAAAAAAAAACCAGTTTTCTTCTTGTTCAACCTCCATGAACATGGAAAAAAATCTTTCACAGTTCTGTCTCTGTATGTTATTTAGTTAGTGGAAAACTGTTATGCTGTCTCTGCTCTTTAGTTTTTGCATATTTAAACTGAACAAGCTCAGTTCTTTTAGCATCTTTTGTCAAATATTTTTGTCGTCCTAGACTAGATATTACCTAGCTTGTCAAAAATCTTGAAACGTGGTGCCCGAAACTACATGCAGTATTTCTTCTGAGGTTCCGCTAGCAATGTATCAGAGGACATAACTGACTTCTGTTTCTTTTATGTGAGATTTATCATTTTTTTCCAGTAGAATTGTTGTAGTGCCTTCAAATACGGCTTGTGATTTATTAACCATTTACTGTGGTAACATTTTGTAATTGTATTCAGCTCTCCATCATCAAAGTAATTATTAAAAATATTGAATTATTCTGAGTGGTGAGCCTGCTTTAATTACCTGCCCACTTAGACAGCAAACTAGCAAGTGCAATATATTCAGGCAGCTATACATTTAAATTATAGTAAATTTAGTCAGACCATACATTTTAGGATGATTCTGAAAAATGTCCTGTAAGGTAGCCCTTCCTGAAGTCAAGGTACGTCAATCTGATATTTTCCTGTTTGCAGCTGGGTTAGTTAACTGATCAAAAGAAGCAAACCAGGCATTTTATATCATTTCTACAGAAACATACAGTGGCTACTTTTATGACTATATAGCAAAGACACTTACAATTGACTGATTGTATTGCAAGTATAACAATATATTTAATTATTTGCACTTTTTCTACTTTCGCTCAGAAAAGAAAATATATCATTATGTGTCTATACATCTGTGGCCAATTTTGAGGATGGGAGAGGTTGTGGGAAAATATATTTTCACTTTCATTTCAGGTGGTATGAATTCCTGAAAAGGAGAAGTTGAAACCTCAATATTTCATAGTATGTTGAATATTTCCTCATTAAAATTGTCTCAAGAACATTAACGTCAACACCTTAAAAAGTGAATTTTAAAAGAGAGAACTAGTTACCAGATTAAATGATTGACGTATTGATGATAATCAAGAGACTGTGCTTCAATTTCTTTTAATTTCCACTGTAAAGGACAGGTTGAAATTCAAAATAAAATGAAGGAAAAACATTTAAAATATAAACTTTCCTCCTCGATTTTTTAATAAATTTGTTAAATCTAAGTGAAGAATAGCCTCAGGGATATTTTTAACATCTGGTAAGCTGATATTTTTTTTTTAGCTTTAGTGAACCTTGTCACTTAATTGTGAATAAGTGCATTTCAATGAAAATATTGCCAGGCAGATTTTTCTTTTCTCTTGACTTTCTCCCAAAATGTATAAAATACACTTAGTGAATGAAGCTCGATTTTAAATGAGATTTTAAAATGACAGATTAACAGGACAGTGAAATCACAGATACAATAAATTTCTATTTTCTTTCAATCTAGCATGAATTGAAGACATACTGTAAGAACAGCAAGGAAAAAGCAAACCAAAACTTTTCTGAAGTCACCTGCAGCAAAACATGAGAAGGTTAGAAGTAGCACAAAACACTCTGGAAAAACTGAATTTATAAATTTATACCATATTTTTAATATTATTATTTTCTGACCCATTAGATTTTCCTTTATCCATAATTTTTGAAATTATATCATTTGTTGATACTTGACATTTTGGACCATGATTTTAGGTAAAGATGAGATTAAAATAACAGCAGACATGAGTTATAGGATGCCTGTGTAGAGTAGCCGTGGCTCTTCCTTTTAAATACTGCAGTTTTGTACATTTTATTGCTTTCTGTATCTTGTTTTTGAATAAACTATATAAATATAATAATTGTTCACTATAATTTGAAAATATTATACCTCCAGAATTACTACAGCAAGAATTTGAAAAATTAAAATCTGGTGCCTCAGGTATTTCAAGTCTGACACCCCAATGGACTTTGCTGACTTAAGTGAGTCCTGGTTAATATGCTCCTTTTTAATATCTTTTTTGGCCTTCAGTGTAGTTTGAAATTGAATTAATTCACAGAGATATTCTGAAGAGGGGAATTACATACATCACCAACTTAAAAGAAAAAACAAAACCAGAACAGCTGCCAGCTGTTCCTTCAATGTGTGAACATCGCCTTTTTCTTGGAGCCCATGATATATGGTCCTAAGATAAAATCTGAAACTGAAGTGTGTTTTATATATAAGTAGAACCTTGGGTGGGATGTGAGACATCGGATATCAAGTCATATTGATTTCTGCATAAGAGGAGGAAGAGTTTCCAACCTAAAATTTTTTAGGGTAAGATGAGCATGAAAAGTTAAAGAGCTGCATTCTGACTTGCAATATGGCAATATCCCATGAAAAAGACCTTAGAAATGAGATAAATCCTGCAAGTCAAGCCACCTTTTCTTCCAGAGCTACACAGTTTTCTGTTTGGGTCAACAGAATCCAGATGTAATCCAAATTAGTTATTTCCACATGTATATTTTTCCTTGGTATGACTTTCTTAAATAAAACAAGTCAGGCTAGCTTTTTTAAAATGCTCATATTTAGAAGATCTTAGGTTCTAAATTATATTTACATAATTTCTAGTATATTATTGGGTCAGGCTATGAACAGCAACTGTAAGCATAAGAGCTATGTGATTTATCATGCATTAAAGGTGTGATGGTCAACACTTTCATGTTATTACAGTTAACTAGCCCAATGGTTGATCAAATCTGTAAAGCTCATCTGGTTGCTTTCCAAAAGTCTGTTTCACTTAGTCTGTGTAACAAAATAAATGCAAACAGATTGTAGGTCTGTCATTCTCCGAGGAGGAGAATATTACACACTTTTGAACATTCAGTGTATTATGGCAGTGAAAACAATGAGATACAGTATGTCTTTCATTGGGTTTCTTAATAGTTTAATAATAATATATTATTTTTTAACTCATAAATGTTTGTTACAGTAGTCAAACCTGATAATTACATTGCAGGATTAGCACTTTATTTAAGGAGCTGCATGGAGGATGTATACAATGTACAGACATTTAGATTCTATCAAAACTAAAACCATCCTAGATGTGTTGGATTAGAAAACAAGTTTCTGACATATCACCAGAATCAAGAGAAGTTCTTATTCAGTCAGCTTTTCAAGAACTGAAACAAATCACAGAAAGAGTGATATCAGAAGAGCAATTTGGCAGTTCTCTCAATTTTTATTCATTAGACTCGAACTTCCTTAGACCCCCATGTTGAAATGAGGCACTCAGTTACTCAAGATAATCAATACATATGTCTCATCTAAAATCCTCTACCAGGTATCTACAGCTCTTGCTCCAGGAAACAATACCATAATGATGGAAGTCTACCACAAAAACAAGCGCTTAACTTGAGGATTGTTGATCCTCAGGGATCTAGAAAAGTGTCATTGAGGTACCAAAAAGTCATGAATCTGTCTCTGTTCCTGCTTCTTGATACATAACATTTTGGATCTTGGCCTTTACAAAGTGGCAACTACCCTTCACTATTCTAAAGTAAATATGCTGCAGATCTACAGTTCCTCCTTCCCAGCACTTTTCCTTGAGAAGAAAACTTTTTGCTTACAGTTTCTAGAGGATAAGAAAAAAAAACGTCCTGTGATCATAGTAACAGACTTCCAGTGTGACCTCTGACTGATTATTCTGTTTGTTGTCAGTGCTTTTCTAGATGGCAGGTCAGAGTGGAAACTTATTTTCATGTCACTGCTTTTGTTCTTAAAACCAAAATGAGTTCAGTTTTGGTAAAACGTTTCACTTAAAGCCTTAAAGTCTGCAAAGCACTTATGCAAATGTTTAATTTTAAACATGTGAATAGTACTATTAACTTTGATGGGACTATTCACATACCTAAAGCTAAGGACATGCTTAAGTGCTTTGCTAATAACAGTGAAGGAGGGAGAAAGAACACCCATGACCTCCATTTATGTTATTGCTTCATTATTTTTTTTATTTATAGGCTTCTTTATGGCATTCGTCATCACAATATTGGAGCATGTCAAGAATATTAATGTTGCCATTCATTTGCCTTTGCTTAACAACTGTTGTGCTTAACGAAAAAGGGGATTCTGTGGAACCCTGATTCTAATGCAATTAGAAAAAAAACTATTAAATGTTCCCACATAACCCTGGGACTCTTAAAATTTTATAGATTTGAACTTCAGTGTGCTCTGATTTTTTCACAATACTAATTCTCCTTTTTTTTTTTTTTTAAAAGAAACGCCCCCAACTGAAGCAAGTTCTTTAAGGAAAGCAGAAACCTTATAACCTGCTCTATTTTATCAAAGTAAACCAAAAAAAGATGTCGTGATTTTAAACTGTTTGCTTAGAATTTACTAACCACTGTGTAACTTTTTCCTTTGCTGTGTGTTATAGGTCCCACACTGGAGAACTCTCTCTAGTGTTAAGTGTAGGACTCATACATCTAATTCAAGAAATTCATGTTGCCTAAAATGTTAACAAAATAAGATAATGATCCTTCATGCAAAATTATAGCCATGCCACAATGGAATAAATTTTGAAATTTAGTCTTTTGTACTCTCTGTTTTGCATCCATTTGCTCCTTTAGCTTGAAAATGCAAATTTTAATGGCTGAGAGTGCTACAGGCTGATGAATGTGAGAACTTGAGGGCTGAATAAAAAATAATGCCTAACCTCTCAGGTGGAACTGCTGATTCTCTTGGGTACTCTCCCTGAGTGTGTCCCCAATTTATTACTGAC
>JAOXJM010000001.1:134937532-134949366 GCA_026413425.1 Tringa solitaria
TTGCTTTGTTTATTTTCCACACACCCCCCCCCCCCCCCCCCGCCCCCCGATGAGGGGTTTAATTCCTTTCATGCAGCAATACAAATTTCATGAAAGGAAATTTTACAAAATTAAGAGCAAAATTAATGGGGCAGTGAGAGGAACTAATAAAACTTATGAGACTGAAGACAGACTGAAACATCTTGTCAGGAGTACCTAATGAAGCAAAGATATAACAATCTACAATTCCCCTGAAACAGAAAACTGAAGTGGACAAGAAAGGAGGAGTTCTGTTAAACAAGAAACTGGGTGAGGGGAGGGTCTAAAGAAGGGGAATGGTAGACATATGTGTATGGATTGGAAACCTAAAGGATGTGTTTTTACCTTGTATTTATTTCAACAAAAATAAGGATCAGGCTTTTCATTATGTCAGTACATAAAAAGGAGAGCAGAAATATTAAAAGATAGGAAAATGTCAATACAGTGTAATTATATTTTAGAACATTTAGAGAAAAAGATCAAAGACCTACATAGGTTAATACTGTGGAGACCCATAGTAACAGTATGAAAAACAAATAACTAAACATGCAAGAAAGGCAGACATGAAGAGATATTAAAGAAAGATAAATGAAGGAATAAGGTGTAAGACCCTAATTGTCTCACTCAGTAAACTGTTCTGCCTCTTTTCTAGGTTAAAAATACTAGAATGAATGAAAGCAAAAAGTCAATGATTGAGGAGGAAGAGGGAAAAACCACCCAAACAAACAGCCCATAACTACCAATATAGTACTGAATATTTTTTTTAACCACAGATGAAGAATTATAAAACAAAGTTGCCAATGCCAATGTTTTTTCAAAAAAATTTAGAAAATTTGCAGACAGAAGAATTTATTTCTAAGGCTCCCATTATGATGTCTTTGGGCTTAAAAAAAAAAGGTAAAAATCTCAAAGTATTTTTTGAAACTCAGTTTTGAGATTAGGCAAAACAACCCAAGGGAATATCTCATGAACATCAGTGGAAGCTCCACTGTTACATGTGACAAGATTTGTAAGAAATTGTTCTTGTATTGGAGATGGGCTCAGTAGATGTTTGTACCTATTTTCTGTTATTTCACGCAGGTGGGTTTTTTTCCTCAAGACATGGAAACTTGTTCCCTACCATGCAGGGATATCCCCCTGCCCAGAAAATGAAATTGACATAGACTCCAGCATTATTTTTATTTCTTTCTGTCGTATATGCATTTAAAGAGAGTGTAATATTTAATTTCTGATTTGAGATATAAATAAGGAATATTGACAGTACTTATTCTTCCCTTTCAAACCCTCAGTCTGTGAGGGGAAAGATAAAATAATTAAATAAGAAGTCCTTTTTTCTAATAGCAGTGATAACCATCATGACTTCAGAGCCTGTGGGTCTCAAGGCTCTTAAGCAAACAACTAAAACAACTAAAAGACAAATGATAACACAGTTCAGTAAATTTCAGAACCCTTAAGAAAAATGAAGGAAAAAAGCCAAACCACCACTCTGGAATGACACAAACTAATTATTCAGTGAGGAAAATTCTTATTTCTTAATAATTAGCAGTGTGTTATGAACAATTAACGTGCTATGATCTTCATGCTTTCAGAAATGGAAACTACACTGCATGATTTTCTAAGATGGGGATATGATTTCATAGATCCTTTTTGCTAACATATGATTAAGATGAATCTTGGTGTAATCTGCACAGTGTTGTAAAGTTATAACAATGAAACAGGTTGCTTCACCTTTGAGAATTTTTCAGCATGTATTTTGCACCAAAGTGGTTATGAAATGTCTCTTTTTTTTCCTCTCTGTTTTTGATTTGTCAAATTGTTTGACATTATATTTGGGGCAAAGTAAACTTTTGATAACTACATTCTGCTTACAGAAATTACCAGTACCTTTAAGTTGGATAAAGTACTATTTTTTTATTATCCTGTGTTACCACAATCTACTACTAACCAGCTGATATGTTCCACTAAAGAACTGACTGGAGTGCTGTAACAAATGAGATGAGCATTAACTACTTGGAAGAAGTTCCATGGAGCTTGACATTGCCCGTTTCAAAACTGGCAGGAAAAGACAATTCATGCAACTCCAGTATTTATGGTATATACTTATTTAATGATTTCGTACTACTGTACAAACATTTAATTAACTGCAGTGTTACCTCACTGGTAAATGAACATTGTTATTATTTTAGATAATAGTTTTTGAGGTCAGAAAACTGCATAATAATGATGACAATTCCCCTCTCCCACTGCTTGTTTTCATTTTTGAACATTAATCTTCAACATAATCCTTTCTAAACTTGAAGGACTGGATTTCTCAAGAAGAACATAAATAAATAGAACAAAAGAACCAGTTACAATTCATTTTATAAAATAGTAGCTTTAAAACGTCCTAATCTACAAAAATAATCAGCCATCAGCATCAACTATTACAGTAGTTTTTAACCATTTTTCTGCATCAGGTGTTTGGGCTATGATGTTTTTTCTGATGTTTGGTTTTGTATATAAAGGTTAAAGCATCTTTTATTTCTAATTGCAACGGGAAGCACTCCCATAGGAGCTGGGAATACTGTGCCACTTGTTCTTTTTCCTTTCTAGGAGAACATAAATAATTCAACTAGAATCTGTATCTCTTCCGCACAATTGAGCTCAGGTTTTTGTTCCTTATGGATGACTTAATGCACACAATACTATTCCTAAAACATGCAATGAGTTTTTTATAGGTTCCTATTGCCTTTGGATGCCCTTTCCTCCCTTTTGAATGTCTGGGAGTGTCACGCTTGCAACATCTCAAGGAACTGAGACCAGAGTTTTTAGGAAATACAAAGGAAGCTGCTGCCTTCCACTCTGACCTGAACAAATCTTATTACAGGGCAAAACCTGAGCTCCTGCTAAAGTAGATATGAATGCAGTGCAAATCCAGCAAAAACCTTGGCTGATTAATCTATTTTTCTTCCTTTTTTTTTTCTTACTTTCCCCCCACCTCCCCCTCGTTTTTATTTTAAATATACAATCAGCTCTTTCTAGTTTACTGACCTGGGCAGAGCAGGTTATAGCTAATAGTAACAACTTAGCATTCTGAGATTAATGCTGTTATTCTTGTGACACAGGGACATCAAAAGCAGTATAAAAACATTCAGAGTGACAGGTGGCATTTGCTTTGTTACTCTGCTTTTGCACATGCCTGTGACATCTCTTCATAGACACAGTAGGGCTTTGATTCCTTGGTGTTTTGTATTCATGTACTTTCGACAGTGCTGCTATGGATCTACAGTATGCTAGGAATTGCAGAAATTCAAAGCATGCATGTAAAAGGATAAATGATAAATTGTTGGTGGGGAAAAAAATGACTGTGGTCAAGCATGGGAAATAATCCATGAGAGATTTATATTCCAGAAAGAGTATAAACTTCCATGGGAACATAAATGATGACTATTGTTTGTCCTAGAATTTTCAACCATTCCAAAGAGATTTTCTACTAATACTAATCTTAAAAATAGATGGTAGTTAGCAAAGGCCACAAATGCACCCTGTCATAGCTGGGTAGTATATTTTAATCCTGTAAGTGTCATTGTGCCACTCTCTGGTTCAGCATTGGTTTCCCAGTTTAGTATTCAGAGAGCTAATTCATTTTGTTGCTGGCAGCAGTGCATTAATGATCAAGCTACGACAATGAACACTGTCTGCATAACAAATGAGTCTTTCTCAAGCTGCAGTAAATACAAAGTGATTAACATGAAATAACTGCTCCAGCAAACTGCTTCCCTGCTTTTAGATAGATACTAGTGTTTTTATTTAACCCTGCATTTGTCAGATATGTCTTGAATGGGCATGTTAGCATTTATTTTTTGGCTGAGTTAAAAGCAAGGAGAGGCTTTCCACCTTGGAGCTTTATTTTATAGAATACATTCTCTTGGAGATCTGCCGTTAGCATACTGGATGCAAATGATTATTAATACTCTGTTCCCTGCTTCTGACATTTACTAAGGCAGAAGCATCAAATAGAACTAAATCACGTCATGCTCCTTGCAACTAGCTAAATCCTGCCATCCTATCTAGGCTAATGAAAATAAGGTCTGAGCAGGTTAATGTTGCAGTTGTTAATAACCTTTAAATCTAAAAGAGCACAAGTTGGAGTAGGTTTGCCTCCCGAGTCAGGTGTGAAAGTACAAAGAGGGAAGGTGATGGAACAAAAAGAATCAAACTGAGGTTGCTTTCGCCTTGCAGCTCCACCCCCGTTTTTCTTCTTAATCTCAGCGTAATGAAAGATCTGAGCAATGTCACTGTATTATGAAAAGATGGGATTATTCTATTCTTAGAAGGAGTAAGACACAGAGACAGAGACAGAGATGGAAATAGTCAATTTGAGTGTCCCTTATCCTCGTTGCCACTCAGTCCCTGTTGGGGGAGCCCCTGCGTGAAATGTAACAGAGGAAACAAAAAAGTAAAGCAGCCTCCACGAAACACTTTGAAATGCTTCTCTTGTCATCCAGACAATCCTCTAAAGCTGTCTTGTTCACGTTCCCACTGTCATCTCACTTCATCTCATTATAATGTGCCAGTAGGCTTTTTACTCCACAACAGCCTTTTAGAGAGTTTTATTGAAAGATGTAGTATGAGAGCTCAAGTATTTTTTATTTTTTTATTATTTTTTTTCTGCTAAGGCTTTGCTGTAAGGATTTACTGTTTGCATGTATTTTTAAAGGACTAGAAATTTTCCTTGTTTAAATCACATATGAAGCACTTTTACAATTAGGTCATAGAACTTGAGTGGTTCTATATATTTTGAAAATATGTCTTTTTACCATTCTATGAAGTTCAGTTAAAGGTACATATCAGTGAAAAATAAACAACATCATGCCAATTTGAAACACATTCAAGAGGAAGACAAAAAGAAAAATCAGAAGAGAAAATTTTACTTTCCTCAAAGAGAATCACAAAAAGTATTAACAATATGTTTTTGGTGTATTTTTTTTTTCCCTAAGATATACTGACCCACTCACCGTAAGTATTGAGTATAATTTAGAAAAGGGGACAAAAAGAAGTACCTTCTGGCTCTGTTTAAATATTTGGAACCAGTTTCTTTTTCGTTCTTAAAAAAAGGTCAGGTTCGTGGAAGCCTTAAATCAAAGAAAAAAACAAAAGAATCCCCTCTGTTCCTAAGAATTCAAACTATGCATGGATTATTAAGAAGAAGGAAAGATTTGGGAAACATCTTTGCTTGGAGCAGGATGCATATGGACCTGTGACTATAATATAACCTGCCAAAGACCATGAGTTGAGGAGGAGAAAATGACTAGTAAACAGGCAAAACAAATTTCCCTTGACAGTTAGAGCCTCAAATGTAATCACATTTAAATACAATAACATCAATACAGATGTGCTGATTCAGAGGCACAAAAATTCCTATAACTCCAACCCTCATCTTCCATGTTTGTAAGTTAACAATAGTTCGAAGAAAGTAGCATCCTGATAATGCGAGGATGGGGTGTGCCTGCTGTGCTCAACAGAGTAAGATCTGGAATGCTTATAACCAAAAAGACCCACTGACATTTAAGTAATCACAAAAGAGTTAACATCTTCTACCTCCTGTTTTTGCAGTACATTAGGTGTGCAATGAACTGGTATAAGTACTTGCTTCCTGCTACTTTTCTCCCACCTTTTAAAGCTCATGGTATGGGACTATAGACAAACTCTCCTCTGTAGCAGGAAGCCTGAGAACACACATTCATCTGGCTCATAGATAAATTTTACGGGTCCTGCTAAACTCTGTCCCTGCTCTTTCAAAATTATAAATATTGATGTTTTAAAAAGATACTTAAGTTGGTTGAATCAGATTCACATTAGGGCCATTTAGCTAAGACCTTTTTTTTCTCTTTTTTTTTTTTTCTTAAATTAGGGGTTATATGCTAAGATTTAAATGACAGACCACTAATGAAAATTTGGTACTTAATGAAAATATAAGCTTTTGTTAAGATGGAAAATGGTACTATATCATGAAAGCACAGCAAGAACGCTGGCTCAAATTTACAGCTCCCAAGTCAGCTAAACCAATTTCAGTTGATTTATCAATTAAATAAATAACTGACTCCTTAACAGACTCAATTAATTAATGAGTAAACAATTAAAAAAGCATAAAAGAAGTTATGATTGTCATGCACTGATGATAAAATGAAGGTTTCAAGCCAACATCAATTTTTAGGGACAGTTGTTTAATTAACAATAAATTGATGTGGGGCCAACAATCATTGTTTTTGCTCTTTCTTATTGCAAGATCCAGAAATTCCAATCAAATCAAGGTACTGCCCTTGAACACAACATGTGAAAACATATATAAAAGAAAATCTCTATTGCCTTATACAGTCCAGTTAAATTTTGCATTAATACGGTAGCCCCTATTTTTTGCCTAAATTATTTGGGCAGTTTCTTATGGGGTCAGAAAAACAATGGCGTATGATGTCTCTTGCACAGAGAATTAAATTGAAAGCATATGTAAACCTGCAACTTATGGTTTCTTAAGAGGTATCCTACAGCTTTATTTATGGTAAGATCATGAAAAAAATTATGATGATAGTGATGGGATTTTTTAAAGAGAACTTTTCTGTTAATTTTCCATTCCTTTTCTCTGCTCTGGCTTTTCACTGGATCAATGTTAAATAATAAAAGCTTTGCTTGTCACATCCTTTACAGCTACTTAAGCAGGAAAAACAGCTCTGTAGTGGAGCTAAGGTAAAGAATTTGAATCATAATGAATTTTACTTCTACTTTTCTAACTTGCTTCATTCACGTAGTTCTTTGTTTCCTCTTCCTTTTTACTTGTTCACAGGAGACTTTAAGTGCAAAGAGAAAACGTCAAACAGGTCAGAGTTTAATAAATAGTTTTGGCCTTGTGTTGGTAGTATCAGTGTACTTTCTCCAACCACTTAATCTTACACTGTTTAATGCAAACATCTTTCGAAATCAGATTCTGCCTTCTGCAACAACCCTCTTGCATTATTTACATTATTGACTCTGCTTTTCCCAATTTTTGTCCAAATATGCATGTTGTGTAGTTTCTTCTTTCAGCTATATTGCCTGCCTATTAGTAGTTTACCTACTATTTGCCTTATTTATCACTGAAAAATATTTTAAGTTAAAAATTAAATTGCATGTTATATAAAATTGCATTGTTTCCTCTTAAACAATTACGTTGACTGGATGCCAAACTGTGCTTCGCTTATACAGTCTCCACTGGAGTTCTGCAGCGTATGGTAAGCTACATAGCATTTGGGGATAACAGATTTTTGAACAGCTTTTGGCAACTGCTCTAAAACATTGATAAGCATTAAGGAAGAAAAGAGGAATAGAATACCACATGGAGTTTGCATTAGTAGAGTTGTGATAAATTGACAGTTTATTGCTTGCTCTTTTATTCATGCGCTATCACTGGGGAGCATCAGGCTGCTGGAGTAAACATCATGGATGGGAGAAACACAGAGAACACTGCACTACTACAAGGAGGGAATGATTTGGGGACTTATCAGCATACTCTTAGTGATTTTGTCTTCCCTGGTGCCAGGCAACAATTTATGCATTGAAAGTTCTTATTATCTTGTTTATATTTCTTCAGAGTTGCTACACTAAAAATAGGGAAATCCACAATAATTCTATGTCTTTACTAGTATGAAATTATAGTATTAAGAATGGTTATCATAGTGTATGATGTACCAAACCAGGAATATGGATCTTTGTGGAACATCTTGTGCCAAAAGGCTAATATAAGTTCATGGAAATTTTAAAGGACAGAAGTTCTTCATGTGAGAATGTATTATGATGATTGTGTTCTGATTAATTTTACGGTATTCTTATAAAGAGGTATCTATTTACTTCAGTAGCCAGAGACATACTTACATTGAATTCTGAACAGAAAACACTTCACAATAGGTCTATAAAGGAGGTCTCTGAGCATCAAAAAATGCTGAAATTATTGTATGGCTTTCCAGTTTTCTCCTAGATAGACTACAAATGCAGATCATATTATCAACAATCAGAATAAGAAAGAAAGAAAATAAAAAAGTAACACTTCCCTCCTCCCAGTAAAATCTCCACTGGTTGTTTTTTGTTTCACTTTGTTGAATATTTACTATTCTCACTTATTCACATAAAATGGAAGGAAATGAGGCTTCTGACAAACTGCTTTGATGCTGCTTGGTACTGAAGTGATGAAGAGCTGTTGGATTCCTACTGGTTATCCCTGTGGATTAATGAAGGGTAAGACAGCAATTGCAGAGCTGCCATGCAGAATGACCTTACCTGATAAGACTGTTCTGCCTTCACTGCGGTAGGTGAGAAGGGCAGGCTGTATGCAGCAGGCTATTTTTTCTGTACCTTAATGAGAAAAATTGACCTGTTTATCCACCAGCTGTCTTCTTTGTTTTTGATTCAGGCAGTTTTTGGAAAACCTTTTCTGTTCTTAAATATAGAATGCAAGCAGAATCCTCCAAATAATGGCTGATTGTCAGCAAAATCTAGTGGAGATTTCCAACTATGGAAAAACACCTGCCAATAGATGGATTTGTAAGACATTGACATTCACAGACTACTTTAAGAAACATAGTATTACTGACTTGATTTATAAGACATATAAAGTAGTATATGTGTGAACATGAGCTCCTTTTTCCCACATAGTAAGCTGTTTTCATTGTCTTCCAGGCCCCTTATAGCTTAGCTTTGCTTTTTATTTTTGTATTGCACCTTTAGGACCTCTTTCAGCAAAAAAGTAAATTATGAAAATTTTCAAATTTCAGCTATTTTCATGTAGAAAATGAGCACTTTGATAACATAATTTCCCTTGGCTTTAATTTAATGGTAAAAGTATTTTCTAATACACAATAGAAACAGGACCTGTGTGTGTCAGACTGTAAAAACAAAGGAAATATCCTTTAAGGTTACTGAATCAAACATTCAAAAGGTAGGAAAATGCAGAAATAAGGGTGGATTGAAAAATTAATTTAGAATTAAGGTAGAGTGAAAAATTATCTATTCCACTGCTCTTTTTCTGTTTTTCACAGTTCTTAGATCTAGCATCCTTCTTCAGTTTGAATTTCTCCGCAGATGCTCATCTCCAGGTTTTATTCCTCATTCATCCATTGGACTCCTGCTGCTCCTTGATTTTCCTTACTTGTTTCCAAATCATAGAAAGATAGCAATCCTTCTCTCCCCAGTTTGGTATCATACTCATACTTTCACTGTCCTGAACATCCAGGTTGTCAATGAAAAAGTACTTACACCAGTATTCATCCCTGAAGGGTGCCAGTCCCACCGTTAACCAGTGGGACTTCTCATTGTTGATCACAATCCTGATGATCCACGCAATTTTCAATCTACTTTCTAGCTCTTTTATCCAGTTCATATCTCAACAATTTGACTGTTAGAATACTATGGGAGATTATATTGAAGGCTTTATTAAAGTCAAGGTGAACAACACACACATTTCTCCTTTTGTCCACAGGGCCAGTCATCTAACTGCATAAGGTAACCAGTTTTTTCAGGCATTACCTCCTATAGTGCAAATCCATAGTGGTTGATCCCAGTTACCACCCTGGCCTTTCATAAGGCTGGCAACTACTTTCCAGCATTAGCTGGTCCATCGTGTTCTCAGGTACTGAGATGAGGCTAACCAGTATTTCTAGACACTCCTTCCTGCCCTTCTTGAAGATGAGTGTGAGCTTTGCCTTTTTCTCATTTTCAGGAACCTTCCCCTATCATCATGATCTTTCAGATGGTTGAGGGTGGGCTCACAGTGATGTTGGCTGCATCCCTCAGCACCCTCAAATGCACCTACTTCATTCCATGGACTTGTGTATGACCAACCATCCAAAGTGCGCCCTCTCTCCATCATCCATTGCTCTGGGTAATGCTTGCTCCTGCAGGCTGCCACTAGTCTTGCAGGCAAGCTTTCACCTTAGCAATGAAAACTAAGACTAAGCAGACATTGGGAACCTCTGCCTTTTCCATGCTTCTTTTCATGACAACCCCTGTCCCACTGACCCATGGACTGGCAGTTTCTTAAGCCTTCTCTTGGCCACCAATTTTTTAAAAAAAATCTCTTCTTTTTGCCCTTCACATCTCTCACTGTTTTCAACTACAGCTGAGATTTGGCTTTCCTGACTCCTGTTTTTGTAGAGACCCCTTAACATTACAAGTTAACTTATACCAGCATATCAGACTTTTCCCAGCACCCTATACTCAAAGTCACTTTGCTGAAGCCTTAATCTGCAGATGGCTGATTCAGCCCTCAACATCCACAGACCGACTACCTTTTACAGAATATACTGGCAGAAAGCAGACTGAGTTACTTGCTGTAGGCCATTTCCACAGCAAACAGCCTCCCTTCTACTCAAAACACAAAGATTTCAGTTTGTACAAATTGTCGGATGTGTTTTTTTACTGAATATTTTAAGCATTTCAGTCCATAGGTTGCTTATTAATTGTGTGATGAGGGTATTACTTTAGTAGTAGCTTATGATTCAGTAATCTTTATGTAGCAGCACATAATTCCTATCTAGTATGATGTTTCTGACATCCTAGTGCTTGGCAGAAATCAGTCTTGACAGCTCCCTCAGACTCTGGGACTGTGTGTAACATCAGCATTCACAAGGCAGTTACGTTCAGTTAGGAGATAGTGGTATCTGTCAGTATTACCGTTATTTCCACCAAACAAGTATTAAGGACAGTCCAAGCCTCTTAGAAAAATTCACTTATTGCTTTTTTGGTATCTACTGTATGCTTTTGCCACATATGTAGCTGTTGTTATTTTAAGTTATGATAGATCCACGATTACCCCCCTCCCAAAGCATTTCCAGAGCACAGCAATTCCACAGGGCAGCAATGTTTCCAACAAAAATCTGAAAACAGCACTTCCAAACACATTTGACTAGTCTCTAGGTTTAGCAAAACTCCTTCAGACAAGAGCAAGGTGGTTCTCAAAGACAGCTTCTCATGGAAATGCTGCAAAGTGTTAGCATATTGCTTAGTATAGTTTGAACAGATAAAGATTGATGGAATATAATGCGTATTTGATGTAGGTGTCCAGTGTTGGTAGCAGGACACTGCAGCATGGCCTCTGTGAGTAGAGGCCAGGGGCTGCCCTGTGTAGGACACAGTAGATTCCAGCCAGCTCCAACAGACTGAAGATGGTGGTGCCTCTTTAAAAATATATCTAAGAAAGAAAAATGCCATTCAGTAGTAAGAAGTGAGGGAAAAAAAATGTGAAACAACCTTGCAAACACCAAGGAGAGAGAAAAAGGAAGGCAGAAAGTGCTCCAGGGGCTGAAGCATAGATTCCTTTGCAGCTCATGGAGAGGACTGCACAAGAGAAGATACTCATGCTGCAGCCCACGTAGAACCCCAAGCTGACACAGGTGAATGTGCCCTGAAGAAATTGCAGTCCATGGGAAGGGCTGCAGACATTAGCATCAAGATCATGAGGTTCCTCAGTCAGCACACAGCTACATAGCCCTAACTGGACCTTATCTAACTCTGGAGCTGTTAGCTTCTCAGAAAGAATGTCCTAGGTGTTTCTTCTCCCAAGTAAGAAGTGATAGAACAAGAGGAAAAAGGCTTATGTTGGCCGGGGGATATTTAGATTGGATATTAGGAAAATTTCATTCACTGAAAGGGATATCAAGCATTGGAACAGGCTGCCCAGGAAAGTGGTTAAGTCACTGTCCCTGGAACCATTTAAAAGACATGTAGATGTGGTGCTTAGGGACATAGTTTAGTGGTGAACTTGGCAATTCTAGCCTAATGGTAGGACATGATGATATTAAAGGCCTTTTCCA
>JAOXJM010000001.1:134960854-134972453 GCA_026413425.1 Tringa solitaria
ATTACCTTCAGATAGAAATATTTTCTCTAAGAGTAATTTCTGGGTAAAAAAAGTTGTTTGCATAGAATCTTTTTAGCAGGAATTTTTTTAGTGGCCATATCTTGACTGACAAATTTGGCACAGAGTGTTTCCTTCTCAGTAAGTTGACATTAAGAACTGTTGCCATTGGAGCTAACATAAAAAGCCTGCATAGCTGACAGATTGCACTTTCTTTTGCCGTCACCACATGACTGTGCATCTGCAGTTGTCACTTGAAGAGCCTATGCCTCAAAGACATTGGGGGATTGAAAAATTTTCCAGATCAAAGAACATTCCCCATGGGATTTTAAGGTTAACAGCAATCCCTCAAAAGCCCCACTCCTATCATGGTTGCCATATTGCCCAGCACCTGGAAACTCAAATGTGGAACTTTCAAGTTAAAGATACAGACTACCAAGGTTTGAACTTTGGCGAGCTGATGTATTCCTAACATTTTTACAACAGGTTTGAGGAGACTCGCAAACATCCTTGCATGTAATTTTCACACATTTTACCTCATTAAATAAAACACATTTCATTCCGACACATTTTTCTCTGTGATTTAATTATTTTCAGATAGCCGGAAAAGTCTGTTTTCTGTGATCTTCCCAACAGTTTCCAGTGTTTCCCTGGAAACACTCGATCATTCTTTTCTAAAGAGGTAAATCACCATCAATACAGTTATATCCACAGGGTCAACCAGCCTAAACCTGTGATCTACTGATTAATTTGACTCAGACTGCACAGTATAGTATTTCTTTCCATGATAGTTGGTATAGAGCACCTACTTTTTCTTCAACAAAGTTTCTTCTTGTCCTGCCTTCTGACATATAATCCTGCATCATCATAAATATTTTCGATTTATCAGAGGTTATCCTCAAAATTGTCTTCTCAAAGCCTTAAGCTTTTTCAGTTTTGGATTATAGAATTTACACATGATCCAAATTCTTCTTATCTTTCCAAGCAGTTCCATACAGGAGCTTAGCACATGTCCAAACATATGTGGTGTTGGGTATCTTTCCTTCTCTCTTTTATTTCTATCTTAAAAGCTAGTATTTTGTATATACAGATTACAATGCTTTTAAGACCATCTGAAAAGATGAATAAATAAATATGCAGCATTTACTAAAACAGTTGCCTTGGAAAGTAAGTGCAACAGGTGACATGATTTTGCATTAATAAGGCTCATCTAATAATCAACTCTTTGGGTTTAACGAGTACCACCAAGGTAATGTTAAATAAAAAAAAATAATTAATTCATTCTTCTTGCAAAAAGAATCAACACCAGTACTTCCCCAACGGTCTTGTGTTGAGATACAACTTATATAACTCCACTTTCTTTGCAGTTCCTTTGCTAGCCATGTAGAGCAAATGCCACAGCTGTGTTTAGTTCACACTGTCTTTGGCCTCTCCTCTGCTAGGGTACAGTTCTCCAATAGCAATGATGAAAATACCTCCATAGTCACAACCCCCCTCTGCTGATTTCATGATGGTACCATCCCTGTACTCTCATGCAATGCACAATCTCCCCTTTCTCTTCCCTCTCAGTCTTCTGTCTGCTTAAGTTAAGCCAACTGGCTATGTGAAAGCAGTAAGTTACATTTATGACGTTGTGTGCTAATGATCAGCCTTCTGAGCAGAAGGTCCATTATGCATCACAGGTTCCAGAGGCAAAAGATAACTTCCTTGTGATGTTAGAGCTCTGGTCAGTCCTTTGAAGGACTCTAAAATATCTGATTTAACTCTACATTATCTGCAAGTCTACGCCTTTCTCCAGTATCCTGAGAATTCTCTTGAGACAGTTCTATGTCTATGGTTTTATTCTTTCGTTATTTTTTTATTTTGTCTTAGCCTTTATGGGATAATATGCAAAGATTTGTGTTAGTAAACATGGCATGAAAAATGAAAAGGCTGTGTTAACACTTCTCTTGTAAAAAAAGTATGTGCAATCCTAAGTCTTAATTCTATGCTATTTAAAGGTTGACTAAAAGTACATTTTAAAATCATCTTATACTTTTTTATACTACTTATTAATATTAAAAAAATTATGTCATACAAGTATAATAGATCTAATTCTCAATGCCCTAAAAGTAGCAGGAAGATGCTTTCCAGCCTTTCCTCCCCTGCTCAAGATCTCCTTCAAGCCTTCAGGGATATCTTCCTCTCAGCCCTATAGACTACACTGGCCTTTTGAGCATCTTACATCTGCCACTGCCACAGACTACTTCTTATCTCACCAAGTGAGGAGCAGATGCCATTAGAAATATGACATATTTTCTCTTCTTGGCAAACCCCACTGTGCTCTGAGGAGCCAAAGTTGTGCACTGTGTTCAGCTTTGATATTACACTTTTGGCCATAGGTGCCTATTTTGACCTATTTCTGCACAGAAAAAGACTTCCTACTCCATGAAAGTTCTTTAGATTCTGATTTTTTTTTTCTGTCCTGAAATGGGACATATATAAACACACTCCAAAACAGAAAAGTTGATCAAGGTAATTTAAAAAATTCAGATTTGAAATACTTATTCTTTAACCTTTCTTTGTATAACTTTAAGTCATTCTCAGAAGGAAGATATTACAAATTGATGAATGAAACATTTACTTTAAAAAGTTAGAATAGGATGTTTTAGAAAGTCTTTCCTCTTCAATTTTCTTTTTCTTTTACTAGGACACTCACTGAAATGAATCCTTTCTGTCAAGATGAATTATTTCTGATAGGTCCACATTTTCTGTTAAAAAAAGTTCTGTTAAAAAATAGAATATTTCCAACTTGTTTTAGAATCATAGAATCATAGAATCATTTAGGTTGGAAAAGACCCTTGTGATCATCGAGTCCAACCATCAACACTACTTTACAAAGTTCTCCCCTATACCATATTCCTCAACACCACATCTAAATGACTTTTAAACATGTTCAGGGATGGTGACTCAACCATCTCCCTGGGTAGCCTATTCCGGTGTCTAACCACTCTTTCTGTGAAGAATTTTTTCTATTGCTAATTACCTGTGAGAAGAGACCAGCACCAACCTCTCTACAACGTCTTTTCAAGTAGTTGTAGAGAGTGACGAGTTCTCCCCTCAGCCTCCTCTTCCTCAAACTAAACAGTCCCAGCTCCTTCAATCACTCTTCACAAGATTTATTCTCCGGGCCCTTCACCAGCGTGCACCTGTACGTCCAATGATTCTTCATAGATATTTAACAGGAAGGAATATACAAATGCTGATGTGTAATCAGAAACTAGTAAAGTGCTTAGAGTAAGATTGTAAAGAGAAAAAATATCATCATACTTGACACACAAACAAACCTGTTGAAAATATGCTGTAGAGAATACTAGACATGCAAAGAACTAATACAACAAAACCCATCTATGCCATATTTTCCGGAACAGTAATCCTGAAATGTAAAGCATGACTGAGAAATCGTATCTGAGAGTCATGCAACAGCTTCCAATGTCTGTAGAAAATACAAGGTTTAGAACATTAGGAAGACACAGGATTACAGGATAATAGTAAGTCTTTGCTTTGAAGGTCAAGGGAAGAAAAAGATTAAGAGATGAACAGAACAAGGAAAGTTGGGAAAATGTTAGAAAACCTGAGAAGCAAGCCTTATAGAAAGCAGTCCAGAAGTAAAATTGAGATTATGTAGATGCATAATTGCTACATGTGTAGGAGTCAGAAACTAGGAAGATTGTGTTCCGTAACATATTGACTGATCAGGAAGTGAAAGAAAACAATTGACCTTAAAAAGTAGAAGAAATTAAAAATAATCTGAGTACAGAGGAAGATGGTATTATTTCATTTAGTTCTATGGCATTTATTAGGAAAAACTGTGGTCCTAATTGGTCTTATTTATCATAAATTTCTGATAGCAGATCTAAAATGATGAAGAAAAAACAAAGTTAAGGGAAACTTAAGATAACTAATTTACAGGACAGTAACAATGCTTCTCTCTGATTTTGTAGTATCTTTTGTAAAGCACAACTGTCTTGCCTATTGTAGTACTACTTTTCCATGTGCTGCTGGTGATATCAAACCCAAAAACAAGTAAACTGAAAATTACTAAATGGTTTCTTACATGTATTTTTTATCTGAAATTTATATTTATCTTTCTCTGTTGTGTCCATAAGGATAGCCTAAAATTATTAAAGTGTATCTTGTAACTAGCTCCTCTATTGCAATGATAATTTTACTGCATTACTTGTTATTTCTGCTTTAAATCATTCCTCTTCTTCTTAAGTATTACAGGGTTGTCTGCTGGTTTTGTTTCTAATTAAGACTTTTCTGATATTTTCCCTATATACATTTAAGCACACAAAAGTATTTAAAAACTATATTGCAGATCTCATGATCTTCATACATTCTCTGCAAATGGAAAAACTCTGGTTTTTTTCTCTGTGGTTTTACTTGGAGAGAAAAAATGAGTGTCTGAAGGAGAATCCATCAACTCACTGTTTAGTATCTCTGCCAATTCAATCTGCAAAGATACAGCTGTGCTTCCCCAGAGAGGTCGTCAAAATTTCCATGTTTGGAAATTTCTAACATTTTTAAAAAGCTTTCCTTCGTTACTGTAATGAAAATGGAAACCTAAAGTGAGGAAGGAAACAAAAATAAATTCAAACTGCAATGAAAACACTTAAAACCTAACTTAAATCTTTGATTTCAAGTGCAAAGAAAGCCTCTATGTAACATATTTGTGCCTCACAAAAAATATTTTGAAACTCAATGCTAATTAAACTAACTCTGTGACTATGTTAACTTTGACTAAAAGACTCCCTGGAGAACTGATCACAAGTGTCATAAAGAAAGGTCTGAAAGAAACACTTTTAGCCATATCATAGCTTGGAGCACCCAAATGTTCAATAGAACTGAAGTCTCTAGCCCTCACACAGCGGAGACATCAGCAATGCTATCTCTCAGGATAAGCTGCCAACTGCCCCACCCAGTGTCTCAAATCATTCTTGTCTTTTAGTAGAATTTCTTTTTGTTTTGCCAAGACTAGATTTTGCACCACAAATGTGATGGTTTTTTTGTTTGTTTATTTGCTTTGTTTCCTTGACCTATTCAATTTCCAAGGATATTTCTCCAGAAGATAAGTATGGTGAGGTGGGGACTTCCCTGGGCCAACAGCCTCTGCCTTATTCTGAAAGTAGTTCAGATCAATATTCTACCTCATGTGTAAGTAAGAAAATTAACGATCATACTCCCTAACTCATTAGCACAAACTAAAGTACAATGTTGCCTAAGACAAGATCTGTTTCTTCATTGAAACACGTTTTTCAAAACATAAAAGTAGAGTTTAGTCATGATGGAAGTCATTTAAGGAGAAAACAGTCTTGTGCTGATTACTGCAACATATCCAACTCATCACACTCTAATAAAGCTAGAGAATTACTGTGATACACGATGTTTCCTGTTATCCTGTAGATATGGTGGCCTTACAGTTATCCTCATTTTATCAGAATGTGACAGAAAAGTCAGTAGTACTAAAAATAACTAATAGTAATTGTTTCATGCTATCTTTATCTTTAAAGATTTCTGGATGCTGAGAAACAGAAGAGATTGCTCTTAAAGTCAACCAGGCCTAAAAATTTTAATACTGGTAGAGGGAAAAATACTTTTACCTCTTCTCCAATGTAAAGAAATGGGAATTACTACTTCTCTGAAGGTCCATGACATATCTGGATCAATACATGAACAAAACATTAGGCAAGTGGAAGGATATATAGTATAGCCATCCCTTAGGGATGCTACTTACAGATGCAAGCATTTTGAGTGCTTTTCCTTGCTTCCTTACTTTCTTGCACATTTTTTCTGGTAGTTTGCTCAAATGAAATACATGTGCAATCCTAGGATCAGCCAGTAAACCTTTATTCCCCTTTCCATGTGACTACTTAGTAAATCAGACAAGAAAAAACTATTCATCCTTGTGTTTCCTATCTTTGAATGAGTTTTGTTCTCTGTGAAGTTGCAGCTGGAGGATTATTGATTATTTCTAATATTGAATATGCCAAAACCCCTGTAGCCTACTGGCTAGCTGACCCACCAAGAAATAGGAAAAATCTGAATTTCCTCAGGCAAAATAAAAACTTTGATCTTCCACATTCTATATGGATGCTCTGAACATTACACTAGACTATAAAAAGATCATATTGGAGAAACTGTTTGGAAGTCTGCTTTTGAATTGGTCCAAGGGCATTTTGCTCAAGAAACTGAAATAAAAGGTTATCCTGCTAACAAGGTTTTGCTGCAGCAAGCACAAGAAGAATAGGAAGGCCATCCAGGGCTTAAAAAATACCATTACTAACAACTTCCTGTGTATCAGAAAGAAGGCAGCCAGTTAGTCCAAAAGCATTTTTAGAAAGTAGAAACTCGCCAAAGGCAGAATCTTAGGGCAATTAAGGACTGTTTCTAAGTCAAGTGACTTGCAACATTTTCACTTTCTCTTCAAAGAAATGTCTAAAACCTCCAGCCCTACTGCACAGTAGAAAGGAAGCAGAGACAATAAATTACCATGAAAGACTTGCTGGATTTAGGAAATTCACAGCATCTACAGTGGCTGGCTTGCTGTGCACAAGGGGAAAACAATCAAAAGCAGAGTTCCCAGTCAAGGAACAATCAAGTGTTGGCTATAAACTAATTGAGCTAAATACCATGACATTTTTTAAATGCCTCTCTGCCATTCTGTGCCACAACTCTGCTCAGGAAAACTAGCTTAAGAGCAATGCAACAAATCTGCTATTCACTGTATGCTTCAGTATCAACTGAATAACTTTTTGACCACAATGCCTAGATTTGTATGAACTGTGAAAGTACCTTAGACACTAGCTCACATGTAACCCCTAAATGGATGAGTTGGGATGATGTGAATCCTATTCACAGAAAAGGTAAAGAAATGTAGTGGTCTTGAGGGAAATATTCAGCATATTTAATGTATCAGGTAAGTGTATTAAGATAAGTGTAGTTCAAGGTCTTACGAAAGCTAGATTTACTATGGAATAGTTTTTGTTATTAAATACTAATTATTGGAGTAATTGGAATTATTCCTTTAAACTTAAACGCATAAATAACACCAGCATAAAATAAATATATTATCTTATTTTTTATTTAACATTTGTCTGAGTTCCCTGGCAAGTGTCAGAAGTGCCATTCCAAAACTTTTGTGTTAAAATAGCTTATGTATCTGCAACAAAACATATAGATTGCATATTTACTCATGTCTTTTGACGGTCTTGTCTTCCAGTATTCTCTCTTCTATATTACCTGAGTCATAGTCACTTTGCTGTTATTAAGTACTCACACTGAGGTGTTAAATTAATTTTTAAAAAAAAGAATATTGTTTGAAGTCACGGATATTTCTAAATTTTTCCCTTTATGGATTCCATTATGTGAATCTACCGTAAAACTTAATAAAACTTCATTCTCACTATCAAAAGGAAAGACAGGTATGACAGTAAGAGTGTGTTCTGAATTTTGCAGTGCTGGATCATCAACAGAAGAGTAGATCAATACAAATGCATCAGAGATTTCACCCAAGTAGCCCAGCCTCAAACTGAAAACTTAGCGACAAGATACCATTCATGCAGTGTGCAATATGAATATGGTAGAAATTCAGATATAGGTTGCTTTCTTTCGTTCTGAAGAAACTAAGATTCACCCATCCCATATTTCAGGTAAGCAAGTGATATTTTGTACATGGGATTGCTGCAGGCGCAACTCCACACCATCAATACTTTTTGCAAAAAGTCTAATGTTTTTTGAATACAGAAACTTCAGACTCATCTCCACTATTGTCTGATCTTTGTGAGCATGTAATTTGTTAACAATGTTCCTCAGAGAAAGAAAGTTTATTTACATACTTTTTTTTCAAATTTCTGTGCTGAGTGGCTTTCAGTATCAGATTTCATTAAACTGTGAAGATGGAAGATCATTTTGTTTTCCTCTCTTGGCTCTTCAGTCTCTTAAACTGTTTATACCAGTGTAGCATAAAAATGCTTAAATAGAAAATAGGACTACCTTTTATCAACATTTTAATGCCAAATCTCATTTTGATTATCACAGGCTTTTGTACATTGTTCTTCACTCTTACCTCTCCATTCTGCGTATATTTTGAAAATCTTGTGCTCCTCTTTGAGGAGTCTTTAAGAGAATCTCCTATTTTCTCATCAAGATTTCTCACTGACAGAATGTTTATAGTTTCAGGATTTGGCTTTGAGGACTTGCAGATTTTCCCCATCACCACAGCTTTACCTCAATTAGTTCCTACTGCCTGTCATACAAATACCAAGTTCTAGTTGTCCATTTAGGAATTCACTTAACATAGCCAAAATAGAGCTAGCTATTTTATTTTCCAGATTTTGCATTTTTCTGCTTTATGATAAACTCCACAATACTTTGTTGTATAAATCTTGTTAATGAGGGCTTGGTTTTACTTGACATAACTACAGTCCTTGTCATACAAAGCATTTCTAAGCAAACTGATTTTCACAGTGATCAGTAAGAAATGCCACTTATATTTTGACTGCCCCACACAATCCTTCCTTTTCAACATCATTATTTTAGCATTATTCTATGAACAACAGTTTTCCATATCAGTCATTTTTGTCCAAGTATTTGTGTATCAAATTCATACAGCATCCCATATGTATAATTAGCCATAGAATGTCTGTATCAGAAAAAGATGCAACTACAGTTATAGCTTTATAGTATATATATACACAGTTATAGCTTTAATACTTTATTTTTTCGAAACATTCCTTCATTTCCCAAATGATTTCTTATAATTTTTTGTTTAATTAAATCATCTGTTACTGTCATAGGTTTGGCTGGCTTAGAACTAAATGGATGAAAATGTGGGGTGAAATAATTTATCCTGTGAAATAAGGAATATGAATGTCAGTCACAATGTGTTTTTAAGACCTGAGCTCCATGAATATTGATATAACATTGTCTTCCTACTGGGAAGAGTTTGTGTAATATGGATACCTTGGATAATAACAGTTTATAAGTCCCTAATATATGATTCTAACATTATTGTTTTCTCTCTTAATCACAAAAAATATTATAAAACTAGAATTACAAAAAATAAGCAACAGATTTTGGTAAACGGGATCAATGAATTGGTAAATATAAAGTATAGAACTTTGGTTGCTGGTCCCAGGTAAACAAATTATTTCAGTTCCATAAATCTCACTATGAATGTGTTTAAAACAAAATATTTTTAAAAAAACCAAAGACATAATTTGTTACCAGTTTACAATAGATTACAATATAATCTTAATAACTATATTAATTAACAACAAAAATTGAAACATTAATAGACATTTAATTCCATTGCAACTGCTTGACACATATTTGTGAGTCTGATATCCTTCTGTGTTTATAAATACATCTGTATATTATTGATGAATAGTATTAATGTTACATGAAATTTAAGGGAGTGGCTCATAAGCGCCTCAGGTATGCCTTGCTAGAAAACATGTGAGTTATCTTAGTGCTTTTACACTGAATATATTAATAACATGTCATCAAAGTAGAATTTTAACGAGCTGTAAATGTAGTTGTTATGGAAAAATATTATGATGGTATTAAGAAATATGTACAATATCATAATCACAATTTCTTGTAGAGATTATTTCTACATACCCAGACCAATTTATAAATTCTAAGAAATGGCAGGTCGCATGGTCTCAATTTATCACTGTGTGTGTAGTCTCAAACAAAAATCAATAATCATTGCTTCCCAAAAAAAAAAAGGCCTAGTGGAAGTGCTAATGTTTCATTTTCTGGAGACTCTGTTTTAACAGCATCAAATCAGGAGGGCATATGGAAGCAGACGTAAAGAACTGGAAACTACAGAAATACTTTTATTATGCACTGCCGTGTACTGATGTACTAAATCCAGTTCCCTCATAATTACTTCTGTCCATCCCTGCTCTTATGACCAACAGGTTATGGATGTAAAAAAACAGCTTATCTTATCAGGCTTCATGAAAGTGCTTTTGCACTATGTGTGCCCAGTAAATTGTACATTTTTCAAACTCGTCAATACAAACATCCCCTGTAGCAAGCATATAATCTTTCAGTGAGTAAAGGAATAGGTAAGATGAGTTCAGCAAGTAGAATAAAACTTAACCAGAACTGAAGAGAACAAGACAAGAGCAAAGGAGAGAGTGAGCCAGTCATCTGATGTACATCCAAATCCAGAACGGTTTCTCAGACACCTGCTCCTTGGAGAGAAACAAGCAATGGTTTACACCTGCCACAGGAAATGCCTTCCCCGAAGTCAGCACAGTAGGGGCAATTTTGGGTCCCAAGTTTCTGTGTTGCATTTTAGCAGGGAATATTCTTCATCCCCTTTAATTCCTAAGACAAATGC
Organism: Tringa solitaria; assembly: GCA_026413425.1. Classification (NCBI taxonomy): domain Eukaryota; kingdom Metazoa; phylum Chordata; class Aves; order Charadriiformes; family Scolopacidae; genus Tringa; species Tringa solitaria. The sequence goes on from JAOXJM010000001.1 coordinate 134,971,248, forward strand.
ACAAGTTCATCCAGGATGCTGGCTCAAACTACTTTGGAATAGCTGCTTCAATGCAGACAACACAACATGGGTTGGTCAGTCTCACCCTGACTCAACCTGACCCTCTCAACAGAGAAGCCTTACAGTAAAACTAAGAAAAGATTCCTCAGAAGCAAAAAAAAAAGATAGAATATTGGTTAGAAGACTGGAAATACAAAGCCACATGGAAAGTTAATAACAGAGATTTTAATTGTGACTTTACAAACATCTATGTTCCTCGAGTTGCTAAATCTCTCCTCCCTACAATCTAAGGTATAGGAAAAAAAGCAGAGCTGGGGGTCAGTGTTCAGGGTAATCCCCCGTGCTTCTAACTGTTCTCTTCAGTTCTGAATAAGCTTCCTTTCTCCCTCTCTTGCATGCTTTCAGAGTTTTGTTAGAGATATAGATGTAATGGCCCTTGATGATCAAACATGGAGAAATGAGTCACATGGCTTGATCAACTATTGAGCTGAACAATATAATGTTTTACAAATTATTTTCATTTTTGTTGAGTCAAAAATTATTTACAGACCAAACGTAAGTTTTAATTTTCCCAAGTCTGCATTTTTAGCCCATGGGTTTTATATTCATATAAATAATCACAGGTTTCAGTAAGAAAAAAATACTCAGATTTCCCTTAGTTCAACCTTTTTCAGAGATAGTCTGCAAATAATATAAACTCTACCCATTAGAAGAATGCAACAGTATATTTAAGCTATTTTGATTCATTTCCCAGTATCAAGCGTATTCAATCATACTTGAAAACGCTACAGCTAAAGATCTATCATTCTCCTCAACTGGCCACCCTCCTGACATTATCAAATTGCTCTTGAGGGACTAAGATGAAAAGTATTCCCACTCAAGTCTTTGGACAGTTAACACTCTAGAAATGAAGCAACTGAAATTTTCCTGTATATTTGATAGTACTGAATTTCTGTTGTAAACACAGTTCTAGGTCTAGTTGAGGTTTAATGCTTTCAGTCTGCATATTGGCTCACATAATGTAGTCTTCTTCTCTTAAGAAGGACTCCTATGAACCAAGAAAACCAGAAATGCAGCAAAATCTACTAAGCCCTGAGAATAAAGTACCAGATGCAGAGAAAGTACTGAGAGAAAATTCATATTGCTAGCAAAATTAAGGTTAGTATATGGAGTTTTTTTTTTTTCTTTGGGTTGGATTCAATACCA
>JAOXJM010000001.1:134986121-134997357 GCA_026413425.1 Tringa solitaria
AGATGCTCCAGGCCCCTAATCATCTTTGTAACCCTCTGCTGTACCCTCTCCAGCAGTTCCCTGTCCTCCTTGAACATTTCATAGTCATTTCATTATTCAGGGCCAGAGAATGTGGAGAGGCACAGCTTCCTGCTAGTTTGTGATCCCCCATCATGTTATAAGGCCATGACCTGAACATACTGGTGGTGTGACTGACTATCTATTTGGGTTAAGATTTTTTTTCCCTATTAAGGTCAATCTGGTAAAACCTTAGTAGTTTGTCTGTCTCTTTTCACCTCAATTTCAGCATTATTTAGTTAATTATGATTAAAATTAGATAGGCTAGTTAGTTCTTTATAGTGTATATCTAAAGCTCATTGTGGGCAAAGAAGCCAGGTCATACAAATATAAGAGCCCCGGGTATCAGCCCTCTCTACCACATTGTGACATGTTCTTAAGGTACCTCCAGGCCATCCTAGTCCCCGTCTCATTTCAGACTACAGAGCATATTCCTGTAGATTGCACTTGCATATTCACACTCTTCTAAGTTCTTCTGCTCTTCTGCTTCATGCACCACTGCCTTCAACTTGTTGTAGTTTAAAAATAACTCATGGCAGAGGCAACACTTAGTGCATTTTTATTCTGTAAGAGACTTAATTCTTGTAACTTTGGGTGAAGGAAGAAGAATTAACAAACATTGTTTAAAATACAGTTACAACACTCATGGAACAGGCATTCCTGCTTACTTGAAGCAGCAAAGTTTACTCACCTAGAAAGCAGCTTGACTACAAATACCTTCTCCTTCCTTCTCTACTTGCTGTGAACATGCACACTTACTGCAACTAGCTGAAAAACAATTCTGACACAGAATGTCCAGTGATAGCCCTGCCTTTCTTACAGGATCTCAATCCCTAGATACCACAGTGACCGTGACGAATGCCATGGGTTAGTGGAAAGGATTCAAAAATGTCTTTTTTGAGTTCTTTGCACAGAGATGTTTCACTATGTGATGTTTATAAAATGTCATTTAATAACTCTGAGTCTTTGCATTCACTGATCTTTTAAACTTAATAAACAGCACAAAACATCGTTTCCTTATTATTTAGGGGTTTTATTTTATTTTACACTATATTTTCATGAATTTGGAATTCTGAGACTGCAAAGTATCCCGTTGCTCAAACTTATTGCTCAGTTAACTAAATCTACCATACTGCAAATATAACATAATGTATAACAAACATTCATATATGTGTTCTGTCTTCAGTAAGAAATTGTTTAAAATATTATTAATATATTGTAAAACATAATCTTAATTTAACTAACTGCTGTAAAATAGTGTTTTTTCATTCTTGTCCCTGTCTGTCTCTAACACAAACATTAAAGTTATCTGCTCTATTTGTTTCAGGAATACATCTCAGAGAATTATTCTTGTAACATTTTCCTATTTTTCAACTAAACAATAAAAATATGCTTTTGTGTTTCAAAACAGGACTAAGGTTTGCAAATCTCTTTCATGGCTTCTCACTTTGACATCTTACCAGGAAATGTAAGCTTCTCAGATCTTGGGTTGTAAAAACTCATATAACAAATTATATGCTCTGTGTTATGGTCTTGCTTTCAGCTTGTACCTTGTACTTCCTGAAAGATTAATTTTTAAAAAAGGAGAAAACTATTATTTTCAATAAAATAATAAGCAATTTTTTTTTAAAAAAAATTATCAAAGCTCATCAGAAAACTCGAAGGTTTTATTAAAGCTGAAAAACACATAGGGAAAAGCACACATTTCCAACATAGGACATCACTTTTTCATCAAAATACTAGTGAGAATGACTCTCGACCAAACCCACTTGTAGTACATATTTATAACACAAACAAATAAGAAGTTCAAATATCTAAATCAAATGTCATTCTTCTCATATGTGTTAATTTCCCAGTCTTCTACTTCATCCTAGCAGTGAATGTTTTAAATTAAGGTTTTCTCATCTTTGAGATATTAGTTACAAGGTGTTACTCTGTTTATAGTGTATTTTCCAACACCTCTCTGCCTTTAGATTCTTGTTTCATTCTCAGAGGTGACTCCATTTCTGTGCTTTTGTAAATATTTGAGCTGAACATTTCTGCATAAATTTGTGTAACTACAAACCATGTTATTTTCCAGGTGAAAGTGACAGAATTGTATATGCTGAATGAGATATGTGATATAAATATAAGACAGGTGAGTACAACTGTAAAAGGACATTTAGCTCCTGCTTTCAGCACAATAACTATATTTTCTCTGAATCAGAAATGAGTTAGCTTTTAAACACAAAGGTGTTTTAAGGTTTTGTAGGGACAAATGTTTAATTATTTGAGTTGTACTGTTGGCTGGTTATGTGAGGTAAAATTGTTTTCTGACTTGTGATGAATATAGAGTTATTAGTTTAAACAAAGATTATATTAATACTCCCTTACTATTTGGCTTATTAACCCTAGGTCCATAGAATGCTATTAGTTGTACAACTGCTTTTTATCAGAAATTTGAATAATGATGTTTGCAACAAACACCAGCTCAATAACAAAAGAATAAAAGATTGCATTCAAGTGGTGGGAAAACTATTTCAAAGAAAAAAGAGTGGTCTTTCATTAAGATGAAAGTAATATAAAATATATAAAATCATGTCTATTTCTTTTGAAGAGCATTCCGTTGCACAATGTAAGTAAATTCATACTTAATTTTCATAGTAAAGTAAAATACAGTCTCAAGTAGCTAAAATAAAAATGTTGCTAGGAATCTATGCACATGTTCCATCTCACCTGAGTTTCAGATGTTAGGGAGGAAAGAGATGAAATTGTGCATAAGCAGTTATCTAGCATCGTGTTTGACCCATTAGCCTACTCTACCTCAAGACCATGCACCAAAAAGATGCAGGTGTCCTGTAAATCCTGGTTTGTATCAGTCAGTCCCATCCTGAAGTCTTTGATACCAACACTAAATGCACAGGTTTAGGCTACAGAATCACTTCTTCAGATGTCTGCATCATAGGGATAGGATTCAACTTGAGAACATATGCCCTAATTTAGGCATGTGAAGGAAGGTATCAACAGATTAGCCAAGTGTTTAAGTTCTTTATCAACAGAGATGTAGCTAAAACAGATAATGTTACCTAGATACCTATCAGATAACACTAAAACAGTTACCTACTACTCAATTTGACCTCCTAAACATAGGCTTTTACTAATATTTGAATTGGCCTAATGTATCTTGTCTGCCCTTGGTTTCACTGGTCTCCCATAGGTCTTGTGTTTCTTCTGCTATCTTAACATCCTGGATACAAAATGGTATTGCAAATATTATTAAGTTCTTATGCTTAGGGAGTTGAACCAAACTTTTAAGTTTGTTAAGGTAATGTATCTTGATTGATAGCATGAGCATCATGCCATTTAACCTGTGGATTCTTAACTCTACTCTTCCTCTTTTGAACAGTGACATAGTTAACCAAAAAAGGGAAATGTTTTGTAAAAAAGATGAATTAATACTTCAGGTGAGATATTTTGCAGTGCTCTCTTACCCTTACTATACAAATATCATCTCTTACATGCTTAAGAATACTGAAAGACAGCTTACAGAAGCTTTGAGCTTGTATTTACTATATACATTACTGGTTTTTAGTAAACTATCCAAGATATTATTCAATCATGACTGAAACACTAAATTCACCACAGTACAGAAAATAGTTTTGATTCATTCCATACAAACTCTTTTTCCAATTTGTATAGACTAGTTTCCATCTCAGAATGGACCTATTTATAAATTATTACCAGTAGTCCCATTGTTAGGTGTTGGTTCCTTTCAAGCAAACAAGTTGTAATTTCTGTTAATTAGCTGTCTGGGACTGACTATGGCTCTCAGTTTTATCTGTTTAAAAAATTAAGCTCATTGTCTTGCTCTCTCTAAAGACAAACATGGGAATGCCAGGATGCAATTTATTCCACCTTATCTTAAAAAAAAACAAAGTAAGTTTAACTAAGAGTAACATAATTTCCTATATTTATCTTAAAATTGCAGAAATCAAGATACTGTTTATTTCTGTAGTACCTGAAACATACTCTGGTTCTACTTGGTCTTAAAGTTCCAGAAATCTGCATCTAGGCAGAGCATAATTTAATTTTGCTTAAAAGGAAACCAAGGGAATGGACTAAGTTGTAAACCACAGAGGAATCTTTTACAAAAGTTAAGAACTTAAGTTAGGCAAATAGTTTTTTTACTCTGGATGTTCACACAAGCATTTATACATCTGTTGGACAGTGAAGATAACTTAGACATTTCCATTAAGAAGTTTAGATCTGTAGAAATCCAGAACTTGGGTTCAGATATCTGCATAGTAAAGATGTCCTATTAGTAAAAAAGTAACCTAGATTAGACTGAGAGGAATGACATTCTGAAGATCTTGGAGGTTTTAGGCCTAGTGCTTTTGTTGTAATTAACTGACATTAAAATTAATAATTTTTCTTTGTTTCATATTTGTTTGCCCAATACAGAATGCTATTTCTGGTATTTTATATGGGTACATACTACATCAGCTGCATAAACATATCTGTGATTATGTGGGCTACATCTTTTCAAGGGGAACTGAAGACCTACTCTTTGAAAGTCAGTATATGTACCCTCAATTCCTGGATACTTTTAAAATTTCACTGATAATACAGGTTGAAACAGTGTTTCTTTTTCTCATGAAAAGCTAAGAACCTTTACAGTGATATTCAGCAAAGTTTACAGTATCTTCAAATGGCTAGCACAGATGCAGCCCCTTCAGTAAACTCAAAAGATAAAGCAAAGCTCAGAATCTCCTAACTCCTAGCATCTGCTCTTTAGACAATCTAATTTCATTGCTAGAGATCACAGGGGTCACAAGCACCAGAAACTCTAGCTCCATAGACAGTCTGCGTAGAGCAAGTAAACTTTGTAGGCTAAATGTCTGTGATGTAAGGGAATTGAAACTTTTAGCCACACTTGACTGAAAAACTCCATAAGACACATAATTTAAATAGCTTAAAGCTTTTTGGGAAATTCCAGAGCCCAAAGACATTTATTTTCAAGGAGCAACAGGTGATGAATGGAATCCATAGTTTCACTGGTCGAAGAGCTCAGTGGCAACACTCTGTCACAGTGCCTACCACTTGGCTTTTCACTCCCACGCTGTTGTGTGACACCTCCCAGTTGTGCCAAAGCAACTGTTTTTGAGTTCAAGTTGGGAGACAGGCAGGGACTGATACATTTTAAAAAGAGATTTTTCACTTCCCTTTCAAAAAGATTTTCTTTTTACATAGATCAGTTACTTCACACAAATACTGGTGTCAGAATGACTGAGAAGTCGTGTTCCATGACCAGCAACACCCAGGTCTACCCCTCCAACAGGAAGGTAGGAACTCCTTACACTAGAACTGTCACAGGCATCCCGTGTTGTAGAGCAATGGTCTGAGACAGGCAGTTCAAGGCCTTGCTCTTCTGGGTCCTGGACCAATTGACCTGAAGGCAAAACTAACCAATCTTTCAAACCACAGACTAATTCACAAAAGCTTTGGAAAGTTGTCATTCAGATTTCCAGAGTACTCAGAAATAATACATCATTTCTCCAATATTAAATACTTTTAAAAGTATTTAAAAGTAACCTTACAGTAGTGAAATCTAGTCTTGAGACATTTCCAAGGCTAGAAAAGGCAAAAAAATTACCTCTACCTGGCACTTGTAAGTGTATTTGGTTTGATGAGGTGCAAATCAAAGGACATTCAGGTCCATCATCTTCAAAAACTTCCCCTGGAGCAGTTGCTGTCTGCATCATTCTGTAGTGTGGAGTCTTACTCTCACAATGTCAGTCTTTTGGGTTTTCTATTGTCTCTATTTTACAAAGACCTTACCCATATCTTAAGCGCTGAAGAAAAGCACTAATTAAAAATATTTGTTTGCTATTCTTAGGAAAAAAAAAAAAACCAAACCAAAAATCCAAAACCCTGAATCCTTCCCTCTCCCCCAAGCAGACAGTGAAGTACTCATTATTTTGTTATTATTCAAGCAAGTTGTAGCATAAATACCTTCCCAGGGCTCCAAACTCCCATTCTTATTAACTACTTGTGTTATCCACATTTGTTTGCATTTCTCACTAGAGGAGAACACAGATTAAAAAAAGAAGAAAAACAAAAAATCTCTAGAACAGAAAAAACAGTGGTGCAAGATGAATTTGGAGTAGACATGTTATAGAGCCCACTTCAGTGTTACAAGAATGTCCAGGGAGCCATTGCCTTAACTAACTTAACACTTCATGCATTTTTATACAGGTGCAGATAGGACAAAGTTAGAACGAAATATTTTCATGCTGACTAGTAGTCTGGTTATACTCTCAGCTACCTACATATATGAAAGTATATGTGTGCATTGCTTTATTGATTTTATTATTTCAAGAAAAGAGTAAACACATTATTAAGCAAATAACAGTCTCCTTTTGATTAAAAAACATCAAGTGTATTCTATGCTCATACAATAGATGGGTCTTCCTCTTTTGTTGTTATTAAAACAAGAGATGTTTTCAAGCCCAGAACACTGTTTCACCACCCTCACAGTAAACAATTTCTTCCTTATATCTAGTCTAAATTTACCATCTTTTAGTTTGAAACCACTAACCTTTGTCTGGTCTCAACAGACAGTGCTAAAATGTTTTTCGTCACCTTTCTTATAAGTTCCCTTGAATTATTGAAAGGCTGCAATAAGGTCTCCCTGGAGCCTTCTCTTCTCCAGGTTGAACAACCCCAACTCTTTCATCTTGTCCTCATAAGAGAGGTTTCCAGCCCTCTGTTTATTTTTATGGCCCTAGAACTGCTCCAACACATCCATTTTTTTCCTGTGCTGAGAGCTCCAGAGCTGAACAGAGTACTCAAGGTGGGGTCTCACCAGAGCAGAGTAAAGGGACAGAATCACATCCCTCAACCTGCTGGCCATGCTTCTTTTGATGTAGCCGAGAATATGGCTGGCTTTCTGGGCTGTGAGCTCATGTTTTTGGCTCAAGTCCAGCTTTTCATCCGCCAGTACCCCCAAATCCTTCTCTGTACTCTCAATCCCTTCACTCCCCAACCTGGAGGTCTTGATTCTTACCTGTCTTCCCTGATTCCTTACACATGGACATCAAAAGCTCTTTCCTTGTGTGGAAAGCATCCTTAAAGATCTGCCAGCTCTGTCCTGCTCCCTTGCCCCTGAGGGCAATTTCACAGGGAGTCCTATTGACTAACTCCTTGAAGAGCTTGAAGTTTGTTTTCCTAAAATTCAGGGTCCTGACTTAACCCTTTGCCTGGCCCATATGCCTAAGGACTGTGAACTCCACCAGTGCACAACCACTGCAGCCCAGACTGCCTCCAGTCTGGATGTCACCGAGTAGCTCACTTGCGTTGGTCACCAATAGGTCCACTATCCCATCCCCTCTGGCAGGGCTGTCTATTACTCGGTTTAAGAAGTTATCCTCAACGCACTCCAGTAGTCTCCTGGATTTCCTAGAGCTTGCAGTTCTAGTTTTCCAGCAGATACTGGCGTGGTTTAAGTCCCATAGGGGGACAAGAGTCTGTGAGCACCATGCCTCTTGTAGCTGGAGTAAGGTGGCTTCATCAATAGGCTCCCCTTAATTGAGTGGCCTGTAGTAGACACCAACAACAAGGTTCCTTTCATTGCCTGTCTCTAATCTTAGCAGTAAGGTTTAAACCTACTCATGGTTATTCTTCAGAGATAGTTCTTCACTCTGTCTACTTCTTGATGTAGAAGGTAGTGCCTCTGCCCCTCCTTACTTGCCTGTCCCTTCTGAATAGTCTGTAGCCATGAATCTAGTCATAGGATTCATCCCACCAAATTTTTGTAATGGTAGGTAGGTTGTAGATTTCTAGTAGCATGGTGGCTTCGAGCTTCTCCTGTTTGTTGTCCATGCTGTGTGCATTGCTGTAGAGGCACTTCAGCTGGCCTGTCAGCCGTGTCACCTTCTTAGAGGAACACCCTTTAATTCTTTTGGGGTATTTCACTGGTGTTTACCTGTTGGCTCCTATTACTTCAAGAATCCCTGTTTCACGTCTGTAAGAGTTCAAGTGTGCTGCAGTGTAACCAGCATGTCTCAGAGCAACAAGATGTGGGCCCTCGTTAGCATCTCATCCCTCTAACCTTGACGGGTCAGCCCACAGCTTGTCACAGGCAAACCTGACGTTATCCTCCTCTCCTTTCAAGTCTAGTTTAAAGCTTTGTCAATGAACCTCACTAGCTTGTGAGCAAAGACTCTCTTCTGCCCATAATGAGCTCACAACCTGGTGCAAAGGGAAAAAAAACAGTGACTATTTGTTCATTTTTGGTCAGTGAAGAGTCGCACCCTGACAGCCCCAGGCAGAGCTGCCAGCCAGGAGAGCATGCCGCTTTTGCCAACTGATAGGCAAGCAACTGATAGGCTGACAATTGCTTACAGAAATTTCTGAATGAATAAAGGTAATTAACAAATGTCTGGAATAAAGCAACAAATAGCAGCCATAAATTCAGGAAGATGGGTAGGATTGAGTGTAGAAGATAGCCATCACAAATTAGGCCCAACAGAAACCTGTCAATGCAGCAATGTTCCAGGAAAAGACCTGAATCTCTTTTCCCCCCCTACTAACAACAGACTCTCAAGGCAAATATAATTTTGTGGAACATGCAGTTTAGAAAAGGGATCAATAGCCAACCAATTTAGATTCACTTCACAGTGAGGAAGTTAGTAGGAACAATTTGTTGAATGAAATTCAGAAATATCTTAGAAGCAGTGATTTGGCTTGAAATAGTCAACAAGAATTTATTAGAAAATAGAAGGACTGGATTTTCTTTTTCTTAGCATGTGGGATCCCTCAAAGAAATTACTGTTATAGTCAACACAAGATTATTTTTTTAACAGCATTTCGGCTATCTGTGTGGAGAGGTGTACTGGCTCTGTTTGGGATGGAGTTAACTTTCTTGATAGCAGCTCGTATGGATCTGTGTTTTATATTGGTGACCAAACCCAATGTTGATAACACAATCATGTTTAGCTGTTGTTGAACAGTGCCCGCACAGTGTCAAGGCGTCCCTGATTCTCACTCTCTTTTCCCAGTGAATAGGGATTGGAGGATTTTGAGCAACCTGCTCTAGTGAGAGGTGTCCCTGCCCATGGCAGAGGGGTTAGAACTAGATGATCTTTAAGGTCCCTTCCAACTCTAACCATTCTATGATTCTATGATGTGCCCAAGAGATTGGGAGGGCACACAACTAGGCCAATGAGTTTGAACTAGCCAAAGTGCCATATAACATTATGTTCAGCAATAAAAAAGGAAAAGAGAAAGTTTTAGGGAGGTTAGCCATCTTTTGCTTAGGAACTGGTTAAGCATTGGTCTACCCATGGGAGGTGGTAAGTGGTTGCCTTTGCATCTGTTGGGGTTTTTTTCTCTCTTCTTCCACTTCTCCTTCACTTATTAAACAACTTTTTCTTGACCCAGAAGTTTTCTTTTTATTTTTGTTTTTTTTGTTTTTCCCCTTTCTATCCCACTGGGAGTGGAAGGGAGTGCACAAGTGACTATGAGGTGCTTAGTTGCCCACTGGGGCTAGCCCACAACAAGAAGCCAAGGAAACAGACAACTCGCTGCACAGATAAATGACCAGGAAATAATTTTTTTTTAATATGCAAGGAATCACAGGAATCAATACTTCTTAGGCAGGAAGAGAGGTATGTCTGAGTGCCAGGGAAGGATTTATAGCTGTAGCAGACATTAATTTATCTTTAGACATATTTAATTTCCTATATGGATTAAAATAAATAAAAACAAATAAAAAAATCGTGAATGGGATTCCAATTTAGTTAGTAAAATTATCCCTTCAATACATATATACAACCCCAAAGTTATAAGTTTGTATGCACATCATGGCCATGATTTTTTTTTTTCTTTTCATTTTAGTGACAGAGTATGTTAGTGTCTTGGTTTCAGCTGGAATAGAGTTTATTTTCTTTCTTTCTCTGTTTCAGATTTAGTATGAAAGGAATGTTAAAAATGTGCATTGTTTTAGCTGTTGCCAGGTGATGTTTATATTAGTCAAGGAGTTTTTTCAGCTTACTGTAGAAACTGAGAGGGAGAGTAGACAGGGAATATTCCATACCATAGATGTCATGCTCAGTATATAAATGGAGGTTGGCTGGTGGGTGAGAATGTGTGATGACTGCTCAGGATAGGCTGGGCAACCAATTTACTGGATGGTGAGAGTGACTTGTGTTGTGCTACTTCATCTTATATATACTTTTACCGTCATTGTTATTATTATAGTTACTTTCATCTTCCCTTATTGTTCTAATAAACTGTCTTTATCTCAACTTACAAGTTGGTTTGGTTTTTTTCCATTAACTCTTCCTTTCCTTCCACCCCCCACCTTTCCGGGCAAGGACAGGGAGAACTGAGCTAGCAGTTGCATGGTCCTAGCTGATGGATGGGGTTAATCCACAACAGCTAGCTATACGAAAAAAACCAAAACAACTAACACATGAGAAATACATACATCATTTGTGTAATACATTTAATTCTAGATTGTGCTAAATCCAAGACTTTATTACACATTCTACCTGCTTAACATAACTTCATTTTCAGTCTAATCCACTTCAGGAAAAAAATAGAATATAGCAATATTTCTGATTAAATGTTAAAGAGAAGAACCAGATAGTGTTTTCAGAACTTAGAAGCTTTTTTTCTTTTTGAAGATGAATATTTTTAGTAGCACAGTAAATAACAACGCCCTAGCTTCTAAAAAAGGTTAAGCACTTGCATAATGTTCCCATCCCTTCATTTTCTGAAAGAAGTCTAATAATAATAATTACACTTTATAATAGAATTTAGTGGCTGCCTAACTGTGTTTTGATTTTTTAGGATTAGCAGTTGGTGCTGTAATTGTTATTCCTTCTGATTGCGAGAGGCACAGCACTTAACCAGTCATTTCTCATTTAGCATTTCACATGCTGCATCCCTTTCGAGACTGATTTACAGGTAATGAAGTAATCTATATTTAGATATTTTTCAGAAGATGAATCTTTTGGTATTTTTAGTTGGAAGTTAAATATGTACTTTCCAGGTACTAAATGAATAATGCTGCTAATATGCATAAAGTTATGGGATTGTTTTTAAGCTGGGATTTAAAGTATTGGTTATTTTTAATTGTGTAAGAAAGAGCATCATCAACAGACTTCACAAGAAAACAGATGCCCTTGATTTGTTT
>JAOXJM010000001.1:135009077-135023154 GCA_026413425.1 Tringa solitaria
CTGGTCTAGTGGGAGTTGGCCGTGCCATAGCAGGGGGGTTGGAACTTGATGATCTTTAAGGTCCCTTCCAACTCTAACCATCCTATGATTCTATGTTTATAAAAATAATTTGTAAAATAATTTGATTCTCAGAATAAATATGAGCTTAACTTCATGAGCAGAAAGGTCATGATCTAGTCTTACAAAAAATCTTTTCACTACTGTATGAAAAGTGTCATAGCAGCATGATACAAAACGCTGATCTGATATAAATGTACTCTGCTGGTTCAAATCCTTTCAGAAATTTATGGTGGGCTAACATTGTACTGTCAGGTTTTATGCAAGATCAAATATTGTTTGTTCATGACTTTTTAACTTTATGCTAAATCAGGTGTTGTCTGTCCTCTTACCATTGATATAAAGAGAGCATAATTTTTTGTCTTGTGTAAGCTCTGGCTATTTCAACAGAAACACAGTGTGGATCACTGGTGGTTATATGATGTATGATGTTTGATGTAGTGGTTCAGCAGATACAGGAGAAACAATCATGACATAAATTGAGACAACCCCCTGCTCTGTGAAATCAGTAAAACTATCCCCAGACTATTATGTTATATTAACATATGTTTCTGCAGCATAAAATTTTAATATGCAGCTATCAGTGTCAAGGGCAATATGATTTCACATAGCACTAATCTGAAATTGGCAATGGCCTTCTATAATATGCTGAATATACTGAACAAGAAAATGTATAAACGTTTCATGTGTATTTATTCATTCCTTCATGTTTCTTGGAAAACAAAAAATAAATCTCTTCCATTCTGTTCATGGTCAAGGAAGATGGGAAAAGGTCTTTAAGGAAAATAAACAAAAATTTTGTCCTAATAGCTCCTGTCACCTCATCTTTTATAACTGTGCGACTAAGTTTAAATATTAGAAATGTTAGGATTATAACTAAAAAATAAGAAACCATTCGATTATATTGAAATTAAACTGAATATTGGAAAAAAAATTACCATTTTATAGCATCAAAGTAACTGATTTTTCAGATGGCACAGCAGTCAGAAACCCCACTGATTTTTCTACCTAGAAAATAGGCTAAAAAATTCAATATTGGATCTGAAGTTCTGCTTTTTTTAAGATGGAAATAACATAAAAATTGTCAGGAAAAAAAGGGATTGCAATGGAGAGCAAATGAACATATATAGTTCCCTAGATGGGTAAAACTAGAGAGCACTGATACACTGCTAGCTATAAATATAAGCTAAGATGATGAGTGCTAAGTTTAAAAGTATTGAAAAATTCCAAATTAAAAAAGGGTATTGGGGGGTGAAAAAAAATCATTGGAATGAAAATGTGTAAAGCCAGACAGATGTTATTTGTTAGACAACAGAAGTGGTTACCAAACTTAAATTAACAGCAAACAATCAACATTCAAAATTTCTTCCTGGCCAGCCATGTATCTTCTCAATTCAGGGCAATCCTAGAAATACTATATAATGTTTCTTTGAAGCAAATAGCTTACCATGTCTTTGTGGATGACAGTTTGGAAACCTCTGATTTATACTGATGAACTTCTGGGAACTGAATAGGGAAATACATTCTTATGCAATACATATTAAGATCTCTTAGGATAGCAAAACTGGGATTTTTATATAGCACTTGTTATGATGTTTCTTTGCAGGAGAAGTGGGATTTGGGTTTGGGAAATAGAATGATTTTCTTTATTCTTGTCTAGGTGTCTGAATACTCTCATCTCTTTAATTCATGAGGGCTACAAATACATTTTTCTCTCAGCTGGCTGTGCAGAATTATGTGGGGAGGTAGCCCCAATAGGCAAGGTCTTTTCAGCATCTGTGCTGTAGCTCCTTAGGGGCATCATAATGCAAAATGAAAAATAGGAAATTGGAACAGTTTTTAAAGCTGAAAGTATCTTACACATTTCCATGGTAAAAATTAATTTTAATGGCTCTGAAAAATCAGAGGATGCATAATGTTTTTAAGTTACCAGCATAGCAAGATGGTATCACTGATAGTACAATTATGCAGAAAGAATGAGAAGATATGCACAGAGGTCATATGTAACTTCCATTCTTTTTAGATTGGCAATAGCGTACTATATTATTATTCCTCAGACAGGAAAAAAACTATCTATGAGATATATAGGTCAATCCACATGAATAGCAACATTTTTGCATCATAATTATATCATGGTTCTTTTTTCCATGGGACTGCTGCCAATGAGTTCTTTTGCATGTGCAATATAACATCTGAAAATACTTAGGGGCTATTTTACCTGTGCACACAGTCTGGAACTTTAATTATAATAAGCTCAAATGCAGAATATTCAAAGAAGTTATACAAAGCTCCAAAATATAAAAAACTTCCAGAAATTCTCTTTTTAGTAAAGAAAAATCTGACATCTCAGAATTTCTTGAGAGTTGAAGTGAATCTTCAACTGGATTTGGAGGTCACAAATTTTGAATTTGAAAGGTCATATGCTTGGGATCATATGCTTTAAAAGTATACCATGTTTCTAAATACAGAAAAGTTGTTTGCCAGGGGACTGTACATCAGCGACCTGAGGCAGCCCAGGGTCATGTTTAGGGTAAATTGTGCCATTTATAGGAAGAGGAAAAGTGTCTTAGCTGCGTCACAAGAACAAATAGGTCCTAAATCAACTAATGAAAAACAAATAAGAATTTGAAAAATACAGTTATCTGTAGTTCTATTTTTCTTATGCATAATATACAAATAATTTACACAGGTTATCGACTATATATACAAATACAGTCAGTAGAAGTAAATCTTTCTCCACCACCTTCTTTATTCTTGTCCTGGGACTTGCCAGCCTGTGCAGAAAGGAGAGTAGCCTTTGCTAGTTTTCTGCATTCTCTATTCAGTGCTAAAGAAGAAGGTCCTCTTGAATGGGATCCAAAACAGCCAGCAGGCTGGAAAATGGTTGTGTATGAGTAGCCAGTGGGCTAGCTAACTAATAAGGGCAAGTTCTGTAATCTCACCACTCTTCATTTCCTCTTTATTTGGCTGATGTTTGTGAAAATTTGTTTTTATTTACTTGAAATACACAATCTGCAGTCACTCTTCTCATGTGGACTTCACTGGGTATTTGTGCTGTGATAGACAGACAGGTGTTTTTTCTGCTGTCTGTACCTGAGAAACGGGAGGCCCAAGGTGAAGTTCCTGCTCAGGCTCAGTAGATTAAAAGTCAGTATCTTGCTTCCTATGCTAATTTGGATGAGGGAATCAGGAATTATTTCTTCATTTTGAAACATTGTCATTATATACATACGCACATGTACGTATATAGAATCTATATAAAAACATGATTAACAGGTGCAAGGAGAAAGTATATAAATAAACATGCATTCTTCAGGAATAGATTGGTTTGAGTTCTGCCCAATATTTGATATTACATTTATATTTAATAACTCAATGCTTAAAGATGTACCATGGAGATAAGGAGTTTCTTTTAAATATGAGGTAACTAATGAATAATTCTGATAGTGGAAATATAAAGCAATGAAATATTGCTTGGGGAAACTAAGAAGCCTTAATAAACAAATTCAGACAAGCAAAATACTTGGTAGTTTGAAAAGGTGAAAATTGTTCAGGGACATGCATTCTGAAAGTGAGGTTTTTTTCTGGATTGTTTCTTCCTTGCTTCACACAGTAGTGACAATGTGGAACTATTTTTCTACTAAAGCAAAAATTATTTTCTTTGTATCTGGGTTGCACACAATTTAAATAAATAAATCTTTTTTTTAGATCTTTTTTTAAAATCTTTTAAATTAAATAAATAAATGTGGGTGCGGGGACAAATTTACGCTAGATGAGCTTCTTTACAATGGATACTCCTGATTTGTGTTCTAATAGAACAAATGGAAACCCTTTCAGTGATAAAACATTAAGTAGAAGCTCTGTGCAAGTGCAATGCCAACGCAGAAGTACAGAATGATGGGGATATAAATGCAATTTCTACAAAAAAGTCTAGCTAAATTTAACTTGAAATAGAAGAATAATTATCTTTTTAGAGACACTTTCCAGCCTATCTGTTCTCCTTCAGCATGTATAATATAGAGACCTTTATTTGAGGGAGAAGCACCTGCCTGGCAGAAGTTGCTGGGTGAACATGGTGTTTTTATACCTGTGATATTTATTCTTTTATCTAAGTGAGAATGAGAACATATGCTACCTGACAGATATGTTTGTTTGCATTTAGGGAAAAAAAATCTTAGATTCCTTAATAGTTTTTATCGGACTTTCCAGAAAATGGTGGTGAATAAACACAATTTATTTTCCCAATTCTGTTTCAACAAGAATAAAGAAAGTTAGTATTCCTTCTTCCATTATACTAATATATATATATTTAAACCCTGTTACACCCAACTGATAAAAGTACCATGCAGTTTATGCAAATAGCTTTGAAAAATCTCCTGTAAAAAATGAGCAAAGGAATTACAAATCAGAATGAGTATAACAAAAATATGTTTAAAAGTGAGGTATACTTATCCCTCGTAAATTTTATATAGTATATTGATAAAGAATTGGAACAATGTTTGTATAATTTGAAAACCACTTGGAGGGATATATTTTTGCAAGGATAGTTTTCTTTATTATGCATTTTTTATGTTAATACACATTATATTTATGTACCGTGTATATTTATGTAGTTTAGATGAGAAAGGTTTAGATCCCTCAGGCAGAGAAGGATCTTCAATCCTTTTATGTACTATATAAATACACTAAGCATAAGACAAGATTAGTGTTAGAGGAACCAGATAACCAACATCGTGGCTCAAAAAACAAAGCTGTTTCACCTTCCCAAATGTGGTCTTTACTCTATCAAGGAATAGCCCCTGTATGTTTCTCATGAAAGCCAATATCCTAAGTATCAGCAATCTGTAAAAGGAAAATACAAGTGAAAGTAAGTGACAGAATTTTGGCAAAACATTAGAAAATACTATAATGTCTTCCTTTCCCTTTTCATTTTCTTTCCATTTCTATTTCTTTTCTATTTCCTTTCCACATCCAAATACAGAGGGCCTTCTAATTAGTGGTAAGACATTAATAATTTAACCTTTCTTTCTTTAACAACTAGATAAATCCAAATACTTTTTTTTTGTTTTTTTTTTTCATCCCTGAGTTTTGCTGGAGAATTAATCTCCCTGAATTAACAAAAATCAAAGCTAATCTTAAAGTTTGACAGGTTAAACTAGATTTGATTAAGAAATAAGAAAGCCTTATATTAAATGCTTTTTCAGATACTTGTGAGACCTATAAACTATGTATCATTGCTTTGAAAGTCTTTATAGAAAGTGAGAGATCATTTTCTTGTGAATAGAAGATAACCTTTAACCTATTTTGAAAACCAATAAAGAGAAAACAGGACAGAAAAGGAAAGACCTGAAGGAAGTTTAGGTTTATTTCACATAAAACTTGATTTAGTAAATATTCACAAGCTTTCTTCTTTTGTTAGATATGAGAAATCCCCACTTTCAATAACTCTGATTTTTAATTATATTTTAATCAAATTTAAGATCTGGAGGTACACCAACCCAAAACAGGGTTTTTCAGATGTTGGAAGTCAGATATCTAATATCAAAGCTGAAACAAATTTCTCTGATTGCTATGGTGTCAGGTATGTCTTTATTTCTAATTTGTTGTTAAATCTGGTTAGCAGCAGAAGCCTACCAGTTTGGGTCCACCAGTGAAGCAAGGAGGAGAATGATTCATTATCAGCTCTCTTAAGATTAATTTCTTAGAATGAAGGCAGAAATATATTGATTGCCAATGAAAAATATGATTCCTATAAGCATATGTCAGGAGGTAAACGGTAGTTAGAATATAATTGTGGAGCAGGGACAGAGTTAGAGTTTCATAGTTGCCTACAGTATAAATATGTTTTGGAAAACTATCCCAATTCATAACATTGGAGCAAGGGAACCAGGGAATACCAGAGAATCTACATTAAAGGATTTGTACCTGCAAGCAGTTTTACCACTTCATATTTCTATTTAAGGAACAGAGGCATTCTAATGTAAGATCTCCATACCTTAAAAAGATATAATTCAATAAACATTTGGCAAATAAGAAGTGTTAAATGATAAATCTAATTTTTATCTAAATTTTTTTTCATAAATACGGACAAAACTAAGCTAATCATTCTTCCCCCAGCCTGTAGCGCGGCCTGGGGTTGTTGTGACCCAAGTGCAGGACCCGGCACTTTGAAAGGACAAAGAACAGAAATTTTCTTTACTGGCTCTCAGACTCTTGCAACTTTTTTTCTATTCTGTGTGAAAACATCTTTATACCTGGACACAAATAGTCATGTTATGCTCTATGAAAAGCACATGTTATTTTTGAAAGGATCCTTCATCTTTTTTTAAATTAACTTGGTTCCATTTAACATCCACATCAACATATTGCGTTCAGGCTCTGGAACACATGGAAACTGCTACTAAGCAAACTTCCACGTAGCACAGTTACTTTCCTTTCTGGAGAAATATCTCATTGAGAAAGTCCTTCTGAAAACCTTTAATCATTACAAGTCTCTGCCTGGATATTGGATCATTTTTATGGTCTTGAGTTGCCTCTTTATCTTATATTTGCCTCTATATCTTATATTATTTCTCTATTGTGTTGTTGGTATTACACTGTCCTTATTGATTATTTTAGCTTAGTTAAGAACACATACTATGTGTTTCCCATGGGAAATATAGGCAAAATGAATACCCTGTGATATTGTACCATATTGTTATTCTGTTTGGGTTTTTTTTTTTTTGGTTCGTTGGTTGGTTTTTTTTTCTGTTCATAATTCAGTATTTATATTTTAAGTTTGCACATAAAATAAACAAAGTTTGAAGTTCTTTTTTTTCCCCTGGATGTGATTAAGAAACTTAAGAAAAGCTGCCAAGGATAATTCTTTCCCCCTGCCCAATAGGTGTACTGAAACCACAAAAGAATGAAAGAATGTACAGACAAGAAGCTAATAACAATAATTGTTTCTTGGAGTGCAAGTGGCACAATATTTTGTTCATGTCCAGTTAGATCTTCAGTGGAGATTTTGGATAGTGTATCAATCACTGCCTTCTACTGTAGACTCTCTCAATCTAGCAAGGAGGTAAATGTATTTATTGTAAATTCACAGTACTTCAAACTCTATGAGAAAATTTGCAGCTCTTAAAAGGGTTCACAGCCTCTGTCCCTCAGTCTTGTTCAGTACAACGTTCAGACATGTGGCATGTTCAGACATAGAGCATGTGTAACACTGGCACAGTCCATTTGCTGTGCGATATGGTTTGCTTCTTAGACTCATTTGCCAGAAACTAAACCAAACATTATGGACAGAAATAATTTACTATAAAATATAAATCTCAGTTCTTAAAACACAGATAAAGTAGAACCTACTGCAGAATTATATATGATTTCAACCTACTGGCAAATCTGATTGAATAGTGGTTATAGAAGGAGTATGTTACAAACAAGTCACAGTGATATGCTGACCAATTGAAATGTATCATGTGTGTGGGCATTTCTATTTCTTTCCAAATTATTAGACTGAAAGCACAATATACAGCTCAGTTTCTACCAGTTTTATCCTGCCCAACACTTCTTCAGGTACAGGCAGTTAGAAGAAGACACTCAGAGAAAATGCTTTTCTAGAGTGACTCACATGGGGACTTCAATTTTAGTAGTGATTTTTTTAATTGACTTTGTATTTTTCTAACCTTTAAGACATAATGCACTAGTTGGTAAAGACAGTGCTGAAATGCTTCATACCGTGACTTGTTTCATTTACCACTAGCTTCCTTCTTGCTACCCCTAGGATATTCAGGCATTTTCTCATTTTCTTTGTAAAGTCCTACAGGATCATTACAAACAAATTTTAAGTCTTCACAGCTTTCACACTCTTGTTGGAATGGTTTCTCTGAGATATACTGAAGGTCTACTGAGACCGTAATTCTTTCACTGCTAGCACAAACTAGTGATGTTTAGGTTAGGCAATGTATAGGAGAAAGGGCTGATACACAGTGATAGATCCATCAGTTTATTCTCCCAACATCTCAAAAATCCAATTTGTATGGATTTTATGAGTAGAAGCAACGTGATTTTTCTTTCATGAATCTTACTTGTCTGATAGTATGCTTGCTCGCAGATAACATGATGACTTTTGGCATGGTTCCTGTAAACTGCAAGTATTTTGATACAGACTCAAAGGTGAAAGAAGAATTGGGCTGGATACTGAATGCATCAATGGCTTTCAGCCAGTGAAATGCTTTTCAGCTGATGTTTTCCTATGGTATTAGAAGACTCTGGAGATACTGTCTTCCAAAATAGGCTGCATAAACCTGGTCCTGAGGTAGGTGAGGTAGAAACTCTTTGCTTGTCCAAATTCTCTAGAAAATGTCCCACATTGACAAGTTAAAAATTATTCAGATGATGTTCGTTAGACAGCTGACTGACCTAATCGAATGACCTGATCTCAGGTGGCATAGGGAATCAGGGGGACTACAGGTGTGTGTAGTATGGCATTATGTGCCAAAAAAATTACTCTGCCAGGTAGGAAGCTAAGAGGTCATTCTCATTGCCGTTTTCCATATTTTCTGTCATCAGTATGAATAGTAAGTAATATGGAAGTCCTTCCTGGCTTACAGATGATACATAAAAGTACTGCAAATAATAGAGCAATTTTCACCTTTTATCCATAATTTGATATTCAGGATAATATTTTAAACATTTTACAGTATTTTTAAACTTTTATAATTACTGTAATTATGCCTTTTATACGGTTGGGTTTATTCTGTTACTGTGTAGGTGTAGAAGAAAACAGGACAAGTAAAAAGAAAGTAGTAGATGGACTCAACAACTTGTGAGGTACTTAAAACTACATTTTTTATTTTTTTAAGCTGGGTAAATTGAGTCATATATCTAATAATGCATTTTCATACTATAATTCTCATATAAATGATTATTTTGAGGCAGAGAGATTTTGTGAATGGGATTAGGACTGTTTCAAAAAAAGGTGAAGGACATCTTCATGAGCACAATAACAAGGTAGTTTTAGCCACTAAAACTAGTTAAAATAAAGAAAAGGCAAATACATTTGTGCTTATTTTTTTTAAGTTGTACTGTTCTATACTGATTTTCATACCTAAACCAAAAATCAGTAACGTGACTTCATATCTCAGACTTTGCTTGCTGAAATATCGCAGTGCTCCAGGCCTCCCTTTTAGGGCTCAGCAGCCTTTTAATGAAATGTTGAACAAAGAGAAAAATACATGGAATGTAACATGTATTTAAAGTAGCAAATGATTGCCACATATGGGAATAGTGTGTTTTAATCCAAGTACACTTGCATTGCAAGTTCAGGAAAATACGATAGAAATGGTTTGATATTCTTTATTACATATGCACTTTGTAGAATGAATTCAATACTTCAAGGCAGGCTGAAATTGGATGAAAATTTCTTTAAACAGGAGGTGACCTGTGATTTAAAGAGCTACTGATACAACTGGAGAAGCCCAGATGACTGTGAGAAAGATGCCTCAGAACAGTACACTAGAACTGATAAGAGAAACTATTTTCCTTTAAGATTAGGGTTTAGAAAAGCTGAAGATTCATCAAAACTGAAAGGGAAACTATCCAGCATTCTTCAGAAAATAATACAGTTTTCAGCATGCAGACAGAGACAAGGAAGTAGAAACAACTGAGTGAAATATTACAGATACTTCTGCATCTTGCATTTTTTCTGAATGACTAAATCTGGACCTGTGTCCTATAGAAAGGTATTGTATTTTCCAAAACCAGCTTTTTTTGAGAAAAATCCTGTGTGTATAATCACAAAAGTCTAACGCTCACATTTATATAATGCGTATAAAGAACTTAATAAAACTTTGAATTCATAAAGTTTATATAGAAATTACTTTGCCATTGGACTACAAGAAAATTCCTGTGAAATATACTTGAGAATACTGGCAAATTATAAAGACTGCCAGAAGATAAGATTACTTTCTATTCCCAAGAATTATTTTATGAGAATGATTTTTTTATCCCATATAGTCATGATAGACAAAATATATAGTATTGAATAAGGTTTGTCTAAGGAAACTCAGTTGAATGAGAAGAAATTTCAGGATTTATTTTCTGTTTGTTGCAGGTCTGTAGTCACACCCAAAGCCATTAAAATATCAAAATATTTTGGTAACTCCTCATTACTTCGTAACTGAAAGGCGAATTGTCTATTGACTTTTCAAGGCAGTAATGAAATTTCATTATGAATATTTGAAAATGTATTACAGTATATTAAATTGTAGTAAAATCAAATTTGACTTTTGACACTGTGTCCTTGTTTGTAGTTATCAGGGCTAATATTAATTTCAGTAAACATCATTCTGTCTTCACAATACCCACGGTAAAATGAAATTTATTTTTTGCCTTTTGGTAATTGCCCAGATCATTTATCACATGATACAGCAGAATAGACTATCTATAATACTTCACTTGGCCTTGAAGTCTCTATAATAGAAGTTGTACACTATTGTTCTGTATCTTTCAAAAAGCGACTTCCAATCAGAGAACACCTTTGAATATCTGGAAGAGTTGAACTATTGTCACATTAATATTTTTGACTCAACGTGCTCATGTCAAAAGTGTTTAAGATGCTCTGTGTGTTATAAAGTGGTGTCTTTTATACATTTGTAAGTTTATCAGAAAGGATGACTAAGAGATAATTTCAGTGACTTTTACATATATATTTCTTACACTGTACGAAAAGTTCAACCTTCTGCATATACAGTGTTAGCTTTATTAGTCAATGTAGTCTCTTTTATGACAAATCATTGGAAGTAATATTTAATATACTATTTCATCAAAAATTTAGTTCTTATAAAAAAATATATATAGTAAAGCAAACGCCTTTCTTAGAAAATTCATGTGTATTACATTTTAATTATCATAGCCAACAATATGATTTCAGCAAACAAAATTTGTCTGAACATCAATTATTTGCTTTATTTGTAAACATGCTAACTCTTCAGAAAATCATGTTACTGATTAAAAGAATAAAAAATGAAAAAACCTGTGAAATAAATTATTTGGTCCAGCTTTTTTTGCTTTCATCAGGAATCCTGTCTTAGAAAATGATCGAGTGTTCTATCTTCATGTCACGTGTTTCTCCATTTAAAAAATCTCAAGAAATTATTCATATCTTAGGTGCAGTAACAGTAATAATGTTTTTCTTACCTGAATGGGAAATTTTCCTGTTAGGTAATGATTCTGTTGAGCTTGAGCATCAAACTGAAGTTTATTTTAGTTCTGCATATAAATAGTATTTTGTTGCAACTTATATTGAAAACTATAAAAACCAGAATATTTTTATAAATATTCCTCCTTGACTCAGCCAACACTGGCTTATTCTGGTTTATGCTCTATAATAGCTAGTGACAACATAAGCATTGGTTGTGGAAAAGTTACATATAACATATCAGATGTATTAATGGTTGGCAAGTGGATGCTGGATGCAGTTCTATTTTCTTCAGTGCAGCCACTGAATTCGTACTTTATTTGCTTTCCCAAATGTCTGGGCATATATTTCCTTAGTCATCCAAGGGCTGTGGTTCTGTTCTGGTTTACATAAGAAAATGAAACAAAAGAGTCACCATCTGGAATGTGCCTCCATAAAACAGAATTAATGTTCACTTTTCACACAGTCTCTGCTGGCACCTTTCATGACTGTCACATCTAAGCATTTTTCACAGAGCACAGAAGCAACATTTTGAATACTTTGCAGAGGGTTTGCTTTTGATTATGTGCTGCTCTGCATGGTAGCTAAGGAATTAGACTTCTGGGGCTGGGGCTACAGTTGGTCATACATGCCATAGTGTTTGGAGCTTCACTGTCTTTTATTCCATGTGCAACCAGTGCTTTGGCTTGATATATCAAGAGTGATTCCCAACTTTCTAGTAATGTATGGGTCCAATGATAGTTGGGGAGTGCTGAAAAGTATCTGTAACTCCTCTGATCATACATCACAGTCCAAAAAATTTAGCAGTGGGTGTCAGAGCCTTTGTTCTGAAGGATATTTGGTTCTGGGATTTTATTTGCTTTGAAAATATGGAGGGGAGTAATAAGAAATTGTGCCAGGCCCATCTGATTTTTGGTTATTATATTGGCATTTGATTGTGGGGTTTTTTTGCTTTTTCTCTGTGACCTGAAGACTACTACTTACATTGTTGTGGAGAAGTACTATTCTTCAATTCTATTTCTTCTGTAAACCTTTGAAGCAGAGAAGAAATGAAACTAGTACTATAAGTGCATGGGCAGATTGAATAGCATTTGCAATAGTGATTCCAGAGTAATAATATAGAGCCTTTATCCTCCAGTAGAATTAAAAGCAGCAACAAAAACAGTTGAAAAAAAAATGTGTTTGCTTTGGGTTAGTATTAGCTACACTAACATTAGTTAGTGTAGGTAGTTAGTGTTAGCCAGTTAGTGTTTTGATTCAAGGACTGAAGAAGGAGATAAATAATGGGATTTATTTCCATAGAAAATACCAAGAAAGAACTGAAACTGAGAAAAAGTAACTAGAGCCTTTTGTTATCAGGTTCTTTGTGTTCCTTACATCTGAAAGTCACTTATGGGAGTTTCAGTTTTTACTTCATTCAGCTTTACAAACGGATTCAGAGGTCAGGTTGCAAAAAACTTCAATGGAAGATGAATGTTTTAAGGAAGAGATTTGACAAACAGGTATTTGTTAGAAAGTTACTATTCCCAACTTCTAACAAAATCCACTTCAAGAAAATCTTCATTAAAGAGATCAGTCTGGGAAAGTAAGTGTTCACTCTCTGAGTACAAAAATATACAATACACAACTGTCATGCTTATCGAGTTTCCAATATTTGAAAGATTACATAAAAATCTGACGAAGATCATTGAATTGAAATGGAAGATTACTATTGTCACTAGCAGGATTTTCTAGAATTAATTAAATACCATATTTTTTTTATAAATTGCATAATTTTGAGGTATTCCCAGACGCATTCTCTTGTGCTGAAATACAGTGCCATTGCTAATGGCTGAACAGTAACAGTCACATACAAGTGCAGAAACATTATGGTAAAATAACATTTTAGTCAGTCTCCGGGAGACTTTTTTTTGAGTGCTCTGAGTTGTATTATAACCTTTATAATACTATATCTTTAATGATTTCTGAGTACGAAGTAAAATGTAATTTTATTTCCTTTCAGAAACAAGAAATTGCAATGAGCTCTTTTGCATTCAAGACTGTGTATGTGTTTCTTTTTCATATGAACATCCAAAACTTATTTAAATTAATGATATCCTGAAATGTGTTGACCAACATGCAATCCTCACTGAAGCCATAATACCAACAACATTTTTACCACCATGTTCTTCATTTCGTGTCTGGTACCCCTTCAATCTCTCCTCATCATAGTATGTTAACAGAGGGGGTTTCAGGATCTAAAACTGAGCTACCACACCTAGAAGTCAGGTATCTGGTGAGCTGATCAGTTCATTGATTTAAGTGAAAACTAGTAATCTTATTTTAACATTTTTGGTGTTCATTTTCAGCTGGAACACTAGTGACAGTTCTGTTGTTGGTGCAGGAGACCAAATAAAAAACCAGACTGAATGCTGCTTATATACCTCCTGGAAATCACTTCGTTAACAGAAAAAAAAAATAAAATCTCTCAGGTCTAGTCAAGTTCCATGTTACATTGTTTTTTTTAATTAAGCGGAAAAAAAGATAATTTATCTGAAATTGATAACTTATTTGAAATTTGATAAGCTTTCCATTAGAAATATAAGAAATACTCACCATTTGTTGTTTAAAAGTATTAAATATTATTCCTGTAAGTACTAGAAGAAGAAATCTTATTAAGAAATGCTAAAAAATTAATAGTAAAACAGGAAATATTATGGAAGTGTTGAAACACAGCTGGCCACAAAAATTTGTAGGTGAACCTCTAAATCTTTTCCTATTTTTTATTTTTAAATTGTTTGAAAACTGTGTTTTATTTTATTTTTATTTTTTTTTTCTTTGAATCTTCTGCTTCAT
>JAOXJM010000001.1:135060245-135078657 GCA_026413425.1 Tringa solitaria
AAAGATTATTCATATGAATTAGTAGTGTAGGCCTGAGTCCACAAATTTGCTAATTATAGTAGTAATTAAACATGTTTCTTGAGAGTTTAGAAACAATTTTAAAATAGTTTCTATTTCTCTCATTAGTGCAATTAATCTGAAGTTCAATTAATTCATATTCTTTATGTAACGGGTTTTTTAAAAAGGTTGACACCTTATTTATTTAAAATAATTAAAATCACGGTGAAAAACGCCAACATGACATATACTAAGTTACTTTACTGCCTGATCTGTTGTACATACTTTTTCTTTTAGATTAGTCCTTAAATAGTTATGTCTGGATGACTTTTAAATCCCATTAACCTGCACTGTTTTTTTGTAAGCAGAAAACTATTTATTGTCTGTTCTGCTGGCACTGTCAAAAACCTCAGTAGTTGGGAAACTAAGGTGAAGGTGGGTTCATTTCTGGTACACAAATTTTTGAGGTGCCTGTGGAGAAAACTGGCAACACAGAAAAGCTCTAATAAAAGGTTTTCCACTCCTGCTGCTGTACAGTGTTAGTAAGTGGGGTTTGTTTTTTATTTTACTTTATTGATGTGTGAATAACAGTTTTATTTATGCTTATAGCATAAGTAGCACATCTTATTGGTCCTATTGGCTTTAAAAATAGTCATTTTCTTGTAAAATCTTCTGTGAAAATCAGTTCAACTTTATTTTTGATGTCCATCCAAATCAGCATCAAGATGCTGGAGATAATATGCTTCTTGTCCTTCATGCAAGTTGTTTCGTATGTGCACATAGATTTATTATTATTTATATTTTGGTACTTTTTTCCAGTGTCCAAAATGTCCTTAAGAGGAATTAGCATGTTAAAAAATGGATCATATAGAGTATGTAGTGGATTAAACTATAATTTGAATTCAAAAGCTGATTAAACTAATCAAGTGATTACTGATATTATAACTAGGTCCCTAGATATTTTTGGCATTTTATTACTTAGAAAGATTCCAGTCTAGAAAGGTGATCTAATAGTCCTCATCAGTAAAATCCAGCTCTCAACAGATGTCTTTGTTCAGATGAGATGTCCGGTACATCCTGAATAATTTGATTGTACATGGATGGCTTGATCTTCATTGCTTGGTGCAAAAGCCGACTCGCATCTCTTCAGGTCATGTGAGCTTAATTTGGGATCTGTAATGTAATGGAGGGAAAGCTTTGTGAACAATTCATATGCCAGACTAACAACAGGGATGGGATGAGGGGGTTGAATGGATGAAAACACTGTTATTATAGACTCACACTTTAAACCTAATTTGAAGATAGTATTTCACCTTTTCAACTCCCTACATTCAGTTGCAAAGCACAATTGCTCAGGCTTTATACACGCCACGACTTTGGCCTGCAGTCATAAAGCAGAGATGTCACAGTTAGTTGATCTAAAATGTGTATCGGCACTAGGCACCACTTAGGAAAATGTTTAAAAATGGGTAAAACTAAGCTCTGAGTATTCAAAAGTTGGCTACTGTGTTAAAATGATGAGACTAAATGTGTTACGTAGTCTCAGGGGAAGCAAAAGTAGGAAACAGCTGTGGATCTAATACTGCAGACCTATTCCCTTCCCCAGAATACTAGATAAAGAAATAAAAAACAGGGATGTTTAATTTTCCATGTTTGGTTTTACAGGTGTTTATTCCATTTTTATTTTTTTTTGCATTAATTAAAGAAAGAAAGTGATACCATAGTTAAATTTCCCTTTTTTTGCTTGCTTGCTTTCTTCTACAATGACAGAGGATGTTAGTGTTTCACATACCCCTGTCAATTCCTGAAGGGTAAAGAATCACATGGTTTTAAAAACTAGATAGTGGCAGACAAGGAAAGGTCTGACTTTTAAGAAGGAAAAGAAAGCTAGATAGAGAGCCAGTGGCCAGAAATATAGCCTGATTTTATATGTTGAATAAAACACGAGTAAAATAGATTTCCTACCATAGGCAAAATCTAAGTGGGAAAGTATTAAAAAAAAAAAAAGCCATGTTATTCTGCATATTCTGCATTTCCTATATGTGATCAGGCTATTTTCAGGCCATTTTCTAATTTTCTATCTTTCTGATGAAAATACAAATAAATGACATAATAATAGTGTTTTGTATTAATGAACATGCATTATTTTTATTTAGTTGGTTTTACATTAGAAAAGCGTCTGGATGAAGAAAGATTTTCTATTTAGAATCCATTTCATATCTCATCTTTATAATCAAACTGATTTGTCTTGTGGCATTAAATGGAACACAAATGGGTACTAGAGGACAAAGGAAGAGGAGCAAACTGGGATAAAATTTTGCAGGAACGTCTTATGAAATTAACTAAAAGAGTTGGAGTGCTCTACTTGAAAAAAGCCAACAAATCTTTTTTTGAATCATTGATTTCTGCTTGTCCTAATTAGATATATTTTGTGAAAAATTCAGCAAAATAAATGTTTGGTATACATTTTAAAAATTACAAAAACATTCCTTATCATAATGAAAATGAAGCATTTCGAGCTTGAAAGTATGATGTAAATTGCTACACTTAGCCTATAGCAAAACAAGCTGCATCAAAGAGCTGTGCTAGCTGAGGCAATAGTCAATGTTTAAAAAGAAATAATGAATGCAGAAAATAAAGGTTGAGTTTTAATTCTCTCAGCATGTGGAAACCTAGATAGTTTTATCTGTGGAGTTACATTCTTGTCCTTAAGTCCAGACTAAATTTTAGTCTTTGATCATGATATAGTTCATGAACCTATAGTCCACAACTCTGGCAGATCTGGAAAAACAAACCAGCAATAATCATAGAATCACATAATCATGGAATGGTTTAGGTTGGAAAGGACCTTAAAGATCAGAATTTGTCATTTTAATATGTTTAAATGGATGTAGTGGGCTTACTTCTGAATGGTACATTTGTACAAAAATTAAGTGATTTCCTAAGAGAGTCATAAAATCTGATTGAGGCTGGAAGGCACCTTTGGAGGTCATATGGTCCAACCTCTCTGTGGAAACAAGGCCATCTCAAGCTGGTTGCCAGGGTGTATCCAGATGGCTTTTGAATATCTCCAAAGAAGGAGACTTCACAACCTTTCAGGGCAATCTGCATCAGTGCTAAGTCACCATCACAGAAAAAAAAGTGGTTCTTTTATGTTCAGATGGAACATCAGTGTGTGTCCATTGCCTCTGGTCCTGCCACTATCACCACTGAAAAGAACCTGTCTTCTTTGCATCCTCTCTTCAGGTATTTATATACATTGATAAGCTGAGCTTTCCTTAAACTTTCTCTTGTCCAGCCTGCACAGTTCTCTGAGTCTCTCTCATAGTAGAGATGCTCCAGTACCTTAATCATCTCATGGCCCTTTGTTCGACTTTGTCCAGTATGTCCATGTCTCTCTTGTGCTGAGGAGCCCAGAACTGGATGCAGTACTCCGGGTTTTTCATCATCAGTGCTGGGTATAGGAGAAGAATCACCTCCATAGGCTTACTAGCAGTACTTTATTTAAGTACTTTGACCAAGGATGCCATTAAACTTCTTTGCAGCAAGGGCACATTACTGGTTAATGTTCAACTTGGTGTCCTTTTCTACTAAACTGCTTTCCATCTAGGTGGTTCCCAACATGCATAGGTGTGAGGAGTTGTTCCTCCCCAGGTGTAAGTCATTTCACTTCCTCTTGTTGAGCTTCATGAAGTGCATGTTAGCCTATTTCTCTTACTGAAGAACCCAGAGACAGCTGCAAAAACTGCTGCCTCGGTTGGCTCTCTCTGCTACCTGCACTATTAACAGAGTCTCTCTGTTATATCTCTGAATAACATGCTACAGAAGCAGGATAGTTGAATTGTTGAAGCACCCTCCAAGGGTTAATTAGTTCTGACTAGAAATGGACTTATAGCTTTGCTGCCTGTTCTTGCTAGTGCCATCCTGCTTTAGAGTGCACTGTGTAGACATACAAGATTTCTCAGGGCTAGTTTGTATTTCTGTATAATATCTCTATCGATGTGGAACAATATTATATGCAAATTACTTAAAGGATCAGCACCTGCCTCCTTTGTTCATTCAACTTTCATTCGGCTTTCTAACAATCATTTAGAATAACCAGTTACTAATTACAGGGAACATTTAAATTATCTTTTTTTCATTTATTTTATTTTTTAGGCAAGGAACAAATAATTATTGCAATTTTCATGGTTTTTCTTATGTTTATGTATTTTGGACTTACAAAGAATTATAAGAAACATTAGCTATAATGCACACAAGGATATGAATATAAGCAGCTATTTAGATTTAAAGATTGTAACAATTGTTTAGAGTAGGCAACCTGATTCTTAAGGGCATGAGAAAGGTTTTGAAGGATTTGGTTCCTCGTTTGTATATCTAGCTTTATCTAGTAAACATAGGAATCTAACTATAAAAATCAGCATGAGAAAATCTTAAAGGCCTTAGTCCGTTCTAAAATGTTTCCTTTTATTATTACTTCCACAGTAACAAGAAAAACGTTTGCTTATATATCATCCCCGTTTACATCAACCAATATATTTTATAGCTTTGCTTACATGACTTGGCCAGTATTTCTTCTTCAAATTTTCTGTTTCCACCTTTCTATAAGTGTTCTCTCAACTCATGTCTTTATCATGAACTTAAATAACATCAGTGATTTCAATAGAACTGGTAATTATGTACAGATTTAACTCAAAACACAAACATGTGCAAGCCTGTAATATTGGTCTCTTCTTAAAAAGAGATTGATTCCATTATTTATTTAAGCAAAATCAGGAACACAGTTCCATTCTTTTTTTATTCCAACCTTCTGACTTTAAAAAAAAAAAAAATTAAAATTTGTGAAGTCTGATAGTCGAAATCTTCCATGGAAACAGGCCCCATTAAGAAGGTTGTTTTTTATTTTTATGAGGTGGAAAAAGAAAAGACAGAGAATTTATTTGATCTACTCTTCCAAAGTATGCGGGTAGTAAAGATTTCTGACCTGTGGTTGCAGTGAAAACTGTAAGGAATAATGTTTCTGAAACGTAATCAGTACTTCTAAGGGCTGGAAAGACTTATAAAATCAAAAGTGTTGCAAATGAGCTCGTAGATATTGTTGAATGTTTGGGATGAGTTTTGCTTCAGCATTTCTCCTAAAAACCTGCACAGATGACCAGGAAAAGTCTCTAAACACTCTCAAGCTTTTTAGGAGAGAGCATTCAGGGAAAAGTACTTCTTGGTTATAGAATCATCTTGGTGCAAGCCTGAATGGTTTTAATATTCCTAATGAATTATAACTCACTGTCCTTCCCTTACAGCCTTTATCATATACTGATTCTTTCCATCTCCTTGCTTCTCAAATATGAAAATGAAAAATTCTTTACTGAAAAAAAAAAATCACACAAAATTGTGGAGCCAAGTTAATGGTGTCCTAACCCTTTTTTTCATATAAGAACTGTAATATGTACTTCACCTACATAATCAAATGCTCCTTCTCAAGTAATTTGTTCTTTCTTAAAACCTTAAAAGCTCTTGAGTTTGATATGTTTCACCCTTTTTTCACATAGAAGAGTTAGTGCTTTTAAACAAGTGAGCATTGGCTGTACTCTCATTTAGCTGATATTTTTTCTTTGCTCTTCTTTATATTAGAACTCCGTGTTAATGTGTGCTCAACATCTACTCCACCCTTTTAAAAGCACTCTTCCTTGAAAAGAGATGCTGAGACAAGCACTGTCTTCAGGTAGTCTCTACAAAAACAGGGGGAGAGTACCCATTACCTAAGGTGAACTTTTTGTTTTATTGCCACACATGGAGATAAATCTTATGACTGCTGAATTGTAGGCGTTTTTAAAGATAACTTAGAAGTCAGATATTAAATACACAGTAGTAAATTTCTTAATGACACTGATGGTAAAGTAGTTGTTTAGCTAAAGTATAATATTTTTTCTTTTCTAGGAAGCAGAAAATGCATATTTTTGTTATGGTACCAGCTTTCCAATTCGAATTTTCAAATCTGTTAGTTTCAAAATATTGCATATCCTCCAAGGTATAAGCCTGAATTTAAGATCAGTAAATCAGTAATTTACTTTTTTTTTTTTTCATTTCCTTCAATTAACATGCCTTCTGAAAAAATAAAGAAGGAAAGTAATTTTAGAGGCAAAGCTGATCTTTTGTTGGATCAAAATAAATAACTATCTGATTCTTTGCTCCTTATGAAGACAAAGATCTCTTTAAGGTTATGAGTAAAGGCTACAAAACTGGGTGAAAAACTCTTTGGAGGGAAAATAGATAATACATTCCTGTGATGGTTTATGTCTTCTTTAGTAACACCATTTGTAAAAATGTAGTCCACACTTGCCTGTACTCTCACAGT
This sequence comes from Tringa solitaria, assembly GCA_026413425.1. NCBI lineage: Eukaryota > Metazoa > Chordata > Aves > Charadriiformes > Scolopacidae > Tringa > Tringa solitaria. The sequence goes on from JAOXJM010000001.1 coordinate 135,066,598, forward strand.
GATATAAATGGATCTGGTGATGCAAAATAAATGTAAACCTTCACAGAAAGAAACATGAAGGCAGAGTGAACTACATTTTGACACTTTTAGCCATATTGTTGCTTAATCCAGGAGTGGCTTCACTGAATTCAACAGACTTTGTACCAGAAATATATGCCTGCTTTCCACTGGTGTTCCTCTTGTGCAAAGTACTTCCTACTCAGAGTGATAGCAATTGATACTTGCATCGCACTGGTGGAAACAACTACACAATAAGAGAATGAAGTCCGTAATAGACATGTGCACATGACTAAACCAAAACATCCTGCAACAACAAACACCAGAGAGTTTTCCCCTCCTGTGAATTTTGGCTCAAGTTTTAACAAAGATTGGTAAAACTGAATGAAGTATATATAAGTATAGTTGGAAGGCTATGTAGTTTAAGCATTTTTTATTACAAGTTTCAAAAACCTGTACTGTGCTTATCAGATACTTGGGCGACATTTTCATTTGTATTCTTTAAGGAACATGAAAGCTACAGACTGGTAACTATTCCAAAAACTAGTGGAAAGCAGGAAACTGAAGCTACCAGAAAACTTTGATTCAAATACAGCACTACTTGTTAAAAGATTTCTCACAAACTTCTAGTGAGAAAACCTTTAAAAATCATTATAAGCAGAACTCTGTGATACTTCTATGTGCTTGTTGTGTAAGTTTCATGTGGCATAAATGTTTTAATAGTTCTTCTCCTCTATTTCTTAGTTTATATAATTTATTAATAATATACTGCAAATTTTACAAAACTAAATGCATCAAGGAACAGGAACAGAGGAGTCTGGCACAGGATCACAAGGGGATCTTGAATTAAACTCTAGTGGCCATTTGAAGACTCCCACATTCCCCTCTAGGAAAGGGATTTCTACAGCAGTGGATTCAAAATACAGTATACTGATGTTTTAAAACATGGTCTTATAGTATTCATTTTATCAGAATTTCTTTTATTTCCAACCCTGACAACCCAATCATATTACACTTTAAACTTCTGTATAGTCTGGGAGAGAACAAGGAGATGGGAGGGGACACAGGGGACTTACCTTCTGACTAAGACATATGATAAGACGTCATGCTCAGTATATAAAGCTGAGGGAAGAAGAAGGAAGGAGACTCTTTTGGAGTTATGACTTCCCAAGTAACTGTTACTTGTGATGGAGCCCTGCTTTCCCAGAAATGGCCAAACACCTACTTGCCAATGGGAAGCAGTGAATTAATTCCTTGTTTTGCTTTGCTTGCACATGCACCTTTTGCTTTACTTATTAATCTGTCTTTATCTCAACCCATGATTTTCTCACTTTTACTCTTCTGATTCTCTCCCCAACTGACTGTATGAGTGAGCGGTTGCATGGTGCTTAGTTGTTGCCTGGGGTTAAACAACGGCACTTGTCACATATGAACAACACCATGAACAGTATTTTTCTGTTCTTGTTTAGTTTCTGGAATGCAATATGACAGTGTGTTGGAGACAATTATATGTCATGATTAAGAGCATTCTGCATGATTCCCTCAGAACTGCTTGAGATTATTACTGAACACAGATGAATGGTGCTATGGAGAAGATAAAGGGTATTTTGATCCTTAAGTCATTGCACTTTACTAATATTGGCATTTCAAGGTCAAAGTTCTTTCAAGTAGGGACAGATCTTGTAAAATGCAGACACATGAACAGACAAAAAAATTTCAATTGCAAACCTAACAGCAGATTTCCAACATAGAGCACATAAAATATACACATAATTACAATAAATATTAAGATTTTCTATATTCTAAGTATTTTAAAAATTGACTCCGCATCTGATTTTCTAAATGAATTGTCAAAAAAGATTACCTTAATTTTATTTCAATAATATCTGCATTTTAATCATGTTAAAGGATATTATTTTGAATTTAATGAAACCTCATGAAGCCTTACAAGTTCCCTCAAAATTACACACATAGGCTAGGAATGCCTAAATGTTATATCTAGTTCTAACCAACACTTAGATCTTGTATCAGCTGAGATAAATACTACCTTTCACATTACATCTTGGCATTCATTTCTCTGACCTTTTCATCAAATATCATATAAAAATTACTTCTCTGGTCAGTGGAGATGAGCAATTGAGGCATAAATGTGAAAGTGTGGAATCTCTTGAGAAGTGCCTCTCTCTCTTTTCAGTGCCTATAGAGGGAGCCTGGCTGCCACATTTTAAATTCTGTAATTAGGTGAGATGAATCCCCATCCTTCATATGACAGTACGATATATGACCAGTGATACATTCCAAATAGCTAAGCAAGTAACTTCAAATCTCTGCATCCTCATACAGTATGTGTTATACAACACAAAAATAAGGAGCTTTTCCTAAGAAATGTTGCAAGTTATTAGGAAAACAGTAACACCAGAACTGTATATAAGTCTGTTATAAGGTGATGTTATCCATGAGTTAAGCACAGATTTTACTTATGTTTTACTTTGTATTTGTAGTTAGTGTAATTAATGTAAAACAACAAAGCAATGAGAAAATTGTAGAGTAACAAGGTTTGGGGACATCTGCCATAGCCCATTACACTAGAAAGGTCAGATAAAAAGACCTTTTTTCACACAACTGGGAAAATAATTTTTATTATATAGCAATAACAAGGAGATAAATAATATCAATATGGTTTGTCAAGAACAAATTATGCCAAGTTAATTTAATTTCCTTTCACAACAAGGCAATAAATTTTTTAGGCAGAGAAGAAACAGTTGTCACATAATTTGAATTTCAGATCTGTTCTGTGTTAAGCCTTGTAAGCAAGTGAGTGAAACAGAGAAGATTTGCTAATCACTCACTGAAAACTGAAAGGATGTATTAAGTGATGCTACTCAAGGTTTTGTCTTGGATCTCATTTTCCTGGCTTTATCTTTGATTTGCTTTCTGCTATACCAAATTTCCAGGTAAAGGCAGACTGGAAAACACATTAGCAATACTGGAGGACAGGATTGCAATTCAGAGGTCTTGATAGATGTAAGAAAAAGACTGGAAATGAAGATTAAGAGGCAATTCAGTAAAAATATATGCAAATTTCCATACTTACGTTCCTTGTAAATGCAGCTGGGTGAACAACAGGCTGGACACCAGTTTTAGAATATTTGAACAGATGTGGAACAATTGATGGCAATAGTATTAGTTAGCCTGAAGAAGACCTTGAAGGGAAACATGATAATAAGTTTTGGATATTCACAAAGTAACTACTTAATTGTGATGTCTACTGCTGCTATAACAAAAAGTATGGATCAATTTTCAGTGAGAGAAACTCATATTACACAGAAGAGACAGAAGCAGAAACAGAAGAAGAAGGAATAACTTTCAAATTCTAAGGATAGTGATGGTTAGGAATTTCATGGGACCTTGTTGGTCAGGTAGGAGTGCACAAGACTTCCTTTTCATTTTTCTTCTAAGCTTATGTGACACCATGATTCTTTGGAAGTTGAACTTTGTTAGTCATATTTCTTACTTGTTTGTAACAAAAAAAAAAATGGATCTTCGCAAAACATAAATGGACTGGTGAAGGAGTCTTTGAATTCTGAACTATGTTAATGACGTGATCTGCCCTCCTGTTGTCTTTTGTACTGGTTAAAGTTGGATCATTAAAACCAGAGAAGATATATCTTTTGTTCCTCTTTGTATTACTATTTCTATGGAGAGTCATGTTTTCCTTGCACTCTAAAGGAATATGTGATGACCTCTTTTTTAGTGTTGATCTGGGAGGAAAAGGAGTCTTTTTTGGCTCTATTTTAGAAAATGCTATTTCTAAATTAAAGACAAAAACATATTTAAAAAGGGAAAAGCCAGGAAAGCATTTTCCTTTTTTTGGAGTTAATCTGGCCAATTTTGTTGGTAATGATTTAATATTGACTTTGAAAACAGTACGATTAGGCCCATTATTTTTTATTGCTGAAGATAATTTAATAAGGTTGATGTGCAATTGACAACAGCTGATGCTATGACAGTACCAGCATTAACAAATGCAAAATCAAATCCATATAGTATACGTCCCTAATTCCATGTAATCTGCATTGTGTTTCCCTAGGTTTGACGTGACTAACTAATGTGATTGACTACAGAGAATAAAATGTCCGACTGAAATGTTTTGTGTGACCAAGCTGACTGAAGTGGCAAAGATGGTTAATGTTTCATCCTTTGTGTGTCACAATAAGCCTCAAGAAAGCACATTTCTAGACATGGTCAGCTAGTTGGCAATCATTTAAATAAGTGCATAAGATATAAACAGGTACTACAAAGAGTCAAGGTCTTCTGTGATTTTATTTATTCATCTTTGCAAAATCTATGTCTTTAAATAAATAGTTAAGTTCATTGCTTGTGACAGGTGACTTCAGTACAGAATGATTTTCAGAAAATGTCAGAACATTCAATTTTTAATTAATGAGTTTAATGAGACTACTGACTTATTTGGAAAAGAGTGCAAAATTTTTGGTCTTTCTGGTAAGGGTGAGAAATTTAGGACCTGTCAATGTTTATTTTGCTATTACGTTTATGCTAATATACCTTGGTAATCATTAACGCTGATCTCCTGAAACAGTTCATTTCAAGTTGTATGAATGAAATCCAGTAACCACAATACTGTTTTCTGATGAACAAATAATTACAAGTATATAGATGAATATACGAACATGTATACTGAAATATGCTCTGCTACTAAGGAAAGTGAATGTCCATTAATTACAAAAAGCAAAAATGTTTATTTCTATAGTATGATGCTGAGTTTTTCAAACTTGGCCATATGTAATCTGATGGCCATTTGAAAAGAAAATAGAATAAATTAGTCTTATTCTGCCATTTCTTTACCTACATCAAAATTTTAAAACCTCAGCTTAAAAGACTGTGTCTGTGGGATGCACTTATGGTGTTGTTTTCTTTGTGTTCTCTTTGTATCACTAAAAATGAAGACAATTCCAAGGAATATAAAAATATAGAAGAAATATCTAGAAATATAAAAGCAGATTATTTATTGTTAAGTTAGCAAAAGAAAAGTTCTGTGTACAGCAAATTTTGAGAAAAAGAAAGTCTTCAGGAGAATCAAGGTTTAGGAATAAGTAGAACTCAAAAGCTACAGCAGTGTTGAAAGCTGATTGAAACAATGCAATGGAGGTTGATCTTGTGTGTTTAATTGTATGCATTCTAAGTACTCCCAGCAAAGTCATTGAGAATACTTGGAGTGCTTGAAGCATATGCATAAATCTTTACAGTAGCAGGGCTTAAAGATCAATACGGCATGTACCTAATCATTTTATATTAAGAAAATACTGGCATAAAAATATGAAGTGCCTCATCTTTCAAAATCTGAGGCATCTATTTTCTTGATTAAAAATGACTACTTATAGGGCATGACTCTCCAGTACAAGAAAGTCATCTCTGCAATCACTAAGAAGCTGATAGGGAACAGATTTTAAAGCTTCTTTTGCTGTTTTTATTTTGGTGAGTTTCCTCTACTATTTTGGAAAGTAGGACAAAACATGTCTTTCTTCTCTGTGAAAATAGTGACAGCTTCAACATTTTGCAAAAACTGAGGGGACAGAGCAATGCTTTACTTTGGCTATGACAAGCTCAGCAAACTTTTCATTTTCTGAGGAAAGAAAATACAAAAAAAAATTCAGAAAAACTTGTTGAGGTTAATCATTGCATATCATCTACCTGTCTTTTAAAAAGGAACATTAAGTATAATTTAGAAAAATATCCAGTTTGGTTATACTTTTATTTTTATTATTTTTATTTGTATTTTTATTTACATCATCAAGGATGAGATTATAATTTAATACCAAAACAATTAATGGCCTAAAGTTGCCATAGTTTCTTGCAATTGTTTAAATATATAAAATTCTGAATATGATGGATGGTGGATGATCTTCCGAGTTGTGTGTGTAGAGTTATACATCTCTGGGGATCAAACAGCTCTAATTACTAAGTTCAAGCTCTGAAATATTATATTTCTACAAGAAAATTACAGTAAAGTATCAGCGTTGCTATAGTTGAGCATGAAACCACCCTTTTGTATCAAGGTCAAGTCTTCTATCTAATCAGATATTAACATATTCATCCAGATTGTCTTGAAATCCATTGTCCCTCAGGGACTGCAGGATAGGCTTAGTGACCCTTAATTATGATCACAGAGAAAGAAAGTCACTAATGAGATAGTGCCCTTTGGCTCACATACATCGAGCAAAAACAGAAGCAAAAAAATCCCAAACCAACAATAAAACAGCAAAAAACCCCCACCCAACAACAACAACAACAACAAAAAACCCCTCCACACCACCAAACAGAAAATGCCCCCAGTCCTTTCAAAACACAATTAATTTGAATCCAACATTTACAGCATTTGGGAAGATATATATCATTCTAATAAGGTAGTTGTCCCTCCCAATTCTGTTTTGTTTTGGTTTTATTTTTTTGAAGATCAAGGAAATGGCATGGTTTAAGGCTGCAAGGGAAATAACCCATTGTGGGAACTCCAAAAAAATGCTGGATAGTAAGACAAGAAGCATACTGGGGCCATAAATTTCTGCTGCATTCTGTCAGAAATTGGGACACCATTGGGTAGCCTGTGGACTAACTATGAATAGAAGAATTTATAGCATTAAATATTATCCTCAGTGAAAGGGAAAAGGGGATGAAAAATATAACGCACATGTTACTATCACTATAAAATAGACTAAATGTTTGAGTTTGGAGCTTACACAGATTGCTCATGTTTAAAAGTGTTCACAAGGTTTATATTAGCAATCAGAAGACATCATAATTTGTCCATAAGTGGCCATTTGCTATATTTCCAGAGTTTTCTGCATTGTCAGGTAATGAAAGGACAGAATTCAGCTTGGATTGATATAAATATTAAATCTATTACTGTCTAATTTCGAGTGGCAAGAGTGTTTAATATGTTGAAGAGACAATTATGACATGTCAACGAAGAAGTATTTTATACTTCTTACATATATATTTTTATATATTTGTATATATACACATACACATATGAGGACACTTGTGTGTGCATTTTTTTTATATGTATATATACACAAAAATTACACAATTGGCCTAATTTAGAAGATTAATGTGTACCATCACTCTGGAATATAATTATTAAAATATAAAGCACAGTTCAGTTTATCAGGTATACCTTCCTAAACTGAATGAGAGAGATATAGGCATCTCTGGAAACTGGCAAAGACAGATCAAATCTACCCAAGTTGGACACCTCCTTCTCTAAATTGACTGGTGATTGTGGAAGGAAGGCCAACTAAATTATTGTAAAGACCGTAGGTGAATTTAAACCCAGCATGTAAGTGGGTTCCATTGTGGTTTTATTGTGTATGTCATTGTTCTTAATCTTTGTAATAGCTGTTGATGCTTCTGATTCACATCCCAGATTTAGGTATCTACAGAGATGGTAGCTTTATCCCAATTAGAGTCCAAACTCCCTTTAAAGTACATCAAGTTCAAGGGTTCAATATCGGTTTTCCACAGACTCATCTCTGAGGAGAAGACACAGTACTGCAAGGTAACCTATATGTTTTTGTAAGTGAACCTGAGTGTCAAGTAGGACAATCAAAGTCATCCCAAACTGCACTAAATGTTTTGATGTGGACAAGTAAATTAAACCTTCTCCCAGGTCTGTAATAGCTAGATGCAGTCCTGAAAATAGTTCCATTGACCATGAAAGGATGTTAAACACATACCTCATATACAGCTATCCCCGCAGAGACTTCCAAATTTAGGCATTTGAATTTGAAGTAAATCTCACCCCTAGCATAACCTAAAGCATTCTAAATGTATTTTCAACCTTCTTATTACAGAACAAATATATTTGCAATTACTCCGTTTTACTCCAGCAGATATCTGTTTTACTCTAGCAGTCATCTAACATTCTTTCAAGTTTTGGGTTTAGTAAGCTAGCTATGAAAAGATATTTCTTGAGTACAAATTCAATGGATTTTTTTCAGGATCTTCTACACTTAATTTAATGTCCATATAAGGACAACTTGGCATATATAGTATGTCAATTAATTTCGTTTAGTGTATTTTAATATAATGAAAACCAGAAGAAAATAAGCATCTTGTTTAAACATCCAGCTGCTATTGACCAATGGGCACAGTACTGGGAGGGTAACATACAGCAGGTGACATCATACATTTCTTTTTCATAGCTTAAGTTTTAAATTATGTTGAAGCTTGAGTTAAACAATTTTAACTTCTCTTGCCTGTAAGAAATTGTTTCTCAGGGGATTACATGTTGCCTGTGGCCGTTAAGTGAGGACACTGATTCATGAAGTCAGAATTTCATTTGGTTAGCAAAATGAAAAACTAATGAAAAAGAAAACACATAATTGCAAAAATCTGAGTCAATGTTTTAATGAATATATCAAAAAAGAAATGGAATTTGAGGAACAAAGCAATTCATAGCAATAATTTATGAAGAGGATTTTCTTCATTTATGATAACTTTACTTTTGCTGGGACAATTGTTCAAGCGGTTGTGAAGGTTTCATTCACCTTTAGTGAGCAATTCTCAGCAATTCTGTCTCAAGAATGAGAATTAAAATCTGTGAACTTGCAAGATGTTTAGGTAGAGGATGGCATAAATACCCATTGGGGTATACAATATTTTTTCATGTACATTTTCTTATACTAGCAGGCCATAGGGAAAAATCATAATATTGGTTAGACAATAGTAAGGAGAGAATAAAACTGAAGAAGTCCTGAAAGAGATACAGGGTAGGAAATTTTTTTCTACTAGATTTTTTTTTTTGAAAACTGTATGCTTTATAAAACACTCTGTAGATTTGAAATATGACTATACAGACCATCCAAGAACTATTGATTTTCAGTGATTAAAAAATATGTAATAAATCAGTAATTAAAAGGATACAAACAAATAGATTGGATAAGTACTAATTCTGTTACATTGAATAAAATAGCGTAAGGGCAGAATTTTATATAAGGTGTGGGCAATCATAATTTGTCTAAAAGTATATCTTCATATATTGTACATATGCACTGGATCTGATTAAAAATTCTTTTGAAGGACTAAAGAAGCTCTAAGATCTAAATACTTTTTGAAATCAAGCCTGTCAAGAATGATTTTGAGTGTGTATTTGGGATTGAAGCAACACATACTTTTGGATGACGATTTTGCCTTTATCCTAGTAAAGTTTTTATACACTGTAATAGGAACTGTGCTTATCTAACCAGGAGTAGGGTTTACCTCTAGACTTAAAATAATTATTCTATCACTCCATAAATGCTTGAATAACTCAGTTTTGAGAGGAAATATAGAATAGAAAAAGGCAATTGAACCATACGAACTTCTTATTCTAGGATTGATATTTTTATGCTCATGTTCTGAGCTTTAATACTGATGCACAGCAAATGAAAATTGTCTTACACAGTAAAACTGAAAATGTTATAAAGTATTTTAAACATTAAAGGTCTTACTCATGAGTATTGAATATCAACAAATCGGATTCTGTAAAACAATCCTGACTGTTTTTCTAATTTTCAGCAGAAATTGATAGAATAATGCTTCAGTAGTTTTCCTGTTCTTTCTAATTAAACAAACAAAAACACTCCCAAGATTAAAATGCATGCAGAGCTCAAGAGAAATTTAATTTAAACCAACTTTACAAGAGGAACGTAAAAGTAGTTTACTGTCTCAGCTTAAATAAAATTGTATACAATGAAGAATATTACCAAGAGCAGGAGAAAAGAAAATTGAATCTACAAGAAATGAGTGTGTGCCATGCTGTGTTTCTCTTAGAAGCTAGGGGAGTAAGTATGGTTGGGGAATGTGAGAAGCATTACGACAAACTCCCTTCCTATTTTCAAGACTCTTCACAATGACATCCAGAAAATTTCCCTACAAACAAATCTTTATCCTTTCTCTTCTCATGCTCAAGTGTAAAATGATCATTCTATAAATGAAAATCTCAGAAAATTTTTCAGCTTCCTAAATTGTTTACCGGGTATGCATGACAAGGGGCTGTTTCATGGGTGGTATTGAACATATACTAGGAGAAAACCATGTCACATGAGCACCAGACAAAGGCATAGATATACTATTAAGGGCTAAATGAATGAATGAGCTGGGCTACCACGCAAGTGTTTCTTCAGGTGGTCCTATATCTTTGCAGAAAAATTATCAACATGTAACACAGAAAGGTTTTCCATGTGGTATTTTCTGTTTTGTTGAGCACAATTAAAAAGCTACTACAGAATAATCTTTAAGATATGGTCTACACTCTATAAGTTGGTAGTATACATTTTTAACATAATAGGATCTCATAAGAAAGGATGAGATCAGAATTAAAATGCTGGTGAGGAATTTTTTAGTATTACTTTTTTCTGTAAGATAGGGCACCTCATCAAAACCTAGAACTCTACACAATATATGTTCAAATGCCAACACATTTTTTCTCTGAAATATTTTGCAGTTCAAAATGAAATTTTGGAAAGAAAGAGGTGAGCAACAAGAGCTAACCTAATCCATCGCTAACCCAGGGGTTCAAATGTGACTCACTTCGAAGGCTGGACACCTAAGTTTTTCTTCTTGCTCTGTCTGATTTCAAACAGTAACTTTGAATGTGTGTCTTTTATATTCAAGATGAGTGCCATTACCAGTAAACTATAAAGTTAATATCTTTCTCTGACCTAATGAATATTCATTTATATAAACAAAGTAGAACAGTCTCAGTAAGAATGAATGAAAGAGAGAACAATTTTGGTTATTCATACATATTATACTGATTACAGGGGCCAGAAATTCAAAATGAAAGCTGAAATTCACTCATTCTGCCAAAGGGGAATCACAAAAAGCATGCTAAACGCAAATAGGCAAACAAGAATGGTAAATACTGATAAAATTACATGTTTTAAAGACTGTGGATGTCTGTAAGAATGGCTTGTTTCAGTAATAGCTTGAGTAGCTAGAATTTGTAATTTCCAGCAAATGGATTCTTCTGTAGTCCTTATGCCTGCTCCCACGCCCTTCCTGTTAATTTAAAAGCTGCTCATACTGCTACTGTCAGCTCGTCACAGCTGCAAGATCAGCCTTTCGGAGGGCCAGGCAAACTGGATGCATCTTTTGCAGGGTCTATGTTACAGCCAGTCATTTGTTTTATATAATTTATTTTCAAAAGCAAAATTAAAATATTTCTAAGTCTCATAAATGTAACTTTTGTACCAGCCAGGATAGCAATCCCTAATGTTTTACAATCTTGTCTTGCATGTCTCTGTTTCTGTTTTGGATGTCTGAACCTAAATGACTTTTGTTACTATTCAGATTGATTTAACCTTTCTTCAAACGCTATCATACCCATTTTAAAGAGGAAAAACTGTGATCCATGCATAACAGAGTTATGATGAAGAACTGCCAAAATGAAAAACTAGTGACATAAGTGAAAGTTTCAATGTTTCATATAGCTACAAGACATAAGACTGAAAAAAAAAAAGTTTTAAAAAAGCATTCCATTTAGATTTGGGTTTGATAGTGAAATGTCTACTAATACTTCTAGATACTTCAAAGTAATGAGGAGGAGAAAAACACTTCATTGAAGAACTTCTAATTTATACTTTCAAATCATATTTGTATACTGATGTCATAACCTGGAAAGAAATATTCTCAATGTTTATCCATAGAAAATATATCAAAGTGTATAATTTCCAGTTTTGAACATCAATATTTGACTCCCATGACTTCATGTTCTACTGAACACCTGCTCTTTTTCTGTGTTAGTTCCCAACAGTTAGAAGCACAATCTTGTTCTTAGTGTCTGCAGTTGCAAAAAAATAGTGATGTTCCACTACAATTTCATATTCACTTAGCAATACTTGTCACCCCTAACCTTTCATCTGAATGGTTCTTATATGTTAAATCTACACTTGTATTTATTAGATGTAATTATATGTACCCATTAATGCAGCTCTGCTTTAAGGAACAACCAAAGAAAGTACATGAGCTAACAGGAGATGATATAGGACTATAGACTGTTCTATA
>JAOXJM010000001.1:135096559-135111307 GCA_026413425.1 Tringa solitaria
GCAAACTTACTAAGGTTGCATTCAATCCCTTTGTCCAGGTCATTGATAAAGATACTAAACAAAACTGGCTGCAATACTGAGCCCTCGGAAACACCACTCATGACCAGCCATCACCTGGATTTAACTCCATTCACCAACACTCTTTGGGCCTGGCCATCTAGCCAGTTTCCAACTCAGAAAAGAATACACCTGCCTAAGCCATGAGCAGCCAGTTTCTCCAGGATAATGCTGTGGAAAATGGTGTCAAAGGCTTTGTGAAAGTCCAGGTAAACAACATCCACAGCCTTTCCCTTGTCCACTAAGTGTGTCACCTTCTTGTAGAAGGAGATCAGGTTACTTAAGCAGGACGTGCCTTTCATAAGCCCATGTTGAATGGGCCTGATCACCTGGTTGTCCTGTATGTGCCAAGTGATGGCACTTAATATGATCTGTTCCATAACCTTTCCGGGCACTGAGGTCAGACTGACAGGCCTTTAGCTCTGCAGATCCTCCTTCCGACCCTTCATGTGGATAGGCATCACAGGTGCCAGCTTCCAGTCAACTGGGACCTCCTTATTGAGCCAGAATTGTTAATAAATGACCATAGTGGCTTGGTGAGCACTTCCTCCAGTTGCTTCATTACCCTTGAGTGGAACCCATCCAGTCCCATAGATCTCTGTGTGTCTAAGTGGTGTAGCAGATCACTAACCATTTCCTCTCAGATTATGGGGGCTTCATTCTCCTCCCCTTCACTGTTTTGCATCTTAGGGGGCTGAGTATGCAGAGAACAACTGGTCTTACTATTAAAGACCAAGACAAAGAAGACTTTAAGTACATCAGCTTTCTCCTCATCTTTTGTTGTTCTGTTTCCCCCTGCATCCAATAAAGGATGGAGGTTCCATAGTCCTCCTTTTGTTGTTAATGTAGTTACAGAAACATTTTTTATTGTCTTTTATGGCAGTAGCCAGTTTAAGCTCTAGTTGGGCTTCGGTCCTTCTAAATTTCTCCCTTCATAACCTCACAACATCCTTGTAGTCCTTCTGAGTGGCCTGCCCCTTCTTCCAAAGGTCATCAACTCTTTTTCTTTCCTGAGTCCCAGCCAAAAGTCTCTGTTTGGCCAGGCCAGTCTTCTTCCCTGCCAGCTCATCTTTTGGCACATGGGGATGGCCTGCTCCTGCACATTTAAAATTTCCTTCTAACAGAATGTCCAGCCTTCCTGGACTCCTTCACCCCTCAGGACTGCCTCCCAAGGGAGTCTGTCAACCAGACTCCTAAGCAAGCCAAAGTCTGCCATCAAGAAATCTAAGGTAGCAGTTCTGCTGAGCCACCTCCTTACTTCTCTGAGAATTGAAAACTCTAACATTTCATGAGGAAGATTAGAATGATTTACAATGTCATTGGCCCCAAAAAGTGTATATACAGGTTTATGTGCTCTGCTCTAGTCTTGCTGTCATTGTTGAGAGTGTTCACACCCTGAAGAACCTGAAGTAAATCCAAGCTTTTAAAACATCATTAGCATATTTCTTGACTGCAGAAAGAGGGAAAAATATGTTGTTTTATTCATGCTTTCAAAAGACATCATAAGCCTCAATTTCCGTTTGCTGAAACTTGTTTAGTAGGCCCTTTTGAATAAACCAGTTGGTGTTATATATTGCTGCATGCCAGAAACTCCATTAGCAACAGGCTTATTGTTGAAATAATGATTGGTCCATTACAGTACTTCTCTGGTTGCAATACAGTAGCTTTGTGTTATCTGTCGATCAAACACATGCATAGAAAAAAGATAATGAAAAAAGATAATAAAAAAAGAAGTGTCCAACCCTATAGTACTATCTTCTGCTTTCACTGCTCATACTGATACGATACTCTGGAAAACAGTTTTATTTTATGTAAGCTTTAAAATACCACCTGAGACTTCAGATTAGTGGCAAACATTTTCAAAGTACCCTGGAAATTTACACACTACATGAGGCCTCCTGAAATTATCAAATGCCTCGTTTAGGGGATCTGACAAAACACAAAACAAATTAAAACCAGAGACCTAGCAAGCATCAGAGGAGCAATGATAGGTAGCTGAACCTTAATATCTTTATTAGCTAAAACTTTGGCAGTGAAAATTTGGGCAAAATTAGCTCCTCCTAAGACTGTCAAAGGGAACAAAATATCTCTTTGTAAGTAACCCACCAAGGGGAGTCAACCAAAAAAATCTCTCCAGAACACATGCCAGACAGAAGGGGGTTAACAACCTAAATCGATTTAGGACTTGTTATGGAATGCAGGAGGGAAGTGCATTTCGAGATTAAGTAAATTTTATTACGGGATGTTTAGGGGAAGGACCAAAGCTAGGGAAAGGGAGGGAACAAGGTGGATCAGGGAGGAAACAGTGTGCAAAGACAGAGGGAAAAGGGGATAAAAGGAACCAGATATATATAAACTGATGTTAGTCAGTACAGCTGAGAGCCCTGCATCTGGTCAGTGCAGTCTGTCCCACTTTCTTATCAATTTGTAGTCCTAACTCTCTTTTGTGTGCGTGCCTTGTCTACACTGAGTGTATGTGAACACTCGTGAACCTCAAAATGGACAAGCCAGCAAGTAGGAGAAGAAGTCTGAGCACTGACTGCTGGAATAGGACCACGAAATATCCATGGCCTGAAGGTCCAGATGCAAGCAACTGGAAGACAGATGTACCTGGGGCCAGTTGTTAGACAGCATGAGGAAGACCAGCTTCTGGATAAATGTGTGCATGTGTATGTGTTAGAGTGGATTTCAGTCCTGACCATCTGGAGAAGAGGACTAGAACATCTGTACTGTTCCTGATTAAGGGGATGCCTGTAAAGGTGTTGTTCTCTGCCTGTGCTAACTTTGTGGCTGACTGTGTTATTGCAGTGCGTGTGGGTGTGCATGTGAGTGTGTGTGTTGAGACTAAGTGCTCATCCTCGCTGCTGGGGACATGGAACTGCAGCAGATGCAACATCTGGCCAGGAACAGGTGGTCCTACATTTGCCCCCAGTCCCATAACAGCTGACAACCCCTAAGAATTTCCAACTGTATTTGATTACTTAGTATAAATATTATACACACAATATAAGGCTTCACTAAAAAAAAGAAAATTAAAACATGAATTGCTGTTTTGCAAGGTTAAATGCTTCCACAGTGTTATTTAATATATTGCTTAATGAAGAGGAAGACATACTAAAAATCATAAAATCATTTCAGTTTTCAGTGCTGTTTCAATATTATTTTGGTCAAATTGCAAAAACAGAGGTAACTGGTTGCACTAACAATATGGTTAGCTGTGGAGATTGGAAGAGTATATGCAGGAGATAACAAAATGAGAGTTAGCCAGGAAAATGCAAAACAGTAGAAGAAAGATAACAAAAAGAGAGATATGTGAAAGGCAAGAGAGTCTAGAAAATCATCTAGTGATAGTGAAAAACAGTGTAGCATACATATTCAAGCAACTGCAGCAGAGCATAAGACATCAGCCAAAAAAACCTACGGAATTTTGGGTTGCAAATGAGGACTCACACAACAGTTGAAGCGCCACAAAAAAAGAACGTTTCTCTCTTTACTGAGTAAAACATGTAGTGTACAAGATTGGGCAGCTCAATATACAAAATATTCCCAAGAAGTGGAATTAAATTCAGAGGGTAGCAACTCAGAAACAAAAAGACATTATGATATTAGCCTAACTTTCAGTTATCAGTTATTCAGAACAGAAATTTTTTCCATAACTGTGCTGCTTAAGATCTGTTTTCCATATACCCAAGACAATGTTTTCATTACACATGAAGAAAGAAAAGGATTATTGCAAATCTAAATCATTTTGACTATAAAATGTATTCTCTTGTTTATAGGTCACTCTAGTCACAAAGAGGTTGTTTTCATGTCTCATCATATTTCTAAACTATGCTGATACAAATATACCAGCTGTATTTTCTGCTATTGTGATTGCTATATGATTCTGTATGTGTAAGATTTTTACAGTAGTACAAGGGACGGAAATGAAGGAAAATATTTTTCCATTCCAAAGTGTCATAAGAAATTCCTGTAGACTATGTGTTTTTCCTTAATCCTTTTAATTTAAATGCATAAAAAATAAGTTCTTCTGTTCTACAAGAGCATAATTTATGAATGGCAAGACTGGAAAATCACCAAAGTATTTATAAAAATTTTAAAATTCTATAATACATGTTTATTACCATATTTTATATGCATTTGGGTAGTGGCTAACAGCCACATACAAATCATACCACTAAGAAAAGTATTATACAGGGAACTGGTATGGTATCCCTATTTTAATCAAAATACTGAACTGTTGACTGTGAGAATTCTTTAAGGAGCTCCTTAAGGAGTTAGTATTAAGAAGTTCAGAAAAATAGCTATGCCTTAATTAAATTCTGCAAGTGTCTCCAATATAATGCAAAAGTATTTGCATAAGATTGTGCAAAAGAAAAGGGTGGAATTTAGTTTTCCAACTTTTGAAATTACTATGTCAACAGATGTTTTTGGCAAGGAGGGGTGTGCTGATTTTGACTGGAACAAGTTGTTTTCTTCATAGTAGCTAGTATGGGGCTGTGTTTTGGATTTGTGCTGAAAACAGTGTTGATAATATGGAGATGCTTTCGTTATTGTTGAGCTGTGCTTACATAGAGTCAAGACTTTTTCTGCTTCTCACCCCACCCCACCCGCGAATAGGCTGGGAGTGCACAAGTTTGGAAGGGGCACAGCTGGGACAGCTGACCCTGATTGACCGAAGTGATATCGCGCACCATATGATGTCAAGCTTAGTATATAAAGCCAGGGGAAGAAGGAAGGGGAGGCTTTTGGAGTTATGACTTTTTGTCTTCCCAAATAACCGTTACATGTGATGTAGCCCTGCTTTTCTGGAGATGGCCAAACACCTGCCTGCTGATGGGAAGCAGTGAATGAATTCCTTGTTTTGCTTTGCTTGTGTGTATGACTTTTGTTTTACCTATTAAACTGTATTTATCTCAACCTACAGGTTTTTTCACTTTTACTCTTCTGATTCTCTCCTCTACCCCTCCAGGGGAGAGCGAGTGAGTGGCTCTGTGGTGTTTAGTTGCTGGCTAGTGTTAAACCACAAGGGAGAAACTCAAGAGATAAAGAACACATTCTTTCTCATCTTATATAAAATTTATTTGTTTACAGTCTTTTGATTTTTTTTTAAATAATCTACAATAATTCATAATGAGCTATTTACTAACCTTGAACTTATGTGATATTAAGTGTACTTTAGGCTATTATGGATGTCTTGGATACCTGGATGAATGTGACAGAAACACTGTGGTTTCTTAGCCATATATAGTAAACAGTAAACTTTAAAATTTGTTTTTTATTTGTCTATTTCTCAAACTTCAAATTATTCCATAAAATTGTTATGTCTGAAAAAAAGAGCTTGTGCAAAGTGGAAAGTGAGAATGTCCACTTCATGGAGATGATCACATAAAGGACGTCCTCAGTGCAAAGAGGATAATAAGTAAAAAGGGAAGTGATAAAGAAGACGACACACAGACACAAAGCTGATAGACAAGGCAAAGCAGAGAGCAGCAAGGATGAAAAATCTCCAGACACCAACTGATGCGCAGTTGAGAAACTCCAGGCACAGCTTTGGAGAAGAACAGCTTGGGCTTTGTACCTTATGAGAAGGGGGAAACAAGAACACAGGGATTTTGGATATTTGAGGGGAGTGTCAGTGAAACTACACAAAAATTAGGAGAGAGTATGTAGGGTAAGGGGATGAGGAGGAGCAAAGAAAGAACAGGAGGATAAGGTTGTGTATAAGATGGTCTGGCTGTGTGCAGACTGTGTCAGGTAAGCAGGCTTGTCTGACCTAGCCCTGCTCCTCATGCCACTAGCCTGGGCTGTCTTCTCCTTAAATCCTGTAGTAGTTCTTCCTGTGCCTCCTCACTCACTGTCCCTTGCAGGTATGAGTGCTGTAGGGACAACGTACTGGCTGCTGAGGGCCTGTGAGTGGATTTGGGGTGAGCGACCAGTGTCAGACAAGGGTGCAGGTGCCCCAGGCCAGTGCTGTCAGCAGATTGGGGTGAGCAAGGCGAGTGAAGGTATCTGCACTGGCAGCTGGAGCAGGGCAGCAGACACAGCCTGGATGCCTGGCGCTGGCTGCTGGCAGGGTATAAGTGTCGGTATCTCCCCAAAACCAGGTGTGTGGGGGGTGCACATGTGTCAAGTGCAGTAAACTCCATGCTGCACCTGCCAGTGAGCAGGAATTCCCAGGTCCGGGCGGGGGCACTGGGCAGGCAGAGGATCAGCCACTTACAACATCCCTTAGCAGAAAATGTGGCCATAGCTGTCTCTTTATTATTAGTTGTTATCTATTATTATTGCCTTTGAAAATTATCATTTGGAGGAGTGAGAGCAAAAAACTTAATCCATGTAAAATATTAACATCAAGCCCTTTAATTCTAGCACTTTAGGGGAATTCATTCAGCCTTTTGTGGTTTTAAAGTCATTCATTATAAGATTTATTAGATTATATCCCAAATATTTTTAACACTAGTTGACTCACAAGCTGAAATATATTACAAGCTTTTCATTTACTCAGGTAATTTGAGACATTTCAAAGTCAGTAACCAGCTTCGTTTATACCAAAAGTCCCATCACCCAGAATATTTTCCTAACATTATTTTACTCATATACTAGCCTTTTGCAGAGGACTTAATTTCATTTTCTAGATATAAAAATATCAAAGCAGAAGCCCAGGGCCCATTCAAGTTTATTCTAGAAGAACTAGTGGGAATTTGCCAAATTTGCCAAATGTTTTGGCAGGAATTACATCCTAATCTTGCATTGTTTGAGTAAATCACTCGAATTCTCGGTCTTATCCTTTCCTTACATAACTCTGCTCAATATCCATAGGCACTGAAGGGCAGATGGTTTGCCAGTAATTTTATATTGTTTCATAAGGAATTATGAAGTTACAACAATTTGGACTGTTGTATTGTCTTAGCCTTGAATCATAAGTTATTCCTGCTAAATGATGCATAAATGTAACAGGTAAATATAGTCCTTTTTTCAGGGACTAGAGCATTGATATAAACCAAATAAATAAACCATAAACCGGTTTATCAAGAAAAGCAAGGAAACATTAAGATTATTGATGCAATTTTATTACACTAGTATTCAGCTAGTTGTCAAGTTTAAGGGGCATCATAGCAACATATAACTATTACATTTAAGTAAATTATAGGACAAAAAATTCAATGAGTGTTCCTTAATGAGAATTACAGTTTAGTAGACTCTTCAGGGCTTCCCCATCTCAAGTAACACTAAATAAAGCTTTGAGTGATCTAATGAATTACTCCTTACTGAAGACTTAGCATTTTAGTAAAGAAGAACGTCCAAAGCCATATCATTTTTCATCCTGGCACAGATTCCAAGACCAGAACTCCACAGATGTAATTCTTTCTAACATTTCCTATTCTGACATGTTTCTACAAAGAACTGTAACAGGAAACTAGAACATAGATGTATCCCTGCATTACCTATTTTATTTACTAAATCAAACAGGCCTGGGTGCTTTTTATCCAGCTCTTATTTCTCCTCAATCTATTCTTTCTGCAAAGGTCCACATATATCTTGATTCCCACAACATGCATACATGTAAATAATTGTAATTATAGAAGTATAAGTAAAGATCCTGTTCTTAATTATGATTATTTTTCTTTTTTCAAAGTGCTTAACTTTTGGGGGGGAAAGAGTGCAAGTTTTTGATCCAGATATGCATGAGATTTGAGATGCGAGCAAGATTACAATGTGCACTGATTGAAGTTTTTTGACAAATGTATGTTTCTCTCTTGTAGCTGGATTCAAAATCCAATGACTTATCTGTGCTTTCTGAATTTTTCTCAGAAATAAAGCAAGACAAATATCTAGATATCTTGAATAAGGAAACCATCTGAAATATTAGCACTGTACTAAAGAAGAGGGAGAACTGGGTTATTTTGTTCATGTAGGAATTTTTAAAAAAACTATTTTATGTTGTTTTCTTTTGTTTTGTTTTTAAATATGTGCCTCTATTTGTCTTTAGATTTCTCAAAGTTAGATGGTAACCTTAGACTCCCTTTAAACTCAGCATGACAAAATAAAAAGATATTAAGGGAATTAATCTCCATGATAATATGCACATATTTTATGATGAGAAGGATGGTTTTCTGGAAGTGGTCGATTTTTTTGACTGTCTCTTTAGGGAGTCTATAGTGATTAACACACATACATCGTATTTAGGGGTAATGGTAATGAATCCCATCATTATTTTTCTGTATATTTTCAAAGGAATTTATATGAGTTTTAGCCTTTAGTATTTTATCCTAAATTATTAATTATAATCTCTGTATTCTCTACTCTTAACATCCTTTATTGCCATGAAATCTGTAATTTTTCTCATTATAGAATGAATCATAGAATGGTTTGGGTTGGAAGGGACCTTAAAGATCATCCAGTTTCAACTCCCCTGCCATGGGCAGGGACACCACCCACTAGACCAGATTGCTCAAAGGCCCATCCAACCTGACCTTGAATATCTCCAGGGATGGGACATCCACAGCTTCTCTGGGCAACCTGTTCCAGTGTCTCACCATCCTCACAGTAAAGAATTTCTTTCTAATAGCTAACCTAAATCTCCCCTTTCCCTACACTCCCTGATAAATCTTCCCATCTCTCCCATAGGCCCCCTTTAAGTACCAAAAGAGCACAACAAGGTTTCTCCAGAGCCTTCTCTTCTCCAGGCTGAACGACCCCAGCTCTCTCAGCCTGTATTTAAAGGACATGTGCTCCAGACCTTTGATCATCTTTGTGGCCCTCCTCTGGACTCGCTTCACCAGGTCCATGCCCTTCCTGTGCTGTGGACTTCAAGGCTGGACACAGTACTGCAGATGGGGTCTCATGAGCGCAGAGTAGAGGGGCAGAATCACCTCCCTTGGCCTGCTGGCCACACTTCTTTTGATGCGGCCCAGGATGTGATTGTCTTTCTGGGCTGCAAGCACATATTTCCGGCTCATGTTGAGCTTCTCATTAACCAGTACCCCCAAGTCCCTCTCAGGGCAGCTCTCAATCCATTATGATTCTCTTATTCAAAACCCACAAATTTAAGTAGGGGCAAAGGATGTATTTATTTTTTTACTTTTTGAAGATATATTTAGTATGAAGTATATGTATAAAATGTTATATTTAGTAGACTTTCCTTCAGTAGAGTTCCCTAAAGAACATTTGTTCATCCACCATCACAAGCAATGATTTGCTCCTCTCCTTTCTAATCTCAAAAATAACCTCTGTAAAACTGCTTCTTTTCTTAGAAGGTATGTAAATCTCACAATATATTTACACTTCATTCTTTTAATGTAATTAAAATGTTAATAAAATCTCACTCAAAACAACCTGTGAGAGAAACAAACACTGATTTAATTTTTTGTGAATCACTGTAGGCTGCTAAAAGGATATGTATTAGGAGGTTGAAATGTTGGTGGATTTATCCACCCACAAAAACCTCAAACACCCTCTGATGTGCATTTTAATAAGCTTTTCTATATGCCCTTTTATTTTGCTTCTTTTATTATAATATCACATTTTTGAGGTACAGCTACTTAGTAACAATGTTATTGATAACAGAAATACATAGAGAAAATAAATAAAGGCATTATGATTTGACAGTTTTCCTTAGCAATACAATAGAATGCAGAATTGACCAAATTGCTCATACTTTTTCTATTTGGTTGTTTGGGTTTTGGATTGGTTTTTTGGTTTGATTTGGTTTTTTGTCTCCTGGATTCGAGTTGACTAGTAACTAGGTTCTTGATCTCCTGATGCAGGATTTTCATCTCCTGGTGGCTTTAATGCTGACCACATGGCCACATAAAAAAGGACAGGAAGTTAAAAAAGGAACAGGGTTTGCTTTTAATACGAAGTTTAGCAGGCAAAACAGAGGACATTATTGAAGAAGTAGAAAAGAGAAGAGACAAGATCATCAGTCACAGAGAGTGACTTTGTAGTTCTCACAGCAGTTTCCAGTCTTAAAGTAAGGAAAGTTAATTGTCAGGTCATGAAAAATAAACAATTCACTAAAGGAAGAAAAATTTAAAAGTCTTGAAAAAGTAAGGCGATTTTTTTTCCACACAGTTGTATACTTCTTGGGTTTAATCTGTATCTAGTCATACTGAGAATAAAGAAAGTTTTGGTCCTGCTCCTACTCTTGAGATAGACATCCTCCAGTTTGTTATTTGATTGAACTATCTTATATGCAGGAGGTATATCGTAATCATGAATACTTAAATGGCAAAAATTAGCTTAATGTTTGGGCTGGAAACCTCAGGACAGTTTATGTCTAGAAGCAGTATCAAATAAGGACTCTAGAGGTAGTAGCCGAATACTATGCAGAAACATTGGAGATTTGTTTTGATTTGCTTCTTGAATCAATATTTAGGATCAAGAGGTTTGAGTCAAATCCAGTATGAATCTAGCAAAAAGCTGTGACAAATAAGGAATTATTAAATACCCTCAAAGTAGGAAAAGTCAGGTACCAATTTAACTGCCACATTCTTTTTCCTGTGGGTTTTTTTTTCCTGAGAAACCCCTATCTGTCTCCTTTTCTTCTTTTCCTTTTTATTTATTTTTTTTTTAGTAGTACTGCCTATCTCTCTTGTGTGGTGAAAAATTTGTGTGCTTTCGGCTGCCGGGGTTCAGGGATGGGAATATTAGGATTGTCTTTCAACATTTCTAGGAACTATACCAAAAAAACAAGAAAGGTTTTTCCTTATAAGCTTTGCTTTACTGATAGCTTTAGCCTGTCACAGCTGAAAAAAAAAAAAAAAACCTGCACAAATTGGAGGACTGTTATGACAGAAATACTGGCTTTAAGTGATGCATTTTTAACATAATTTCTGAAAGCAAGTCAGATTTCTGTCTGCTGTTTCTGGTGCTTGAGCAGTTAATCCCTGTGACAATAATAAAATAATTTAGACTATTGTAAAAATATGGTCACTTGACCCTGTACTATGCATTCTCATTGAACTTTATGATTCAATGCCCACTCATTTTTTACTGTAAAACTTGGGTACATCGAAGAAAACAAATACCGTCTTTGTAAGCACACATAATCCTTTCTATGTAAATGTTATGCAGTACTCCTCCTATTCTTAGTTTCTTTCTTTGGGGAAGAGTGGTAAGGCCCAAGAAAATGTGGACTGCTTCAACAGCATGGATTTGAAGAGCTTCATATTTCTGACTTTCTATGTATAACTGAGCTGACACTTCAGAAAGAAAAAAAACAACAACTTTTTTCTACATTGCCATTGTTTTCATATGTATATTCCAGCATTCTAAAATTTTTCTTCAACTTGAGTGTCAAAACACAAACCAAAGTTTTTTTCACCAATGGTTGTCATCAGAAATTTCCCAGAGTCTAAGTGTGAATTTTTTTTTATAGGCATACCACACAAATTTGCAAGGAAGTCCTGTACAAGACTTGTTGTTTTGGTAAGATCAGAAGGCAGGAAAAGACTGACATATTTTAGAGTTGTTGGAAAGTTACATGCTGGACCCAGCATCTCCATATTTGCTGTTCCTTCAGCTCTGCAAGAGATCTTGCCACACCCTAAACAAATTATCCTTAAAAACATGACAGAATGGATTTATCAACCACTTGTGGTTTTATTTTTTCCTTTAAGCCTTTTTACAGAAATTTCTTAGGACCTGTCATCTTTATTTATAACTTATTTAGTACCTCTTTCTGTACAATAGAGATGTTTCAAAAATATTTAGCCTGCATTCAAAGGAAAATAGAATTCTATTCACATTCTATATTATATTTTTCTATTTTTAGAACATTCTATTTTCTCAAGGAAAATTCACATTTTATTTTCTTCCCAGTGACTTAACACTGAAATTCTTTGGCCAAGAAGCCTGAACTCCAAATCACAGAATAAGGTAGGTTGGAAGGGACCAGGCACCCTTCTTGATTGCTGTGATTGGCAGTCTTCAAAGATGATAGATCGTAGCTTTCCATATCATTATCTAGACCACCCAGAATATTGAGTGTCACACTTCAGGTACCATGAAGTTGTATATGGCTTATGGCTTGTCAGGTATGCCTTGTAATTTCTTAAGTACTCCTTATCCATGTCTCCTCCACAGAGGATTTTTATATTTCTATTTGCTTCATTGTTCAGAGGAGGGCCCTGAAGATGATCAGAGGGATGGAGCACCTCTCCTATGAGGGCAGGCTGAGAGATTTGGGGTTATTCAGCCTGGAGAAGAGAAGGCTACTGGGAGACTTTATAGCAGCCTTCCAGTACCTACAGGACCTACAGGGGCCTACAGGAGAGACGGGGAGGGAGTCTTTATCAGAGAGGGTAGAGAAAGGATGAGGGGTAACAGTTTAAAACTGAAATAGGGGAAATTACATATTAGGAAGAAATTCTTTACTGTGAGGGTGGTGGGACACTGGACCAGGTTGTCCAGAGAAGCTTTGTATGCTGCATCACTGGAAGTGTTCAAGGCCAGACTGTATGGGGCTTTGAGCAACCTGCTCTAGTGAGTGGTGTTCCTGACCACAGTAAGAGGGTTGAAACTAGATGTTCTTTGAAGATCCCTTCCAAAACAAATAATTGTTTTATTCTATGATTCCACATGTACATATATTCCTCCCATACGGGAGGAAATAAATTTCTATGACTGACTATAACTCATTTTTTTCAGCATCATGTTTGTTGAATCAGGTATCATTAACACTTTTTGATTAAGGTGACAAAAGAAGACTGAATATTCTTAGTAACCTGCTAAACCATTTGATAGAAGATCTTTGATTTTCAGGTGTGCTTGTTCCAGCAAGTTGCATCTGGAAATCCAGATTTTGGCCTTCTCACCCTTCTTTACTTGTTTTAGACTCTTATGAAGACGTGGTGACTAACTATTTATAAAGTGACAGGTACTCATTCTCCAATATTAGATGCCTTTGTTTTACGAAATTATGCCTTCGTTATTAAACCTTAACATATTGACTACTCTTAATACATTGATCAGGTTCTGAGTCTTAAAAAATGGTATTGCACACTCTTAACACATTTTTGCAACAAAATGCTTACTTATTAATGTAATAAATGGAGAACGCCAAAATGTATGAAAGGATAATTAAACGGATTTGCTTATATTGCTCAGTTTGTTTTTAGCAAAATAATGGTGGATTTTGGTAATTTTTTCAGTTCAGAAAATCCAAATGTTTACCTGCTTATAGATAAAGTGATTTGGACTTTCAGTTTTGAAATTGAAATGAATTTTTACTGGATAGGGGATGTTTTTATTAAGTAAACATGTCCAGTAATTAATGATTAGTCTCTAAAGGGCTAACTTTGAGTATATTTATATATCCTTTACTTTTGTTCATTTAGGAACCGATGGCTCTATAGCAAAGTGCTGGATTCTCTGGAGAACTAGCTCCACAGTTTTTTCTCTGTAAATACACCATGTATTACAGATTCATAGAATGGTCTGGGTTGGAAGGGACCTTAAAGATCATCGAGTTCCAATCCCCCTGCTATGGGCAGGAACACCTTCATGGTGCTCAGAGCCCCATCCAACCTGTGCCCCATCCGCCAGTGTAAGAGGTGGGAGGGCTTTGATAGTGTTTGGAGGGTTTTTTGCGGGGGGGAGGAATGTTTGTTTGTTTTAATTTTTTTTCCCCTCAATTATAAACATTTTGAATTGTTTTTTTGAAAAATTTTCTTTTATCATGTCTCTTAAATTAGTAGCATACCTATTTTTTAAAAGTTTTTTGATTTTTGTTTTTTTTAATATTTACTAACCTGGGAAATGAACGTCAAATATGTTAAAGTGTTTAATTTGCTTTTGAATCTGTTTGTGCTTAAAATACTTTTTTTTTCTCTTGTACTTGGTTATTACGTACAGACTTATTCAACTGGGATTTGAGATCATTTGCTTAGGAAGATGTCATTTTGCTTTTCCTTTATGTGGTTTTCCACACACATGATTTATACTTCACTTGTTCTCATGATAGAAAGAAAGCCTTCAAATTACCAATATTGAATTATTTTTCTTGGAAAAAGAGATGTCATGACTGCTTATCAGAACACCCCCAGGAAACAGAATAACTTTATGCCTCTCTTAAGGTCAGCAATACTGTAGATCTGCAAGAATTATTAATAAACTTACAATTGGCTTTAAACCTACAAAGTGCTGTATATATCATAGCTCACCATCACTATACCCATGGGAACAGGTTGATGATCTGGAGAAAATGGCTATCCATCTCAAAAAGTAATAATTGGGGAAAAAGAAAAGTCTTTCAGTCAAAATTCATGAAGTTGTTACTTGGTAAAACTAATTTTTTTTTCTATAATAAGTGTTTATTTAAAAGATAAAAAGGACAAGCAAAACTTTGGGAGATAATGGTTTGCAAACCAATGGTTTGCATGTATTTTTCACTCTTCCAGCTATCAGATCATCTTGGGTGAATTGGGCTGAAGCGGGGTGATATACACAGATCACAGGCTGGGAAATCACTGTCTGGAATGGACGTGAATTCAGGAGACATTTTTTATTTAGGAAAATGCTGGGACACATGCCTAAAAATTCACGCTCTGCTAAACTGTAATGGCCTAATAATTTGCCCAGTGGTTTCCTTAATCTATATTCCAGTAAATTTCACTTTCCAAATGGTAATAAACTGCAGCCTCATGGTATTACGTATTAGTTAAGCTGCTAAGGTGCCTTTTTCTT
>JAOXJM010000001.1:135137738-135153727 GCA_026413425.1 Tringa solitaria
TACTAATATATAATTCTCTATTTTCTTGATATATACAAATATGTATAAAAAGAAAAAAAGATACAGAGTTACTCACTTTTATGACACTGTTTATAATTGCTTATCTTCATTCTCTGCTATGGTTTAATTGTGTTATTGGTTTAACATCCCAAAAGAGAATATACCCTAGTTGCTTGACGTCAAATTTGTGTTTGCATAACATTTTAATTCAAGTTACTGTTTAAGCACATAATAAGCTTTTCATTTTGTAAGATAAAAAATATAACACTGTGTCTGTTTTGAATGCTTTGCATAAGAAAGGAAGGTATGTAATTAGAGTTAATTTCCACAAGGTATACAGTGTCTAAGGCATACTGAAATGACCCCATTGGTCTATTTAAAAAAAAAAACTGTTTTCTTCAAAGTGCTGCAACCTCAAGCACGTCTCCAAACTATTTGAAGATCTCTTATAGAATATAGGCATGAAGAAATTGTATTTATATTACATGTTCAAGGTTATCTTTGCTACAAAAACAATTGCAAATGGGTGAGTTGTTTTATTTCTAGATTGGGAGAGCAATTTTAGCTCCTTTTATGTATTGAAACAACTGGAGACAATAACAAAAATAGTAGTGGCTAACACCCATAGCTTTACACTGCCCAGCAAGGTACGATCAGAAGAAAAATCATAGGGCTGTGTAGTCTGCTCACTGCATAAAAAAGGTGTTTGGAGCTGTTTGGTAAACTGGATGAAGGAGGTGTGCAGCTGAATTGCTTGGGAGCAGAATATTCTGAAGAGATAGACTCAAAAATATGGATGAAGGAAGTGCCTGCTTTTTGATAATCTAGGGAAACAGGATATATGTGTATAGTCTTTGTATGATATACTTTATCAGTTTCCTGTATTACAACAATCCTGCTAGATGCCAATTATTGCTAATCATTATGGACAAAGGAACAGTCATGTGCAAAGTTAAAATGGGCATTGATAGTGGATGCCTTTTACTGCCCACTCTGCCTTGCTGGCAATGACATTAATCATTAATCCAATGTTCTTCTTGCATTTTCAACCTTTGATACAGTTAACAGTTTAATCTTCTCAGATATTGACCTTGTCTATTTCGTGTACTATTTAGGAAAGAAAGGAAAATATTTAAACCTCTATATTTTAGGATATGCATGTTGACAAACAGGCAGATTTAAAGCCTCCTGGGTATGCTTGGGGGTATAGTTGTACCATTGTCTCTATGTTCTCCTTTTAGGAGTCTTTAAAACTAGGGCTGCTGACACATTGTAAGACATTCATTTAGAGCAAAGCCTCTTTATGTGTGGCTGATCAAAAATATACAGTATGTCATTAATAATAAACTTGTGTAGGAATACTGTTCCTGCACTTGTGAATCTGATTATCTCCAGCAAAAAATTAGGGGAAAATAAATTATGACTTCCTCTAAGCACGGTTTTCATCTGAGATGAAACTTATCGTAGGTCAGATAAACTAGATGATTTTTGCTGAAGAAAATCTGGTGGTTTCTACAAGGATTTTATATCATTTAATGTAACCTGTAGGATAAAACGGAAACTCACATGCTATATCACAGAATGGCAAACTCTTTGAGCAATGCTTTGTAACTTACCAAATGCTTTATAATAAGTTATAAATCTCATCCCAAATTAGTAATAGAGAAAGAATTAATAACCCTCTGCTTACCTCAGTGGGTTGCTGCAGAAAGTTTAATGTACGTGGCGTTATTACCAAGTATTCTGTTAACTCCACCTTATAGAAACATTAAAAAGTTCAGAATTGGAGGGGGGTGAAGAAGGAGAGAGAGGAAGTTGAAGCTGTAGAGCAAATACCTGCAAAAGGCACAAAGAATGGGAATGAACTTTCAAAAGAAGCTGACTTGCATGCAGACTTCTCTTTGGTAGGATTTACAGATGAGCACTGAACAGGAAGACAAAACCAGTCTGATTCCCAAAGAAAGCTCTACATAAAAATTATCATTTACTCAAAAAAGAAAAGGAAGAGAGTGCATGGGAGAGATGAGGAGGGAGGCACTCTGCTATTGCTATCAGTATCTAAAAAATAGGCTTTTATTTCTTGATTGTACCTCATGCTGACGTGGATAAAGGAAGTAAAAATCATCAAGGCAAAGATTTCAAGAAACAGTCTACATCATTCAGCCTTCCTGTGAACAGGAACATGGGCAGAATATTAAGAAGAAAAAATGCTGTCATTAATAAGCTACGAGGAAGTACATGCATACAGAGTACTTCTACATTCACTCTCTCACCATAAGGATGTAAAGGCTTAAGTTACAATATTAAGGGCCAAAGAATCTGTTCATAGATGTTGCTCAGGAAGCATGACACTTCATGGGGGAGGGAAGAGAAGGATTATTTCTCTTGTTTGGGGGGGCGGTGGTGGGAGTGATAGAGAATGCAAGTTTTCGAAGCTGTTACAGCTAAGTAACTGTGCTCAGTGCTTTGGAAAACGTACCTGCTAATAACGCAGTGCAACACTTAGATGTCCCTAATATAATTGGTATGAAAAATAATACGCATTCTGAGTCTGGAATGAAAAAGTAGTGAAATGGCATAAATCATCCCACTGAAAACCACTGAAATCACCTACTGTGAGCACACTTTGGAGTTTATTAACTTGAATGTGAGTTTCATTTTGTTCCTGTGTCTGAATCCAAACACTAAGGAAAAATAGTCTTAAAAAGAAAAAAAACAGCTTTTGGGCAGAATTTGCTTGGAAGTACTTGATTTAACAGGCTTAGCACCAGGTGACAACAGAGGAGCTACTTTGTAGCTATATGAACACCTAAACAAAGCTTACAGTAGCACGCCCCTGAGAGGAAGAAAATGGAGTTGCTTTGTTTTTAGTCCGTTTTTTTTTTCCCATTTTGCTACACCTAGCTAAAAGAGTAAATAAAAGAAGGTTTAATATACCAAGGCAAATCATTGCATGCTCATCTGGAGAAAGACATTTTTGAGATGAGTTCTCAGAAGTCTGTTCTTTCTTATTTTCCAAAGCAATACCACTAGTGTGAAGCATCCTGAGCACTTAGATTTTGGAGTAAAAATTACGTGACCTTAAATGTGTTCCCTCACTGTATTAAAGAACTGAAAACCAGGGGAGATTCTTTTCATTCACATGCAATTACTTTTATACTTGTACATGTTACAGGCTTAAAATGTTTCACTGTGAAATCTGTACCGGCAAGGAAACTATTCTGGATTCACTGAACAGACACTAGTAATCCCACACTGCTTGTAATATTGCGGTATCTGGCCAAAAATATTTGGCCTGTCAATATTAATGAATAGCATTTAGACCAGATATAACTTAAGACTTTTCAAAGTAATAAATTGCTATTCTATTTTCTAGCAGAGAAATTCAGCTGTATTGTTAAAGAAAAATCTGGTGTATTTCTTACATTTCTTCAATAGAGACATTGGTCTGTGTTTATGTGTTTGTAAGTGCTATTCCTTGCTCTATTGTTATATGTCATTTAATTTTCTTTGCACTCTTTTGATTCAGTTCTCATAAGAGACAACTCTTCTGAAAGAGCTGAATGAACTGCCTTCGTATGGCTCTCTGCTGATATTGACACTTTAATAGCCTAAAAGATGTTTTTCCTGCTTTCCCACAACTAGTGACAGGTCAGGGACTTTCCTTGCTTTTTGCTGTTTTCAGCAGAAGTCTCAGGCTGTCTCCAATCTGTCTCTTCCACTTTCTTATATTTCTTACATTCCAGTAAGAATGTGATTTATTTATTTACTTATTTATCTAATTATTTATTTATTTTGCCATGAGCAGCAAGAACCTCCCCTACATTTAGGATGAGCTTTGCATTTTGTGTTCGTACGAGTTAGTGGAGGGGAGAAGCGAAAGAAGTAGTCATTGCGGAAAGAAAAGAAGTTTGGCCTTGAAGATCTTTCTGCTTCACACTTCTCTCATGAACACTCCTTGAATGACGAGCAATAGATCCACCAAATATTAATAGCCATTCCATTGAGTTTTGTTTCATCCCAGCCAACCTGGCATGGAAAGGCTTGAAGTGGAAATAACTCAGAGTTGTTATTTAGATGTATTTGTTGGTCTTTCATATGCAAGGGAAATGAAAAGACATATTGCTGTAGGACCTTAATGATATTTCATATACATGTTGATGAATACAACTCTCATGGCAAAATATTTTATCCTCTTTCTTCCTAGTGGAAAAAAAATAATTCAGGTTTTGTGGCTGCTAAAGAGGAAGTTTAGGTAGATATTTTATATTGAGACAGGAGAAGTAAATATAAAATGCTGTCTTGTATGGCCATATTTCTTCTTTTTCTCAGCCTAAGCAAGAGTAGGAAGGTAATAAATTGTGGTAAATAATATTTATGTTATTCATTTCACATATTTAGGGGATAACCTCTGCTTGAAACCAAGGAAGGAGTAGCATATGGTAAAAACTCTATTGATTTCCTTTGGCACTACTATATTGATACCCGATGTGTCTGTTTAAATAACCACACTCCTTATACCTGTATGTTTGTTGTAAAGAAATTCAATAATGAATTTCTTGTAATCAGTGTTTAGCATATCTTATGAAATAAAATGTGCTTTAATGCAAATTTATTTTATACTCCATATAATGGGTTTCAATGAAAATTACTTATCGGTTAGAGTTTTCTGAATTTGCCTTATCATAGCAAGGACCAGCTCTAGAAACAGTTTAGAAAACCCTGCCTACGTAACATTGAGTTGTTTCTGGATTTTCTTTCTATTAACAGTTGATGAACAGGAAAGATGACTCTAAAGTAAAACAAATTACTTTACAAATGTGAGAACATCCATTGTCACCATAATCTCTTAAATTTTAGGGTCTAGCAGTGAGTTGTAGAAAAGCTCTGGATTTAAACAGCATTTAAATCATAAAAATGTGCTTTTCCAGATGTTTACTATCACCTCAGGACTATGAAATGTAGTAGCAGAGGCTCTGTAAAGTCTCACTTTGTTTCCATTTAGATGAGGAAGCTGATGGTCTCAATGAGGAGACAGAGTTAGTTAGTAAACGTAGAAGGAATTGAGAAAGAAAAAAGAATGTATATCAGAGATAGCTTGTGTTATTTATATATGGAAAATATCTCCATGGACATAACATGTTTATACTATGATTTGTCTCTTAACTGCTGCTTATAAGAACAGAGAAGCGACACTGAACTGAAGGGAACCTCCAAATTATTTTATTCTTTTCTTTCTTCAGTTGTATTTCAAAGATTCATTACACAATCCTAGGTAAGCTGTAACAGAAAGCAGTATCATCTTTCTTAATGCTGCAATTAACAAATTAAAACAATGTGTTACATGTGTCATAATGCCTTTAGAACTAAACATGCAAAAGGAACTGTTGAGCATACAAAGGTAACATCAGAAACCTAAACTTAATCATATCACAAATTTTTTGCAAGAAAGAATGTGTGGTGAATGGCTTCATCAAGAAAGTCTGTCACTTAGACTACAACAAATAAGAAAGAAACCCCCAGTTCCCAAAACAACCAAACACAAATTGACACATCTTTTATTTTTCTATGCCTGAAATTGCTGACCAGGAGTCAGTGTGGTGACCTTTGCTCTCAGCCGTGATCATGGCGTCGAAAAGTGTCATTGTGAGAAATTGGAAAAGCACAGAAATTCCATCAATGACTGAGTGGACACACACAATACAGGATGTGCTTGTTATGGAAAAAATTGACACATTACTTATAAGATAAATGCAACAACAAGGCTGCCACCTGGTACCCTGCTATTTCAGTTTAATCTTTCTTTTTCTTTTTTTCTTGTCTTGAGATGTTGTATACTTTCTAGACACCAAAATTTGAACAGTTTTAAACTCTGAAAAGAATATGTATATTTTTATATATATATGTAAGCTAACACATATGAAGAAGCTAGCTATATGCCCACTGCTATGACAAGGGCTTCTGGGCTCCACTGGGGCTGTCTAGCACTGTTGCTCACTTATTTTTGGATAGTGTGCTGTAGAAACAACCTAATTTACACAGAACAACATGTCAGAGACAGACAGTTGTGGTACTGATAGTGGTGCACAATGATTTCATTTACAACATTAAGACACACTATAAATGTTTGTGTATTCCAGAAAAAAAAGGGATGGACATACTCTTGTTTAGAACCACTTAAGAAAACCCAAGGGTTTTGAAATGGCATTTTTAATTACACGTTATGCTAATATTTGTCTTTTATTTGTGTTATATAGCTGCAACATTTTTAGGTGTTACCTGATATCCTATTCCTTTCATAATTGATGTCCTGAATATTTTCTCTCAATAAAATGATAAATATGTTTTCAGTAGTGGCCTTTAATGATAATTACACAAGTCACATTAATTTTTTGAAACAGGATTGTAAAATGTGCTTTTCTGAAGAATGAGAGTGTAAAAAAACACAGAAAGCACTCTAATCCTTATTAGAAGTAGTTTTCACTGCATACCTACCTCTTGCGGTCTGACACGACTTTGTTCTGTAACCTTGTCAGAAGTATAAGCTGACTTTTCTTTCTTACTAGTAGTGCAACTGAGGTGTATAAGTACATTAAAAACATGTATATCTCAGAAGAGTGCAAGATGAGGTCATTTGTCACTCCCTGGTGAAATTCTTGTTCTGCATCTTAAACCAGTGCTTAAGTAGCATTGCCAAGACTCTAGACTAAAATTCTCCAGTCACATATGATACAGGAGAAGGAAATATTGAGGTCTACTTTTTGTAGATGTATCTCAGGGTGCTATCTTTCTGGTTAGTAGTAAATCCAAAGTGATTATAGCAGACTGAATAACAAACTCAAAGTTGTTCAAAACATTTTTCGGTTTCTGAAAATGTATGAAAATATGTTTTCCAGTGTATGGAAAGTCCTTAAAGAAAACATCAGAGCTATTGATATCTTGAATAATCTTCATCTGTCTTATTTTATAGAACTGTATTACATGGAAATACACGGAGAGCAGCTCACCACAACATGTACATGCGACAGATTTGGGCCTTCAATCATATTTGCAGGTCATCACAATACAAGTGTGTCTCAAATAAGGTATAGAAATGGCTTTGATTAACACAGTGTTGTGACTATAGTCAATGTGCTCAGTTTCTAGATAGAAGATGAACTGGACAGGTTTGCTGTCATTTGATACGTCTAGTAGTATGAGAGAAATAGGAATACCTACCAAGGGAGGCACCATCCAGTCTAAGTGTATCATAACATCCTCTATATTTGGATTCAGGATATCCTGTCTGTAATAACTTCAAATACCAGCCTCATGTTACTATTCAATTTAATTCTGCTTTCTACTATCCTACACACTTGGGAGGGTCATGAAATTATCTTGGTGGAGAAGATATGATTTAAATTGTCAGATTTCAGCTAGGACATTAGTTGGAGGGCATCTCCTAGGAATTTTCTGCTCTTGTTAACTCTGATCTTGTAGAAATATCACTCCATCTAAAGAGAGGAAAGGTTCTGAATGACTTGACTGATATTTTATTTCCAAATTGTTCCATTCAAGAGAATATGACTATGAAATATTACTTTCAGAGTAAAATACAACTTCTTGTAGATTACAACATGGGAATTTGGCCTATATTCTTAATATTTCTCCCTTTTGATGGAAGGGCAGGAAAGGCCATAAAAATGGAAAACCTGACCACACTACTATGATATTTCTTACAGGAAATACTTTCTACAGATACTACTGTCTAAATGGTGAATGTGAAAAATTTCATTTTTCCTACCTAAACTTTTCAGCATTTGATAGAGATATGATGCTGTTTGTCATATTTTTGTGTATAATGTCACTTACTACACTCTTAAATAGATACATAGTCTGCCTTCAGGGCTGTATTTCATTCGCATCAGGTGTTATGTTAGGTGATTCCAGAAGCAGTGAAATAAAAAGTACTAGAAAAAAGCAGAAAGTTAGTCAGTTCCTCTTTTTCTTTTTTTTTTTTTTATAATCATGCACTAAATCTTTTTTGTAGTCAGATATACAAGAGAGCTATTGCTTCCATAGAAAAGCAGTGGAAGCTAAAGTGCACACTGGGAGAAGTGAGTGTTAGTCATCCACTCATCACTCACTTGCTCTGTGCCCTGACCCTGTTCTGTACTTTTAATCTGCTGAATGAAAACCCTTTAACAGCTGATGACAGCTGTTGTGCACTTCATGCTTGCACTTAGTGAGAAATGCAACACTTCCATTGTGGTTGTATATTGTAGATATTAACATAATAAGCAAAACAAAACAAAGTAAAACAAAACAAAAAGTTTACAAAAATCTCTCAATGAACTGGCAAGAATTGATTATATTGTAAAATTGAAATTTTCCTGCAAATCAAATTTAACTCTACTGGGAACATCCATCAGAAGATTAAGGGATCCCAAAAAAGATAAAACTGGAATTAATCTGGGGTGAGCTAGTCAAATGGTTAGGTAGTAGCTTATTAAAGTTGTCCAATGACTAGACATCAACCTGTTGTGATGTAACACTGGAAAATATAGTAGAACATGCATCATTGGAAGTAAAAAATTATTTCTAAATTTTTTGATATTTGCCTTTAAATAACATTGGTTTTGAAGTGGGATAGTAGCTTCAGGACAGATGTAACATCATTCTTCCTAGAGCTTCATATGTAAATCTGGGCTGATAAATACTACACTGCATGTCAGCCCAAATGGAGGTTCATTTTTTAATAACTCTGAGTTGTTGCAAATGCAATTTTCTGGAGAGACTTCCATTGAAACTCAAAAAAAAAAAAAAAATGGGGATAAGGATATTTCCATAAGTGAGCAAAGAAATTCATATATTGAAGTTTCTGGACTCTTGATGTTGACACTTGCTAGTATTGCCGGTGTAAACAGTTTGTCAGGCGTTTCCTTGTGTTACAAGTGTGTCAAATATCTGACTAACAAATCTTAGTGGCAAACAAATTAGGAAGCTTCTAAACGGGAAAGTACAGGCATCTGGGATAAGGTAGGTCACCAGCATCCTTATAAGTGTGCAACTGCAATTCTCAACCTTTTCAAACTATGATTAGTCATCTAATTGTGCATCCAAATTTAGTTGATGCATTTTGCATGCATAATTAATTGATTTCCTGAAGATCTCTTCTAATTTTTAATTACTGCTGAAGCTAGCGTTAAATATGGAGTGAGCCAGTCTGCACACCAATTTCCTTTTGAAACTGGATGCAGACAGCTTGTGACAAGCGTGAGTATTCATGGAATACAGAAACTGGCTGCTGTCTAGGCTGGGATATGTGAACTTGACCACAGGTTCAGGTTAATTCACTTACTGTCTGACTGAAGTGAAGTCATTCAGTCTTAATTGGTTGCAGAGGCATTGCTCAAATATTGGCACAGGAGGAAAATTTTTACATTTAAAGAAACTCTCCTGAAGCTCTTGCTGTTTACACCTGTAATTATATGAGAATGTAAAACCATAATACAGAGTGACAGAAACTCTTATCAGATTTGATTTTCAGTGCTGAAATCAGAAACTGGATGACAGTGTCTCTGCCTTGTTCTGGTGTATATTTCCATACCTTATTAATCAGATTAAAATCTCTGCATGCAACAATTATCTGAGCAGCAATACCACTGAGACAGACAGACTTAAAGATTTGGCCTACCTCTTTCTTCTAATCCATGCTGCTTTGTGAATATAAGGAATTTTTCCTTTAGGTGTACATTCCAAAGGTCCACACTTCAGTAAACATACACCGAAAATAGTGGTAGCACTATACCGATGCTCTTTGTGAAAGAGCTTTGCATTTTGCTAAAAAAAAGGTCACAAATTTGCTGGACATGTCCCTGTTAGCAACACTCAATATCATTCTCCTTTCTCTGTGATCTCACAACAACTGGCTTTAAAAGTAGCTTTGCCGCTCTGTTCCAGTTTTAATCTCTGTGTCTGCTCTGCTTCTGTAGAGCAAATCTTAAACCAAACATGGAGGTCCTAGCTTCATTTTCCATTTGTTGTTTCTTGCCATGTTAAGTTAAAGTCTTAGTTTGCAAATTAAGTTGAATACGCTCCAATAGCCTTTTCCAAAGCAAAGAGGTAGCGTTGGTCAGACAGATCACAGGAAATAATATCTTTCACTTGTGTGGCTTCTTCTTCCTTAACATCCCAAAACACTTCACAAAGTTTGACTGCATTAAGCTTTCTGCATTGTAGGGGATGAATATTGAAATCTCAAAGAAGTAAAGCCCGGAGAAGGAATAACTGATCCTATCATATGCAGGAGAGCTGTAGGTAAGGTTTAATTTGTATAGTTAACAAATGATTTACATATGTTGTGTATTCCCAAGACTGAGATTTCTGTACTCAGATGTATTTAAACCAGACTTTTCTGTTATGTATTTTCTCATTATAATAAAGTATACATTTTATTTTATCAACATTGTGGTGGTAGGTGTTATCAGTAGGGTAATAAAGGAGATAGACAAATTTGGGTGCAACAGATCGATAAATGGACATTTAAAGTATCAGTCTGGGGTGTCCTGTCTAGCTTTTCTAATACAAAATGTACAGGTGTTGGGTGAGTGCAAAAGGAATGAAACACAAAAAGCGACCAAGCTCATGTGTCTAAATAGGGTTTCCTATTGCTACTGCCAGACACAATATTTGACCACAGGGACTACCGGGCTGACCCAGAAAGACATTTCCTCTGTTTTTATGGATAGTTGCTTCCTGTTGATATGCCCAGTGCCAGTCCTACTGTTCTAAGTCAAAAATCTGACTCAGATATTACAAAAAATATTAAAGGAATTTTCCTTCATTCTCCTCTCAATAATGCCACATAGGCTTGTCACGTAAATTTATCAAATATTCTAATTTAAATTTTGTTTTTAAAGAAACTGTGAGAAGTGTTCAAAGAAAAATTCAGTAAAGGCTTACAGACTTTCTTTTTTTATTTTTGTTTTGGTTTGCGTTTTTTGTTTGATTATATGTTTGTTTTTTAAACTAAAACCTTCTTCTGAAGGTATTCAACTGAAAGAAAATTCTAAGCTTAAAACTGAAAACTGATTCTGGTTTTTAAATAAATGCTTCATCATGGCTCAAAATTATTTTCTGCTTATACAGATGTAGCTAGTAAGTCTTTCCTTCCACTCATCTCTTGTGCTGGTCTAAATTCTTTACATTCTGTACCTCACTTTCACACTCTTCTCTCTTTAAAGAAAATTATATTGGTTCACAGTTAATTATAGTCTTCAAATACTGAAGAGAAGCAAACCTTTAAAAAAAGTGGAGCCATTTTTCACTTGTTCTTCAAACTGTAATGTCTCCTTTGTCCTCCCATGGAGTTTTGAAATGGCGGTAACAATTATTGATTATTAACATACTCTTCTATAATTCAACCCTTTCTCATGTGCACACTATTTGACCCATTTTTGTTCTTTATTGTTTTTATTATTTACTGTATTCGGCTACCATATTTATATATTGGTTTATAATTTAGCAGAGAAAACATGCAGGGTGTTATGTGCCCTTTTAACTTTATTGATGAAATATATAGTGTATAAAAAAAGCAGTATCTTATACTGATACTCCTTAGTCTTCCAGTATGACCAAGAATATTTTATAGGTTATTAAGACCTGCAATGTCAATTCTGACTGACATAAAAGATTATTAATATATTGAGAGGATATCTTAGTAGTAGTTCCATCAGTAGAAGCTCTGTTCATTCAAAGGCAATAGCTTATTTAATAAATGCCTGAAGTAATAAAAAAGCATAAAAAGTCAGTTTCCTTGTGTCAAAAAAAAATAGTATGACATGATGTTGGTTGAACTTTCCAAGTACTGTAGTAGAACTAACTTGGGAAAAGTTCATTCTTAAAGTCAAACTTTGTCAGCAAGGGTTGAAAGGTTTTCCACATGTATAATAGATATAGGTATATTAATTTCATCATTTAGATATTAAACTTTAACTGCGTAAGAATAGGGACTTTTCCAGGCATTTTATGTGATTGTGAGGTTTTTGTGCTACAGACAATAAAGTTTGTCTTGCTATCTTGTCTGACTTGCTCTCTTAAATTTCAGCCACATTCTAGTGCCATTTTTCACACAAAATACAGTTTTACACCCAGCAGCATGTAGAATTAAAGCTGATGGGTCCATTTGGGCTTCCACTCAGTGCAATTATGAGATTTGGGAGGTAATTCTCTATGATGCCAAAGAAGGGATACTGCCTAAGAACCACCATTCTGGTGCATAACTATCTTTGCTACGCTTTTCAAATACACAACCCTTGTTCTGAGTTTGCAGAGAATCCTTCTGGAATGAGATCATGTCTG
The DNA here is from genome assembly GCA_026413425.1 of Tringa solitaria. NCBI lineage: Eukaryota > Metazoa > Chordata > Aves > Charadriiformes > Scolopacidae > Tringa > Tringa solitaria. Next base: position 135,150,081 of record JAOXJM010000001.1, read on the forward strand.
ACTGATGTTTCTGCTGCAATAAATATTATACAACATAAAAAACTATGGAAATGTGATCTTTTTTAAAGGCTTTTAGAGACTTTAGCAACATTTTCAGTTAAATTTTTCTTTGTAGTGTCTTAGAATTTCTGCTTCTAGCATATAAATCCATTAGCATAGCATCATGGAAATGCTATTAAAGGGAAGTTTCAGAAAGTAATTGCAAAATTTTCTTAATAGCTGCTGCTGGTTACACAACTCTGATTCTGCTAAATCGCGAGAGGATTATGTGTCCTGCTAATAATGAATCCCAGACATGCTCTTTCCACATAGATTGGACCACTAGTTGCCCACTGTGGTTGTGACAGAGCAAGGCATGAGGAGAGATTTATTTGGATACATGCCATATTGTATAGGAATCTAGAACATATTTCAAAGACTTCTGAAGATTCTGAACTCCTTCTTAAAGTTTCTGAAATCAGCTTACTCTTCTCCCACACATCCATGAACAGAGGTGTCATGTCTTTAAGAAAAAAACTGTACTGTAGAACTGGGATGGCACATTTTTCACCACCTGAAATTCCTTCCTAGATAAAAAAATATAATTTCAGAATGAAAACCAATAAACATCATGTGCAAAATTAGTATTCAAAAGAAAAGATATAGGAAAACTGAAAGAAAAATACTGCCCTTCCTATAGCTACTCTTTGTTCTGTTCCTTTTTTTTTTTTTATTTTTGGTCAGAAAAACGTAAAGTTAAGTGGTCAATGGCAAACATATATCCACTGTTCAGGTGGAAATAATTAGTCCACCTTCTGGACCTTCTCTCTTCTCAGCCAATAAGCATTAATTGTTTTTTTGCCTGGTTGATTTTCTGCAGCCATTTCTTACTCTTGAATACCACCTAATCGGATCGACACAGACACAACACTGTAAGAACTGATTCAGAATAGTTAGATTATTTTACATTCAAAAACTAAAACAAAGTTTTGTGTGATTTTGAATTTGTGTGCATGTCCACACACACTCTTGCATATCTGTAATATGTATATATAACTGCTTTAATTATAGGACAATGTGTCATAAAAAACCACTTTATTATTTTCATTTTAATTTCCTACCTTAATATTACTTATATATTAGATCTTTTCTTCATATCAAGAGACAGAACAGTAAGAACAGAGACCATGAGTGTCAATAATATTACTGACACATAAGGTACATCAACAAGTATATTTGTGTATGTTTATATACATGCATATTTGTCTATACTTTGCTTGTTCAATTCAGTAATAGATAGAACATCTTTACAGGGAGAATCTGCTTGTTTTTAACCTAGTGTGTTAAGGACCTCATTTTTTGATCTGAGGGGTCCTTGTAATAATGTAGTAAAACTAGGTTCAGTTTTGTTCCTTTACTTTTCACAATATTCTATTCATTATTTTGAGGGCTGGGCAACATCAAGTTAGCCTGCGCTGAAAAAAAATGACTAAGAGAGAAGACTCTGCTCTAAAGAGCTAGCTTATAATGTAAATAGAGAAACAAAGAACTTGTTCTATTACCAAATAATGCAATGACTCACAAACTTAGTATCTATTTCAGAGGCATGACCTTAAAGAAGTCATTTGAATTCACAAAGACGTTTCCATGTACTTAAGATGTTGTCTCAGAGTGGAGGATTCACACTGATAGGAGGCTGCTGGCAACTTCAGGTTGATATTTCAGAATTAGGAATCAGAAAGATGTTACAGATTCTCTACTCCATTTGGCAAATTGAAAAGTCAGCATTTTATCTTCTGATAAAGCTGTAAAAGAGAGAGAATGGAAACTGTCTTCTGTTTTAATTTCTGCACATTCTAAACATTGACAATGTCCTGTATGCTCTATGTAATGGGGAGGTATTGCAGTAAATGAGAATCTTTCATCAGTGAAAAACATTGATATTTGTCAAACAATTTCTGAAAGCTTTTAAGTGTTATGATTAGAAATGCAAATATTTCAGAGGATTTTACTTTTAATACAGTGTAAATATTTTTACACACACACAATTGTATATGTATATATGAAGCTGGATGTTCATACACAAACAGTGAGACATTTTAATGTTGTGAAGATATATAGGACAACTCTGATAACAAACAGGCCAAATAGCTGGAATTGTATTTTATCTCAGTGTTCTAGTGTCATGCACTGTGGTTTCATCTGGGATGCTGGGGTACTACACAGATCAAAATTCTCAATATCTACTAATCTAAAAAGGCAATTTATATTTCCTTCAAGACTAAGATTAGACAATGAGATATTTTTATTGGTTAAATCTGAACTCCAGGAGCATTTAGAGAAGGACTTTACAAAATTTCCCATTAGTATATTGTGGCAATGAAAGCCTGCAGTATCAGAAACGTATGTTGAATACTAGTAACAATCATGAATCTTTCTCTATAATTTCCTCAATTTTAAGGATGATAGCCAATTAGCAGACAACAATCCCCAAAATTGAAGAAAGGAAAAAAAAAAAAGAAAAAAGTATGTTTCTACAGCAGAAGCCAATGAAAGATGGTACTTTCTGACTTGATATTCAGTTCGTGACAATCATTAGCCGGGACAGGACCTACCAAATGGATCTGACTATGCTACTGTTTGTTTTCCTTTGTTAGTACTTTATCTGAATCTTTGAAACTTCTCAGAAAGGAAAAGAGTACAGCTAAAAATTAAAAGACTAAACATCCTTTACATGAGCAATAATTATAGAATTATCTTAGACTGATTAGGTGAGCATCCCAGACAAAAGACCTATGGATCTGGGGACATACTTAGTTCATACTTAGTTTCAGTATCACCAAATCCCTATCCCTATATTCGTTGATTATTATTGCTTTTAATTTTTATAAAGTAATTTCGATAACATAAGTTTTTTTTCAAAAGGTACAAAAATATAAATGATTTATTATATCCAGAATGATTTATAGTGTGTTACAGATACTCATCCGTATATTCTGTCCCTTATTATATTTTTTGACAATCAAAACAAAAGAACAAGTGACAATATTTGAAGTATTATAATTATTCATGACTTGGGAGGAAGAAAGCCCTCTTTCTCTCTCCACATTCGCAGGCCCTCCAAAGCATGCACCGTTAAATGATCAAACATTCCAGTCATACTTAGTCAACAATTTAATGCATGCTAAAGTCAATGGGAATCTTTCCACTACTCTTTGCATTAGCTTGTTAGATCATAGGGTTTTTAGAATAGGGATTGTCTTTTCATTAGGCGTAAACCATGCAAAGAAAATACGATCTCAATCTTGATTACTTGGTACAGATACAGTTATCATAGAAAATAGTAGTGGATTTTCAATCCAATATGTCAATGTGTGGTCTGTGTGAGGAAAAAAAAAAAAATCCTTTAAATTACTTCCCTTTCTTTCTTCCACTTTTCAGTGCTAGGTGAAATCCCAGCCTCCTTACACAAACTTGCCTTTCGTACTGGCTTTATTATTGCCAAGACTTTCCCTAATTAGTTTAACAGATAATCCTACATGATTTTATTTAAGGTATTTGATACTATAACATTATTTGCTAATTGGTCCCAATTGGCTACTTTCTAACAAATATTTGACTAAAACACAATAAAAAAAACATTAAATACTGAAAGGTTGATTAAATTA
>JAOXJM010000001.1:135153827-135164520 GCA_026413425.1 Tringa solitaria
TAAATTAGATAAAAATGTTTTATAATACTTCAGTCTTGCAAATAATCCATAGGATTCCTATAGGCTGGAGCTTGTTTACTGGCTAGCACCAAATGTTTGCTGTAAGGTATATTGTTAGTTTTCTTTTTCCATACTCAGAAGTATAAGCTATCAAAAGAATATGCCTTTTGCTTGGAAGTCTAAATATTTTTAGGTCAATTGATTCTAATCTATTGCTTACTGTGTGTTATTAGGTTAGTCATCTACTGAAAAATGTAACACAGATTCCAAATAAGATTATTTTTATATCACTGTTTACAAATCTGAGTTCTCAGATGGGATTAGGGAGATTAGAAAGCACACACTATTTAAAAAAAATCATGAAGATGTGTTAGCTTGTGGCAAACCAGCAAATCTGTTATCATCTTTGGTTATCTTGTCTGTGTTTTGAACAGAAAAGTTGCCTATGGCTGAAATTACTCAGTAGAGACAAACAGTAGACACACATGGCACATCCATACCATGCACAATGTTCAACATATAAATTGGATTTTGGGTGCTAGCTGGATCCAGCTGGCCTCCAGGAAAGCCGTAGGGCTTATGTCATCTGCACTGACAGACAGAAATGCCCAAGGAGCTGCTCTGCCAGAAAGAATCACTCAGTGCCCACTGCTCAAGGCACTTCCACCTCTGACATACTATCACAATGTCTGGAGTTGGCAAAAAGTCAATGTTTGCTCATATCAAGATACTCCTGCCTAAAGATATCATTCAATTCCTTTACATTGCCAGACTGACGCAAGTTGTACTTGTGAGGGGAAAAGCCTGGATGCCAAATGATAAGAATGTAGTGCTCCCACAGCTAATCAAGTCAAGTCCAAAGGGATACATAAATGGGTGATTTTTACCTCATTCACTCACAGCCTAATGTGTAAAGGTAAACTGCTGTAAATTGTTGTTAAAACAAAATTAGCCACTTAAAACAGTGAATAATAGTCTTGGTTAAGAGAAAAATGGTAAACTCTGAAAACTGAGGAGTACGTATGCTACCCACTGGGTTGAGCTTGCTATACATATGACAGCAACTTACAGAATGGCAGGACAGAAAGCTGTATGTAATAACCACCTGAATAATCAAATCTTGTAAGTCAAAACACTTAGAAACCACCTTTAGAATAGATTGCTTGTATTAGTGAAATGCATCAGCTGCTATTTGAAAACTTGTTTCCTCCATACCCAACTAGCAAGTGAACACACATTATTTTCAATTTTCTGTGACCTTATCAAGTCACACCTAACTTCATGTAACCTCAGGGCTTCAACTGATTGGTTTTGCTAATTTATTTATTTATTACTCCCGTAGATGCCTGGAAACCCAGCTACACTGTCTTCACTCTGCAAGTTAAGTAGGAGTAAAAATGTAGTCTACTGAGACATAAGCCTTGGCTTGCTTTGGAGTCGTCTCAATTTATTTGACACAATGCCCATTGCTAACATAGAGTGCCACTACAGTATTACCGTATTCACTATGATCTCCCAAACTGCAAAGGCCAACCCATGTGAATACACAGCAGCAATGGTGCCAATGCTAGCTGTTACTTTATATTTCAAGGAATCTAAGCTTAAGAAATTATTTCTGTAAGTTATCGTCTTCAAAAATAGGCATCCAACAAAGTAAGAGTCAAAGTTTTTTAAAGTATTGAACCATCAGTTTTTCAAAATGTGTAGGAAAATTACATGCAGACTCTGTTAACATTTGCCAGAATATGACATTTCTTTCCCAGCTTGCTAACTTACATGACTTAGTTGAAGCAAAGAGGCAAACTGCAATTTTTTCCACCTTTGGTTTTGACAAGTGCACTTTTAGAGGTGGGTTACAAAGTGTTTTGTGAGTCATGTCAAATAGTGATAGAAATCCACCGCCTTCACCTTGCTGTCTTGAGTCCAGTGAGTGATCAAGGGGTGGTAAGAGACAGTAACTGCATTTGATCATAGCAGATTGTTTTCACTCACCCTGCCAGCTGCATGGAATGACTGACAACAATGCGAGGAAATAATAAGTGCTAAAAGGGACAATGATATGTTGGGAGAAAGGAAAAGAAAGTCCCATAAATCACTCTTTTGCTAAAAATAAATTTGTAAGTGATGGTTGTGATGGTTGCTTACCATTTTTTGAAAGGGGTTTTTCTGTAATCTTATGTAACTCCCCTTCTGACTGCTACACCCACCTGTTGCCTCCCATATTAAATGCATGTAATAAGGGCTTCAGGGTAAACGCTGCATTTTTTATGTGATTGTACTAAGCCTCATGGGATGAAACTATAATAAATATAACTGTTAATTCAAATCAGACATCAATTAATATTACAATTCAATTAATAATATGAGGTCAAGAAGGGCAGGTGGTGACCAGTTAAGACTGTCATTAGGGATTTTATGCAGGTCACCTTTTTCAACAGGATAATGCAATGCATCTTTTTTTACAGTCCTGTAGTGCACACCGTCTGTTTGACAAAGCATTAGGAAATTTTTTTAGACTTCCTAGTTTTAGATGTATCCTTCTCCTTCCCTTTCCCAGGCTGTCACGTGTGCAGACATACAAGACAAAGAAACTAAAAAAGCTTGAATTTGCATTACTTGACATGAATTTAACACAGGTTTAAGTCAAAGCAAGGAACAAAGCCATAAAACTAATGCAATATATGGCTAAATAAGTGTCCTTAGTTACATTTATTACATATAGTCATATTAGTTTTAAACATGTATACCGTGATGGTGTTCAAAGACCCTTATCAAAGTTAAGACCTGAGTGGAGACAGATAAGAAAATATCTTTCCCAGAGAGTTTATATTCTAATCGTCACACAAAAAGATGAAGGCTGAGAAGGATATGACCTATAAATAAATGAACATGATGATGACTGACACAGTTTTATTTAGTAAATATGTTTGTTGTTGCTGCTTTTCCCTAGATAACTCATCCTGAGGAATTATCTTACAAACTTGCTGAAAATAATTAGCAGAAAAAATATCTGTGGCAGATGAGGCTTTGCAAGCTTTTGATAGATCCTGTCTAGGTCAGTGGAATATTTTGCCAATGAAGACTTTGATAGCGCTAATGGAAGTCCACCTGAGCCCCTACTGATGATAATACTACCAGCAGACACACTGATAAATTATAATGGGCACAGCAGCAGCAGCAGGCACTCCAGAAACATCTTTAAAGTGAATTTCCTTTAATGGCTTGGAAGACAAATGGCTCACATTTTATCATTGGATTCCTCCTCTTTCAGAAAATTGCCAATAAACTTCCTGTTCTTAGCTGAAGATTTGGCAGTGACTTGGACATAACAAATTTAACCCATTCAGTGTCTTTCATCTGTTTATTTATGTCAGTTAATTTTTCAAACTATTCTTCTTAAGCAAAATGATCTTATGTCTTTTCATGTCTGAAACTAAGATAATTTGTTTTTTAAATGGCTCACAAACTGAAGCAGTATTTCTGAGGAGGTCGGACTCCTGTAAAGTTGAGAAGTTATTGCCTGTATTGTAAATACATAAATTCATGAGGTACTTCCCATTTAAATTTGGGATCTTCCTTCTGGTCTTCCCAGACCTGCTCAGCATGAACATCTTGTACCTAACTCTTCCTAAACCCAGTCAGAACCCAAGAGCATTAACTATGTACATACAAACAAATGTCACCAAATTTATGTGACTTAATAAGCTACCTCACCTTGGCTGAGCTTGTGTGCTCTGTTAGCACTCTGATTTTCTTTCACTTAGCAAACAGTTACAGCATTCACGGTGACAGACATTTCTGCATCCCAAGATATTTGCCCTTGTTCTGCTGCTGAAGACCATCCCTGCAGACAGCATGGCAGAACAAATATACCTTTTCTCTTACAGGTTAGTTTAACTGCCTATTCACTGCTCATTTAATCTAGTACATTGCTTTATATTAAGTAGTTAACACATATGCAAGCTTTTTTCTGCCGATTTAATTTCAGAAAATGATCTTCTCTGGCAGAGGTATGGTGCTAAAGCTGGAGCTAGTTTCACTAGTGCTTGTCTATAAATGCCTTTAACTCTTTAAGTTAAACACGTCTGGAATCAGTGGAAGGAAACTGCCCCACATTTGGGGTGGACTAACAACATGCTGATTAACAGGTGACTCAGCTGACAAGCAGAACGTGACGGTGTTTCATAGGTTGGGGAACTCACACCCAGGCCTGGTAAGTGGTTTGATAGAGGCATTTCAAGGAATATTTATGCATACTCAGATATTCTTATGAAAGTCACTGTCAGAGACATTAGTGCTTCCAGAATTGCCTGGTCACTATGTAACAGCTCTTTTTGCTCAAGCATTCAGTTAGAAGACTCGGATTCAATGCCTTTATCAGTCTGAGTAGTTTCAAATACATATTTTTGAAAGACTGCAAGTTCAATGGAGGTTAGTTTAGATAGAAAGCACTCTCCACATTCCAGTTGAAACTGTACTCTGTATAGCAAAAGAAACAGCGTTATGTTGGCCAGGAAAACGTGAATGATATAATCCAGTGAAAATGGCACTTGGTAATAGATATCACTACCTACAGTGAGATCATCTTTTAGGTAATTATTTTGCAAAGAGAAAAATAATTCCAATGCTTCTGATCTTCCAATTGTCTCTCTTTGTAGTCCAAAAGCAGGAGATTTTCTAACAACTTCCAAGAATGATTTTTGCAGAAAACTTTCTCGTCATTTGAAGCTTGCAGCTAGAGTGTTCTTTTGAAGCCCATGGGTTCTGTGAGCAATGTCTTACAGACCACCAGTTGTCAAAGGAGTTACCTGCAGAGCTATTATGTTTGGTTTTGAACATCCAGATCCTTAGCATTGTGGCTGTAGATGAAATCTACGTTGTTGAAGAGAGGTGACTTGTGAGTGAATGTGAGCTGTGACATTAGCATTAGGTATTTAGGGACTGCATTTCATTGATTTTTGCTTTCATTTAATGGTATTTCTGCTGTCCTTCCTGTGCAATTCAAGTGCAGTTAAAGTTTAAGACACACATACATACTGGTAAACTGTTTTTTGTTTCTTATATGATGTCAGGCATTTTCTGTAATCCTTAAGTTATACTATAAATAATTCTTTCTAATATTAATAACTTATCAGTCTGCGTAGCACTATAAAATGAAAAAGGTTACACAGAGCTTGTAATGTCTGACTCCAAGGCACTTTGTGTCTGTTTCTAATCTTAGAGAGAATGGAAGCAGAGGTGGATAACTAGCCTCTGGTTAGCTCAATCTTTCATATCAATGGAAGTTACAGATCACATTTGTCAAGATCAAATCAAGATTTCTAAGGGTATATAGGGCAAACTGCACTTTCAGCGTTTACCTGAATGAGACATGGAATTCCCCAAAAAGTATTAATCTGAATCAAAATCTAACCATATAAACTCTTAAAAAATTGGCTGATTATATAGCATGGAATAATTTAGCTAATTATTGAAGAATACATGGTTTTGTCTGTTTGCATGTGGTAGGAGTTTTTTTAATCCTCAATCAAACTAATTACTGTAGCGCTTGAGGAGCCTGATTGAGGAGCCTGAGGTACTTTAGTAGTGCCTAATACAGAAGTTATAAGGGTCTGCCCTCCAAAGATACATACGTAAATGGCAATAAGGACAGGGGCTGTGAGTATGCATAGGGATTGTCTTGACTCACTATAGTTATAAGTATCACCTCAGGCCTTGTGCTGTGTTGGTTAGATGCTGTGGTGTCTGGGGAAACTGCATGGGTAGAGCAAGTTTTCAACTGTCCAGAATATATTGCACAGAAATATGTTTTATACCTTTTTTTTTTTCCTGAAAAGAACCACTAAATTAATCTCATGATAAACTTATTTGTGTCTGAGGAATATTTTGAAGATTAAAGACACTACGCTATAGAAATGCTGCTATTATGGTGTTGTCAGCTATTGGTCAGTAGTTTAACTCCTTAGTTAGGTCTGGTTTCAAGTAAAAGAAAGGACCTTGTTTTGAATGATCATGAATGCAAAAAGAGGATATGCAAGAACAGCAGTTAGTTTCCAGTTCAGACAAGCACATGGATAACTGAGGAGGAGTTTTCACACAACAACCATTAGCTTTTTTTTCATTATTACTCTTTTTCTTGTGGAAAAAATGAGCAAAGGCTAAGCATGTAAGATCTTAGCAAGAAATTTAATGAAAACATTAAAAAATTTCAGGAAAAGTTTTCAGATGCTATCTATAATGACAATTATCAATGACAACCAAACAGTTTTCCATAGATGAAAGAATATATTTTTGTAAATCAGGGAAAAAAATGTTGAAATTATGATTAGTAGCCAGGAACTAACTATGATTAGTTCCCAGCTCACATCGAGGCCAAGACCAAATGTGATCCCTGTAAAAAAAAAAAAAGAATGTTTGCAGTAAAATACAGAATTAATATGACTCAAGTGACAATTTCATAGCCTATTCCAGAGTTTACACTTTTAAAAGGATATTGATAAATGGTGAGGGTTGACAAAAGCCTTGCAAGGATGAATCATAGTCTGGAAAGCCTTCCTTGTAGTAAGAGACTAACAAAACAGAATCTAATTATCTCAACAATAAGAAGGTTAGAAGGTTGACTAATCATGAGCTGTACAGTAAGTTAGTTTAAAAAAAACAGTTAATACTAAAAGACTCTTTAATTTAATAGACAAAGCCAAACTGAAGTTCAATTTTGTATGACTACAAATCAGGAACATGATTTTGACAGGGAGAGTAATTATGTATGACTGAAATTTACTCAGATGTAGTAGAATATGCAAACATGAAATATTTACCTTTGTTTTTAAAGAGAAGCTCACGTAATTTAGTTCAACAGTAACCGTGTGGCTTTATGGTGAAACAAAACAAAACAAAACAACAACAAAACTAAACTGATGAAGACAGGCTAAATGATATGAAAGATCTCTGTAAATAGTTATAATGGTCTCTTCTAGCTTTGACTTTACACAAAGAAGTCCAGAGCCCAGGAATTGCTTCCACTCTTCCAGGACTGAAACACTGGCTCCATTAAAGTCACTGTCTGTACCCCTCTCATAAAGTTTAAGGTTGCATCTCATAAGTTGTATAGCTACAAATTCCTGTATTTTGCTTTCTAAAAAAAAAGACCTATATGAGTGAAGTGATATTTCTGTGCTATTATCTGTGTCTACAATATTTTGGGTTTAGAACTTTATCAGAAGGAGAAAACTAGAAGTTTTAGTAAAAAATGCTAAAGAGAATGCAATTAGACTGTAACTAAAAAGTCAGGCACGTACCATGAGAAACACTGTATCTTTGGGAAGCTCTAGCAAGTATTAGTTCTCACAATGCACCACTCTGAAATTACTGCCTTGGCCATGCAGATGTGACTCTACAATATATTTCAGATTTATCTGGCATGTAGTACAAACAGCAGTCCAGTGAGCATTTCATTTTACTGTAACTGGAAGATTTTGAATTTGAAAATAAATGTGATTTTTCTGGTTGGTATTTTTGTTAATCTGTGTAATTTTCTGTGAAAATAGTTACAGATCAACTTTTTATTTTATCAGCAAACCATAAGAAGATAAACCACATAGGAAACAAATTTCATTCTTGAAATCTAGTAAACAGCATTTTGGGGCTACTCAACTAGGAAACATTCAGTATTTCCCTTAAATCTTAATTTTCTACATGTTCATTTCAAAATCATCTCTGGATTTTTCCCATTTACTTGGTGGACCCAGTGGACTCGTATTTTCTTCTAATTACTTTCTGTTCTGCAGTTTGGCATGAATTTCTTCTGCAGTTCTCAACTTGAAGCCTTATGAAGGAGTATGACCATTATGTACTATCACACCTGTATCCAGCAAGTGAGCTCACCAGTGATCTGAGTAGGAGATTCATCGTGGATTTCAGTCCACTGAAGATAAGCCTTTTGCACCATGAAGCTAGTGTAATATCCCACTTTAACCACATAAAGTGTATTAGAACCATACTGGCTTGCTCTTGCATAAAAGGAAAAGAAAGTCTATTGGCATTCTGAATATTTGAGTAAGAAGACCAAGCAGACAATAGGGAGGGGTAAAGACTCAGTTGCTGTTTATACAGTTTTAGAAAGCCCTTCTTGTCCTGCTTCAAGTTTACATTTTGAATATGAATTGTTTGGAATGAATAATTAACCAAACAAACAACATTTGAGGCTTCTTCTCTTCTTTTCTCTTTTCCTTTCTCTTTTCCTTTCTCTTTTCCTTTCTCTTTTCCTTTCTCTTTTCCTCTCCTCCCCTCCCCTCTCCTTTTCATTTCTCTTCTTAAACAGTTATACTTTCTTGCTATTAATTCGAGCATCAGTATGCAACACACTATATCTGATTTAGAAATGAACTTGTGGAAATTTTACAGCGATTGGATATGGGAGACGAACTCATGCCTCAGTATGACTGACACAAAAGAGGTTGCATGGGATGGAACCCAGCAGAGTTTGGCCTGTCTTCAGTCAGACTGTCATGTGCTGTGATTTCTTTAGATTTCACTGTTTACAAGTAGAGTCAAGTTGGGTTAATACTAGAATACAATGCCTCCTTGTAAGAAGCGATGGTGTTACTTAGCAAGTGGCATTCTTCTCTCTGAATGATTGCTCCTGGACTCCTGCTTGCTGTTATAAATATGCAACGGATTGCTGCGGATACCCTCCCAAATAAGCCACAGGTTCCACTGGTATATTTAGATTTTTGAAAGTTGAAAGAGGGGAAAAGTGCATTCCACTGTTCTGACCAAACACCTTTTACTTAAATCCTTTCACCATATACTCGTGTAGAGTATGTAAAGTTTAGCTTTACTGCTGTATCTGAGAATATTTGGGTCATCGTTGCAAACATTATTTGCAAACATTAGATATGATCCTTTGGTAACCTGTAATAAATTGCCTCCTGATATTACAAGACAGGTGGGAGATCATTATTCAGATTTACTAGTGCATACTTTAACATCCTCCAAATCTATCTTGTAAAATACATGCCACACTCATCAAAATAAAGACTGTCCTGCAAAATTTGGGACAGATGGCAGTGCAAGATGACATCTTTTCTAAATGTGTCAAAATGTTCACTTAGTCAAGCAATATGATCAGTTGCACATTCCGGGTATGTTATTAAAATAACAAAAGCAGTAAAATCCACTTGCATGAACACCTGCTGCTAGAGTCACTTAAAATAACAAAGGCAAAACATATAATTAAGTAATATAAAAATAATTATTTCACTGAAAAATAAGTTAACAGCTTAATGTAGCTATTGGATTGCTTCAAAAATTTTAAGTCAATGAATTACACCTGTACTTAGATGTACAACATTCAAAACCAAAGCATGTCTTCCTAAGTGATACTGAAGGAAGTATCCTTCATACCATATAACAAAACACTATATAAGAACGAACACACAACAAGCCTACTGTTGTCTGCTAAATGGTATCTATCTTTAAATCAGATAGTATATATTCTTTTACCACTTGAAACAGGAGAGCATAGAAGTGATTGATAAGCCCAATATCACAGCCAGAATTCAGATTTGAGAAAACAAAGCACTATCTTCTCTCTTCTGAGGATTGGACATGGTAGTAGAAACAAAGCATCTAGAAAAGAGCTGCTGATTACTTTTTTTTCTTTTTTTTTTTTTCAGCATTTGAAAATGTCAAAGACTCAGCTTATAAAGTCTAACCTAAGCCATGTGGCAGGAAGTCTCATCAAGGCATGAATATGACCTTTGTTTCATATTATGGAACAATCTTCAAGACCCCTTTATTTTGTTCTCTGCTTTGTTCTCAGAGAACTCAGCCAATCCTCACCTGGTCTCAGTAGAGTGTCTCGCACTCTGGGTAACGTTAAGTGCTGTTATTAGACTGATCAAAGGAACATGCTGTGGGGTGAAACAAGGCATATCTGTTGGAGGCCTGAGCACATACTTGCTACACCACCCTCAGTCCGAAATTATACACAGGAAGTGAACCAGAGACCCTGTGTTGTAGTACTTAGCAATAACCACAGGGCCCCTTCTTCAGCCCTTACACTTGACCTTCACAACAGTGGTTAGCTAACTAAAATGCAGACATTGAATAACTGGTCGAATGGAAAAAAAAATAATAAGCATGCTCGAAAAAATGCTTATGGAAAAAAAAAAGTTTAAAATGAGTGGGCACTGGGCGAATGTCTACTTGGCTTTTTTTGTATGGAAGGAAGGGGAACAGGAACAAAACGCTTCAGCGGGTGATGTGCAGCTATACTGTTAGCTCCACGTAATTGCATACGGGTGAATACAGTAACAACAGGCTGGCACTGTGGAAACTGCAGCTTTAAAGTGTTAACAGACTGCGCTTGCTGCGTGCGCTCGCCTATGTGCAGGATCTACAGTCCGGATTGCGTGACGCCTGCCTCCCCCGACCCACGGGGGACCCCACGCACGTTCATTTCTTCCCCCTCTGCCCACCTGTTTAGCCCCGCAGGCCCCCGGCCGGGCTCTGCCACCGCCGCTGGGTGCGGGGATGCGACGGCTCCCGGGAAGGGGCTGTGGATGGAGATGCGGTTTCTGTAGCGATGGGGCTGGCTGCGGCCAGCTATTGGCTGCCGGCTTCGTAAATTTCATTCAGTTTGGTCCAATAGCAGGAGGAGAGCGCCTGGTACAGCCTGGACCTCTCTCTC
>JAOXJM010000001.1:135178078-135189748 GCA_026413425.1 Tringa solitaria
GGTAGTTGTAGAGAGCAATAAGATCTCCCCTCAGCCTCCTTTTCTCTAGGCTGAACCAACCCCAGCTGTCTCAGCCACTCCTCATGAAACTAGTTCTCCAGACCCCTCATCAGCTTTGTTGCCCTTCTCTGGACACACTCGAGCACCTCAGTGCCTTTTTTTGTAGTGAGGGGCCCAAAACTGGACACAGTACTCAAGGTGGGGCCTCACCAGTGGGGATGATCACTTCCCTCGTCCTGTTTTCCGCGCTGTTCCTAATACAGGCCAGGATGCTGTTGGTCTTTTTGGCCACCTGGGCACACTGCTGGCTCAGCTCTTTTCTTTTTTTCTGGACTGGCAGTCTAGAGCCATAGGAAAGAATGCTCTTCCTAGATTTTCAGAAGTATTTTTACATAAAGGGTGTTGGGAGGCTTACATACACAGAATTTTATTAGTGTCATCTAATGATGAATGTTAATTTAGGCAGAAAATACAAGAAAAATTGGAGCCAATTGGGAGAGAGGAAAGAAAAGGCAAGACTCTTCCCACTGGCAGTTCAGGAGAAGCAGTGTCAATGGTGGGGAGTCTTTGATAAGCATCTTTCTCTGGGGATTTTCTCTGATGCAGCAGGTAGAAACAATGAAGATAACGACACTGATGATTTATTTTTTTTAGCATGCTTCTTCCCTCACGCTCTATACTCAAAACCACATGAAAATTCTCACTGGTTGTTTCAATTCCTGACGCTATTTGTGCTGATTGGAATATAGTAATTTTTAGGTTCAAGTGTTATACATTGATTATTAAAATTTATCATTGGATAATATTTACTAAGTATTTAAATGACTATGAGCTATTTTGCTGTGGACTATGTTTTGATAGGATCTACAAAACAGAAGGTAAGGAAAGCTGGTGCAAGAGGGTGGGAAAAAGAGGGACCATTCTCACTGTAGTGGTAGTTGTTACCATGATGGCCTACCATAACAAAACTATTGGGATTTGCAGTTGCAAGACTGTAAGAATAACAACACAAGAGCTAGAGTTTGAGAACATTGAGAGGAAAAGAAAAATATTGTTATGGAGGCTTTGGAAAACACTGCCTCAGTGCCTTAGGGGAAAATTTACAGAGCTATGAATTGCAGACCCTTGGCATTACTAAGGCTGAGGTGCCAACAAAACATGTCTTAACAGCATTCAAGAATCAAAAATTTCTGTTAGACCACTTACGCTTAAGATCGGGGATATGAAAATAAGAATCATGTAGACATAGCTTAGAACTTTCTCCTGAATATTGCCTTTTCCTCAAAAATGGACAGAAAATTCCAAGGGTTCTTGTTTATTTAGCTTGCTCTAGGCAAAGGCATAGCATATCATTATAATACCTTTATTTTTAAACTATTTAGTGATCTTTTAAGACAACTACCCCCTGAATTTACATTATGTTTGCTATATTTATGTAACTAGAACCAGTAATTTTTTGTACACTGTTCAAAGTATGAGGTGACTTTGTATGCCTTGATATCTTCTAGCATTTAACAATGTATTCTTTGCAGGGAAGGGTGACCTCTCTTCCTAAGACTATAGCATTTATCAAACAATAATTGCCACGGTACATTTAGATGTGCTATGACTTTGTAAATCATCACAAGAATTGCCTGATATCCATATTACCCGATTCCTCGAGGTATTCCAAAATACAAAATCTAGCCACAGGCATTAACAACACATACAGTGATTGCTGTCATATCTTGGTGCTGTTCCCAGAAATGCCACATTCAGAAAGCTGTACTTTGAGGAATGATGTTGCAGGATCAGATGGCTAAATTCGCTAGGAGCTGAGGTATCACAACAGGGAGTAAAGAGTTATCCTTGATGATCTTGGCTTTTGTAGTTGCAAGCATCAGTGCCCACAGGATTTCTTGAGCTGGATACCAACTGATTCAGTCTTCCAAACCAATCTCAATAGTAGCAGATTTTTTTCATCACATCTTTAAGCCTAGCTGCAGTTTTATTTCCTGAAAAATCTATGCATTGATGGCATGCAAAAGTTTCTTAATAGTCCAAGTAAATACTTTAGATCATAAGATCAGTTGTTCAGTGGCTGAATGCCTCAGACTTTAGTCTTAGAGGCTGGCTGATCAAACTAAAGAAGCTGAGAAATTGTGACTGTGTAGATTCTGGATTGTACTGATAAAAGAACTGAGGAAAAATTCACCATCGCCCCCTCAAAAAAAAGAATGAACTGAAAAAACCCAAAACCCCAACAAAAAAACCCCAAAATTTTATTTTACCGTATGCCTCACTCTTTAGCAGTTGATGAAAGATCCTTGAAGGGCTGCTACTCTGTTTCCCGTGGTGAACTGTATATATGTTAAGTGAGTCTGTATTCAAAAATTTTTATCAAATACCTATTGAATATATTACACAAACTGGAAGAGCTAGGAAGGAATGCATTATATTTTTAGGGGCACATATTTTAGATATCAATTCATTCTCATGTATGCTGAGCTGTATGACAAAAATGTCACACTTTTTTTTTTTTTCTACACTTGGTTCAGTGAAGATGACTGTAGCTAGAGACGCCAACAACCTTTGGATTTCAGTCATTTCCCTACTGGTGAATGAGCATTCCTCTCTCAAAGATGTCTCTGTCAGATCAGCGAGAGCTCTATCTGTTTGCTAGTGCCCTTTATTTCCTAAATCAAGCTTTTATACCACTGGTTTAGCTCAGGTGCCACTGAAACCCAGTACCATAGCTCTGAAATCTCTTGGAAACGCAGTGAGTTTTGGTTGTAACTAAGAAAAACTATAACTAAACTTAACATTTGCTACTCTTCCTTCAGTCTAGATACTATCAGATGCTGACTAGATTAACTGTCTAGTAGGATCATTAAAAGCATATGCATATGTTTGGTAAGATTTTCCTAAAGTTTTTAAGGAAAATCTTTGCTTGAGTGCCCTGTGAGATAGTTCTTTTTGTGTACCACAGAGATCTGCTTTCGAACTGCAGGCAGTTGTGTGCAAACTAGTTATTCTAGACTCTCATCACAATTTCTGGTAGAAGTAAGAATTTTGGGATGCAATTTATCGTTTTTAACATCTTCTTTAGAATGACATTAAGCACTTGTGATTAATGTTTATAAGCAATAAATTCGTTTGAGTGGGTGAAACCTGATCAATGAATGTAAATGTGATCTTGGTCAGTTTACTTTGTTCCACAGACTATACGCTCTTGGCTTTCCTGTTCTAAGGTGTTCTCTGAGACACCCATGGTATTTCTGGAGCAAAGGTCCTTTACAATTGTGCTTTATTGTTATCTCTGTTATATAAAGTTATGGATCTTTTTTCAGCTTAAAGGACTGCTCTTTTCATGGCAATACAGTTTTTGACGTTTGATCATTTGTGTCATTTGCAAACACATTCTTCTTAATAAGGTGTGGTATTGTTGGATGCCTGATATGCTTGAATGCCATTGATAGCCTAGGCTGTAGCCTTAATTTGAGTTTATTACTAAACATATCAGAGGCCTGACCGATCAGACTGTTGTCCTTTTTAAACTTTTGCATTCTAGCAGGTTTTTCACAATTTGTTGTGGGTTATTGGTATCAAGAAACTTCATTCTTCCATCCATCATTGTCATTCAGTGGTTTTAGTCATACGTCAAAAATAGAAGCTACTCAGTTATATGCATATCTGATCAGATGCATATCAGATGTGTGTCATTATGGATGAAAGAAAGAGAGTATTTTATGTGCCAGTTGATCTACAAGTAAATTCTGTGTGAGACATACACCTGAAAAAATGTGTGGAGGTGTTCTGTAGGGTTTTCAACTATTCTGAGTTTAAAAGGTGTGTTAAAAAAATAAATATAGTAGGCATAGTATTCTGTCATTATTGGAAATAATTATAATGGATATGTTTTACTATGGCTGAGGTTTAAGGACTCAGACTGCCATCTCTTACTCTTTTGCAAGTTTTGCTAAGCAGAAAACAGTGGTGATGGCAGGATTTTTTTGAAGGTGGCTAAGAGCAATGTAGAACACTTACATT
Organism: Tringa solitaria; assembly: GCA_026413425.1. NCBI lineage: Eukaryota > Metazoa > Chordata > Aves > Charadriiformes > Scolopacidae > Tringa > Tringa solitaria. Next base: position 135,182,108 of record JAOXJM010000001.1, read on the forward strand.
TAGAATACTAAGTTCACAATATAGTCACTGGAAATTTCCAAGGTATTTCAGAAGGAAAATCTCCATGAGGGTTGTCTGCCTAAATTTATTTAACTCAAGACATAAAATTAAGACTTCCAAATGCAGCAATGAAAACAGAAGTTTCCATTTTTAGCCAATCCTGAACATTCTAAACTCCAAAGGTTTTTTTTGGCATTATGAATTAATTGCAATATAAACATTTGGAAGCAGAAAACTAGCTTCATTATTTATAATCATGGTTGAGCATGTTATATAACTCTAAGTAATAACAAATATTTCAATACTATTTTAAAATTTTACCAAAGGATACCAATCAAGGAAATAGCTAATATAGTGGTTGTTGCAGCACCAGTCTGTGAAATCAGCAGCAGTTAATATTTGTCACAAAAAGAGCTAAAGGATTAGGCATGCTTGAATTTTTTTTTAATTGAAACTCACATTAAGCTATTATTTTTCAAATAAAGAAATTTCAAGTTCTAATAAAAAAATAATATATCTCTGTCTATGTCTATATCTGTGCCTACATATATGTATTCTTCAGCTCTTTTAATTTTTTGGTGTTTTTCATTGCCAAGCAAAAGATTGCATGGATCCACTTGATAATCTTGAATGGCTTTTTGAATAGCTTTATTTTTTTTTTTTAATTGAATGATTTTTCTTAAATAAAAGGAAATTGAAACAAATGCAAAATCAAATTCTAAAAAAAAAAAACAACCCCAAAAGATGACCATCTGTAGTGGTTCGTTTACTGCGAACATCTGTCTCTTGAATACAAGCTAGGGAGGTTTGTTTTTGTGATGGCATACATTCCAGTCAGATTCTTGGGTGAAACAGTAGCTTTTCTTTGTGCATAGACAATCAGATAGTGACAATTTCTGTTTATATGTTTGGAAGGAATTACATAACAATAATCTAATTTCAAAAGAATATGATCTGTGTTTTCTATAGATAGGATTTTTTCTCAATATCTCAAGTTCAGTTTCAACTTCTGAGAATAATAATAATAAAATGAAAAAAAAAGTAAGGCCTTCCCTAAAATAATGCAATGTTAAGAGCTCTATTATAAAATAACAACAACAAGCATTTTCCATGATGTCCTATTGTTTACTGAGGAGATTTAATAATTGAATTATTAACTAAAACCAACCGATGACTACAACAAAAGCCTTTATTACTTGTCCATCTATGAGTCTCAATTCCATCTTGGGTTAATAAAAAAGAAGTATGAAAAAGAACTGCAAACAGTAATGTTTTTGTGTGTTTGTAGTACAGTTTATGTATTAGTGGAAGATCTAGTGTATTTGTGAAAACTTCAAATGGCTACTTGCATGCAGAATATCTTTGTTAGCAGTTACCTCTGGTGAGAAAATTTTCTACAAATAGGCAATTACTTTTTGAAAAATAACATACAAAACATTTGGAGTTTGCAGTGCTCAAGAAAGACAAGGATTTTATTGCTGCAGTGGTTTGACACCAGAGAGGTCTTCTGAGGTATTAGTTTTTCAAAGCTTTTTTAAAATCAGGCCACTTAGCTGCCTGATGTGAGCTTATACTTTAACATTATCCTTTGTATTAATATTGACCACACATGTATGTTTCTGCAGTCTATGTGTTCTCAGAGTAAAACTTCTACAAATATTTTGCAGCACTGTGCAACATGTAACTCCAAGTTACTTGGAGAGCTGGACTCAGTACATGTATCAGCACAGTGACATGGCAGTGCTCTTCAGCCCTCCAGATGCTGGGTGCTTTGCTCAAGCAGAAAGTTCTCTGACATTCAGCTTCTGGGACCTGAACTGTTGTCTTCACACAGCACTGCAATGTACCATGTGATATACCAGTTTGGTCAGAGTAAGTTTTGTTTCTCTACAGAACTCAGGGTATATCATCAGTTCTTAAATATTTTTGAGGTAAAATTTACCTTGTGATTTGCACAATGGCAGCAGTTTTGCTTTTGTGCAAGAGATTTTTAAAATATGTTTCTCTTTAATGCTGTACTTGAGACCTTGGGATAGTTATTGCTGTCACAACCATGCTTTTTGGTGTGATTTTTAATTTTCCAGTAGCAGCTACCACTGAGTATGGTTACCTATGTCCTGTCTGAATTTCCTCCCAAAATTGTGTATCCAATAGGCTGCTGCCAAGTATGAGGTAGCAGATAGAGGCAGGGATACTTGTACTGACTTCTGCAGTATACTGATCTCATGAGGACTTTTACTTTTTTTCAAAGGGCTCTGGATCAATCTCGTAGTTTCTGCTCAAAGCAACTGTAGCCTTTCTTCAATGTTGGGGACTAAAATACTAAAAGACCAACATATTCATAACTCATTCACTCATGAATATCTGTATTCAGGGGTAACAGCAGGGCAGAGAAAAGCAATTGACTTCTCAACCAGATAAGTGGAAAGAGAGTGGAGATATTGGACTCATGACAATCATAAATTTGTTTTTGTTATGACCTGTAATCAACATTGTATGATATAGCCTGTTGCTATTGCAGGCAGGAGATCTAAAGATGACTGACAGCCTTGAGCAAACAAGGTCTAGCCGAAAACAATGTTCTAAATATAGAGCAATGGCTTTATACGTAGCCCTACAGTGAGAGAAATCTTCTCATTTTTCGCTCTGATGGGAGACAAGAGAAGATTTATTAGAATTTTGGGAAGCTTTAGAATCTTCAGAAAATATTCCAAGACACTGGAAACATTTTTGACAACTTACTCAGTTCATGTAATGGAATGTAAATAAATTTACGAACACATTGATTGCCTGCTCTGGGGAAATTTAAGGGCTTTTATTATTACGGTGTTTGTTATTAGCTTGTTTAATTAATTATTTTACACTGCCTGGTGCTAATTTTGGAGAATTCTAAATCTAATAGATTCAGTTAGTACATGGAGTGGTTGATTAGCTGAGGATTGAGATAATCCAATGTCAGGGGCTCATGCATCTCTTGTGGGTGTTCCAGGAATCTATCATTAGTCTTAACCTTTATCTAACATTTGCTACATGATTCATTCAACACAATGAAATTATAATGAATGATTAAGTTATAATTAATGAATTTAACTTTCTGCATTGACTGAATTCTTAGTAGAAACATCGAGAAATGCATTTATTACACAAATATCTTTGAATACGTCAAACTTATCAAAACTATTTAGGTCCACATTCTCACCTCTTATATAGGGTTTGAAGACAGCCTCAAATCATCAAGTGTGAGGAAGGCATATGGAGTTCTCTACTAAATTCTTGCCTCAGTGTTTATTTGTCTAAGATTTGTTTAAGGAACTTTTGAATCAGTTTGCTACAACAAGAATATGTAAGTGGGTATATGATAGGGAGACATCAGTTTTAAAAGAGAAGATAATATTCAAAAACAGGTGAGGGATGAAGGGAAAGCTATTACACCATTGCATATGCTCAGAAGGTTGATAGGCATATCGTAAACCTTTTGGGTTTTTTTTCTTTTTTTTTTTTTTTTTTTTTACTCTAGCACATCCAGCAAATTAAGAAGATGAGGTGAGAAAGAAATAATATGCACTGTAGAAGACGTATAGCAAATGGCAATAACAAGTTGAATGGTGATATGCTTTGTTATTTGTTACAATAGTCTGCAAGTATAATTCAGATGAAAAAGATAAAGCAATCAGAAGTTAAAAAGCAGCATATTTAAGGTTGCTTAGTAAAATCACAAATTCTTCCAGTTTGTGCATCCAGAATGTTAAGTCAAGAAAACCAGGTAATTTATTTTCAAACTGTATCCTTTAATAATGTCATATCATAAGGGGATCAAATTAAGATTGCTTTTTGTATGGTCTTCACAGAATATTGTAAGTTATAGGAAAAGAAAAGAAAATCAAAACCCTTAAGATGCTAAGTACAACATTTACCACACCTTCTGCAAAACTCCTTAAAGTCATTTGAGCTACAGGACTTCACATTGTTCAGCTGACAGTAATCTGGTAGTGAAGAGGGAGGTTGGGCTGCAGGTGCCAAGTCCCAGTTCTAGAGGGGACCTAGTTTAGTTTTCTGACCCAAAAATTCCATCTCACCTCCTGTCCCTGCCTCATTTGCCTCTTGAGATCAGGGAATGGGGTTGGTCATGAAATTCCTGTGCAGACAGGATCTCTTCTCTTTCAGTCTCCTTATGCACTCCCAATATAATAGTAATGCTGGTAGCAGCTGCCATCATTGCTGTTATGTCACATTTTGGCTGTAAAGAAAAGGATACACATTTTAAAATATTTGCTTTTTTATATACTATAATTTTGGTAAACTGCCAAAACTTTCCTGAAAACAGATAGTGAGAGAAGAGAAAACTGATAGTTTCAAGTACAGTCCAGGTAAGCCAGAATGGAATTTCATTAGAGGAAGAAAGGTTTCCAGAAAAAGACTTTTCTGTTCCCTGAGTTTGAGGGAAGAGGAAGGTGAACCTTAGATATAAATTATCTGTATTTCTGTCATTGGTCTTTGTTGCCAAAGTAAATTTTGGCTGTATTCAGACTGCAAGCTGGGTAGGATATGGATCACTTGGGGCAGACTAGGCTATGGGCAGGTTGAGCCACGATCTGGAACTGCCCTTTACTCCCTTTTACTCCTCTCTTCCTCTTTACTTCTACTTACAATTATTTTCTCTGTTGGAAGGAAACCCCACATATGTAAAAAGGAAGGGAATTGTGATTTTACTAGGAGGCCTTGTGATGCAGACAGCTGTGGAAATGAGGCTTAGGGAAAGGCAGTAGAGACAGAGCCATTAAGCTGCAAACTTAGAGGGGTTGTCCTAACAGTCATGTGAAACAGTTTTACGGGTTTCATATGTGTTTGTGTTTGCTCTCAAGGCTATGGTTGCCAGATAGAGTGCTTTCCTCTTCTTGATGAGGAGGCTTAAAAGTTTCGTGTCATTGAGTTCCTTCTAGTGCTGGAGAAAGATGGAGCTGTTTCTTTCCCCTTGTTCTGACTCTGTGACTTTCCATTGGTAGGCAGATGATTCTGTATAGTGATATAAATCGAGTGGGAAAGAGTTAAAATATGTTTCTTCCTTTGTCTCTTTTGAGGACAGAACAACCCCTGGAGGTACAGGACCACAGCAATTTTTGTTCTACTTGACTTGAATGAGGCTTTTGCTCCGTTTTGCATAAAGATATTCACTTGAGGTGTGGGAGATTATAACTCAAGCTGGTCTTCAGTTGCTAATACCACATGACACTGCTCCATAAGGAGAAATAATGATCTGAGTAATTGATGAAGTGATTCACTGGCCTGAATTAGACGTAACCAAACACTGAACATCTGCTATAACCTTTGCAACAGGAGTCTGGCTTCTTTGAGTCAAGGCAAGACTCCCATTTTGATGGCATATTCTGTCTTTCTTGAAAAAGGTACATATATTTACAGATCACAGAATGACTGAGGTTGGAGGAGACCTCTGGAGATCATCTTGTCCAACCCCTCTGCTCAAGCAGAGACACCTACAGCTGTTTGTCCAGGACTACGTCTAGACAGTGTTTGAATCTCTCCAACCTCTTAGAGCAATCTATGCCAGTCCTCGGTCACCTTCACAGTAAAAAAGTCATTCCTGATGTTCGGAGGGAACCTCCTGTGGTTGTGTTTGTGCCCGTTAAAACCAGTCCTGTTGCTGGGAATCACTGAAAAGAGCCTGGTCCCATCCTCTTTGCACCCTCCCTTCAGGAATTTATAAACATTATCCAGCCCAGACTTCATCAGCTTCTCCATGAGGATCTTATGGAGATGTGGAAAGCCTTACTGAAGTCCAGGTGGACAATATCAACTTTTCTCTCATCTACCAAGCCAGTTGTTTCATCCTAGTTTATCAAATTGATCAAGCATGACTTGCTCCTGGTGAATCCATGCTGACTGTTCCTGATGACTACCTTGTCCTCCATGTGCCTAGAAATGGATTCTAGTATTAGTTACTTCATCACATAGTTTTGCATTTAGAAAAGATGTCTAGAGAAATCAATTTAATCAATACTTGAATGCTTCTAGCCACACTAGTTGCTTTTACAGACTGCCAAAATGATCCTATTAGATTGCTGTTGTACTTTGGGTTTGATGCTCTCTACTCCCCAACCCCCTCACAAGTTATTTTTGTGATAATGTTCATTCTTCTTTGCCAATCATTTTGAGACAAGGAAAGAAGCCATAAAAACCCATTCCTTTCAGTTTAAATTGGGTGGGTTTATAGTCTATTTAGGATGTGATTATGTCTGCCCCTAGCTTGTGATGATAATCTCTACACATGTGAAAACTACTTAGAAGAAATAAATTATTAAATATCTTTTGGAAGGAGAAGGGGCAAGTGATAGGGAAGGAGATCCAATGTCAAGGTAAACAAATGGGAATTATGTCTAAATGTTCTGCAGCTGTAGTTCAGTGATGACCACCTCTATATATTTATTACAGTTTAAGACATTTATTTTCACCTGACAGTTTAATGCAGAATGCAGAGAGATGGAACCAGTAACCTCATTGCCCCTTCTTTATATAGTGCTTTCTACTAGGATGAAAGCCATTCTTATTTTATTTCATTTTTATTGCTCAATTTTAAGACAAGTTTTTGTGTTAAAATTTCAGTTAGGTAATCTCAAAGTTTAGCAAGGTACGTAAAGAGAGTTAACATCACTCATGTTACCAACAGACATACTTGGAAAAAATGATGAGGTTCTGGATGCAGAAGACTGTCTCCTAAGGGGCTGAAACCAAAGCAGCAAACTTCACCCTGAACACATGATGGCAACAAATTTTCTGAGCATTACCTCCTAAGGAAATGTAGATACAACACCTTTCACAACATAATGAATCTATCAATTAGACAATTTGAGAGACAGCACCTCTGTAGCAGGTATAGGTGGCTCAGTCAGGTAAAAAAAACCTGTAAATATAGGATATAACAAAAAATTAGAGCTTCTCCAAAGGATAGACATAGAGACTCTAGTAAGATTCATTTATCTTTGAAGTCTGTAAATTTGAGTATTCATTGGAGTTAAGAAATTTAGTGTTTAGGTTTATCTCAGAAGTTTTAGTTAGTCTGGGTGGAGAAACAGGAAGTTTCAGTAATAGAGGAATGTTATAAAAAAAATCAGTGGTAACTATTTGTTTCCATTCTTGACCAATTGTATGAGTTTATTATGCTGCAGTGTTTGGTGTGCGTTTTTGTTTGTTTGTATGTTTGTTTGCATGTTTGTTTGCTTCTAATCCACATAGTTTCCATGAAAGTGACAGGGGAAAAATGTATCACAGGCTTAGGAGATATGGATTTTGGTGATTCTTTTATGGATGGAATGATGACCTGCTGCAAGAAAGATATCGTAGAATCATAGAATCACATGGGGTTGTCAGGGACCTCTAGAGATCATCTAGTCCAACCCCCCCCGCCAGAGCGGGTCTACCTAGAGCAGGTTGCAGAGGAACTTGTCCAGGCAGGTTTTGAATGTTTCCAAAGAAGGAGACTCTATCACCTCTCTGGGTAGCTAGTTCCAGTGCTCTACCACTCTCACAGTAAAGAAGTTCCTCCTCACTTATACTCAAGTTTGTGCGCATTTCCTCTTGTCCTGTCACTGGGCACCACTGAAAAAAGACTGGCCCCGTCCTCCTGAC